>JAWNPS010000210.1:5179500-5812750 GCA_035047385.1 Drosophila tripunctata | reverse complement strand
CCAAAAGATTGATGCAGCACAGACTCTGCAGCAGATTGTGCCACTAACTCATAGATTGATTGATTGATTGATTGGCCGATCGGTCATTTAATTAGAGTGCAGAGGCAAACAAAGTTCAGGCGACTGTGCAGTTATTGGAAACCAATTGCAATGCAGTAAAACACACAAAATAGACCTCTGTCAGACGAGAGTTGGAAATGGTCTTGTGATTTCCAAGGACCATCATTAGGGCCCATTAAATAAGTAAGTCATTTGGCTATGATAACCTACATGTGTACATAACACTGTTTCCCAGACATTTTATTTCTTTAACTACTAGAAACATTATTAGCATTAGCATTATCATTTGCATTAGCATTAGCATTAGCATTAACATTAACATTAGCATTAACATAATCTTAAGTAGCATTTGCATTAACATTAGCTTTAGCTTTAGCATTGGCATTAACATTAGCATTGGCATTAGCATTAGCATTAACATTAGCATTAGCATCAGCATTAACATTAGCATTAGCATTACCGTTAGCATTAGCATTAGCATTACTCTTTAATAACATTTCGAAGACTATATAGAGAAGTCAGTAAACTTGCTTGCTCATCCAATTGTCTGTCGTCTTTCAAAAAAAACTTGTATTGTATTATTTAAATGCAGGACAAAGAAAACGGAAATATTAACAGTAAATACATAAAGTTATGCATTATTTTTCTGACCAACTTTCTTGCTGCGTTGTTCTAACAATCAAACGCATAAAACGCAGCTAATTCTCAACTTGGCAAAAGCTATGCAGAAGAAGAAGAAAACTGCCAATGTAGGGACAAGCAAAAAGGGAGACCGGACGACAGGCGAAAGCAATTGCAATTGTCTAGCAAATTGTGCGGTGGCAGGCGGCAGGGTGGAGGATGGCTGCAACTAGGACTCTACTGAAACTGGGTCTGCAGCTGGGGGATTTGAGTCGTTGCCAAGACGGCCTAAAAGCCATTTTCAGAAAAGCTCAAAAACTAAAACAACAATAACAACAATAACAACAACAAAGTGGCGTCGAAAATGTGCACCATACGCACAGGCGCCGCAATGCAAGTTTTTCTTTATTCATGTTCTTTTTTTTTTGGATTTTTTTTTTATATTTTTTTGTTGCCAATTGTTTGCCCAAGTTCGCGGGCCATTTATCATGGTGGGCTATTTGAGAGGCAGTTATAAGACTGGCAACCTTATATCATAATGCATCTGCAAGTTTTGTTATTGCACAATTGAGCAAACGAAAGAAGTTTTGATAATGAGCAGCTGCAAACTGAAAAAAAAAAACACAATTTTGTCAACTTTAGTTGAACTGCTTTTTTCGCCAACGATTTTATTAAAGCCCTGCACATAGATGCAACAAAACACACTGAGAGAAACGAAACGCCTGGCAATTACTAAAGGGGTTCTACTACTTGTGATTCTCTGGTTGTGTGGGTGGTGCTAAAGGACAGAAGGGTGTGTGGTTTCTATGCATGGCAGGAGCACACGCTTAACGGCTTGTTGGCCACTTTACGCCGCTGTACGTTCACGACAAATGCAAAAAGGCAGACGGCAAAAAAAGGCAAATGCATATGTATGTGTATATGTGGGTATGTGTGTGTATGTGTGTGTGTGTGTGTGTGTGTGTGTGTGTGTGTGTGTGTACATGTGTTGGCAGCCACTTCAAAAACATATTAAAAAATAAAAAATTATTATATAAATGGCTGCCAAAAGTGAATACTCTATGTATAATATTAGCAGCCTATTCAGAAAAAGTTGCACAGTTGCGTATACTTGATAAATTTATTAAGGCTGTTTCTATTTTAAGCACTACCGACTTTGTTTAAAGCTAGAAAACTCACCAGGCTTGGTATATAATATATATTTTATGTTATATTCAAGCTCTCAGACAAACTGATCAAGCTCCACACAAAACTATCAGTTATGTGATGCTGAAATTAACAATTAATCAAGCTATTTCGTTTCAATTCGAAAACCCTAAATATTTTAATATATATCTCAACTAAACTCTCGAAATGTGTGTTTGATAACATTTGCTGTGTCGTAACAAACTTTGTGTAAATTTAGTGGCACCCGTTAAGAAGAGTATGCTTACGCAAGGCAAACAACAAGCGGCAAATTCCACGCCACGGGGACGAAAAATCAAAGTACATTAATGTAAGGTAAAATGTGTTTTGTTTGTGTTTTTTTTTAGCCCACTTTTATACGCGCATACCCTGCACTCATTGAAAAAGTTTCAAAAATAATGCAGGGTATGCTAAGCAGATAATTAAAGTGGTATGCGGACACTAAGACAAACAGCATAGTTTTGTATACATTTTGTTATATCTTTAGATTAGACTAGAGAAATGAGTGAAAAGTATTGCTAAACAGCATGCAGTTGAATGTGAGTACAAGTGGTTGAAGTAGAGTGCTTTTTGCTGCTACAGGGTAGCAGTTAGACGCTCACTTTTAGCTAAGAGTCTGCTGACTTGCTTTAAATGCCATGCAAGGCGAGCCATTAAAAATATATTTATATATGATTGCAATGCGCCAGCAACTCGCCAAGAGCCCTACAAAACTATAAGGCAGCAGCAACAACAACAACAACGAACCAAAACTAACAACAACAATTGCAGAAGTAAAAGCGCATAATACGAAAATCGTTGCAGAATTTTAGGCGCCGCTGGCGTATGAGCAATTTTCATTTACCTCATGGGCAAAGCGCTGCAATTACGAAAAGCAGCGAAGAGAGACAGAGAGAGAAAGAGTTATAGTAGAGAGGTAGAGAAAGAGAGAGAGGGGGGAGGGGCGTAAAGAGATAGTACATGCATATTTAATTTGAAATGCGCAGCTAACTAGCTTTTGCAGTAATTTACACACTTTAAACTCCATCAATCGATGGGGCAATCAATCAAACTCCCGTTCATTATTAACATGCATCGATAGCCCAATGTTTGAACAGCAAGTAAGCTCTATCTATTTAGTAGTTATTGAATTATTCAAGTAATCTCATTATAGAAAACTGATATACGTTTTGTTTCCACTCACACTTTACAACGCTCTGTGAATGTAATATGTGTACATATATCAATCAAGAGACAATTGTAATTTTTATCAATATGAGACCATTGTTATTGCAGTACTATACAGTAAAGCTGTTGTTTGCTGCTCAAAACAAACAACCAATCAATGTCTAAAAATTTAATTAAAAACATAATTAAATTTATAATATATTGCAATTGATTTTCATTTTCATTTATACTATATCTATATACATTTATATGAATACAATAGGCTGATGAAATATTTCGTTGGAGTATTAAAATTTAAACTACAATTAATGCATTTATTGTTATTTAATTAAACAACTTTAAACTCTGCATCAATTTATTAAAAGACATTTAAAAAATATTTCTGCTCAAAATAAGACTTTTGTTTAAGAAACTGCATTGGAAAATACAAGAAAATTCTTAAATTTTGAGAACTAGTCCCACTAGAAATTAGAACAAAATATTATAATTAAAGCAATAGCATTCAAAACGTATTATATACATTAAACATATGATTGGTTTACTATATATTTATATAATTGTTTAGTTACTCTCAAAATATTATAAATATGCTAAAGAAATATTGAAAAAATTGTGGTAAAGTCCCTTAAGAGTGCAAAACCATTGTGAAACCCCGGTTATTACAGTAACCCGATGTACAACTCAAAAATTTTGTTAGGACTAGCTTAAGAAAAATGCACACAAATGATTTAAAAAGTTACAAAAGTAGGAGCCAAAACTTTTTATATATTTTCGCAAGATTTTAAAGCTTAGCATATTAAGCTTAACTCCAATTTATAAAAAAGCATATTCTTTATTTTACTATATTTGCACATGCATTTGGTTTAGTGTTCAACGCACGTTAATCAATCAATCAGAGCATAAACCGTTCGTTAATTTCAGTGCACTTGGCTTACAATCCGTTAACGTGTTATCGGAAATCAGCAATCGATTGCAAGCCAAACCACGCTCATCAGTTGCCAATCAATCATTTCAACAGTCATATACCAAACGGATTGCGTAAGATTTCGAAAGGGTTTCAAAACAAAAGCAAAACACACAGACAGAACTGAACACTCAAGTCAACCAATTCAAGCAGCTGCAGACAATTGGCAACTCGGTTATCTGCAGTCGCAATGCTACGTCCTGCACACTGCACCCACCATCCTGCATCCCTTAATACCCTAGCATTCCACCCCCACCATCCACCATTCATCTGCAATTATTGTACATCTTTATCATTGGCGTCCAGCGGTTAAGCAGCTGTCAAAACCCGTCGCCAGCCGCAGTTGTGATCTCCGACCTCTGGGCACACAGATACCATGCCGTCATTTACATCATTATTGTTGCCATCATTATTGTTGTCATCATCATTGCCACCGCTGCCCCACAAAGCTGTTTGCCATTTGCCGTTTGCCGGGAAAAGCTTTTGGCCATATGTTTTGTTTTTGCTTTATGGCGCAAAAGCACTTCCAACTCTTCCAATGACTGCAAACTGGCACGTGTCCAATTTGGAACGGCACCAAAAGCTCTGGAACTCATAAGCAGCAGAGCAGCACTGCAGCGAAAGCACACAGAGCTGTGCACAGTCCAAGCCACCGAAGAGAGCCCAATAGGCAGAGGCCATAAAAACAAAATGCCGGCTATGTGTGAACTAAAAAGAAGAGAGAGAGAGAGTGTTTGTGTGTGTGTGTTGAGAGAGTGAGCTTAATGCGTTGTCTGCGAAGCAGCTAAAGTAAAAACCTTTGACTCAACTTTGCTTTACTTCGTTTCTGTCCCTCGCTCCCCCCGCGCGCAACTTCTTTCGCACTGTCTCCTTTGTTCAGTCTGACGAGAAGGAAGCAGATGAAAGCTTGCAACAATGTGACATTATGTCATAACTGACATTCTTATACTGTTACGTTGATTGTTGTTGCGCCGCTGAATTCGTGAGTGTCTGCAACAAATGCCGTTAAGTTATCTCATAAAATCATGAATACACGTCTTCTGACAGCCCGTCAAGCTACGCCCCCACTTCCCTCTCCACACTCCTTCCATTGCCAGCACCCAAAAGGGTTAACAAGAGATAGACGTGTTAGCCAAAGTTAACCGACTTTTGATACACTTGCTGAGAAGCTTCTTTAGCTACTTAAATATGCGAGTGTAAGAGACTAAGTACTTTTTTGAAAGCAATATCAATGTCGCAATTTGGGATTCTCTTAAACCAAGAAAAGTTTTTCACATTAATCTCTGACTTGGTTGTAGTGATTCTGGTAAGATAATGATAGAGCGACTATATAGTTGTCCGATTCGAACCAAAGTAAGACAGAGTATATTAAATGATATGTGGTATTTTATCATTTAATATACTCTGTTTTACTGTAAGGGTTTAGTTGCATAATCTTAAATATTTCTCGAGTTATAAGAGTTTGATTTTCACATTTAACGAAGGCGTTAGAAGGCATGTAAAAAATCTAAAATACACCTGCTATGCTCGAAGCATAGTCAGATCTACCCAGCAAATTTCACAGCTGTAGCACTTATAGTATCTGAGATGCAAGCAACTTCGTACTTATTTCGTACGTAGTCTAAAAAATAAATATTCACAAGCTAAAATTAAATTTTCTCGGACATTTCGGGTTAAAATTAATTCAGAACTTTGTGAGATTTTTTAATCCGAGTAATAAATACTTATTTTTAGTACATCTTTTTCGAAATTAACGAAATATCATCAAATTTTTCAGGTTTTTTACCATTACCAATGTAAGTCACTACCATTTAGCCACAAATGCTATACATTTTCTATTTTTAAGCTTAAAAACAATTTGAAACATAAAATAAGTTATATATTTTTAGCCACAAATGCTATACATTTTGTATTTTTAAGCTTAAAAACAATTTATAACATAAGATAAGTTATATATTTTTGGATAATATTTTGCATTTTAAGCTTAAAATTTAGATTGTAATCTTTAAAGTCTTTGAAATAAGAATTTAAAAAAAATGTGTAAAAAAACTTTAAATTTAATCAAATTTATACATTTCTCATTTTAATCTAGTATTATACATAGTAGACTTAAGCAAAAAATTTCGGAAAATTTATAAAAAAAAAAAAAACTTTAGATATGTGTTTTAGTCGGATATAGCTTTATGATATACTTTGAAGTGCAATTCTCAGCAAATGTGGGTTAACAAGTAAATTAACATTTTTTAAAGATCGTTAAACCAGCAAACTGATCATTGTATATGAAAAGAAATGCATATGCTCTACATTTAAACTAATAGACCAGCTTACAAGAAAACAGCAAGTAGTTACTTGATTATAGTATCCAATAATAAACGTTAATGTGTTACATATTTGATGAACATATTATAATACTCTAAGCAAAAATAATTCAAAATCAAGCAGCAATCACAAGTAGCGAGAAACCTTGGCATTGACTACTGTTACTCATCGTGTTTCTGTTCTATAATATGATAATTTCTGTCGCTTTTATTCCGGAAAAAAAAAACAATGAAGCCAAAATTGAGGCAGAATTGTGAATAGAAAAGTTGACTGAATAAATTGTTTACAGCTAACTGTTTGCGAAGCTTAGATAATCTTTAAATCTCATTGATTATGGAATCATTGTATGACAGTTGATTATTAAACAACTACATAAATTCAATTAAAAGCGATTGCTCTACTTAAATAGATTTACTTTATAAAAAAACCATATCTGATGCGAATGTAATGAGTGTAAAAATATGCATATTTTCCTTTTTAACACTCTGTTTACATCTCGAAAACTCAATTTTCAGATCAGACCTTTGAATGAAAAACTTGACTTATAGCAACTTTATGAAGTGACTTATAAATCACGTGAGTCGCTTACAGCAGTCTCGTATTTTTAATCTGTTTTTTCGCTTACTTTAATGAATAAGTGAGTAAAGTAAACTACTACTCTTACCAAGGTTCTTACCACTATTGTGCTGCTAATCCAAACTGTCCGATGTTGGCTTAGGGTTCTGTTTAAATATTTCATAATGGGATGCGCCCCGCTGTTGCTGGCACTTGGCATTCAGTCAACCCGGACAAATGCAGAACCGTAGAGCTGACGAACCGGTTGCTGCTGTTGGAGGGCTAAAGGGTTGTAGGTGGAAGGGGTGGGCGTGGCACCCCGAGGCGTTTGCTGTCCAGGACCCGTTTTAGCAGCCAAAACAGTTGACACTTTTCTTCTTTTTTTTTGTAGTCCCAACTGTGATCGCATTGGGCGCTAAGCGGTTGGAGAAATCCGCTTAAATGCCACATCCGGATAAAAGCAGAGAACGGCAAAAAAAAAAAAGAAGCAGAAAAGTGTTGCATACCATTCAAGGCAAGTGCCTAAAACGGCCAACAGAGGGCGCCGCCCCCCAACCCTAAGGCATTGACATTTAAATGGTCAAAACACACAAGTTTCTATATTTCTATATGTACGTACAGCATGATTTCGTAGTACTTGGAGACGCTCACAACTTATAGTCGACATATCATTTGTTCGTCTAGTGTTTGTGTCTTGACGCCCCCGGAGGCCAGCTGCAATGCAGTTGCCATATTTTCATTGCTGACCGAAAAAACCAAAAAACCAAAAAAAAAAACATTTCACAACACTCTTGACCAAATTTCAATTGGCCTGCGTGGTGCATAGAGGGGGAGGGGTGGGCTGAATTCATACTAGAGTCTTTAATATCAACGCTTGACATTCGCTGTCCTTGTTGTCCTGTTGCCACGTCCGTTCAACGCCGTTCAACGTGTACTTTTCTTTTTTTTTTATTTTGCCAGTTGTTATTTTTGTAGTTGTTTCTTGAACATGTTAATTGGATTCTCCACACTCACAACTTGTTCGAATACTTGAAAAAATATATATATAAATGTACATATATACCGCAACATCTACTTAAACAAATGTCAAAGGTTTCCATAAATATTCTTAATAGTCGAGAATTGTATGTACAAGTCAAAACCAACTGCTAAATACGCTAAATGTTCTTTTTATGCATGATATAATCAAGGCTCCAAACTGGTTTGTGTTTCTTTATTGGATTTTAAGTATCTAACTATCAATATTTATATAGGGCAAAAAGTTCGAATTTGTGGCAAAACTGTTTATATTTTTCAACAATTTTATATTCGTTATTTCCATATAACTACATACAGAAAACTGTTATTCCTTAAAGTCTAAATTTAAGCACTTTCAATTTTTGTATTCAGATTACAATTTTTAAATGAATATAAAAATATTTGGGATGAAATTTTAAAAGTTTTTATCTAAAAATATTTAATATTACACTTTAAGCCTGAGCCATATAGAGAATTATATGGAAGGAGTTTATGTACTGACAATTCCAACGGTAATACTTGATTCTAATACTTGAAATTCTAAATTATATTTCTTTTAATGTAGCGTAAAAAAATGTATTTGATCGAGAAATAAAATTGGAAATATTTTTTAATATGTAATATTTAATAAAAGATAAAAAAAATGAAGTTATAGAAAATAATAGTTTTGAAATTTGCTTTTTACTTTGAATTTAATCTTAACAGTTTATTTTGCATTTACCTTAATTTCAATTTGTTTGCGTTCATTTGTTTTTGTATGGAAATAATGTTTGTGAGTGTTTTTTATAAACACTCTTCGATTTGCTGAATGCTAATGAATTACCCTTTGTTTATTGGAGCGGGTAACATTCGCTTTCATGTTTAGCTTGGCGCAATGAAATCCCTTTGCGTGTAGTTTTCACTTTGAAGAGCATTTTCTATTGTTTTGGCATTTGTTTTTAGACCCTGTACTTGGAATAGTGAGCGATGTTATTACGTTTGTCAGCACGAAAGCATCTCATCATCATTTCACACCAAAACTCACCCAATTCTGTCGATGAAGTATCGTTTTTATCCAGCCTTATCCAAAAACTATTGGTCTCCTAAAAAATTGTGAACAATTTTCGACATATGATTGGGACCAATATCTAGATAAAATACGGATTCATCTACGTAATCTCATCCAAATGGGGATTGCCCCATTGATTTCTCCCACTGGGCCGAGGCTCAACAATATGAATAAGTCCCAAAACATCAAACCATGTCACCGCATTTTAGAATAATTTTGCCTAAATGATTTTTAATTGAATTTCTAATCAACATAAACTATCAAAATAATCAACAAAATTCTGTATTAAAATTATAGATTTCACTCTTTTTACTTACAGGGCTTTCTATCATCGAGTGAGTGGATTGTACTATGTATAGTTACTACGAGTAAAAAATCCTATAATGAAGCACCAAGTTTTTTCTCATTGTGGACGAATGGCGCGTGGCATCAAAGGAACAAAACCAACCCGTATTGACTGATTAAATATGCAGCTTACATGTCAAATTTGGCGCTGTAGCTTTTACCGTCTCTGAGATCAATTCGTTCATACGGACAGACGGACGGAATGACAAACGAACGCACAGACGGACATGACTATATCGACTACGCTATAGAAGCTGATCAAGAATATTTACATACATCTTGTACAGCTCCTTCTGCCTGTTACAGACTTTTAACAAACTTTCTACACCCTCGGTAGCAGTATGTACATATGTAAAAAGTAATGATATTTATGACGAATTATCAAACATTATCACCCATAGTGCATTGTACTGTTATGCTCTTATTGTTCTTGGTTGCCACGCATCAACCCAGAAGGAAAAGCAAAAGCATAATGCATAATAATAAAACAAATAATAACAACGACAACAACAACAACAGCATCGGCAACAACAACAACAACAACAATAACAAGCAGAGTAAACCAGAATTCGTTCAGTTCAGTTGAGTTGGCACAAGTGCAAGTGCAAGTACATATGTATGTGTACACACACATGCATAGCTACCATGTGTGTGGGTTCCCAGTCTCTGCTGGCAGCGACGCGTTGCTTTTGTGCTCCATTATGTTCGCCTGGCAAAATTGGAGCATTTATTGTACCAACAAAAAACGCATAAAATGCCACACGACGGACGGCAAACAAGCGAGTTGTGTATTTGTACCGTTGTTTTTGTGCTTTTGCTTTCGCTTTCGGTTGTTGTTATTGTTTTGCTCTGTTACTCCTTGTCAGATGCAAATTGCATACGCAACACGACTTTACAGTACCCTGTTTCGAATACAACATTGTAAATTAAGCTAGAGGAAAATATATTTAATAAAATTAAGCAGAAACTAGACTTCTAGTTTTTAATTATATACCATATACATAAAATACCATATTTATTATTCGTATTTATTTGTTCCTACCAGTGCTTACGATTGTCATATGCCCGTTTTGCAGCTGCTGCTGCTGCTGGGTATAACAAACACTGCGTCTGGCATTCAGCAGTGTTAAACTTACACAGCAAGCAGAGCTTAAAGCTTAGCCAATGCAGCAACCCAGAGAAAATTGTGAAAAGCTTAACGATTGCTACTGCTACTATTGTCATCCTACTCTAACACACTTCACTTGCTGTATGTACTTATGTGTATGTATGATTGCAATGGGTAAAGCCAATTACCGCAGACGTTTTAAACGAAACCAGAGATAGAGATAGCGAGAAAGAGTAAGAGTGAGAGTGCGCGCGTGAAAGAGGGAGACAAATGCAAAAACAATATTTAGGTCGTCGTTGTGTTACCATCTGCTGTTCGCCTATTGATGCATCTAGGGCAAGTTCCTAGAATGTTCATTCCAATAAGCCACCATGGCCGGTTGCAACATCGCAAAAATGATAAAACTGATGGCAGGCGAAATTCATAGAATTCACCCGAACTGATAGGCGCACAGAATGAACAAAACCAACGCTCAATATTCAAATTCAAAGGCACTTTTATTTACATATTTATATGGCGCGATGTACATACGGGGAGCACAAGCAACATGTTTGTGTCTCAACGACGACGACAACATCGCGTCATGCGCGTCGCAAATTCAGCAGGCGAGCAGAGCCAATTCGGCAGAGACCAGACAGAGGCCAAACATCAACACCACCTCAGTCTCTCTGGCTCTGCCGCAGCCAACGCCAGCAGGCAGCAGTCGACGGCGCACCAGTGCTGCCAAGGCAAAAAATGGATAGATGGCCTCCGAACAAAATTACAGATAATTCACAAAAAATAATTAAAGGAGTAAATATTTAAAAAGATTCTTTTATTTAATTTAAACAAATATTCATTTATTAATTTATCTAATTTTGTTACTTCGATAAATTCGACTTCTGTGTTTCTTCTTATAAAATAAAAACTTCTTCATACATCTCGTAATTCGGATTATAGAGTTAAGATAAGATGTAAAAAGTTTCAATAGCTCTTATTTATTTTTTTTTGAGTTCTTTTTAAAACCCCACTTTAAAATTAGTTTTGTTATTTTAGTAAACCAAAAGTCTAAACTTGGAGAATCCTATGTTTTCTTTAAGCTTCTCATTTATAAATTTGTTAAGTTTTGTTTTATATTATAAATAATAATAATAAATAAATTATAGTTGTTTCTAACTAAAAATTAACTTACAGTATTATACAATTAGTAATCATGACAGCTTTTGCAGCGAATTATTTGAAAAAATAGCACAAAACTGTCTGGGAAAAAAGGCTGATTTGGCATCACTGCCGACTCGGCACACGGGCCAGGATGCCCGCCCAATCACATATGGCCGCGCAGCTCAACGGACTCCACATACGGCCAATGGCAATGAGTCAGATTTAACGGCGTGTGGCGTGTGTGCTCCACACCAAGCTCCAAGTTCCACAAGCTCCAATACAACAGACAGTGAGCGTCTCGCTTATAACACTTTCGTTTTCTTGTTCCAACCAAACGCTGGCCGCTAAATAGGCGCTCAGCGTGCAGCAGCAGCGCGTTGCCAAGCAACAACAATTCCACCTCCCCACAAAACGATAAGCGCACAACAGCAGCAGCAGCACACACAGTACACACACACACGCCCACTCGTTAAGAGCGAACGAGAAAAGAGCGAGAGAGACAACGCTGCTTAGCTGAGTTGAAACACTGCACTGCATATAGTAGTTGTCACACTTGCACGCTCTCTCTTATACGCACGCTATTTCACTCATGCAGCAGCTACAATTGTGCAAATTATTTGTATGTACACTGTGGGACAACAAAATAAGAACAGCAGGCACTTTTAATGCCTAGCTGTTCAGTGCTGCCACAAGCAAAATTTTTTAAATTTGGGGACAAAGTTAGCTAAAAATTGCTATACAAAAGAAAAAACAAAAAATTTTAGGGAAATTGTCAAAAAAATTGATAAACCATTAAAATTTAAAATTTTTGACAAAAAAACATGTGTATGTATTTAAAAAAAAATAAATAAATAAAAATTGAAAACACTTAATTTAAAAAGAAACACGATCTTAAACAATTATATTTACATTGAACTACAGAGTAATTAGAATACAATCTAGTTTTACTTTTCACTACCAATAATCTGAGTCAAGTACTCAAAAGATAGAGAATTTTTCTTGTCTTTGTAGTGCATTTTACAGCCAGGCATCACGAAAATTTTTTTAGAAATAGATTTTTGGTATCTTGTTCCCATTACCAAACACATTAAAATAGCAATCAAACACTAAAAAGTTGTTCATATAATAGAACCACTGAGTTAGTTACAATTTCTGATATCTTTGTGAACCACCAAAAAAAACAAGAAGAAGATTATAAAAATTGCACGTTTGATTATAAAGTTTCTAAATTTGCGAAGGAAAAAATTGCTAGATTTTTAACTTGAAATTAATGTGTATACATAAATTCCTTAATGTCGCTTTTGTTATTTCTTTTCAGTGCTAATGAAGTAAAAGTCTTCTTTATTTTTCTATTTATAAAATTTTGCAAATCAAAGTGCATTTTACAAGACACGTGAAGTAAAATTGTATGCTGGTTCTACTACTTTTCCAGCAGTGTAGATACGTAAGCTACTAGCATGCATATGATTACATATATGTACATATGCGTTGCATATATTTTTATATATACATAAATACGTACATATGTTAGTATGTACATTGTACATGCATACTAATGTGCATATGTAAATGTCATGCGATGCCAATGTCCTGGTATAAAAAACAGTTTTTGGGCATAGGCGCACAGTGAGGGCCAAAAGTCGATGTTCCCCACTGAAAACTTTTCGCTCTCTTTGCTTGCGCTCTTGCAACCGCTCTTGAGTTTATTGCTGTCTCGCTCGCTCGCTCGCTCAGTTAGTTAATCGCTGTAATGTACCTATATACATATGTATGTATGTATGTACATATGTAGCTTTTAGCTTTTTTCTTGGCAGCAAACTCGCTGAGCCGTCAGCAATGTAAAACAACAAAACATACATATGTATATATTGTATTTGTATGTGTGGTGTTGTGTGCAATTGTGAGGGAGTTTTATTCATATTCGCTGTCGATGTTGCGGCTTCGCATTGCCTTCTGGGCGCCTGTTCAATAATCGACTGACTGAAGGCCCCTGAAATCGTGTTGTGTGCACAACGCAATGACGAACGTGGACCGAACGAACGGCACAACTTCGTCTGGGACTCTTGGTTACCAAAAACGCGTGAACGTTCGTTGCACCATCATCATCACCGTCTGCCCAAAACGAGGGATGGCAAAAACAGTAACAACTACCATATTTGATAAATTTAGTATACGGAATTCAATCGATATGTGTTCATTAGCTATTGAAATTAAATCTCTAATGCGTTTTAATTTGAAAAAAAATTGATCAGTTACTGTTTTAAGCGCTTTTGGCATAAAAATAATCTCTAAAAGTTAATTGAAATACAGGATTATGTGCAGTTATAAGCCTGCGAGTAGAGAGAGTAATCAGTGTTGCCAATTTAGCGCATTTATATTGTATTGTATCCATTTTATCCAACTTTGAGCAAGTTAAATGGCACCACTGGCTACTTGTTACATGCATACATATGTACATATGTTTATAATATTTTTTTTTATCATAAACTTAGCTTTTTTTTAAATGAAGTAATAAAAAGCTGTAACAAATATAATCAAATATATTTTTGTAGTTTTGTAGCGAAACTTTCGGGCTAAAATAAAGTTATTTTATAGCTTCTTAATCTACTTTCGATAAACTAAGGGAACAAAATGTTTATTATAAAATTAAAAACTTTGTAAATAAAATGTGTTTTATATTTATCTCTTAAAGATAAGCATTTTAAAACACTTTTTTAATTAGTAATTTAACTGACGTACAACCAATAAGTCAAAAGTCATTTTAGAATGTTTTGAAAATTTTTTTATTTATTTTTTTCATAAATACATACATATGAACTTTTGAAATTAATTCAAAAAACCTATGTAATTCTTTAATTTGCTATTAATAGAATGACCCATTACAAGCCAACTACACTGAAAAAAAGTTCCCAAAATGAGATTTAGAATCTCAAAACTGTAACGAGCATAAAAAGTTCAAAAAAAAAAAAAAATGACAACGGTTCTTGACTCTGTGATTGCATAAATCTAAAAATATTATTCCTTAAAATGAAAATCTAATTTATTTCTATTTATTAGCCAAAATATTTCCAGTGGGTATATTTTATTTGCGAGTTTACAGATATTTTAAGAATATAGATTTTACATAAAGATCGTAAGTTCTTTTGTTTGGATTAATGTTCCTAAATTTTTTTTTAAGATTAATGTTCCTAAATTTGGCACTTTAATCATAAAGTGGTCTCAATTCAAACATTGCACGAACATGCATATTCGTGGAAGTGTTCTAATTTTTTTAACAGTGTACATATTCAATTCAACGTGTCATCTCTGCCAATCCAATAACGTGTGGCAGTTGCACGCTATTGCTAAATTCATTAAATGCTATTTTTTTAATTAATACTAAAGCAGGCAGACAACAGTTAAACATCGCACACAACTTATTTCTGCAGACGTACAAACGTACGTATGTCCGTATGTATATTTGTGTGTATGTACGTGCATACTTCTGCTGGTGCTCCCGGATGGCACGTGGCTGCAGCCAATTAGTGAAAAATGTTATTTACTGCCCCGCTTACCCGCTGCTGCCCGTGGGCCATCACTTTCACCCTCTTCATTAGCTGCACACATTTCGACCTACACTTTTTGCAGCACATCTTCTTCTATCCTATTACGCTAGCATCGTCTTAATTAAAAAGCCGACAACTCTGCCCATTCCCTTAGTATTCTATGCCCCACCCTTCCCATACCATCACAAGCTCCGCCCCTGTGCGTTTTACTAGTCCTCGGCACATTTTTAATTGCTTAATTGGAATTGCGTAGCAAATTTAACAGAGTGCCGGGAGACATTGTGACCACAGTATCCCTGTTCCGCCCACTTTTGCCCAGGCGACGCCCTTGCTTGTTGCTCCGCCTGTTGCTGGGCAATTACGTCGCCTTTTCAAATTCAGCTAAGGGTTGTGGCAGCAGCTGCAGCAGAAGCAGCAGCAGCATCCGGGCAGCGCTCAAGTCAAGGTCATGGCGCAAGGCCCCTTTTGCAAAGCAGACACCACGCCTAGATACGCCTCAAACTCAGCTGGGCTATCAGGCGGCCAGCAAGCGACAGGATAACGCGCAAAGGATATACGCATTGGATGCTGCGTTTTCTTTTACATCTCTCGCTCTCTCTCTCTCTCTAACGCGTGCACGATGTGTATCTCTGGTGTCCTTGCCGTGCAATTCAACGCAAGTTTACGGTATTTTGAAAGCTCAATCCAGCCAAACGCAAGCAACGAGAGAGAAAGCTTTCATGGGCCGCGAAAGCTCCTCTAGTACTGGACACCAGTTCGTAGCCGGTGTAATCACAACTTACTAGGACCCCACCTCTACTGAGTAAACAAAAAAGCAAGGTGCAATCGAGCACACCCGAATGTTTAATACCCTCTGTGTTTGCACCTTTAGAACTTTGGTGCGATATCCCGATGATTCGGCCCTTTCGAATGGCTTGTGTGCGAAAGTACACCGAGCCAAAAATTCCATTTTAAAATCACAAACGCGACATATTAATTCAATAATTTTCAACTTGGGGAAAAAATAATATTGAAATACATTAAATTAACAATTTCCAATTTTGATTTAATGATTTTTCATATTAATTTTGTACAATATGTTAAAATAACTTTATTTCAATGTTGAACAATATTATTTTAAGCATTTTTTAATGTTGATTTTAAAGTTAAAATGAAACGTTATATTTAATATTGTGCGTTATTAATCCAACAACGTTTTCATTTAATATTAATAATTTTTATTTTAAATTCTATATTGTTTCTCTTTTAAATCAGCTACACCTACTTTTAAATCAATAATGCGTTCATATTGATTCAATTTGGAAACATCTTAATTCGATAAGAATTCAATATTATTTTTGAAAATGTTTTCATATAAATATGGTGAATATTGTGCAACATTAAATTAAGGTTGTTCTATATTGAAACAAAAATTTTCAACTTAACTAGACTATTGTTAATGTTTCTTATTGAATCAATGTGGTTTTTATTGATTTTAGGTTGATTTTTCTCTGGGTGTATCTCCTTTTCGAAATAAGGCCCCAAATAAATTAAATCATGCGGTTGGCTGTATGTATGTATGTAACCATCTTAGAGGTTATTCATACGGACGACGGATAGGCGGACGCCAATTCTCCATCTGCCGGTTACATACTTTTAACAAGCCCAATATCATCTTGACAAGGATATACGAATTTTAAATCAAGTTGGCCATAAATATAAACTCTACGAAGCGAAATTTCATTTGGAAACCAGTTCATATATCAACATTATTTAAATATATTTTCAATTAAAGTCTACAATCATATCTAGTCTTTATATCATATCATTCAAATCAATGTCGCTCTCCAACTGGAAAAACGTATTATTGATTTGGGTAAGTGCTCTTTGAACCATTTTCTTTTATGAAACTCCTATATTTGCCCAATGCTTTTCAGGCACGGGACAGTCTTTTTATATTGGACAAACCCAAAAATTTAGAAAATACAGATTCAGAGGACTCTATCGAATATATGGATCTATCGTCTGTGAAGAAGAAGAAGGTTTCTGGTAAATAATAACAAAAATATGTAGCTAATTAACTTATGTTGTAGCTATGTTCATTACTTTTGCGGAATTCTATCCAAAGTTTAAACCAAAATGGAATCGGTGGAACAAAGTAACTAAAGATGATTACGTTTATGTGTATACGATTATTTTGAATTATACTTGTGTTCTGAAACCCTGTGATTATTTTATTAACAGCATTACCAAACTCCCCGTCGACGCGCAAATATATATTACTCAATTCTCTTGCTTAACTTCAAATGGCATCCAGCAGACTAGAACTGATTTATCCGATATGATATCCAAAATCATCAAATCCATATGCGTTTTCCCGACTATTTATAAACCCATACAAGTTAATTTGGCTACAAATGTGTCTCCTCCTGGACTGAACATGCAACATGTAGCAAATGGATATACTTCGAATGTTGTGGAAAGTAAGCGAAAAATTACAATAACTTTTTATCTCTATCCGCTCACCTTTTTTATAATGATCAGAATTCGCATATGTTCTTCCAATCAAACCAATTTTATTTGTACTTTTCCTAAGACTAATAAAATATATAATTTTTTTTTTATTATAACAGTTAACAAATCGAAAAATTCAGCATTGTCCCAAGAGTCTTCCATAAAAAACTCCAAGAAGAAGCCAAAAGTTGTCAAATCTAGCTTCGTCGATAAAGTGTATAACCATCAGGAAGAAGAAGAAAACAGTTTCTCCTCCTATACAGAAGAATCGGACTCTGTTGAACAGTCTCTGTCTTCCAATGATGATCAAATAAGTGTGAACGAGCTTATTATGTGCACAATTGAATGTCTTCAGTCACAAATTGGAATAATTGAATATGAAAGTAACAAACTCAGTAAGAAAATTGTTGACTTTAAAGATAAATATTATATAAATGATTCGAAAACCAATGATATTCAAATATCAGCGCTTTTGCGGCTGGGATTCCCCTTTGAGAAAGTGGAAGTCTGTCTACAAAACTTATTGCGCGAATTTCGATTAATTAACCAACTGGTAATCGAGTGTAAGAGCAAACAGAATCAAATGAATATGGAAAACTGTAAATATATATTATATATTCAGCGAAATTTTCAATACATTATGTATGTATATATTTAGATTTTACAGCTGATCAGCAAAAGAGTTTTACTGATATGGCAAGGAAGATACTGATCGAAAACAAACATAAGAGTCAACTGATTTTAATTAAAATACAAGAGGTTGTGGATAATCTTAAATTTCCTATGAATGAGCTAGAAGATCATGCTATTAAACTCCATATTCAAAATAATGCGAATGAAATTCGAGAAAAAATGCACTCTCTTATAATGCAGTTTGTCTCTGAACACAAGAAGCGGTACACCGGCATACAGATTTTGATTCACAATTTAATTGAAAGTGTCAAGAAATGTAAGAATCTCGATTACAAAACTTTAAAGCGCCAGCAAAAGATATGTCAACTTGATGTGGGATATATCCAACCAATTAAAAAAGGACAGACAAAGTTCGTATATACGAAACAAATGGAAAAAAGCAAAAAAATGGACAAAGTTGAAAATGGCAAACGGATAACGGAAATACCATTAAAAGAGTTTGAAAAAAAAATGAGTGGAATTAATATGCAGATGAAAGATACTAAATCGGAAAACGATCAACTAAAAGTGGATATTGGCGGCCTAAATTATGAAATTTTAAAGCATTCAACTGACCAATTGGAACATAATACACATGAAATGCACTTGAAGATGATCCAAAAAAATATTGAAGCTCACCATCAATTAAGGGTAGTACAAAATAAATTCAATGCATTGGAAATCCAACAATCTAAAATGTTCGGCAGATTCAATGATATATGTAATCAATTGCAATTTCAACATAATGGACATCTGGAAGAACTGCAATACAATGTGGACAATACTATCGTTAAACTAAACAGTCTACAAAAACTAACGGAAATACTGCGGTCTGAAAATGATATGCTTAGGCATCGTCTATGTGCGTCACATTTACAGACGACACATCTCGAGGAAGTCAATTGTGAGCTTCAAAGGATTATTGAAGATCTTAAAGATCAGTTAAATATGTCATTTAAAACATGTGTTGGGGTAAAGTAAACTCACAGAAGCGGCCGAGTCGCTGAAATATCCACATCCGTCTTTCTGTCTGTCTGTATAGCCCCTAGATATCTTTTGGGTTTGTGAAAAGTATGTAACAGCCCGAAGGAGGCTTAGCAGACCCCATAAAGTATATATATTCTTGATCAAGTTAAGAGCTACAATCATCATTTGAGTCATCATCGACCGGTCGGAATGCCCGACTAAATTAGTCCTTCTTGTTTTTTTTTCTACATATTTGTAGAGTTTTCTTTCCATTTTAAATATTTGAACTAGTAAAATCAATTCTTACAACATCTTTGTAATAATTTTCCTTTTCTAATTTGGTATTTTCTATTTCTAGACGCAAGCCGTGGTCTCATCGATGACAAATAAGGGGAGTGCTCTGAGCTAAAAATCAAACAACAGCTACACTTGATCTGAAACTAAGACTGTTATGTGAAATGGGTAATTTGTTATTTACTTTTCTTACGATTTTTAATATGTTAATTATTTAGTTTCAATAAAAATGTTAAAATTTACATATATGTACAAGTGTAAGATCATTGACATGAGAGATTCTAATTATTAAATTCTAGACAAAATCTCCAGTCTGTACATGGGAAGGTTATTCGTTTTCTGACAAGAAAGACCTTCAAAAACCCACTAGTTTTCTGATAAGAAAGATCCTAAGTCTTTCGATAAGAAAGATTCTAAATAATTATTCCTATTATAATAATTATTAATAGGAATGCAAAGCCTCAGTTCTGCAAAAATGCAAATAATAGCGATTTCAGAAGTTCTATTAGGACTCACAATTCATAATTGAGTGTAATAACTATCAAATTATATCTGAATAAACAAGAAATATTTTAAAAAGAGAAAAACATTTTCACTCGATGTAATAAGATAAAATTACGATTCTTAAGAATCTGGCATTAAAAATAAAGAGTAAAAATTGTATTTAGAATTTTCGTATATTCTCGTTTATATTGCTTATAAGCTAGTTATACTTTCAAAACCCATAAATGAATTAAAAATACAATAAAATTTAGTTCGTTTGTTTGACATAACTTTTATTTACCGCATCCATGAAATGCATAAAGTGTATGAACGATAGCATGTGTTTGTTATTCTTGGAATGATCCATTAATTTTTACTTCGTAATATGCCACATACTATATACTCAAACTAGTCAAGTGGTACTATTGTATAATGTATATCAATTTAAATGTTTTTTTTTTTTTCAATTTGTTTTCTTGTCTTCGTTTTTTTCGATTTTTTGTTGCGTTATTTGGTTAATATATGTATGTATTTATATATATATGTATATATAGTATGTGTATAATATGTATTTAAATTTAGTTAACATTAATTCATTTCATATGTATATGTAAATACTTGTATAATTCAATGCCAATCGGTTAGTCGCCATTGTGTCACAGAAATCAAAATTAAACTGAAATATAGAAAATATTCAGTCACTCTGGGCGCATTTAAAAATCGATCAATGCGGTGAGATATATTTCAGCGATATATATGTATGTACATATATTTTTCTGTGACACAACCGATTTTATGGAAATTATAAGCTTTAATATTTCATACAAATGTCTTAATACTTTTTGTTTTTCTTTTTCTTTTAGCTGCAGTTCGTTTTCAGCAACATTATCCTTAATTTCAGTTTTCAGTTTATTGTATAAAAATTAGCAGAGAATAAAAAAATGTAATAATTTAAGTAGAAGTTATGAATGGAAATACGTATGTTAGGGTTAATGGCATCTTCTGGGATCAATGGCAATCGCTGAATTCCATTAAGTCTTTGGCACATTTCTTATTGTGTTGTGTAAAGTCTTGTTCCACACATATGTATGTATCTCTCACAATCAAAAAACTGATATGTACTTTATGCTAGACCTGATCTAATGGATTTTTTTATTGGGCAAGAAAATAGAAATGCAAAAGCTCAACATAGATATAGTTCGATCGATCCATAAGCAGCCGAAAGCAGAAAAAATTGCAATTGTGATGAGTGTTGGTAGTTTTGTAAATTTCTATCATACCACGAATTTCTGGTTAACTGCAGCCAATAAACGGATAAGCTAATAGTTTTTGTTTTGTTTTTTTGGTAACAACAACGCTTCTAGTCATAATTTGTAATTCGAAATTTTGGTTAAAACATTTGACGTTTTCATGGAATTGTCTTCTAATACTTTATTCATCGTTTTGGTATTTAATACATAATTAATTGGTTAACAAACAATCAGCTACAATTCAACGCTGGCTAATTAATTTAATTTTTATTTCATATTTTTGCTAAATACGTTTTTATTTTCTTTTTTTCTTGTTTCGTTCGTTTGGCTTGTGTGTGTATTTTAATATAAGGCCGCTTGGGGCAACTGCTATAAAAAGGCTAAATTTGCTAAAGAGATAGAGATACAGCTACAGACAGAGAGAGACGGAGAGAGAGAGAGCGAGATGCGTGAAAAAGACAGAGATAGACATAGTTATAGTGATAGATAAACTACAACTTTGACAATTGCTAATTGAAGTAAGTAATTCTTAGGTATTTTTCTCATTGATTCGCTTAATTTTTGTTTTTTTTTTTTTTTTTTTTGATATTTTGTTAACTGGAATTGTATATAGAGCCCAATTAGACCAATATTAATTACAACTTGTAGTACGGATACCGATTTAAAAACACTCTACAATTACTAATTGTATTCGTTAAACATATATATATGTATATATGTTTACTAACCGATTAAATTCATTCAAAACTCACTCACTTGCCTGCTAACTTTGCACACATTTTTGTTCTTTGGAACATTGCATATGTATAAGGTATGTAAGTATATATAGTATATATACTTTATATGATTAGATATAGTAGCTAGGTTTATGTAGATGTATATAGTATAGTATAGTATGTATAATGCATATGTATATGTATGCGAATAGGTTTCGAAAATGAATCCATTTTGCCCGCAAATTTTGCTGCCTGCTAATCAAGCCTACAATATATATGTATATATAGTATATTATAGCTGCTTGCATCTTGGTCATAGAGTTACAGTTTTAGTTATACACAAATTAGAAAAAATGTATTAATAAAAGCAATTAAAGCGAATCAAAAATCAACGCTGCACATTGTATGTGTGTATGTGAATGTAAAAACAAATGTATGTACGATATTAAGGGTTTTTTTTTACGTTAAAAAGAAATAACAACTTAAGATTATAATGAGAGCACAGCAATAAAATATGTAAATTATGTACATCATATAAGAAAATGGTAAATACTTAGCGAGCATATAAAACATAGCAAAGGACAGACAGGGACTAAAAATAAACAAAAAAGAAATAAAAACGAAAAATCATAATACATAAAAATACAATTTCAAACCACAAAACAAATATCAAATAAATATGATAAAAACAAACGAAAATATATATATGCATATATATAGTTATATGTGTATACATATGTATATATATATATATATGTATGTATATGGAATGTGCATTCGGCTCTTAGGCTAAAAGGCATTTACTTCGGCTCGTTGCCGCTGCCGGGCGTGGCCGATAGCGCCATCTTCGAAAGCGTGGCCAAGGAACGTTTCGGGAATGTATTACTGCCATCCGTTGGATCCGAGAATAGTTTACGGAAACTGCAATACAAGGCGCACACACAATTAACAAACGTAAAATGTATCCGAATTAAACACTTACAATTTGCGTATACCCGACTCGGAGCTCTTCTTCCAGGGCGCATCGTCTGGCTCGTAGGGCAGCGGTCCCTGTACAGGTGCATCATGCCCGGGTGGCCTGACATTTAGCAGAGAAAAGTACATTAAAACTTAATGTATCAATTAACTAATGGGGTCTTTTTTTATTTTATAACCTTGCCGAGGCTATTTCCATTATATCACCAAATGTGTTACACATTTACAGCCCAACCAAGCACAAACCCAAACCGCGACTGTATAACATAAACTATATATAGACTAAAGTCTTGGTTTGTAGGACAACCAACTACAAATATAATAACGCAAGCTTCAGATTAAAGACTTTGACTTAGTTGGGTTTGCTTTTAGCATAAAAAATTGCTATTTAGCAGAGGTACATGTAGTATAGAGGTACATATTACATATCACGTTAAAGTTTGACATAAGTTCAAAGTATAGTGTACAAATTAGGGAAATTGCAGCAGGCATTTTATCTCAATAATTTTCATACTCATTTCAAATCTAGCGATTCCCATTCAGCTGTTAATGAAATTTCTGATTATATTCGACACATTTTCTAGCTTATCGAGCTGGAAACACTGAAAATCATTATTATTATTTGGACCACAGCTGTACGTATATTTTGTTTCCTATTTTTGGGGTTAAAATCGAAATACTATATTGCACAACTACGTTAGAAACAATAAATTGATAAACTTTCTTAGTTATTTGAGATATTATAAATATTCTTTTAAATAGAGCTTACACATTCTGATCGAAATTTGCTTTAAATCGGACAACTATACGGTAAACATTATATTAAAAACTTTTAAGCTGACAAGCTCTCTAGTTTGCTGAAAGATAGTTGGAAGATTGTACCAAACATTTTTGTTTATGTTGTATAAACGAAATCCTGCTTTCGAAAGGAATCTTTAAAGTTTCTTGAGATGTACTAAATTCTTCCAAAAATGCACAAATTGTAAAGTTAGTTTTTTAGCCTAAATCGAACTAAACAAGTTCAAGACCTTGCCTAATACATATTAGATACGATAAACAAATTTTGTTAAGATCCTACTATTAACAAACAAGCGACTGTTTCAAAAAGTGTATCATATCGTTCGGTGTGTTGGAGATTTTCTGTTTTCTGATTTGTAATACGCACGTTTCGCCCGCAACATTGTCATCATCGACATCGGCTTCGACACCGTCATCGGGTTCATTGTCATCGTCGGCATCATCGAGTGTAAGAGCAAACAGAATCAAATGAATATGGAAAACTGTAAATATATATTATATATTCAGCGAAATTTTCAATACATTATGTATGTATATATTTAGATTTTACAGCTGATCAGCAAAAGAGTTTTACTGATATGGCAAGGAAGATACTGATCGAAAACAAACATAAGAGTCAACTGATTTTAATTAAAATACAAGAGGTTGTGGATAATCTTAAATTTCCTATGAATGAGCTAGAAGATCATGCTATTAAACTCCATATTCAAAATAATGCGAATGAAATTCGAGAAAAAATGCACTCTCTTATAATGCAGTTTGTCTCTGAACACAAGAAGCGGTACACCGGCATACAGATTTTGATTCACAATTTAATTGAAAGTGTCAAGAAATGTAAGAATCTCGATTACAAAACTTTAAAGCGCCAGCAAAAGATATGTCAACTTGATGTGGGATATATCCAACCAATTAAAAAAGGACAGACAAAGTTCGTATATACGAAACAAATGGAAAAAAGCAAAAAAATGGACAAAGTTGAAAATGGCAAACGGATAACGGAAATACCATTAAAAGAGTTTGAAAAAAAAATGAGTGGAATTAATATGCAGATGAAAGATACTAAATCGGAAAACGATCAACTAAAAGTGGATATTGGCGGCCTAAATTATGAAATTTTAAAGCATTCAACTGACCAATTGGAACATAATACACATGAAATGCACTTGAAGATGATCCAAAAAAATATTGAAGCTCACCATCAATTAAGGGTAGTACAAAATAAATTCAATGCATTGGAAATCCAACAATCTAAAATGTTCGGCAGATTCAATGATATATGTAATCAATTGCAATTTCAACATAATGGACATCTGGAAGAACTGCAATACAATGTGGACAATACTATCGTTAAACTAAACAGTCTACAAAAACTAACGGAAATACTGCGGTCTGAAAATGATATGCTTAGGCATCGTCTATGTGCGTCACATTTACAGACGACACATCTCGAGGAAGTCAATTGTGAGCTTCAAAGGATTATTGAAGATCTTAAAGATCAGTTAAATATGTCATTTAAAACATGTGTTGGGGTAAAGTAAACTCACAGAAGCGGCCGAGTCGCTGAAATATCCACATCCGTCTTTCTGTCTGTCTGTATAGCCCCTAGATATCTTTTGGGTTTGTGAAAAGTATGTAACAGCCCGAAGGAGGCTTAGCAGACCCCATAAAGTATATATATTCTTGATCAAGTTAAGAGCTACAATCATCATTTGAGTCATCATCGACCGGTCGGAATGCCCGACTAAATTAGTCCTTCTTGTTTTTTTTTCTACATATTTGTAGAGTTTTCTTTCCATTTTAAATATTTGAACTAGTAAAATCAATTCTTACAACATCTTTGTAATAATTTTCCTTTTCTAATTTGGTATTTTCTATTTCTAGACGCAAGCCGTGGTCTCATCGATGACAAATAAGGGGAGTGCTCTGAGCTAAAAATCAAACAACAGCTACACTTGATCTGAAACTAAGACTGTTATGTGAAATGGGTAATTTGTTATTTACTTTTCTTACGATTTTTAATATGTTAATTATTTAGTTTCAATAAAAATGTTAAAATTTACATATATGTACAAGTGTAAGATCATTGACATGAGAGATTCTAATTATTAAATTCTAGACAAAATCTCCAGTCTGTACATGGGAAGGTTATTCGTTTTCTGACAAGAAAGACCTTCAAAAACCCACTAGTTTTCTGATAAGAAAGATCCTAAGTCTTTCGATAAGAAAGATTCTAAATAATTATTCCTATTATAATAATTATTAATAGGAATGCAAAGCCTCAGTTCTGCAAAAATGCAAATAATAGCGATTTCAGAAGTTCTATTAGGACTCACAATTCATAATTGAGTGTAATAACTATCAAATTATATCTGAATAAACAAGAAATATTTTAAAAAGAGAAAAACATTTTCACTCGATGTAATAAGATAAAATTACGATTCTTAAGAATCTGGCATTAAAAATAAAGAGTAAAAATTGTATTTAGAATTTTCGTATATTCTCGTTTATATTGCTTATAAGCTAGTTATACTTTCAAAACCCATAAATGAATTAAAAATACAATAAAATTTAGTTCGTTTGTTTGACATAACTTTTATTTACCGCATCCATGAAATGCATAAAGTGTATGAACGATAGCATGTGTTTGTTATTCTTGGAATGATCCATTAATTTTTACTTCGTAATATGCCACATACTATATACTCAAACTAGTCAAGTGGTACTATTGTATAATGTATATCAATTTAAATGTTTTTTTTTTTCAATTTGTTTTCTTGTCTTCGTTTTTTTCGATTTTTTGTTGCGTTATTTGGTTAATATATGTATGTATTTATATATATATGTATATATAGTATGTGTATAATATGTATTTAAATTTAGTTAACATTAATTCATTTCATATGTATATGTAAATACTTGTATAATTCAATGCCAATCGGTTAGTCGCCATTGTGTCACAGAAATCAAAATTAAACTGAAATATAGAAAATATTCAGTCACTCTGGGCGCATTTAAAAATCGATCAATGCGGTGAGATATATTTCAGCGATATATATGTATGTACATATATTTTTCTGTGACACAACCGATTTTATGGAAATTATAAGCTTTAATATTTCATACAAATGTCTTAATACTTTTTGTTTTTCTTTTTCTTTTAGCTGCAGTTCGTTTTCAGCAACATTATCCTTAATTTCAGTTTTCAGTTTATTGTATAAAAATTAGCAGAGAATAAAAAAATGTAATAATTTAAGTAGAAGTTATGAATGGAAATACGTATGTTAGGGTTAATGGCATCTTCTGGGATCAATGGCAATCGCTGAATTCCATTAAGTCTTTGGCACATTTCTTATTGTGTTGTGTAAAGTCTTGTTCCACACATATGTATGTATCTCTCACAATCAAAAAACTGATATGTACTTTATGCTAGACCTGATCTAATGGATTTTTTTATTGGGCAAGAAAATAGAAATGCAAAAGCTCAACATAGATATAGTTCGATCGATCCATAAGCAGCCGAAAGCAGAAAAAATTGCAATTGTGATGAGTGTTGGTAGTTTTGTAAATTTCTATCATACCACGAATTTCTGGTTAACTGCAGCCAATAAACGGATAAGCTAATAGTTTTTGTTTTGTTTTTTTGGTAACAACAACGCTTCTAGTCATAATTTGTAATTCGAAATTTTGGTTAAAACATTTGACGTTTTCATGGAATTGTCTTCTAATACTTTATTCATCGTTTTGGTATTTAATACATAATTAATTGGTTAACAAACAATCAGCTACAATTCAACGCTGGCTAATTAATTTAATTTTTATTTCATATTTTTGCTAAATACGTTTTTATTTTCTTTTTTTCTTGTTTCGTTCGTTTGGCTTGTGTGTGTATTTTAATATAAGGCCGCTTGGGGCAACTGCTATAAAAAGGCTAAATTTGCTAAAGAGATAGAGATACAGCTACAGACAGAGAGAGACGGAGAGAGAGAGAGCGAGATGCGTGAAAAAGACAGAGATAGACATAGTTATAGTGATAGATAAACTACAACTTTGACAATTGCTAATTGAAGTAAGTAATTCTTAGGTATTTTTCTCATTGATTCGCTTAATTTTTGTTTTTTTTTTTTTTTTTTTGATATTTTGTTAACTGGAATTGTATATAGAGCCCAATTAGACCAATATTAATTACAACTTGTAGTACGGATACCGATTTAAAAACACTCTACAATTACTAATTGTATTCGTTAAACATATATATATGTATATATGTTTACTAACCGATTAAATTCATTCAAAACTCACTCACTTGCCTGCTAACTTTGCACACATTTTTGTTCTTTGGAACATTGCATATGTATAAGGTATGTAAGTATATATAGTATATATACTTTATATGATTAGATATAGTAGCTAGGTTTATGTAGATGTATATAGTATAGTATAGTATGTATAATGCATATGTATATGTATGCGAATAGGTTTCGAAAATGAATCCATTTTGCCCGCAAATTTTGCTGCCTGCTAATCAAGCCTACAATATATATGTATATATAGTATATTATAGCTGCTTGCATCTTGGTCATAGAGTTACAGTTTTAGTTATACACAAATTAGAAAAAATGTATTAATAAAAGCAATTAAAGCGAATCAAAAATCAACGCTGCACATTGTATGTGTGTATGTGAATGTAAAAACAAATGTATGTACGATATTAAGGGTTTTTTTTACGTTAAAAAGAAATAACAACTTAAGATTATAATGAGAGCACAGCAATAAAATATGTAAATTATGTACATCATATAAGAAAATGGTAAATACTTAGCGAGCATATAAAACATAGCAAAGGACAGACAGGGACTAAAAATAAACAAAAAAGAAATAAAAACGAAAAATCATAATACATAAAAATACAATTTCAAACCACAAAACAAATATCAAATAAATATGATAAAAACAAACGAAAATATATATATGCATATATATAGTTATATGTGTATACATATGTATATATATATATATATGTATGTATATGGAATGTGCATTCGGCTCTTAGGCTAAAAGGCATTTACTTCGGCTCGTTGCCGCTGCCGGGCGTGGCCGATAGCGCCATCTTCGAAAGCGTGGCCAAGGAACGTTTCGGGAATGTATTACTGCCATCCGTTGGATCCGAGAATAGTTTACGGAAACTGCAATACAAGGCGCACACACAATTAACAAACGTAAAATGTATCCGAATTAAACACTTACAATTTGCGTATACCCGACTCGGAGCTCTTCTTCCAGGGCGCATCGTCTGGCTCGTAGGGCAGCGGTCCCTGTACAGGTGCATCATGCCCGGGTGGCCTGACATTTAGCAGAGAAAAGTACATTAAAACTTAATGTATCAATTAACTAATGGGGTCTTTTTTTATTTTATAACCTTGCCGAGGCTATTTCCATTATATCACCAAATGTGTTACACATTTACAGCCCAACCAAGCACAAACCCAAACCGCGACTGTATAACATAAACTATATATAGACTAAAGTCTTGGTTTGTAGGACAACCAACTACAAATATAATAACGCAAGCTTCAGATTAAAGACTTTGACTTAGTTGGGTTTGCTTTTAGCATAAAAAATTGCTATTTAGCAGAGGTACATGTAGTATAGAGGTACATATTACATATCACGTTAAAGTTTGACATAAGTTCAAAGTATAGTGTACAAATTAGGGAAATTGCAGCAGGCATTTTATCTCAATAATTTTCATACTCATTTCAAATCTAGCGATTCCCATTCAGCTGTTAATGAAATTTCTGATTATATTCGACACATTTTCTAGCTTATCGAGCTGGAAACACTGAAAATCATTATTATTATTTGGACCACAGCTGTACGTATATTTTGTTTCCTATTTTTGGGGTTAAAATCGAAATACTATATTGCACAACTACGTTAGAAACAATAAATTGATAAACTTTCTTAGTTATTTGAGATATTATAAATATTCTTTTAAATAGAGCTTACACATTCTGATCGAAATTTGCTTTAAATCGGACAACTATACGGTAAACATTATATTAAAAACTTTTAAGCTGACAAGCTCTCTAGTTTGCTGAAAGATAGTTGGAAGATTGTACCAAACATTTTTGTTTATGTTGTATAAACGAAATCCTGCTTTCGAAAGGAATCTTTAAAGTTTCTTGAGATGTACTAAATTCTTCCAAAAATGCACAAATTGTAAAGTTAGTTTTTTAGCCTAAATCGAACTAAACAAGTTCAAGACCTTGCCTAATACATATTAGATACGATAAACAAATTTTGTTAAGATCCTACTATTAACAAACAAGCGACTGTTTCAAAAAGTGTATCATATCGTTCGGTGTGTTGGAGATTTTCTGTTTTCTGATTTGTAATACGCACGTTTCGCCCGCAACATTGTCATCATCGACATCGGCTTCGACACCGTCATCGGGTTCATTGTCATCGTCGGCATCATCGTCATTGTCATCGCTGTCATCGGAGCTGGAAACGTGACGTATGCGTTTGCCACTGGGTGCCGGTTTCAATTCGGCCAGCTGCTCATTGAGGCCATCAATGGTGGTTAAGAGCTCGTCCCGTTCACTGATTAGCTCCTTGAGCTCTCGGGTCGTGTAGCGCGGTCGATTTGGATCGTTTTGATCATCGTCGTAGGATTGTACCAAATCCTCGTTCTCCTTTTCGGCCAGACCCAAACGTTTGCGCAGTTGATTGATCTCCCGGCATTGATCCTGTAATTGGGCTAAGAAATCGGCACGCTCCTCGCACAATGTCTTCACCTGGGCCTGCATTAGCTTGTGCCGTCGACGTGTATCCCGTTCCGAGGCCTTTAAACGTTCCGCCTGAATGTTGACCTAGGGAATTCGAGTATAAGAGTATGCAGTATAGAGTAAGTTTTGGACTAGAGGGTTGCAAAACTATCGATAGCAATGTGTTATTTTTCGTAGATAAAAATATTTATTTGTTTTTATCGCCAACTATCAATATTATCGATAGTACTGTTGCAGACTTCATTTAATTTAGATTTCCTCTTACAATTATTTAATTTGATACTGATAAATTATCGATAGTCAATAAATACTGTCAAAATACCATTGATACTATCGAAAGTGACATCAATTGTAGTGAAACCCTAGTCCAATAGATATTCCCAGTCATTATCTTACAACTACTAAATTATAGATAGTCCGGAAAACCTATCGAGATACAATCGATATTATCGATTAAGCCATGGATCGTTTTGTATCCTTACAATGGACGTTCCAAGCAATATTCCTACAGCTGAAAAACTCTCGATAGTCAGGAAATACTATCGAATGCCATCGGTAATCGATAGTACCGATATATGCGTATATATAAACATTTTCATAAATTTCTAGCGCGTTTCACAACCAACTGTTAAACTATCGATACTCGATAAGTTCGATCGAACTATCTTCATTATGAAATAAAATCGAAACTATCGATTGTTTTGCAACGACAGTATACAGTATGGAGTATAGATAGTTTTTTGTGTTCCTTACATGTTCCAGTTCACTGTACTTGTCCTGCAGTTCCCGTTCGCGTTGCTTTAGTTCATCCCGCTGCTTGTAGATCTGCTCCTTGAGCCGTTGCAGGACCTGGGTATCGGACAGTGCACTATGTAGCTCATTGTTGGTCATGCTAATGATGCTCTCGGTGAGACTGGCGCCCAGTCCCGAACTTTGAGCCGACGATGATTGCAAATCTTGGGTTTGCTTCACCAATCGCTTGTTTTCATCCTGCAGCGATGAGACTAGATCAACTAGTTCATTCGTTTCGGTGCGCCACTGTTCCTCAATCAATTCCAGTTCCTTTTCAAAGCGACGCCGAAACTCGGCCTTTTCCAGCTTTTCGCTCTCCAATTGGGCAATCTTTTCGCGCAACTCTTGTATGGTTGTGTTCTCACGTTCATTTTTGGTTGCCAGCGCTTCCAGTAATTCCAGTGTATTGATAATTTTTGGCATTAAACCGCTAACGGCATCGGTGCCATAGCGATCCATTATTCGTTCATATTCCTTACCAATATCCGATGCCAAATCGTAGACATCGACAACGCCGATGTCATCGATGGCGTCCAAAACCATTTCCCCCATTTCATTGAGATGGAAGCCGGGCATCCGTATTGCTATCCCTTTTCCCTCTAAGTGCCTCTCTGCCGCTCTCTCTCTCTCTCTCTTTTTCTGTGTTACACTTGAACAGCTGGCGTTATGTTTTGTTGGCGTCGGAGCACTCGGAGCACTCAATGCAAATATGTTAGATGCATAATGTGTGATCCGAGTAAAAATTTATTGAACTGGAGTTTGTGACTTGCCCAGAGATACACACACACAGAGATACTAGATGTATACTGTATTTGCACAGAATTTGCATTCACTTTATTATTGGTCGCCATACACACACGAACTTCGAACTTCGGCGAACAACTGACTGACTTTGCCGTTTGTTATTTTCCTTCTGTTTTACAAATCTTTCGATGACTGCATACTCGCTTCGTCCGCTGCTTGGATGAGTAATAAAATATATACAATATTTGCAAATTCCCCTCCCACACCACTTTACACACAGCTGTCTGCTGCCTTTGCCTTTTATTCGCTCTCGCTCTACACATGCGCGCAATGCTACTGTTCTCTGTCGCACTAGTGATGCGTCTTGCTTCGGTTTTTTTTATAAACACAACATTTCATTTATTTCACGGGATATGAATGAAAACAAAATAATCCAAGTAATATTGTGCAAGCTGGCATTTAATTATATTCAATTACGCGGCACAGCAGCAATAACAATAATAACATCAACAGAAGCAGAAACAACAACAGCAACACACAATTGCCAATAATTTGCCATTTCAGTGTTGAGCAGTGATTAAAGTACTCGTTACTTTGTCACGGCAAAAGTAGTTGCGATTGTGATAATCGCAGCGTGTCACTTTTTGTCAATTTTGCAATAGGAAGTGCTGCTCAGTAAAATGACCAAAAAATTTAAGCATAAAACGGAGCAGTTGCTTTAACAGTTTATACATGTATGTACTTATCAGTGATCACCGTTTCTTTATTTAAATTGAGAATAAAAAGAAAACCCACATATACAAATTAATATTATTCTATTATGCTTTTGAATGTGCATAATATGAATTCGAATTTTTATAAAAACATTATGTTATTAAATTAAATTTATTAACTTTTGTTATTCACCACATAAATTGTAAATTAAATTTACATTCTCTAACACCGGTACGCTGAGTAGGAGTAGATTTAAAAATAAAACTCACAGTACTAGTCACCGTTTTACTGTACTGTACCGATAGCAGTCACAACTTTAGCGCACACGAGCCAAACATCTGGCAACGCCAACAGCTGTTATGCAGCACTGACACGAACCAAGCGCGCCACATTTGAAATAACAAGACATACTAAAACAGTGAACAATTTAAATTCATTGGTTTTGATTTTTTATTAATTTTGTTTACAAAAATTGTATAAATGGTTTTTGGTTTTGTAAATTGTGGTTACATTTTAGGCATTACGTTTACACATATATTTCATTTGTATATATATGTAGATATATATATATATATATTTGTTTTTTTATTACTAACAAAATAGCATACATAAAATTTGGTTTTTTTTTTCATTCTTTTAAATTTTTATGCTATACTAAAAGAATACAGTTATGCAAAACGGCGCGACTAGCAAGTTTCTCTCCATCTATCTCTCTCTTTCTTACTTTTTTTTGCTGCTTTCTCTAACTTATGCTGTACAAACTTATAAACGGGGATTTTTTGTTTTTGTGAGTGGCTTAGTAAAATTTTTTGGTTTTATGTTGTTTTTTTTTTTTTTAAGTACATTATAATTAGCTACAGTTCTTTGGAGGGTTTTGGGACTGGGGAGGTGTTCTTTTTTTTAGTATAAATATTTATTTTATACAGTATATTTATATAAAAAAAAAATACACAAGTTTCGCTATATGCATAACAATTTTTTTGCTTTTAAAAACAGTTTTTTTTATGTTCTTGTTTTTTGTTTAAGGACTAGATTAGGAACCACATTTGTACAGTTTTCATGTATATTGTTTTTTTCTTTTTGTTTATGTTGCTTTGTAATTGTTTAAATATGACAACTAATTAAGTAATGTTATTTAAGGTAAAAATTTACATTGACAAATGAAATGTGTTTCATTTTTATTATTTTTGGAGTTTTCGTTGCTTTTGGTTTGCAGCTAAAAAATACTTATATTAAAAAAAAAATACACAGAAAAAAAAGATCGGCTAAATAATAAATAATAATAGCTGTTTGGTGGTTTATGTTTTTTTTTTGGTGTGTTGCAATAAATTAAGGCTTAAAATTAAATTTTGGCAAGCTTTTCTTTAAAATGGCATTTAAGATTTTGGTTAGGCGCTGTTAAACTATATAACAAAAAATAAAAATAAAAAATAAAAATTAATTAATGTAAGTTAAAACTATATACACACACAGACACACAGACAGTCAGGCATGCTTTTGTTGTTTAGCACAAAAATAAAATAAATATTAAAATTTATATTAATAAATTGGCAAAACAAAAAACAAAAAAAAAAAAAACATTCGCTGCTTATTTGTTAAACTGGGCTGTTGTTGTTGTTGTTGCTGTTTTGGTTTTAGTTAATAAAAAAAATACTAGACTAGCTAATAACTCTTAAGGCTAGAAGTGTATAACCTCTCATGTGCTGCTGCTGCTGCTGCGGCTGGGCGACTGCTGTTGCTGTTGCTGCTGTTGTTGTACTGCCAGCTGCAACAGCAGCGCTGAGGCAGCCTCCACGGGCAACACAGCAATTTGTTGCTGTTGCTTCAAGCGTTTTGCTGGCGGCGGCAACGACGATGGCGACAGACCACCAATCACGCCCACATCCTTGACCAAGGCATCCTGTGAATCAAAATCATCATCAACTTGCAGCGTTAAATCAGTTATATTGAGTTGGTTTTGCTGTTGCTGCTGCTGCTGCACCTCTTCCTCCTCCTCCACCTCCTCCACCTCCTCCTCCTCCTCCACCTCCTCCTCCTCCTCATCATCATCAATGTCCACTATAGATATTATGTCGCTAGTGTTGTCATCACTATCAGCAACAGGCAATACATCTTCATCTTCATCGTCGTCCTCCTCATCTTCATCATCATCATCCAATGCTTCTTCTAAATCTAGCAAATCGTCATCTAAATCATCTTCATCATCAGTTTGCAATTGGTCAGCAGTAGGGGGATCCCCTTCACCACTCCCACTCCCACCCCCACCCCCACCCCCATCATCATCATCGTTGTTGTTGCCGCCCGCATAAGCTGCGGACTAGCTGCTGCTTGACTGCGTTTGCAATGCAGTCGCTGCAACAACTGTGCTGCTGCTGCTGCTGCTGCCGCCGCCGGCAACAGTTGGCGCTGCCGCAGCAGCTGCCACGCCGCCAAGCACACTGCTGCCGGGAAAGTGACACGGACAGGCGGGATTTGGATAATGTCCGCTTTGTGTGTCCAGTTTCTTGGTCAATGTTCGCCAATATTCAATTTGTGCATTTATCAATTCTATTTTTCGCTTGCGCTCCTCCACCGCCAATGTCATCATGTATTCGTTATGTTGACCACGTGCAGCACTGCTGCTGTTGTTGCTGCTGCTGTTGTTGTTGTTGTTGTTAATGTTGCTGCTGCTGCTGATGTTGTGGCTGTGGTTGTTGTTGTTGTTGCTGCTGGCGCTGTTGTTGTGACTGCTGTTGCTGGTATTGTGATTATTACTGCTGTTGTAATTCGTACTGCTATTGTTGTTGTTGTTAATATTGTTGTTGCTGGCGGAACAATTGATGCTGCTAATGCTGTTAACGCCCAGACCATTGTAGCCATTAAAACTGCCGGTGGCAAGTGTAATGCCACCACTTTGGTGCAACTGATGCGTCTTGTCGCGACTCTGATGTCCATTCAGTATAAGTTGCACGCCACCAATGCTGTTGCTGCCACCAGTTGCACCATTTGTGGCACCACCAATACCTCCGCCACCGCCACCGCTGCCTCCTGCTGCTGCTGCAGCAGCAACGGCGGCCGCTGCTGTTGCTGCTGCTGCCGCTGCTGAAACCGGTGATGTGCTGGCAATTGCCGCATTGTGGCCACGTTGCAAGCGTGGCAACTGCAATGTCTGCGTTTGCCTCGAGCTGCCCACACCGCTGGTTGCCGCATTAATGGCCGCCTGCAACGACTGCGACGGCGGATGATGCACGGCCGATAAGCCGAGTCCATTGAGCAGCAGATGCTGTTGCACTTGCTCTGCGGTCAGTTGCAGGCTGCGTGCAGCATCCATGTTGTTGCTGCTGTTGTGATTGTTGTTGTTGTTGCAGTTGCTGTTGTTGTTATTATTATTGTTATTCTTGCTGCTGTTGTTATTGTTATAGTTGTTGTTGCTGCTGCTGTTGTTGCTATTGTTGCTGCTATTGTTGCCATTATGCAACGTATTGCTGATGCTGGCAAAGGCACCAACACGTATATTGCCCACCGTGGACAATGTGATCTCAGCCTTTGGTCCGATGCCGGCGGACATATAACTGCCAGTGCTGGATATGGAGGTCTTGGTGGAGCACACTGGTGAGCTGGCGGCACGTGGCATGGGATCACTGCCACTGCCACCGTTAACCAAATTGCTGCCATTAATGCTGCCCGTCTGATGTTGCTGCAAATGATTGCGATCTGTTGGGAATAGCTCTTCATCCGCCTCCTCCAGACACACTTCGGGCGCCTTGGGACTCGGACAATCGTCGTCGTCATCATCGTCCATGCAATCCATGCCATTCTCAGTCTGTTCATTGTCGCTAATCGTCTCCGATTTGATCAGTATGACGCCCGTGTCCATTTCCTCGTACATTGGCAGCTATTCGAAAATAAGAAAGGAAGTGTCCCAATTAGTTAAGCATACTCGAAAAAAAAGAGCTTTAACGGTTCTCATGTCAACAGCTTTCATGAAGCCTACAGTTTAAACAGAGCTTTACATTTATCAAGTTTAATGCGCCACTACAAGTATTAAAGAGCTTTCTTATATCTTTGTAAAATGTAAGGAGTTTTATTATATATAAAAGTATTTCAATGTGCTTTAAAGCTTTAAGCTCTAACTAAAGAACATTCAGATAGTAATAATCAAACTTTAATGCGCTTTGCAAGAAAACAAAACAGTAAAAGTTAAAAAGAAGTTTGTTTGTTTGTACGTGGTAGTATTTTAAAGTGCTTTTAGGCATTATTGAAGTTTTATAGTGTTTTAAGGCGCTTTCAGGCATTAATAAACCTCTATGCAGACAGTAATAAAAAAGTTTAATGTGCTTTTACAGGCAAACTACTAACTAAGCTATATGTCGATGTATTTCAATGTGCTTTCAAGCAGTTAGTTTTAAAGAAGCTCTATGTTTATAGCAATAATCAATATTTATGCGCTTACAAAAGCAATCAACACAATGAAAGTATTAAAGAGCTTTCTTTTACTATTGTAAAATGTAACGTGAAAGTATTTAAATGTGCTTTCATGTACAAAACAGATCTAAAGCTTTTAAATAAGCTAATCATTTCAAAGAAAATCACTAAAATAGAGAACACAATAAAATAAGACAATTAAAAATATACTTTAAGCTTTAATGTGCTTATGAAAAACAATAATAATAAAAGCGCATTTTATAAAACACTGCAAGTCCTAATAATATTATATAATAAGAAATTACTTTAAGCTTAACGGCTCTTTTTGGAAAAGCTCAATTTGAAAAACTGTGAACTCTATTGATGATTGTATTAACCCTAAAAAGCAATCTTGATTATAGCTTATTATAGTTGCGCTGTCTCAGCACAAATAAATATACATATATTAAATTACTTAAAGTTTCCAAATTTGTTTTCTGGATAAGTTTTAGTGACAAATTTAGTTTCAAATAGCTCCTGAAAGCTTTAAAGCTTTTAAGTCAAATAGAAATTCTATATGTTTTCGAACTGTGGCAAAACTAGTATCTGTTTAATTTTGAAAGCTTTTTTATAAATCTACATATTTGGTATTATTGGATGAAAAGTTCTATTAAATTAAAGCTTACCTTTGAATCCTCGTAATCGTCAGCCAAATGCCGACCATTCACAGCCGATTGACTGCCGGCGCCATCGGGTGACATTTGATCGGCAATATATTGTCCCACCGACTCCTGCTGTGATAGTGTGTTAAGCAGATCCATAAAGGATCGATTGCCCTTATCCTCGCCGCACAGATCCTTCTTCAGCAGCAGCTTCATGTTCTTGTAGAGTTGTCGCAACTGCTTAGCACTACGCTGATGATAAACCTTGGAATTGAAATCCTTGGCAATTTGTAGCCATACCTCGTCCTTTTTCCGATTGGATTCGGCGTCTGTGCGTTTATTCTCAATCACATCCTTGTGCTGGGCCGCATATGAGAGCACCATGTTGCGCTCCCGCTGCGTATAACGGGGAGTCTTTTCCATTTTCAGCCGTTTGCAAGACGTCTTGAAGCTGCAAATAGTTATTCCAAAATATACAAAATCGTTAGAAATCACAAGTCTAACGATCTGATGTGCTGATATGCATAGGAAAACAAGCTATCGTTTAGAAGAAATGCTTACAATTATACTTAATTTACTCGTTTCATATTTATTTATTTTTTTTTTCACTATTGCACTATCGATAATAAATACCGCTTACTTTGGTATTACTTATTTTTTAAATTATTTATTTATATATATTTATTTATTTTTTTTTTCTTTTGCTTCTAATTAGAAATATGCCTTAAAGTTGAATTATTTTTTTAAACCCTACTTAAAAAATAAATAACTAGTTACTTTACTTTGTTAAAAAAAAAATAATAAAAAACAAAACATTAAATCTTAAAAAACTTACAAAACTTACTGTTCGAAATTTTAAACAGTGGCCTTAAATCTTAAGCTATAGCTTAAGCTATAGTAATAAGAATACGTTGTGAATTGGAATATGTAACGTAATTAGTCTTAAAAGTCTTTAATTCTAAGAAACATGTATGACTACAGCTCCAAGAGCCGTGACGTCAAACATTAGCTGGCATTCTCGCTATACAAACATACATATGTTTGTATGTAAACAAATATAAAAATTCCCAATTTCGTAGTAAAAGCAATTCAAAACGTTGCCTAGGATCAGTTTAGTAGTAATATTTATGTAGCCTGATTGTTAAAAAAAAAAAACAAAAACAAAAAAATCAAAGCTTTAAGGTCTTTAAAGAAAATTATTAAAGCAAAATTTAAAATGGTATATTCAATACTTGAAATGTTGATTTTTCTTAAAATATTGCTCAACTATAGTTATGGCAAGCATTTCAATACTTGATACTCCACGAAATTATATTTTAGTTAATTTCAGAAAAAAGGATATTTTGTTTCTTACATAAAAATAATTTTTTGTATTATTAAAAAATTAAAATATATTCAAAATTTTTAGAGTTTTTTTTTCTAATGATTTATTGAATAATTATATATTTTTCTCATCATTTTATATGAAAGAGAATGGTTAAGTTTGTAATAAAAAGTTAAAGTTAAAAAAAATTCATTAAAAGAAATTGTTTTTTAAATCAATTCTTTAAACCAAAGTTGTTTCAATTGTTTCATAACTGAAACCGAGCTTCAAAATATTGTGCAATTTTTAAGTAGTTTTCAATATAAAATATGGTAAGTACATAAAATGTTTCTACTTGTGCTTAAACTTTTTATTTATTATTATTTTAACGATTTCGAGCCCCTAAACACGCTTTTTACTTGACCACTTACATTTAATGATTTCTAGAAATCTTATAAGCTCAAAGCTCCTCGTTTTGCTGCCGTTTTAGAGCCAAGGGCTATATGAAAATGCATTCTACATAAGTTCACCTAGTCATTCTTTAATTAATAAAGCAAAACCGAGAAGATAAAGAACGATAAAGATGGCACGAGACAGAGAAATGCAAAGGAGGCAAAAAAAAAACAATTGACATGAAAAAACAAGAAAAAAAAATGTCAGTCGGGCATGCCGACCGTGTAATACCCTCTGAGCTTCGTTTCCAATTATATGAGTTCAAATTGGAGTAGCTGCTGCAAGAACTAAACATGCACATTTGTATGTCTATCTCGCTCGCACGTTTTTCGTTTTCGTTGCTTGAAAGCAACGATTTTCGTTGCATGATAAACTTTTTTTAATTATCGTCCGATTTTGATGAAATTTTCACAATCGTTTGATATTATTTGTCAGCACGTATACTCTAAGTTACAAAACTATACGTTAAGAAATAAGTGAGCCAGCCGCTTGCAAAGTTACAAAGAAATTGTGCCTTTGGTGAGCGACGGAGGCGTGGCATTAAAAAAAATTTTGATGGCATTGTCTTTATATTGCATTTAGCAACCTACATGACAAAATTGGTGACCCTAGGTGTTATAGTTACCGAGATATTCGCCAAAAACATGTATGTTTTAAGAGGTATGTCTGGTTTTTCGCTAATTGTGGGCGAATGGGGCGTGGCATCAAAAAAAGGAAACTAACTTGTATTGACTGACTAAATATGTGATCGATACTGACCAAGTTTGAACTTGTAGATCTTACCATCTCTGAGTTCTGTTTGTTCATACGGACAGACAGACGGACATGGCTAAAACGACTCGGCTTGTGATGCTGATTAAGAATATATACACTTTATGGGGTCTGGCACGCCTCCTTCTGCCTGTTACATACTTCTGACAAACCCAATATACCCCTCAGAGGGTATAAAAAGAAGAAAAATGTACTAATAAACGCATAACTCTTCACACTCAGTAACAGAAAGAGACACAAACGAATCGCCGATTATTGATAAGGCGATGTACGCCTCTATAGAGTAAAGATACAACTCAAACACACAGATACACTCACCTACACACACACAAGTATGCATATGGCCTGGCCTAATGAGCGTACATGCGTCTGTGTGTCTGCTTGTGTGATAAGCTGGCGACGCAGCTAACGACCAGGTTCGACAAGCTAGCAGCGAGCTAAGTTTTTTTTTTGTGATGTAACCCTATCACAACCCTCTTCGCTAAACCTTCCCCCCCCTTCCCCCCGAAACCAAAAACCCTAAATCCTCGCTAAATGTTTGTATTCTGTGGCACCTTTATTGTGTACAACTCTGTTTTGGACCGCTTAAATAGTTCTTGTTATTGTTTTTTTTAGACCCTGTGCTTACAAAAAGTTTCAAGGGTGCCTTAAGTAAGTCATAAAGTCACATAGCAGGCAGCTTCTTTCCGACCATAAAGTTCATGCACATAGTCTTGAAAAGCAAAACAGATATAGCCATACATATGTACACTCGTCCATCTGTCTGCATGAACACCTGCTAGATCTCAGCAACTATAAGAGCTAGAGTCATCAAATTTGGCTTGTACAAAGCTTTGCCTATGCTATAATAAGCCTAATTTTAACACATTCTCTACAGTCCCGATATAGGTTAAAAAACCGTTTCGAAAACAGCTTAACTCGATGAATACTTGGAATACTTATTTTAAAATAATTTATGCACTTCGAGTGTAGTAACATTTTCCAAAATATAAACAAATTTGCTTAAAGTCAAACAAATTTTAGTTGTTTCATATAAAGAAATTTTGGGTATGCTAAAATTCTAAAGCTGTCATAGTAATGAAAGGACCAAAATTGAAGTTTATTATAGAAATATATTTGTTTTTTTTTTAATATCCCATCCAAATTATTTCGATATCACAGCCAAATGCGGCGAAAATCGGACATCTGTTAAATCCTAAAGCTGTCATTGGAACGAGAGGACGGCAATTGGAATTTGGCACATAAAATGATATAGTTTTTTTTTTATAAATTGATAATCAAATTTGGCATTACCTTTTATATGTTGACCAAATTTAGATAAAATCGGAGAACTAGTATATTGAATAGGAATGAGAGGAAGAAAATTGGAATTTAGCATGGAGAAATATATAGATTTTTTTTAAATATCTCAATCCGATTTGGTATAACACTACATAAGTGGACTAAAATTTGATTAGAATCGAATTAAAACTACACATATTATATACAAATATATCTGCTAAAATAAGCAGAGGACGAAAATAGCAGTTTAGTTTATGAATACCTTATTACAACAGACTAATTGCAAGGTCTTTTGCTGTCGGCTCACACGACTTTAACATTTAGAAATAGTTTTTTTTTTTTTTTTTCGTAGTTTATTGATAAGCAATGCAGCTTTTATCGATTCGATTCGTTTCTGTATTTTGTTTTTGTTTTTGGCAATGTCAATTTCAATTTGTATGGACAGACTTTGAGCTGCAAACGAAGCTTTGAGCAGTTGTCAATTAATGCTTGAGCGCAGCTTTTAAGCAAAAGCTTGAGTAAAAGCTTTGCGTGTGTAGAGCGTGTGTGTTGAATGCAGGCCGAGACTAAAACAATAATAATGTAAAGCAACTTTATATCTAATCTGAAATTGAAGATTAGCGTGCACACGTACGCAAGCCGCAGAGGGTGTGTGTGTGTGAGAGAGAAAGAGAGAGGCAAACACATGGCGTACTCACGTTTTGAGGCCGCGCCAAAGCCGGCTAACAAAAAAAAAAAGTGAACGAAGAGGAATCAACGAAATACGCACGAATCACGATAAAAAAAAAACAACGAAAAACTGCGTCACTTATGCGTGCGTGTGTGTGTGTGGGTGGCCGATTTGGGTGATTTTGTGGGTGCAATAACGGGACTAAACGACGACGACGACAACGCGACAACTTCGCGAGCGGCAGCAACGAAGCACAAAGCTTGACTGAATTCAAGCAAATAATGGCTGGCGCTCAGAAGTACCGTTGGACAACAACAACAGCAAGAAGAACTACAACAACAGCAACAACAACAGCGACGGGCAAACAAAAATAGGAATACCGCGCAGGCCAACAAGCAACAACAACAACAACAACAGCAACAACAACTCAACAACTGTGCCGCCCCTCAACGGCCTCATGGCCCCGCATAGAACGGTACACACACACACACACACATACAGCCAGACAGCTGGGACCTGAGTTTGAATGAGTCCGTCTGTTTGCACGCTTTGTATGTGTACGAGACGTAATTAAAGCTTGAAACCGAGTTTACAACAACAACCCTGCTGGGACGACGACGCCAGCAACGGCGACGGCGACAGCGACAGCGACGACGATGACGACGTCAAGCTGCGCGCATGTGTGAGCGGGAGAGCGCAATACGATAGGCTGTGTGTGAGAGCGGTTTAGTAATTGTAAGCGACAGAGAGAGAGAGAGTGAGCGAAAGAGCGCGCCTCAGTGAGAGTGCGGCGGCGGCACAGGAGGCTACTAAGACACACACACACACACACACAGCAGTGAGTTTATTGAGAGCAAGCCAAAGCCGCGTGTGGGGCAAACAATGAGCGCAGTTTATAAATAAATGCAAGCACATACATATGTACATACACACATATAAACGAGTGCAACTCCAGCATTAAGTTTCTGTTATGACATCCGCCAAAGCTACACCACTGCCCCCTACCCCGTGCTCTCCCACACACCATACCACCTACTCAGTCAGCAACAAGCCCTTTACTACAACTACAACTACAACTACAAATTTTCGTTTCAAGCGCAGCAGCCACAAAGTAAGGGTTGACGTTGACAGCGACGCCACGCAAGGCAGCAACAAAACGAAGCTCAAAGCGAAGAGCAAACTGAAGACTATGACGTGGGTCGCGCTCTCATTGCAAGCGAAAGCAGAGCAGAGAGCGAACAAGAACTAAAATATCAGTTGGGTATTCCGACCGTGTAATACCCTGTGACTTTCAATTTCAATTATACGAGTTTAAATTGAAGTAAGCGCTGCCAGAACTTAGCGCTCACTCCTGTTTGTATGTCTGTCTCGCTCTCACAACGTTTTTCGTTTGCAGAGCTGCAGCAGAGCTTATTGCACAAAATTTGAGTTCTTCGATGCAGGCTAACTCTCCTGATTATAATCCGATCTTAATGCAATTTTCGGGATCGTTTGATATTGTTTATCTCTAAACGAGTATAAGAGTTACATAAACATACGTTAAGAAATACGTGAGTTAGAGACATGCAAATTATAAATTTGTTTTGTTTCCTATGGGCGAAGGGGGCGTGGTATGTTCACAATTTTTTGATGATATTGTCTTTATGCTACAGTTAGCAACCTGCATGCCTAAGTTGGTGCTCCTAGGTGTCGTCGTTACTGGTTTTTCGCTTATTGTGGGCGAATAGGGCATCAAAAATACAAATAAGATTCTTGTATTGAATGATTAATTATGTATGTAATCGATACTGGCTTAAATGGAGATTGTAGCTCTTGCTATATATGTATGTGTTCTTTTCGTTCATATGGACAGATGGACATGACTACATCGACTCGGCTGTTGCTGCTGATGAAGAATATATGTAATTAATAGGGTCTTTTAAGCCTCCCTCCGCCTGTTACATACTTTTCACAAACCCAATATACCCCTCAGAGGGTATAAAAATAAGCGAGATGCAAAATTTAGACTAGTATTTGTAAACATGTATGCATGGGTCTGTGTGCAATTGAAATGCAAAAGAAACAAAGAATTTGTGATCCCAGAAACAGCATAAAAGCTGCAAAAAAAAAAAACAAAGAAACTAACTCGTTAGATACCCTTTAAACATAAAAATATAAACAATATATGCTACATACATAGTATAAGTTTAAAGTCGTCTTTCAATTCTAAGAACAATTGTCTTGTAAGAAAAGTTTGGGTGATTTGTAATCTGCAGAGCATTACCTAGTCACTCTCACTATTGATTCAAGCAACCAATTACTATTGATTCAATATAATAATTTTGAAACACTGTTCGATCACTTCGAATAAATATAACCATATTGTATGTGCTATACACACATTCCTTATCTTGATCACAGTCCATTAGTTACATCCATTGATTATATGTAGTTATTGAATTTGTAATAATAATATTTGTTCCTTTTAAAAAATAAATATCTGTCATAGAGTAAAACACCCTAACGTTAAGCTTTACAAAAAGCTTTAACTAAAATTACTATGAATATTATAAGCCTAGCAGTGCTAAGGGATCCCAGAAACCAAATATGAGAGTTAAAATTAAAAGTTTCTAAAATAGAAAATCAAATAAGATCTATCTTATAACTTAAAGCTTTCAGCTTAAAGGTTTTCAAAGCTCTTAGTTTAAAGGAAACTCAAATAAAATCAGCTAAAAACTAAGAGCTTTTAGTTTCGAGATTTTCAAAATGCTTAGTTTTCAAGATAATCAAATATGATAAGCTCTAAGCTAAGAGATTTCAAAGCTCTTTCTTTAGAATAAAATTAAAAAAGATCAGTTTAAAGCTTCAGTCTTTTAGCAAAAAGATTTTTGAAGCTTTTTGCTTCAAAAAAATTCAAATATGATTCATTTTAAGCTGGGAGCTTTCAGCTCAGAGGTTTTCAAAGCTTTTGGTGTGAAATAAACTCAAATAAAATTAGTTTAAAAAGTTTAAAGCTTTCATCTATGAGATTCTTGAAGCTCTTAGTTTTGATGAAAATTAAAAAGGTTTAGTTGAAAACTAACAGTTTTTAATTTAGAGTCGACACATAAGTTTTTGAAGAATTTATTCGAAGAACTTATTCATAAAAAAAAAATTCATAATGTGACTTTTTTCTAATATTTAAAATTTGATGAAATTTTAAGTTTTGTCAAGTTTCGTTTTGAGAAGAAAGACCGATAAAACCTTAACAAGCTAGAAGGATACACTTTGAATTTCCCAAGCAATTAGTCACAGATTTATCGCAACTTATTGGGCAATCGAATACTGTATTGGACTCTAATTTTGTGTCTGTATGTATGATCAAGTGTGCGCGTGTCTCTGTGTCCATGTGTGTTGCAAAGCGTCAACGTTGGTGTCGGGCAAAACGATGTCGACTCAAGTTTTAAGATAAGATTAAAAAAAAAGAAACCCAACTGAATCGCAGTCACATATAAAAAAGTATGTGTATCTGTGTGCCTTTCTGTTATCTATGAAATCCACTGACAATGAGCCACTGGTCGCAACAGGCAGCGGCTTTCTGCTGAGCAATGCAAACAACAACAGCAGCAGCAAAAAATATAAACAGAATACAACAAAGTTTCAACTGCAGGCAGCATTACGAGATACTTAAATCTATGTGCATACTGCATACATGTGTACATATGTACATATGTGGCTCACAAAAGATACAAATGTATCTTTAAGTATGTATACTTTGTAGTTATGTGTGTGTAATAAGCGCTGCTTCGACACCTGACTGAAGTTATCTACCCACTCACACACACTTAAGCGTTACTCTAAACGCTGACAGCGACCCCTTCGTCATCAACCCATCCGTCCGTCCACCCGTCCATCTAACCAATCTTCGCCCCCTTTGCCCATTAGCGGCACAACAGGTGGAATTATTTACTGATAAGCCGCTGATAAAAAGCAAAACGGAAAAAAAAAACCAACGAGCCCGAGTACTGGGGCGGGTTTTTGGGGCCACAATTTTTTTGCTACTCTCCGAACAGTCGCTTGATTCAATGCGTAGAGCGCTCACATTAGAGATGGACGCGTGACGTGATCTGTCACGCAGCACGTACATACACGAAGCCAAACACCAGTTAGCGTTTGCCAACACTGTCGCTCATTTCAGCAAAGACAGAAAACAATTTGTACTAAAGTTTGTGATAAAAGTTCATGTTTTATCTTTAAAAACACAACCTCAAATTTGATATTAAGCCTGAAAATTCTTACTAGGCTCATGTTAATCAGCAAACACCAATTGGCGTTTGCCAACACTGACGCCCATTTCAGAACATTTCTAAGCAATTTGCACTAAAATTTCTGTTAAAAAATTGTTGATTTTTTGTCGAAATCATGCTTAGATTAAGATTTTAAAATTTGGTTTGTCAAAATCTAAGATTACCGTACTCTTGACCATGATTCTAATTCATTATAGTTATTTAATTTTAATTTTAATTGTAAAATTTTCAATTTTCAATATATTAAAATTATTTTTAAAATACTTTTGAAATTAATTCTTATTGGCTTTACTTAATCAATGGATTGCTTAACCGCAATAGTTCTAAACTTAAGTATTCCAAATTTGGATTGTAACAATCGAAGATCACTGTACTTTTCAACATGATTCTAATCTATTATAGTCCTTTAATTTTAGTCTAATTAAAAAAAGTTTTAATTGGCAATAAAGAGGCACAATTTTTATAAGGTTTTAATATGCCATTTTAGTAAAGACAAAGCTAAAGTTATAGCTAAATATGCAGCTAGGAATTCAAAGAACTTTATACTAAAGTAATCATAAGTAAAGTAAAGTTAAATTATAGTTTTTAAGTTCTAAGACTTTTAAAGAAATTGGTTTTATATTCAAGCAGAATTTCAACTGAAAATTTTAAAAGTTTTTCAGCAGTTACTTCACAGCCAAGTATTTCATTTGAAATTGGAATTTAGATTTCTTTTGCTTAAGATCACTTGGTGACGACTACACGACCTACAAATATATATGTATACATATATGCACATCTCTAAGTAACACTCGTTACTTTGTATATATTATATATGGGTATGTATATGTACATATATAAAATATGATGTTCTCGGCCTGTGGGTTGAGCAAGTTTTAAGTTCTAACTGTTTGTTTGGCTCTTTGATAAGACTGGCCGAAACTAGCAACTGACAAGGCCTTGGTCACGAGTCTGCATGGTATGTGCACCTGTATGTGTGTGATGAGCTGTTCAAGTGAAAAGACGTTGATGAGGCCTGAACGCCAATTGCAAGACAGTTACGTGTATTTCACTAAACGCTCAACTATTGGGTAACACGCTCTGCTTCATAAGAAAACCAGAAAGAAAATGTCAGTCGGGCATGCTGACCGTGTAAAACCCTCTGAGCTTCGTTTCTTATTATATGAGCTCAAATTGGAGTAGCTGCTGCAAGAAGTTAACATGCACACATATTTGTATGTCTAGCTCGCTCGCACAGTGCAATGCACGTGGCTATGCCTTGCTTGTAACTGACGATTTTAGTTGTGTCACAAACTTTTTAATTATAGTCTGATTTTGATGCAATTTTCAGGATCGTTTGATATTATTTGTCTCCAAGTTTATACTAAGTTACAAAACTATACGTTAAGAAATAAGTGAGCCAGCGGCATTCAAAGTTGCATCGAAATTGTGTTTTTGGTGGGCGAAGGGGGCGTGGCATCCAAAAAATGTTGATGGCATTGTCTTTATATTGCATCTAGCAACCTGAATGCCAAAATTGGTATCCCTAGGTGTTATAGTTTCTAAGATACTCGCCAAAAATACATATTTTTTCCGAGGTATGTCTGGTTTTTCGCTTATTGTGGGCGAATAGGGCGTGGCATCGAAAATAAAAGATTCTTGTATTGACCGACTAAATATGTGGTCGATACTGAAACGAATATTGTAGCTCTAACCATCTCTGAGTTCTGTTTGTTCATACGGACAGACAGACGGACGGACGGGCAGACGGACAGACAGACGGACATGGCTAAATCGACTCGGCTTGTGATGCTGATCAAGAATATATCTACTTTATGCGGTCTGTTACGCCTCCTTCTGCCTGTTACATACTTTTCACAAACCCAATATACCCCAGAGGGTATAAAAAGGGTATCAGGATATGACTACAATGACAAATAGTTACTTTCTTACAGAACTGCGTACAAAATTAGTTATTAACCAGAATAAAAGGACAATTATGGTCAAGTTGTCTCCAAATCACGTTAATTGAAGTTTATTCTTAGTTTAAGAGTTCCCAAAGGAAACAGTTTCTAGCGTTTTTTACTATCTCTTTCAGCTGATCGAACAACAGACTTTATAATGACCTTTCTATTTGCTTTTTGTAATAAAGAATATTCTGTTAAAGTTTTTAATTGAACTTTAGCTTCAGATATGTACATAAACATTTTGATATTCACGTCGAAGAATAAGGTCTCAGGCTAAAAGTTATTTCAAAAGCCAAAAACCATTCAAAATCATCAAATCCAATTCAAAATTTACGCTCCTTTCAAAATGCTTAAAAAAGCTCATAAACCCCTTTAATATATTGATTTGTCTATGTTAAAGTTGCTTAAAGCTCTGGCTACCCTGTTGCAAATGGAAGTTTGTACTGTGTACTTCATTCAAGCACCCAAACTGAGAGTCCTCATTCTTGTAGCTCGGAAGGAAACTGTGAAATTCCTACTCAAATGTCAGGCTTAAACTCAAAAGTTTTCTCTAAAACCATCACGAATCAGAAATCTGAATACCTATTACTGCAAAGTCAAGCTACGTCTCAGGCGTAATTTTGAAATATTCACTGACTTTACAATTGATTTAACCAGAATATTAAACAAGAGATACTAAGCACCGTACAGAAGTTGTTAAATCAGGAAAGAAATTAATATTTCCCTTGCATTGTATCCTGACTTAAAATTTCTGTACTTTATTTACTTTCCACTGGGTAACAAATTGATATGATATTTATGTGCTTAGTAACTAAGACTCACCTGAGTTTTTAACCGGCTACAGTTTGAAAATTTTGCCACCACTGTCGTTTCCACGGTGGTTCAAAGGCTTTGGATCGCCCGTATAATTCTCTGCACGACAGCAACGTTTGTGTATCACTCTCTCTCTCTCTCTCTCTCACACTCACTTTCTCTTGCTGGCGCTCACCGAAACTATCTTTGAGTTTGTTTTGTATATTTTGTTCGATATTGAGGGCCAAGAACTACATACATTGAAGAGTTTCCGTTTGATTTGATTTGATCTGCGGCTGAGTCAGTGGCGATCGCTTGTTTAGTATATTTGTATATTTTTTCTTTTTTATATATAAGTATTTATTATTAATCTTAATATTTTGTGCTTGTTTTCAGTGGCTGCTGCTGTTGTTGTTGTTCTGCTTTGTGTTTTGTTGTTGTTTTGCTTGCTTTTGATTTCTTTCTTTTGGCTGCGAGTGCGCTTCACAAGGCGTATGCGTAATTTTTGTTGTGTGCGTTTTGTATTGACCAAGCTACAGCTGCCTCTCTTACTCTCACACTCACTCTTTCTCTCTCTCTCTCACTCTCTCTTACGCTCTCTCTCTCTGGCGCTGATTGAAGACTTTGTTTTCGGTGTTGTTGTGCGCTTCTTTGTTGGTTTGATTACGTTTTTAGTTGCCTCAATTTTTTATACTACTCGCTGCTGTTCTTCTTGTCAATGTTCCTCTTCTTCTTCCTCTTCTTCTTCGTCTCGCTGCGTTTGTTGTTGTTGTTGTTTCAAACCTTGGACTAAAATTAAAAATACATAGCAGTGAATTTGTTAGTATTAGAAAATCACACGAAAATCGTAAACACACACACACACGCAGTGAGAGAATCAACAAGCGTTCTAATAGATACATACATAGTACACTATGGAAAACTCATGAAAATATGGGGAAAACTCAAACGCGTCATGCTGCATATCGAAATAAAATCTATACATTAACTATATGCAGAGAACAAAACACTTTTTTCTTTACTTTTTTGTAGAGTATTAACGTGTTTAAGCCTCAGAGCTTCTTGTCTAACTATCCTATCCGCTTGGAACAATCTAAAATTTTTTTGTGGACTGGGGCTTCACTCCCGAGTCGCGTAAACTCGTGTTCATAGCTAGCTACAAAAACACAAAAAACAAAAAAAAAAAAAAAAAAATGGTTCTCTAATATCTAATCTGTGTTGTGGGTCCCGTCGCCGCAGCTTTATCTTATCGCTTTAAAGGTGAGCTTGCGGCTCCATGGTTAACTGTATTAACTGCTCTGTTGCGCGCGCTGCAATTCGATTTTGATACCTTACTTCTCGCTCTCTCTCTCTCTCTCCACTAACCCACAAACCCATCACTTCACCACTTCACCGCTCCACCGCTCTCTTTTCTCTGTTCTCTTTGCAAGCCCCCGTGTCTCTTGCGTAGCACACTCAGCACCCTCTCGATAGGCTCACATTAGTTTTGTGAGTCACGCTAAAGTACACTGCTCAAAACAAAACATTTTGCAAAATCTATAAAAATAAAGCAGCTCAAAATTTGGAGGGTTCTTGTATTTTATGACTAATAAGCCAATTTTAAAAACATATCAAAAGTTCCAAGTGTAAAAACTTTGTTGTCTTTTATATTTCTTAATCGGTTCTTTGAAAGCTATAGAAAGATATGAAACTTTAAACTTAAATAAAAAACAAAACATTGAGCTTTAAACTATTGGAATTTCTGGCAGTTTTTCTAAAACTTTACTTAGCTAATAAAAGGTCATTTTAAAGCATAACAAAACATTAATCTTTCTTTTAGGTATGTAGAATCTTTTAGAATATATCAAACTTATGTATATCTGTAGACACAATAAATTGATTCCTGAAACGATTATAGATTAGTGAAAGCTAAATTTTACCTTTTGTACATACAAAACTTTCAGTCTGCCCATTACATTTATTTAAATGCAGAAAATGTATGCCCACATGTTTTGGACACACTGGATATTTTCTACGCATACAATTTAATACTTGGCTACAACTAATCTGCATTCATTTCAGGATCGTCCTATTGTATTTGTGCTTAACTTATAGCTTTTTAACAACTTTTTTTTTTAATCTTATATTTTTATTTAATAAAGTTTTTTAAGTGGCAAATATGTTTTGTTATAGTGAAAATTTTAGTTTAATGAATGAAAATATAACTTAATATGATAAGTTTTCTCGTATACTTAAAAAAAAATAATTAAAAATCGATGATTATGATAGAAAATGGAACTAACCAAAACTTCTTTTTTAAATTTCTTTACAAAATTACAAAATTAAAAAGTTTGATTACAAAATATAACACACTAAGACAAATATTTTTAAATTAAAAAAAAATATATATGTTTAAAATCGATGATTAAAATTATTATTTTTTGATCCCTAACGTGAAGTATCTTCTACAGTGAACATTACAGTAAATAAAACTGACTAAAAAAATTTTTCTCGAATTCGTAAAAAAAATTTTAAAAATAAATAGTGATTATAATTATTATGATAATGCAAAATACAAGTGTCTATGGATAATATTCTCAGACTTAAATAATAATTTTAAGTCTTTAAGGCCCGTGTTTTCAAAGTCTACCTAAGGTTTCTCATAAGTATTGGAAACTTGTGTCAAACTTAAAGTTCAAAGTACTATAAAAAAAAAAATGTAAAAATACCTCTCTCGAATTTTTCAAAATAAAATTTAAAAATTTCAAAGTAACTTTGGGTTCTTTTATAAGAATATGTTTTTTTAATTTTAAAAAGTCTTTTGTGCTCAAATTTAAATCTCATATGTATAACACAATTTTTTTTTGCAGTGTATGCAATGAAAGACGCGCTGAATGTGGGGGCAGGTGTTAAAGCTCGCACACATGCCTGCATACATACTTATGTGACTAGCTAAAAGCTTTCTGCAAAAGCTCAAACCTGCGCTCTCATTGGCTCCTGGGCTCAAGCCGAGCTTGCGAAAAGCTTTCAGCAGAAGCACTCGTAAATGTGTGAGCAGCCAATTGCAGGCAAGCGCACAACAAAAACAAAGCAACGTGAGTCTGCAAAGCCATCAGAGCTCATTATCCTCTCTCTCTCTCTCACTCTCCCACCCGCTGCTGCCGCCGCTTTCTTACACACAACGCACAATTGATTTTCGAAATAGAAACGCACAAACACACACACACACATAGACAGAAGGAAAAGCGTAAAGCGCGAACACAAGCGTTTTACCGTATCGTTCTCTCACACTCTCTCTCTTTCTCTGTCTATCGCTCTCTGTCTAACTTTGTCTCTCGCTCAGTTCTGGATCCGTTTGTCGGGATTTCGTTGATCGACGCGAACGAAATATACTCGCAGTCGCAGTCCAATTGAATACTAAAAACTGTATTCAGAAAACCAACTCGAATTGGCCGCAACCCGAGCGCCACGAGCGGCCGAGCAGCCATCGCAGCCTGTTGGCCGCGAGCTGAGCAGCAGCAGCAGCAGCGCATTTCTCTGCCACTGCTCTGTTCTGACTGTTGCACAGACCACCCCATATACATATATATCCCCTCTCATCCTCCCCCCCCCCCTCTCCACCACACACACCCTGCCTCCTACTTTTAACCCACAAAACACTTGCACGTCCAACCAGCTATTGAGGTCGAGCTGATCGTGTCCAACAAAAGCGCCGTGAGGGGTTGGCAATTTTCCAACGAAAAGTTCAAAGTGTGTGTGTGTGAAAGACATCATATGCAAGAGTGAGTGAGTGAAAGAGAGAGAGAGAGGAATTGTCAGAGAAAGAGCGCAGCTTCATGACCGAAAATTAAAAAAAAAAAAAAAACATGTAAATAAATAAATTGGGGAACAAAATTCATTCGTTTCGCTTTTCCTACAATACACAAAACACAAACAATAACTTGAGCGAAAATTCTACTATAAACATTTTGGCCAAGTTTTCCCACTTTTGAGCACATTCCATTGGCATTATACAAGCCAAAAATTGCATTCATACGGTTTAGTGTGGATGCTAAACAAGGTTTCAGTGTCATTCAACGAGCATCCAGTTAGAACTATATGTGGAGTAGTAAGTCTCTAAATTTATTGGGTTTACAGTATACAGATGAGTTTATTTAAAGCTGTTATTCCGCCCAAAAATCTCGGATTTTCTAAATAACTTTACTTACATATTTGCCGTTTCAGTTTTTAAATTTAATAACTCTAGTTGGAAAACGTATTTTAAAATTTTATGAACTTAACTTTAAGTACGAGTTTTTTCTGTGTTGACTGACTTGTAAGCCCCCATTAAACATTATATTATATTATATTATATAATTCTTAAGTTAGGTCTTTATTTATTTATTTTTTTTTTAAAGTTCAGTTTCGTAATTTCTACAAAGCTTTCATGTCTTTCTCAAAAATAATACATAAAAATAGCTTGTTTCCGAGGTATGTCCAAGTTTTTTTGCGAATGAGGCGTGGCATTAAGAATTTAAAACAAATTTGTATTGATTGTCTAAATATAAAGTTCATTACGACTAGATCGTCTTCTTCTTCTTCTTCTCTCAGATCTGTTAGTTCATACGGACAAACGGACGGACGGACACCGTAACTAACATACTTGGAATAATTTCTTAGAGAATTTCAAGGAACTCTATGCTCCAAAGTGGTTGATCCACAGTACTGATTAGCGATGTGCTAATACACTAATTTTTCTTATAAGTAGATTTACTATTGCAAAACTTTTCTTACTGAAAAACACAACTTGTCAACTTACAACTTACTTACTTTATCAACTGTAGAAGTAGTTAAAACACTGGATTTAAATATTTTACCAAATATAACTGTGATGCTTATAAAATCTTGGACCAAAACCATTTGAGAATCATAAGCTAAAAACGTTAATTTAATGTGTTCGTTAAAAAATACAGCTTAACTCAGCTGAAATCGACTTGAAAAATTGTTTAAACTTAAGAATTAACTATTTTATTAAATTCTACCTTAATGATGTATAAAAACATGAACTAAAACCTTTCATTTGTTTGCTTTTTTTTTTTTTAAACCAAAGCTTAATTCAACTACAAAAACGGCTTAAACTCTAAAATTAACAATTTGATTGCCAATCAAATCGAACAGATCGCATACATTAAGTTAATATAAGTTAGCTCAATCTAGACTGAGGGCAACTGTACTTTGAATACTTGGGCCAACTTGGCAACTCTTGGCAGCTAAAATATGTACGAGTGCTGATACCGATTTTTGTACGACTTTATAAATAGACGCGGATGGAGACAAGCATGAGACGAGCAGAGACGAGGTGAGGCGAGGCGAGGCGAGATGTGAGAGAGATGAGAGAGCAATTGACGGGGGGAAAAAAGGGCAAAGAGGATCACTCTACAGTTGGGGCGTCTCTCTATATAAATGTAGGCGTTGTATGTACGTACAGATATATATACTACATAGGCACACATTAGCTTCAGTTTAAGCTTTCTGACTGGGAAATTTTCGGTATAAAATATCGTTGGATGAAAAAATAAGAAAAGTAAAATTTTCGTGTGTGTGTGTGGAAAACTCGGAAACGAATGAGGCCAACACGTACTACGCTTATGGGCACGTAGGCGTCGGTTGCGTCATGGAGGCCTCTGGGACTTGGGGATGACTTCTCTCTCGCTCTCGCTTTGTTACTGTCACTATATTATGTTGCTCTTTGTATGCGCGAATTCTTTGGCACAAACAAAGCGTTACCAATCCGAGAGTCCCGAGAGCCACAGAATTGCAGTTCCGCTCTCTCTCTCTTTCTCTACATTTCTCTCACTCGCTCTCTCTGTCTGTGTGGCACTTGAGCGCGTCTTGCTTGTAGAGGGACTGGGAAATGGCACGGAGGTTTCTGTAGGTTTCAATGTATTGTATATAGGACCATAAAGTATTATATATACAAAACTTAGCTGAGTTCGTGTACGTGTGTCTGTTCGCTCTTTTGTCTGGCTCTTGCTCTTGAGGGGAAAATTCATTGCGTTGGTTTTTCTTTTTCTTGGCACTCGAATTGGTTTTTCCTCGATTTGAGTTCAAATTTATTTTTGGCAGCATCTTATGTTGTTGTTGTAGTTGTTGCACGCTGCCCATCCACGGTTTTAGGCAGACAGACAGACAGAGATAGAAGATGTGTAAAAGAGAGAGAGAGAGAGAGGGTGTAACGAATGGGGCCACTGACAAACGGCAAAACGGTAAACTACGAAAGGAGAACTGAGAACCAAGAACCAAGAACTGGGATCAGACTGCGCGCCTGCGTCTGTATCTGTATCTGTATCTATGTATGCATGTAATTGTGTGCGTGTGTGTATCTGTGATTTGGTGCATGCGCCGTTTGATATCAGTTTTCCCGTCTTGTGTTTGTATAATCCATTTAAAGGTAATTGAACTTAAACTCTGATATACCAAGCACTCTATGCACCTCTATTTATGTACAGAGCCGAGCCCAATGTGTGCAAGACAAAGAGAAGCGCAGAGATTGCACATAGAGAAAGAGAAAGAGAGAGAGAGAGTAAGAGCGAGAGCTAGAGAGCATCAAGTGCGCTGAAATGAGCGCTATAAATGGCCACACCAAAAATAGACTCAAAGAAGCTTTGACTACACGGCATGGGGTTGGCTCTCTAAGAAAAAGGCCAAAAGAGAGACAGAGCAATAGAAAATAAAGATAGAAAGAGACAGAGAGAGACAGTAAGAGAGTGAGACAGCAACATGTGCCATAGCATGAGAAATTGTTCTAAACTTAAAGATGACGAGTAGTTGTGCAGTGTTTTAAATATAGACTTAAGTAGTTTAGACGGATTAGACATGAGAATCTTTCTTATTCGTTCAAACAAAAAAAAAGCAAAAACCAAATATCATGCGATCTTGTAGACACGTCTTGTAGACACACACAGCCATATGCATAGTGCTGCATATAGATTCATACTTTCTAAACAGAAATACAAAACCAAAGCGGAAATGCGCAATGCATTTAAAGAATTGTATTTGTTGTTTTTATACTTGAATTAAGCTCACAACAAGAGCTTTAAAGGCCTTTAAAGCTTGAGTAGTTAAACAAGCTTAGCTTTTAGAATATTTTAAGCATGCTTAAAGCTACTTTAGTTAAGCACAAGAGAGCAACTTTAGCTTGAACAAGCTTAAAGCTTTCAATCAAGTGATTTAAGCTAATTTTGTCCTCTAACTACAATAGACTGTGAATTGATATTTTGCTTTTTGAAGAAAAAAATTAATCAAAATTAATATTATAATGTGTTAAGCTTTAATCAACTGTCGACAAGTTTGAGCAAAATATTAGAGTGAATAAAATTGTAAATAATATTTATGTATTTATTCAACTTTTTGCCACATTTAATAAGAGGCTTTTAAATATTTTATTGCTAAGCTTTAATCAACTTTTTTTAAAGCTCGAGCAGAAAATTAAAGTAGTCGAAATTACAAATTATTTGAATTTATTTATATAACTTCAAGTCTTTTATTAAAAGGCTTTAAAAAGTTTTATTTGGCTGAGCTTTAAGCAACTTTAGCTTTAACAACACAACCTGCAACATGAGTTTGCATATGAGTTTAAAGCTCAAATTATTATTATTACAAATTATTAAAATTATCCGATAAGCTTTCAATACATTTTCCAGCAGCTTTCATAGATTACCGACGATGCTTTCGAAGCTTAAATTTAAAATTGTGCTCAATAGCAAAAAATTAAAACAAAAAACATTAACATTTAGTGTTTTAAAGACCTAATTTGTATACAATTATCTATGACTTGTTTCAAATTTATTAAAAAATAAACTTTCAGCTGTTTATCAGCTAGCTTAAAGAAACTTTCGCAAAGCTTTGATATAAGTATTACATATTAATATGACTTAAAGATTTACAACGGCTCTAGGAAACTTTCAGGCTGAAAGCAAGTGATGTTGCTTAACAAACTGAAAAGTTCTGGGCAGATATGTATGTCTAACAGAGTGTAGCAACCCTGTATGCTATATGCAGACTTATTTGTGATCTAATGTAGAACACTCGGATAAGTTTCATATGTATTGTGCTCCGAACGCTTTGAAGAACAAAACAGCTGCGAGTCCAACTCAAAATCGTGTGTGCTGCTTTGATATTTTTAGGCAAAAGCATCGTAAAAAACAAGAAAAAAAAAAGAAAATTTCCAAAATTTTGTTTTGTGTTGGGGGGGAAAAATGATCAAATCTTAAGTTGCGCCATAAGGTTGCAAGGTGTGTGCGTAAGAAAGAGAGAGAGAGTGGGAGTTGGCCCAAGCAATGGTAGGAAAGTGGTGGTAGTGGGCTGTGTGGGTGTGGGGGGTTACCAGATCGTTGCTTGATTTGCTCTCCCCAAAAGCCAAAGTTGAAAGCACAAAAGGAAAACCGTGTGCAGCGTACAAATTTAGAATAAATAAATACGCGTGCATATATATATATGTATGTGTGTAGATATAAGCATAAGCCGTAATAAAAATTCCATTGCAACAAATCGATAACAATTAATATCAACGTCAGCTGCAAGATGCTTGTAAAGCACAGTCCGAAAAAAACCACATACAAACAAGAAAACAATAACTGCAAAGCCACACAACTACCAGTCACTATGGAGCATTTGGCCATTTTTTTTCTTTTTTTTTTTTTTTTTTTTTTTTTGAATAAAGTTAGTTTCCCAATTTGATGAAATTAATATTTTTTTGATGGTAACACATTGGAAACTCTCTTAACATTAAAGTTACACACTGAGAATCTTCAAAATACAGCACTCTGTTAAGTTAACAGCATTTTAACAGAGCTGCTGCAAGCGAAGAGAAAAGTCTTGTACTGAGTTCATTTTTAAGGTTAGATTAAAGTGTCGACCACCTCTAATCCATAGGAGATTGCTGTAAAATTTGTATTAAATTAACTTTAGGGATCTTTTTATTACGTATAAGTAAATTAACCATTTTTAAAAACGTTGTGTTTTGTATTGAATTGTGGGACTTAAAAACAATCAATTTTTAGTCAAAATTTTAAATTTAAAGAAAGATAACTTATTTGGTTTACGTTTGTTAGCATTATGATGTATGGGAATTTTGTATAGAGCCATCAATTATGAATTTAAACTATAAAGCTCAGCTTTTTTTTTAGTTTGTAATCTCAATTTGTTTCACTTAAAATTTATTTGAAATTAAATAAGCGTAAGTTTTTGTCTGGAGTCGTTTTAATTATTGGAGATGACTAACTAGTGTTAATTTACCATTAAAATACTATCTCTAAGCAAGTTTAGTTTGTTTTAGGCAATATTTTTGAATTTATTTTAATGTAGCAAATTCTATTTCATATGAAAATTACGTTTGCAACCGATTATTCCAAAAGAATATAAATATGATAAAGTATTTTGATCGTGATATTTGTTAAATTGAATGCCAGAAGCAAAATAGCACTCAGTGGAAGTGGAAATATTAAAAATGCGATCAGTTTAAATTTAAAAATTGAATTTTTACCAATTTTTTATTTAAAAACTATATGATATAGTCGACCGATCTTGATCATTTTTAACAGGTTTGCTTGGTTTGATCTAAATAGCTATTGAAACAAAAAAAAGCTATAACTGCTATTATTAACAAGGATGGGGAGGGGGGCGTTACCACGCCCACTTTTCTCAGCATTATTGAATATTAATATTATAAGTCGAATGCAAAAAAAAAACTAGAAAGTAAAATATTGCACGGTATTTTGAGTAATTAAATAATTCCAAAAAAAATTCGCAAATGCTCCATAGTGCAAGCTACGAAAACAAAACACGCACTAAGCAATCGGCAGAACACAGCTCGCGAGTCGCGACGTTCGGCTCAAGCACGAGACAAGCGCGACAAGCGAGCCGAAGTGCTTTAAGCTTTGCGCAAAAGGACAAAGCTCGTGTCGGTGTGTGTGTTAGTGTGTGCGTAAGCAAGCCCAGCGTCAAAGCGTGTGTTGATGTCATAACCTAACGGCGAAAAACTCGCACAAAGCGCAGCCAAGGATAATGCGCCACGGCAACACTGACAGCTCACACACACACATGCACAGAGTTTGAAACACGTTTCAAGACGCAGCCAAGTGGGGTTGAAACTAAGTAGTAACAACAACAACAACAAGAAAGTAAAATACGAACAATAAGAATCCGGCTCAAGGGAAGCTGCGAGCCGCGTTTCGAAAACGTTGCTGGGGTGGAAAACACACACACACACACACACAGACACACACAGTTGAAAAACATAAGACAGCCGCCTTGGCGTCTAGTGATGACACGAGATTAGTAAACACCATTTTAATTTATCGATTACTGTTTGTGTGCAAAGATAAGATTTACTTAAATTTATTTTTTTATTTATTTAATGTCAGACTATGATCAGTCGACATTTTTAATATTAAAGTTGCAATATAAAAATAATTTAAAAGTTTAAAATTATATTTTAAATTTAAATTTAAACTAGGGGGGAAAAAAAATAAAAATTTAAGGCCCAACAAAACCCAGAAAACCCAATCAGACCGGTAGATTAGTTAATTTACTTGTGCAGTGCAGATCAATTGACAAAGGCGTTAAATTTGCATAAATTTAACGCAGTAATATTTCTTAAATGTTAAAAATAAAAGTAATAAAAATAAACCTATAATAGCTACTGTTTAATTCATGGCTTAAAAACAATTCGTCGAAAAAATCATTTGTTTTTAAAATGCATTTCAAACAAAAACATTTTAAGTTAAGGTACAACATTGCATATTTTTTACTGGTATTTTTTGTACAATTAATTTTGTACAAAAAGAGTTTTTAACTTTGAAAAGGCCTATATGCCATAAAGTGGAGGCTTGAAATCCTGCCAAGTCGGGTAAGAAGGAGTAGAGAGTGATGATCTATTGTCTATTATTAATCAACTTGCCTGGATGTGAGGCCCTAATTTTTAATGCCTTACAATCAACAATAATCTATACTTTAATTTTTAATATATTGCAATTTTAATTGTTTTCTTGAAACAATAATAACAATTTTTGATTGGAAAGCACACAAAATTTCAGCCGTGCAAAATGTACATAGTACCAAATAAATTAATTAATAAAAGAAAACAAAAAAATCTTTCACTTTCCATAAAACCAAAATATGCTTTCATTTGTATAGAAAATAAATGAACTACGATTTCCTTGGGACCTTTACAAAAAATATTTTATTTAGACATTTCTAACGTATATTTTTAAATATTACTACAGAAATTGTACTAAATGCTTATTATTTATTTTATTGTTTACGCGAAAATTCCCACTTACTGCAATTTTTCAGTATAAATTGCATTCGATAGAAATTGCATTCATCGATAAATTACTTTAATGCATTTGTTTTGATTTCAAATAAGTAATTTAGTAATCGTTTGTTTTGGTTTTTTTTTTGTTTTTCATTTTGCCATCTCTAATGGCGACACAGAACTCCAATTGGATTTTTTCGCTGTTCTTTGCTTTGCTTGAGACGAAACTCACGCTTACAAAAACAAAATACGAAAATAGCATACTAACACACACACACACACACATGGCAGGGGTAACTGTTAAAATGTGGCATATTGCACAGATTTTTGAGCTAGTCTTTGCCATTTACCGCTTCTCATACACGCACACATATGCACTTGGGGCACGTTGCACGTTGCACGCTGCACGCTGTTGCCTCTTTTTGTTTACACTTTACAACAAATGACACACACACACACACACAATTGTCAACTGTCAGTTATTATAAACAACAACAACTAAAACAATATATATGTAGCACACAAACAAACACACACGCAAGAAACAAAAAACAAAAACAAAAAAAAACAGAGCAAAAAAAAAGAATTCAAAACAGAGAATTATGCATATAAAATGTACGTACGTTGGGAAACAAGGCAAAAACGGCGGAACGACGAAAATTGCAAAGGCAGAGCGCGCTGCATGCAGCAGAAGAACAGAACAGAATGTGAACAGAGAGACGGAGAACGACAAACGAACGAACGAACGCGCTTAACCGTTGTCGGCAAATGGCCACAAAATTTGTTGTTGCGACGTTGACGTCGCTGTCGCAGTCGCAGTCGCAGTCGCTGTGTACTGTTCGCTGCCGCAGTTGCCGTCACTGCCTTCGTTTCGTGTTTGGTTTGGTTCGTCTTTGCCTGGCTTTGCGCACGAAGTCGATTCCTTTCCAAAATCAGACGTCGGCTTAACAGCGCAGTGTGCGGCAGTTTCCGTTAGTGTTTGATACGTTAAAGAACATTTGAAATTCTGCTTTTGTTTCGTTCGGCAACAAAAGCGAGAAGGAGAGAGAGAGCGCGCTACAAATTGGTTTTGTCGCTATCGTTATCGAACGAGTTTCGAGCGAGTGCAGCGTTTTGCAGCACTCCTACATCCGCTGAGCTGCCAACCTGGTTTTTGTTTTGCATTATTGAATCCTGTGATTAAAAACAATATCGAGCACCGATGTCATTTCAGCTTATTTTCCGCCAGATTTGGCTGTTTTATTTTACTAACTACCATCAAGCTGTCTAAATACAAAAGTACATCAAGACTACTATCCGGACAATTGGGCAGAGGATATTGGCGATATATTATTCGATATGCTTCAATAATTCAAATAAGTGCATTTCTTGTTTATCGTTTAATATGTCTTTATTAATAAAAAGACTTTATATCCTCTTTTTATTTAACTTTTTTTCCCGGGGATGCAGCCCTTTTTAGCATATTTTTTTCATAACTTTTTTGGCAAAAAAAAAGGAAACTAATTATATTCGGTAAAGGGCGAATTCGTTGCTATAAAGTAAAATACAGACTTTGATGGATATTTTAGAAGACAAATGGGAGAAAAGTGATAATATCTTCTAAATTAAAACTTCTTTTGCATTTGCAAACAATTTACAACTTTTTTTTCAGTTTTCTCAAATAATTTTCTATAATTTAGCTGACTATTATTTTAATAATTTTATTTAAATGGAAATTGTTAAATTTATGATAATTTTTTTAGATTTCAGTCATCTCAGAGCTCTTAAGGGCTAGAGCTACGATAAATTAAAGCTTATTTTTATCTTTTCTACCAGAAATCTTGCTAAACCTTTTTGTCTGTGGCATATTTTTTTTATTTGCCTTACAAACCTTACTTACCTCGAAACTTTGTATTATTTTATAAGGTTTTAAAGATATAATATTCATATCGCTTTTGTAATCTTGTAAAAATATCATTTTTATTCTTATTCAATTTGGTTTTTAAGGGGAAAAAAAAAACTGTATAGCATATATATTTTAGTTTTACTTTGTGATTTAGCTTAAATTAACAAAAAAAAAAAATGTATTTTATAGACAATTTATAGTACATACAACTAAAACTATGAAGACAAAAAAAAATGTTACACGAGATTGAAATCAATTATATGTATGTATATATATAGACGTAAATATTTTATAGTTATTAGCATCTGTCATCTCTAGTTGACTTAATTAAATAAATAAATACTTGCTAATAGCATAAATGACGAAAATTACAAAATAATAATGATAATGTTGATGATGATGACAATACAAATGATTAAAAATCGCTTTAGTAATTGTATGTGTGTGTGTTTGTAAAGCTTTGTTTGTTTATAAACGTGGCTTAAATTGTTAAACCTGCTCATATTTTCTACCCTTCTTAATGCAAAATTATAAAATATATATATATATATTTATATATATACATATATATATATATAAATATGTTTATGTTTTATATTTTGTTTGCGCTTAATTACTCTGAATTTTTTAATTAATTGCTATGCTTAAATACATATGTAAATATAGTTTGTATGTTTTGTTTTTTTGTTTTTTTCTATGTACAAAGACAATGAGTTATGAGTGTGTGTGTGTTTGTGTTTGGCTTGTTACAAAATTATATATATATAACATTAGTTTAAACCAATTTGTTTTTAATACACTTTCTCAGCTAATCTAATTATTTTTACTTGTTTCTTTCTGTTTTTGTTTGTTTTGTTTTTGTTTTCTTTTTTTTTTAGCATTTTTGTACTTGAAATTTTGAAACGCGTTGGCAGCGCTGCTTCACACTCCACACAACTGTTAGCAAGAGCCTTGGCTAGGCGCTCTCTTAAATTTATCGTTATCGAAATCGCGCACTCTCTCGCTCTTGCTCTCTCTCGACCTCTCTCTTAGCGTCGGCGCGACGTAGTTGTTGTTGTTGTTCGACTGCGCGCACTATAACAGCTGATGGCAGTGACAAGCGACGCCATTGCATTGCTATTGTTATTGTTATTGTTAATGTTGTTGTTGCTGCTACTGCTGCTGCGCAGCGACCAACGTTTGCTTAAATCAGCTGCTGCCGCCTGTGCTGCCGTATAGGCGCGCGTACCAATCGCCAACGTCGGCACAACCGCATTCAGTTTCTTTGGCGATGGCGGTGGACGTGCTGCAATGCCACCGCTGCAGGACTGCAGTCGCGTCGGTTTGCTAAACGGACTGATGCTGCTGCTGCTGCTGCTACTGAGGATGCCACTGCTGCCGCTGTTATTACTGCTGTTGCTGCTGCTGCCGCGCAGACTGCGTCGCTGCTCGCGTTCATCGTTGCAGCGACGCAGCCTTCGCGCATTTGCTGCTTGCGTTGCTGTTGGCATTGCCGGCTTGTTGAAATTGTGACTAGGTGGCTTCATGTTGTTGTTGTTGTTACTGTTGCTGTTGTTGCTTTTACTGTTGCTGCTGCTACTGTTGCTGTTGGTATTGGTGTTGCTATTGTTGTTGTTGTTGTTTGCTGTTGTTGTTGTTGTTGTTGTTGTTACATTGCGCGTGCGCAGCGTACGTTTGGTTAAATCCAAGCTGCCCAATTTCTCCAATTGACAGATGCTGCTGCGCAGCTGACGTTTGCTAACGCTGCCAACGCCGACGCTTGCCAAACTGTGACTGCGACGCGTCATCATGACGCTGGCAGCATTAACGCTGTTTACGCTGCGTCGACGACTGCTGTTGTTGTTGGTTTTACTGCTGCTGTTGCTGCTGTTCAGACTATTATTGCTGCTGCTGCTGCTGCTGGGCATTGCATCGTTGCTGTACGCAACAATTGCTGCCGCGCTTGCGCCAATATATGACTTGACTTTGCTGTGCTTAAACAATTGTCGGCGTCGCGTTTGCATATGTTGGTGATTCTCATTGGGCACATTGCGATAACGGCGCATTTGACGCTTTAGCTTGGGCTCTGGCAGCAACTGTTGCTGCTGCTGTTGCTGGGGTGCTGCAGCTGCAGTTGCCACAGGCGGCAGCTGTTGCTGTTGAGGCGCTGGCAATTGCTGTTGTTGTTGCAACACTGTTGGCTTCTCTGTTGGCTCTGTGTTGTTGCTGGGCGTGGGTGTTGCTGGCAGCGTGGAACTTACCTCATTGTCTTGCAACGTTGCCACATTTTCGCTCCAAGCTGCGGCATAAACCAGATCGCTTGACGAACTGCAGCTGGAACTGGAACTGGAACTGGCATTGCAACTGGAGCTGGCTTCAACTAGCAACAATTGCTGCTGTTGTTGTTGTTGCTGCTCACGCTGCTGTTGTTGTTGTTGTTGTTGTTGTTGCTGCTGCTGTTGTTCCCGTTCCAGTGCCAACTGCTGTTCCTCATCACGCTCCTGTTGCAGCAGCGCATTTAGTGCCAACAATTCTGTGGCTTGTTGCCAACTGTTGCTGCTGCTGCTGGCAACATGCTCTTGTGGTTGCTGCTGCTGCTGCTGTTGGTGTTGCTGCTGCTGATGTTGCTGTTGTTGTTGCTCTTGCCGCGTCTCTAGCTGTGTTAGTGAATAGCCTTCCTGTTGCTGATAGCGCTGTTGTTCCTGTAGAATTTCCTGCATGCTATTATGTTGCTGTTGTTGTTGTGACTGCTGCTGCTGTTGTTGTTGTTGCTGAAGCTGTTGGTGTTGTTGATGCAGCAGCGATTGCGCTTCTTGTGACTGCTGTTGATGCTGCTGCTGCTGTTGTTGTTGTTGCTGCTGATGCTGCAGTTGCTGCTGCTGCTGTTGTTGTTGTTGTTGCTGCTGCTGCTGCTGCTGCTGTTGTTGTTGCTGCTGTTGCTGTGTTCTTGCTGCCTGCTGCTCGTTGAGCAGTGAATTATAGGACTCGGCAAAACTGTATTCCGTGCTAGCAACAACTGCTGCCGCATTGCTTACATAACTGTTAAAGCTCTGATCCAAATGCTGTTCCAATTCGCAAGCATTATTGCTGCCATATAGCTCCGCATCAGTAACTGTTACCAATTCCACTTCCGTTTCCGTTTCCGCCTCCGTTTCCATTTCCGTCTCGATATCCGTTTCCATGACAATTTCACGTTCCGACGCCTCATCGACTGCCAGTTTGCGTTGCAATATTGATTGCTGCTGCCAATTGCTAGCAATTGATTTGCGATAAAATTTACTATGTTGCTGCAACACCTCCAATTCAGCCAGCTGCTGCTGCTGCTGCTGCTGATGGTGCTGCTGCTGCTGATGCTGCAGTTGCTCCGTTTCTTGTTCTTCTTCCAGCTCAATTTCGTAATCCTCCTGTTCGTCCTCCTCCTCAATGTAGTAGTCATAATTGCGATACGGCTCCGGCGGTAAATGTCGCTTGGCCAAGGCACTGTACGGCGTATCATGCTGATATTCCTTTTCCTCAATGATGCCGCACAATTCGGCATCGAGATCTTCATGCTCTAGCTCTTCACCATATCGCTCACTTGGATAGTTATTCTCCATATCCAATGGTTCCAGATCCACCAGCATATCCTCATCGCTTGTTGCACAATTGTTGCTGCTGCTGCTGTTAATGTTGCTATTGCTGTTGCTATTGCTGCTGTTGCTGCTGCTGTTGCTGTTGGTGTTTGTTTCTGTTGCTGGCGTTAGTATCACAGTTACCACGGATGTATTGTCCGCTCGCATCTTTTTAATTGCCCACGTCTTGAGGGCTCTGTCCACCAGCGCCTTGCTGGGATTCATCACGTCCTGTTCGTGCAGACATTCACCAATAATGTGCTTTTCTCGCACCGAATCAACCGCTTCCTGTGCGGTTATCACATTCCACAATCCATCAGTGCCGAATATCAGACATCTGCAAACCAAATACATATCGAGAAATTATAAAAACTTCCAAACTTGAAAGTTTAACAAAAGGTTAGCGGATAAAAAGCTCAACCCAATCTTAGTTAGAATCTAAATTCTCATGTGCTTAAAACAGTTATATGAAGCTTTTTAGCATTATAGGATTAATCCAAAAGCACATTTTTGCTTCAAATGCACATCAAGTGTTAATAAGCTTTTTAAATTTAATACACGGTTATCAGGCTAACTAAACTGAGCTGCAGAAAGCTAATTAAATATGGGATTAAGCTAAAAGCACATAAATGTATACACTAAAAGTTTTAGTAGGCTTTTTTAATTGAACAAACTGTTAACATCGTTTAGTTACGATTTGAAAAGGAGAGTAACACGCCAATAAACTTTTCATTTGGAATTAATCCAAAAGCTAAGCGGGGAAAAATGCTCATCAAAAGCACTTGTAGGCTTAAATCATTCTAAGAAAGATTTTTGACACATGAGATTAATCCAAAACTACATACATTATTGGTTTAAGGCAGCTCGAAAGTAATTTTAAGCGAATTTTGAAATATAAGCTATAATATAATATAGCAATATGGCTGGCATGTGATTAATCCAAAAACACAATAAATTTTACCAAGTATGTACTTCATTTAAATTAAAAAAAACACAACAGCTTTAACAGCTTTGAAAAAGCTTTAGCTTTGAATTAATCTAAAAGCACAACAAAGAAAATGTCAGCAAGTGTAGCTTATAGTTTTCAATTATAAAAGCTAAAACCAAATTGAATTACGAATGATTAATCGAAATGGTCTAAGCTAAAGTTTCGTTTAAAAAAGCTTTAGCTTTGGGTTAATCAAAATACACAACTTAAGCTTGAAAGAAAGCTTTGGAAAGAGTGAGTGAATTAAGATAAAACCCCATTATGATAAGAGCTTTCTAATTTGCTTACCTGAACGTATTGGGATCAATTTTGACGACTTTAACATCTGGATCGGGACTAACGACAAATTCCTTGCAGCGCGAATTATAGCTCCAAAGATCGCCCAAAGAACGTGCAACGGCCAGAAACGGAATATCATCGACTACGGTGCGCCGTTTAATGGGACCCCGGTGCAAAGGATCACGTGGACGATTCCAGACGACTCGTGGCACACCGGACTTAATGGCCACTTGTCCGCCCGATCTTTGGATACGCGTCTTTTCCGCCAACGATTCTGGCTTATGATCTGTGGTCAATTGTTTGGCACGCCAGCGACGCTCGTTGGGATTCTGATAGCCTAAAACAATCCCTGAATCCCCGACATGTCCGATATAGATTTTTTCGCGTCGCATAAATGCTACCGTTGCTGTGGTGCCAGCGGTGCTCAAATGTCCATTAGCAGTGCGTGGCCATTTTTCTAAAATAAAAACAATACAAATTGAATAAGCATTTGAATTTCGATAACATTAGCAGCAGTGTTATGTAAACAACTATCGATAACAAGACAGCTGTTGCATGCAGCATAACAAAAATCAACTGAGCACAGTTTTTGACGTGCACAACTTTATATGCATCTATTGTGCATTTAAAACTTAAATTCTGCTTAAGATTGCATTTTAAATAATTAAAAGTGTATGTGACGTCACATGCTATACAAAACGAAAACAACCTTCAAACTTGCCACCCTTTGATGTTTATCTGCCATGAGAGCACAGACATATGGTGTGCTCACTCTAACGCATGCTGTGTGTAGTGTATACATAGCGGGGTTGCCAGACACACACACAGCCTGGTGGAATATTCCACTCACACACAGCAATCGATAAACCGATTAGTATAAAAAGGCATTAAATATAACCATCCCGCTCCCACTCACCTTGCTCCCGCCACATGGCAAAGTGTGTGCCAATATAGCCTTCGCGTATGGCGCGCAGCACATCGTCATCGTTATCGGACCAAAACAGCTTTTGCTTAACAATCTCAAGCATTAGATGCTCCTTGGCAAAAAGTGCCGCCTCGGTGCCACCATGGCCATCATAGATGCCAAAGAATGCGTATTCCAGTTCATGTGTTAGCGGTGACTCTTGATATGCCACTGAAAATTGATCCTCCATGTATTTACGGCCGCCCTGACTGCATTGCCCCGTTACACGCATATTGACACCCAAAGTGGGGGCTGAGGGGGAGGAGCACGTATCCTTATTACGTTTACTGCTATTATTATTTCCACCTCCTTTGCAACGCATCATTGTGGATTCATCATCATCACCATCATCATCATCATCATCATCATCATCAATTGTTTTGTGCGTTGCTCGCGAGTGAACAACAACATCTACCAATGTGTTGTTGTTATTGACCCGCGAGCAGCGCTGCTGCTTCGCTATATTTTCAGCTGCTGCTGCTGTTGGTGCAACGTCAACGGAGACGACTGTTGCTGCATCCGGATTTGGATTAGCATCTGTATAGTAATTGATGACATCGTATTCCACATGGGTTTCCATAAGACATCTTGTGGTCTGCATGCTGGGTAACATTTTAGCATTTAGGTGGAGGGGGAGGGGTTTGTAACCGGCGTATGTTTTGTGCTTGTTTTGGTTTTGTTTATGTTGCTGCTTCTTCTTTTACTTCAGCTGCTGCTCTGCTGCTTCCTGGCACTGTTGTTGTTGTTATATTCGTCTTTCACAGCAGTGTTGTAATTTCTTGTGACATTTGGCACTCGCACTCCCAATACTGTTGTCTCACTTTAACATTAGCTGCGCGCGTAACGTGTGCAAGCAGACACACCGCTGTCTCGCCCTTTATGTGATTCTGTAGTATTTTTGTATGTATGTGTGTGTGTGTGTAGACTGCCTCTGCCTGCTTCTTCCGTTTTTTTTTCTGTTGTTTTTCTCTCTTTTCTTTTCCCGTTGGTATTTTGATTTTTGTATTGAAAATCGCCGCCAATTTTAACTAGTACTCTGCCTATTTTTAAATATATATTATTTTGTGTGTAATGTTGGAAAACTAGCCAGTCAATGCCAGTAGTGCAGTTTCACCTTGATTGAAACTTGGTTTTATGCGCGCGCAAACACAAAAACAAAAACCCGTTTGCAGTCGTTTATATTCTTGTAGTTTCAAAATGAATAGTTTTTGTTGTTGTTGTTGTTGTTGTTAAAGCCGAGTTCTTTTCTTTTAAATCTGCAGTTCTTGATAAAGTCAATCATTTCTGAATGAGAATATTATTATTATATTTTTGACAACAACACACGCACACAAGCACCAGTACAGTAAAATTGTTAATAACACAAAATCGAAATCAAATAGAAAGCAAGCGAACGAACAGAGAGCGGCAGAGTTGTAGCAGTAGCGTAAGTTTGACGGGAAAAAAACAACTGAACAGCGGCGCTGCGACTTGTTTTTGTGCTGCCAACTCACAAAATAAGCGGGCACTAAACAGGCAGGCCACTCTGGCAGACACACACACACGTACGCATGCTCATTTCAGTGTATACACAACAGTGCTGCCACATTTTCACAAGCAAAAGTAGCTGGCTTGGCAACGCTAACAAAAACTAGCTAAAAACCTTAATAAACTTATTATAGCAAATATTAAATTAGTCAAATATTTAAAAAAAAAAGTTAAAAATTTGTTAAAAGAAGTATGCTACAAAAAATAAGCGAAAATTTTTGTTTCTAACATATAATTTTGGTTTTCTAAATTTAACTAAAATAAAAATAAATCATTTTTATATCATAAACTAAAATAAGTTTGTTTCATTAATTTAAATTACTCATATTGAGCGTAAAAAAGATAGCCAATAAAATTTTATGTATATGTAATCAAATAACATTAAAAGAAACCTTATTAAAAAAAAAAATTGTGATCAGGTACAGTGTATGACATTAATACTCCGTTTTTTATTTTCGAATATAAATAAAACATAATAAACAGGTTAAAATAACAAAAAATTTAAATGGTTTGTTATAAATTGATCTTTTCATATTGGTACCAATTAATAAATTAGTTTAAACACAACTTATGAAATTCAACATAAATAAATATTTCAATACTTGCGTTAGTATTTAGTACTCGTTTTTTTTTTTTTTTCTTTACATTATATTTTGTGTGATGTATTGTGTATTCTATAGAGAATTTAAATTATCTAGCCAACTAAAAAAAATATAGATATCAAGTTATATAATAAAGGTATAATATAATAATTCTGACTACATGCCGCGTTTTTAATTGTTTTAAATAAATTTATAGATGAATATAATCTCAATCTTTAGAAATCTTGAATTAGCTTAGTTAACTTCTTCAGACAATTTATGTCTAGATCTAGCTATAAATATGCTAAAATAATGACACTGGTATATACACTCACAGTCACACATACCGTTTATATACATGCACACATCCGTTCGTAAGTACGTTTGTGTGAGAGCGGGCTAGCAATTGTATTATTGTTGTTGTCGGCTGCCTGGGTTGCCAGATAGCTTGAGAGCGAAAATTGTGAAATTGTTTTTAATAGACACACAGGGTTGCGGTGGCAAGACGAGATCTCAACATATGCATGCGATGTCAGGTTTGCGTAACCCCCAACAACTAAGGTTGGCGCGTCGCTTCTAAGTTCGAAGTGCAGTCATGTCTCAAAACTATGTATGTATGTATGCACCAAACAATTAAGAGCAGCATGATAATCGAGTTAGTTTTATGCAAACTACAAAAATTACTCTAAATTCTGGCTATTTTCTCTAACTATTTGCATACGTACAAATATTTAATAGATTGAAGATAAAATAATATATGTGTACATTGTACACTGTACAATGCATTGTATTTGTAGTAGTTAAGTTAAATTATACATTAGAAATGCTTTTATTTATTCTTATATTTTTGTATTACTTATATAATATTTAATTGGTGTTCGAATTGATCGAAAATTTTCAAAAATTGAACAACGGCTAGTTAACGGCCACACCCAGCATAGGCAAAATCTTTGCGCCTATCTGGCAGCCCTGAAACATTAGTCATCGGTAGCCCGCGCGCTTCAATGCTCTTGTATTTTGTTGCTGCTTTGCTGGTTTTATCCCACACTACTTACACACACATACATGTGTATATACTTATAGCTGACACTAATAGCTAACCACTGCACAATATGGTGTACTCGCTCTGACTAACGTGTAGCATGCCTGTGTATATAATGGGGCTGTTGTTGCCTTCTTCTTCTAGCTTGCCTGCTTTCGCTTTAGCCATTGTTGTAAAGCGAACAAACAAAAATTTCCAATTTTAATGTCAGACCATGCACACATGGTAAGTATAACAACATGTACACATTTATACGATACGTTTGTACAGACTTATACGATATCGATGCATACAAATGTACATGTATGTGGACGAACGATTATGCACTTGCGATAAAAATAAATATTAATTATTTGTACTCTGTGCATGGGCCATATACATGGACATACATACATATGTGCATACACCTACATAATTGAAAATTGCACATTTGAATATGCGTTTTTTCCAGAGTCTCAGGCGGTTTGATTGAAGCTAGAGGGCAACACTTCAAAAGCAAAAGCAACCCTAAAATTGGTGTCGCCGTATTTTCGTTTGCTTTTTTGCTTGCTGAGTGTATTAGCAGTTGTGCCTGTGTAGGGTGGCAAACAAAAATTGATTAATCGATTAATTATATATCATCGATAATATATATATAGCTAGTAATAGTAATATATTAAACACAAAATTGAAAAGACATATGCCTGAAATAGAATGCTTAATACATTGAAATCTTTTTTAATCAAATCTGAATTTTTTGAGGGTACGGCCAGTAAATAGTTTTGGATTTTTATGAACAGCTGGTAGAAAATTGGCGCCAAACTGGCCAAAATTTTGGATTATCTTTTTAGAAGTCTTTATTTATAATACTGTATTTTTAAAAAATTAAAAAAATTAAATATGTAATTTATCAGATAATTTTACAAAAAATCAATTTTGTCAGACAATAATTTTATCGAATTCACAAAGATTAAATAAAATATTTTGATTAATCGCGTTTTATGTGTGATCAATAACAATTCACATTAGTTGTTTTCAAAAATATTGAAAGCTTCGCAACACTAGAACGGCTTGCTGCGCTACGTAGCACTACTGAAATTAAATTAAAAATGTTGGAATTAATAATTAATTAATTGTGTAAGCATTAGAATTAAATGAGCACCATTTGAGATAGTCACACATGTTTAGCACTAAGCGAAAGAAGTGCTATTTGAATATCAATAAAAATAATTTGAACTGACGCTCTTGGCGCCATGCAGCTAATGTCGTCAAATGCAACCCTGTTGTTTTTGAATTTGTTAGTGATGTCGCAACTGAGTGAGTCACTGGATACCTAATACCAAATACCGATTACTTTACAAAAAACTAATGTTTTTGTATGATTTGTACATAAAATAGGGGTTTTTTTAATATAAATATGACTTATGCAAAATTATTTATAATTATATTGAAGTTAACCTTTATATTACCTTATTCATTTGAAAAAATTATGCAAAAAATACTTATACACCGGTTAGTATTCGTTACGATTACTTTGGCACTATTGGCAGACGCCGCCTGCCAGAAGCGGCCTGCCAGACGCCACCTCAGCTCAACCAATGGGAGACGACCAATTCGCATGTCGTCTACAAACACTAAAGGCATTTGTAGACCTTTTGGCAGTCGGCAGCGATTTCGATCGAAACAGTTTGACACAGGCAAGCAAACAGCTCAGTATAGAGTGCGTTCCCCAAATCGAAGTGTATATTTTTTTTTTGGTTCAATTTAGACACGACGAGTGCGCTTAGCGGTAAACACAACTATTTCGATTGACTAATATAGTTTAAAAAACAAAACAAAAAAACATGATGTGCCAAGAATATTTTGTTAATTTTTGTTAATGTTGACAATTCTAAAGTGCAAAATTGCGGTGCGGTGTCAAATTTGTACATTTCTTTTTTTTTTTTTTTTTTTCGTATTGAGTGCAAAATAGCCAAAAAGGAGCTTACACACAGACACACACACACGGGCACATGCTTACACATGCGAGGGTGATCCGATAAGTACTTGGCCTAACCGACCGATTCGTACAGAATATCAGTCGTTGATTCGATTCTGGTTTTTGGCAGGGAAATTGGATGCTGTGTACGGGGTGACTCTGCTCCTTCGATGTAGATAAGTAAAAGACTAAGTACTTATTGGACTGCCCTCGTACATACATTCAGTTTAATAGGTTAGGGCTGAGAATGGGAATATTTTGCGCATTTTTTTAGCTGAGATAATTTAAATTTTGGTTCAATTAGTCGACAGCTGTTGAATTAGCACCGGCGCACACAACTCCCACCGAGTCCACTACACTTGTGCATACCCTGTACACACACACAAACACACACACGCTCACATGCAGTGAGCTGCGCGCGCAAAGCGGCACTGCTTATCTATCCATCGAGAATACCCTATTCACTCATTTTGAATGAATGAGTACAGGGTATAAACAACAACTAAGGTAAGTGAATTGTATGAGTGTGTAAAAAGTGTGTGAGTGTAGCGTGTGTCGACGTCGACGTCGACGTCAACGTCGCCGCCTACGCTTTAACCCACGCATTTATAAGATTTGTTATTCAGTGGCCAAAAACTGTAGTTATGTGTGTGAGTGTATGTGAAATGAAAGATTCAAGTTTTCAAGTTGACGTCATTTGTTGTTAAATATATATTTGTGTTATTGCCTAAACTGGTGCTTAATTTATGAGACTTAATTATGTTCAAAACTTGCAGTTTAAGCAACAGATTTGATGAGTTGATTGTCGTGGGAGTGCGAAGAGGAAGCTTACTGTCTCTCTCTTTCTCTCTCTCTCTCTCTCTCTCTGCTATGGAAATTTGATCATTTAATTGTTGTCTATTTAGTAATAGTACAAACTAACATCAACTGATTGAAAGGTACAAAAGCTGAAAAAGCTGCTGAGTAGGCAGCTCAAGCACGCTAACACTCTCCCTCTCTCTCTCTCGCTCTCTCTGTCTGTCATTGGCTGACGCCAGTTATTGCAATTTGATCGTTAAATTGTTGCCTATTTATTGGCTACTTGCTTGGCAGTACCCCTAACGGCTAAAACATCATATGTAACTGTTGCATGAGCAACTGAACACGCTCTCTCTCTCTATCGTGTGATCGCCGCCATTTTGTCACTGTTGGATTGCAGTCATTGCAGTATTTGATCATTAAAGTGTTGCCTACTTATTAGCTGCGGTTTGGCAGCACGCAAACAGAGTTGCCAGCACAAAAGGAAAAAAAAAAACGTACAATGGCTAGAAATGTTTAAAAGTAATATGTATAAATAAAGTAAAAACTAAAAAAAATGCTTTATTTATAGAGACACCTTAGATTCAGATTCAGATATCGTTTTTAGAGTTAAATAGTTTAGCTATTATATGAGATACAAAAGTTTAAATATATTAATTATTGTTAAGAATAAAATTCAAATTTTTATTATTTAAGTTAAAACAAAAAAATAAAAACAAATTCTACAGTGCTTTTAAGCCTGAATTAGAATAAAAAAATAAATAAATAGCATTTGAATAAAAAAATCTTGGAAAAATGTGGCGGTTTAGATATTAATTTTTAAATAATTTTAATGTATTTGATAACAAAATCAGTACAAATTTGATATTTTTCTCACTTTATTAAAAAAAAAAAACATTAATTTAATTACAAACAAATATTTTACATAAAAACAAGTTTTTTAGAAGCTAAAATGAACTTTGTGTTAATTTTTAATTTAAAACAAATTTTTATTTTAAAATAGCTAAATACATTTGCATTTAGACATCAGCTACATCTGCTAAGATAGCAACTATGTTAACAAAGTTAATTAAAGTCTGTTATCGAAAGCCTTCAAGCTCTTTGACATTGTGAAAGGCTGAAAGTAGCAGCAATGAAAGCAATCGCACGCACGCACAGACAGATTCGTATGTACAATGGGAAGCTGATTAAAAAATCGTAGCATACTTTACTGCCTTGTGCAGCTGAACTATCAGCCATCATCTGTCATTTAATGCACACACACACACACACACACACACACACACAAAGACACACATCATTTACTGCATTGAAGCAATTCTCTTGTTCACTCTATGTATGCAACAAGCTGTCTCTGTTTGTCCAACTGTCTAATTGACTTAATCAGCACATTCAGCTCCACTCTGCTCACTCCATATCGAACTGTAATATCGCCATTGTTGCAAGCTTATAACAGATGCCTCCTGGCAGTCGATTGCTGCATCCTTTTTGCGCTTAAATGAATTTCCATAAATTTATCATAGCGATAACTAAGTAGATGGACAGAGAAAAGAACAGCAACACCAGCAAGTGTGCGACTAGAGAGAGTAGAAGAGAAATAGAGAGGGGGCGAGCGTGACAGGATATGAAAAGTTGTACATGTTGTATATATGACCTACTCCCCCCGCCACTGTCACTCTTCCACTTCCACTCCACGTCACTCATGTCAATGTCGTCAGCTGTTCAGTTAGTCAGCAAAACTATTAGCAACGTTTCCGGTTCCATCATTTGAATTTTCCCTATTTGCAATCAGCTCTGCAAATTGTGCCACAAACAAAACAGCAACAACAACAACAGAATTGTTTAATAGTTTAGCGTAGCCAACTTTGGGCAAAGTAACGGTAAAGCTATAAAATCCATTATATATAAAGTAATTATGTTGTTTTTGGTTATATTTATAAACTACGAGTGTTGTTTTTTAACCATGATATGAACAGCTTTTGGTTTTACACTTTTGGTCAACGATTTTTAACTACACAGAGAGAAAAAAAAGTCAAGAATTTCGCAGACAAAACAAAACTTTTCCAACTTGAGAATCAAATACAAAAGTTGAGAAATCAAATCTTATTTACATACATATATGTTTCGACCATAATTCTTTGTAAAGTTAAACTAAAACTCGACTTGAAATCAGTTTTAGGATTTTCGCACTCTCCACAACAAGTGAATATTAAACTTAGTACAAACTTACTTGATACAAGTACAATCTCTCTACTTTTAAGACAACGTGCACTTGATTCAAGTATTTTTCTCTGTGTAGTTGCTTACATTTGTTGCCACTTAAAAGTTCAATTTGTTTTTTGTGTACAGAGAAATCTATTGGGAACATTGAAGAACTTGACTTAGCAGCATGTTAACTGCATCTTCTTCACACTTGGCTCAAAAGGATTCCTTTTGATTGTATAACTGAAACAGGGAATCAAAAATAAATGTCAACGCAGTATAGAACGTTTCTTGCGAATAAAGATGCGATTCTTGTATCCAATTAGTGCTCAGTTGCACAAATTGTGTGCTTGGAAATAGTAAATAAATAAGCTTCATTGCTTCTTGTACAAATCGGATTGCACACAAGACAAAGAGCAACAATTGAGAAAAAGAAAAGTAACAAAATTGAAGTAGAGAAAAATAGTGAAATTAATTTTTTTTTTTATGAGCAGCTCAGGTTGCGGGAAAATTTCGATAAAAAAAATTGCAAATTCAAACAGTACTTGAAATATTACTTAAAAAAATATATATATATTTATATATTAAGAAAAAAGAAAGAAAAGGGAACATTCGATGCTGTAATAGTCTCTCCAAAAGCTGGCAAGCTGGGACATCATTATAATACTAAAGAAACTGTTGAGCTTTGGAATCAAGTGCTAAAGTATCGATATTTAGGCAAACTTGAAGACTTGTATTAACATCAGTTGCTCCACAATTTCTATCAAAAAGCGAAGTAGAGTCAGTTTTTAGTTTTAAATGAAACTAAATTTAGGAGTAAAATGAATGTGAGTAAAAGAAGGGCCGCTTTTTCAATGTCCCTATAACTTGAATAGTTGAATTATGTTATCTGTTTCATAACATTTCTAAACAAATAAAAGTTTTTGAAGAGCTGGCAACACTTCATAATGTTTCATAATCTTTACCCTTTAATACCTATGAGACGCTTCTAGATACCTATGGTTTAATTAATTTTTAATAAAAAAATAAGTTAATTAGTTTTCAGTTATTTAAATAATTTATTAAAGTTAAAAATAACTTCAGAGTTATTGGTAATGTCTTTGAGAGCTTTTCAAAGTTTTTAAATTATACTTTTTTTTTTGGAACTTGTTTACATTTTAGTACTTAAACTTTATCCAGTACATATTAAAGTTCAGTAGCCCTAATTTACTAACAAAACAATTACTTGAATCATTTTCTGGCATTATACTAGGAGTTTAGTGTTGGAGGATTTATATTTCGCTCATAATGAAAGACGGAGTCTTGTAGTAAATACATCCAAAATCCCAGAAGGAATTTCTTTACACTACTTTAGCATCTTAAAAGTCATTCAAAGAATCATCATACAATTAAATTTATAAATTTTTTTTCAATATTCTGTTGCTTTTGTTAAACTTTTTTTTTAGCTTTAACTGACAGTTTCAGTTAGTTTTGCACTATCGAGGCTTTGAAAAAAACGATCCTAAACTATTATAAAAAATGGTTATAAAAATTTATTTTTCTTTCCAACTTTTGTTTTCGTTGGAATAAGCCTTTTTTTGCTCTTGAAAAAAAAATGGCAACACTGATAGGAACAGAAGGCAGAATTTCATTCTATTTGTGATGTGGTGGGTTGTGGGGTGTAGTGTGGGTGAAGGGGGGTGAAGCGTGATTGGTGGGTGGCTGGTTGTACGGCTAAGGTGGGTGGCGGCAAGCTTAAGCTTCGGCAAGTGCTGGGGAATTATAATTTGTTTGGTTGCCATCCTGTCTTGTGTTCCTATTTCTGGCTATCCAGGCAACTCTACACAGCTCTCTCTCTCTTCCTCTCTCTCTCTCTCTCTCTCTCTCTCTCTCTCTCTCTGGCAGTGCAATTGTATGTGTGTGATAAAAGCATTCCTCAAATTGCATTCCTATGAATTGGTGTTTACTTTGTTTGGCAACAGCCCACAAATAAGCCACTACAACAACAACAACAACAACGATGGCATGAGTTTCCAAAAGCGATAACAATAACAACATCATCGATAACAATAACAACAAATGAGAGACAGAGCGTGTGCAAGCAAGCGACAGAGCGAGAGAGAGAAAACAAAGCCCACACAATTTGCAGTAACACAGCAGCATTGAATATGAATTAGCTGCATTTTCACACACATACAGTTACTCTTACACACGCGCAGCATGCATTCTGTTGTTGTTGCCAAGGCCAATGCAATGTACACTCTCTCCCTCTTACGCACCCACCCACCCACTCACTCACTCGCTCTCTGTCTCTGTCGCATGCATTCGGCTGTTGCTGTTGCTCTTCACTCATTCATTGCTAATTGATGTTTGTGTTAATCTTCCCGTTGCTCCATATGTACGTACGTATGTGTGTGTGACATACTCTCGACTCTCTGAGATTTGATTTGCAACGTTGCGTTGTTGTTGTTGTCGTTTATAATTGAATTGCGAGGCATTTCGTATTGTCGTTCGCCCACAAAAGTATGCAGCGATTTATGTTTTTCTTCCTTTCCTATTTTTTTTTTTTTCTTATTGTCATATTTGTCTTGGGGAAAAAGTGCGCTTGCGTCCTATATGCAAAGTGTACGTTTGTGTGTGTGTGTGTGTGTGTGCGCGTGTGGCACTAACTTTATTAAGCTTCTGATTGCCACTGTTGCGCTTCCTTTTGTTGTTGTTGTTATTATGATTATTGCTCTGGCTAGTGGGTTACATATTAATGAACACTCTTTGTAATATGCAACAGAAAGCTAATGTAATTCAAAATGCACCACGCGCAGAGTGCATTTTTTCAATTTCTCATTTCAGTCCTAAAGGAACAACCTCAGGCAACTGAAGCAACAGCAGCAGCAGCTACAACTTTCAACTTTGCAACAAAGTAAAAACCAAACAAAAAATATACAAAAATGTCTGATCGCAAAGCCGTCATTAAGAATGCCGATATGAGCGAGGAGATGCAACAGGATGCTGTCGATTGTGCGACACAAGCCCTGGAGAAGTACAACATTGAGAAGGTAAGAAGTTGAAAATATATACATATATATAAAACAAGAGAATTTATAATTTTAAGAAATCTGCATACAAAAAGTGTGTCTTAAATACAAGTATTGAAACTTCCAAATAAATGAAAAGTTCTAATTTATTTTCCTGATATTTATTTATTATACTTATGGTGAAAAGTTAGGGTAGATATATAGAAATATATAAAAAAGCATTAATTTTATTCATTAAAAAGTTAAGTGTACAAATAATTACAAAATGTAAAGTGAAATAGTTTAAACACATATATTTTAAAATCGTTTTCAATATTACCCTGTGTTTAAATTAGTCAATTAAAATAGTTATACTGATATTTTTCATATTTCAGCTAAATATATATATGTTATAGTAGCTCGATCTTAACCAAAGTTGCTCAGCAAATATATTAACTTATCATAATCATAATCTATAAGATTCACGGGTATTTTTTCAAATTACCAAGATTTTTGAAACAAAAACTAATTAAGCTTTAATCAATCTGCCAGGCAGACATACTGACCACTATACTATCGAGGAAAAATATTGGTCTTATTCTACAATGAAACTATGATATCTGTGCTGTATGAAAGTTTCAACACAAAATATATTAACTTTGTTTAAAAAAAAGTCTAGGCTATTAATAATATATTTTACTTGATAAAGTAACCTGTACAGTTACAGCATGCCTTCCAACTTGCACCGTATAGGGTATAAAAAGTTGGCTGAACAACAGGTGTTGCGGGCTTTGCTTTGGATTCCCTTTATTTACTTTTGCAGTACGCTTACAATAGTTGTTTGTTGATTAACTGATTGTGATAATAATGAATGCATTTTAATAGGGATTTTTATATATATGTATATACTTGCAGTGCTGAGAATTTAAAAATGAATATGAATGTGAAATGAATAAATTATGAAATAAATAAATGAAACATTGTTGGCTGATGATAACCATAAATCAACAACATAGTGTTAAACTTTAAATTTTAATTAATTTTAAAAAAATTATTAGCAACATCGTTAACATTATTTGAATAGAATTAAAACAGCAAAACAAAATTTATTTATTAGAAATCAAAATAGAGCACAAAGGGAATAATAAGCCATGGTATTTGTATCCCTAACACAGTTAATAACGAGTTAAAAGGGAAAACTCAACTCAAAGAGGAACCATAAAACACATATGTGCTATAAATTAAATGCATAAAGTATATATACATATATATCTCTTGTTGCCCGCAGTGCTAGTTCTTCAATACACAACACAACTTTTACCCTTAACTACACACTAACTTTAATTTTTTTAATTAAACTGGGCTTATTAATTTGCACTGTTTTTGAGTTGATGCAGATGTATGGGCCCATACATATAGTATGTGTTACGTACCTATAAGTGTACTACTTATATATAGAAAGTGTGTGTATATTGCGCGGTTTTTAACTGCGTTTACTTATTTCGCAATTTTGCGGCTTTATTTCAAACTCTGTTGATGGCATTTCATAAGTTGGTTGGTTTGGCCCTTCTTCAACTTTTTATCCCTTTACATTATCCTTCACACTCTGCTTTGAGGCAGGCAACTCTCTCTCTCTCTCTCTCTCTCTGTACGCGTCGTAGTTTTTCCTTCAATTGCGATTTCTGGAATTTTGTTATTGCATTCAAGTATGTACATATATACCACCTTTGACCTTTGCATTTTACTGCCACGCTGGCAGCAAGAAATACCACATAGAACTACTACTTGCATCGAGTTTCTAGTTTTCTACGTATCTTCGTTAAATGTGAATCTCCGTCGAGGGAAATCTACTGTAGCCTTTCATTATAGGAAATCTGTTACCAAGAATTTAGTCAAAGCAAAATTCAAAAATGTTTATATATATGTATTGGTATCATCAGAACTTAGTTACGTTGCACTAATTGCACTTTACATTAAAGTTAATGCAGATTTAATAAACTATACTTATTGAAAGTAATTAGAGACGACTATAGGCACAGACGCCTTACAAACTCTGCCTTCTCTGTGGCTTTGTGTTTGTTGTCTGTAATTAAGCAATATTCCTTATACACTAGCTGAGGTTATATACATTTTTAATGAAATAAACTGCAGCAAACTATATGCTAATATAAGTAAATGTAACTTAAGAAAGCATAGATATTAATAGATCCGGCCAGACTCATTTGAAGCAAATCTATTCTGACTTTCTACGAGCTTTGAAGGAATAGGAAATCGTATCGAAAATTTGTTCTGTAACGTAACAAAAAACTTAATCTATAGACGTGACAGATTCCATAAAGTACCTAAAGCATATATTGTTGGAAATTTTTAAAAGAATATCTATTATGTTTCGATTGCATAAACTATACGAGGTTTAAAACAGTATTGTTTAGATTGAAATTCTGTTTACAAATCGGTTGAGTTTCAGTAAAGTTATAAAGCTTTAAATCTTGAAAAGACAAAGTCACAATAATTTTTAATTTCCAAATTAATTCAGTTTGTTTACTGAAACAATAACTAACAATATCCAAGAAAGCCTTGCTGTTTTAAGACTAAGTTATGAAACCTTGGCTGGTTCCAAAAAAAAACTTGCTAAAAACACTTCTTTTTTGATCAACTTGGTGTCGTAAATCTTCATAAAAGCTGTAAATTTCAACAAATTTTTAAAGTGTTTTCAAATTCAATTTATATTTTTACATATTATTGTCTATTTTAATTATTTTTTTTGTAATTGTAATACTATATCATATTGAGAAAATATTTATTTATTTACTGTCAGTTTTTTTAGGGTATTAAGTCTTTGGCTTTATATACTTAATTTCTCTGTCAGTTTTTTTAATTTCATTGCTGCGATTTTTGGTTAAATAATTATATACACATCATTAAGTTTAGCGACGAGCATTTCCTCCTCTCTTTCTCTCGTTTGCTTTGGTCCTATGTAGTATCTATCTCGGTCTTTTGCTGCTGCGTAGCTGGACTGTGTTGGCCATCAACCGTGTTGGCCGTGGCCAAGGGCAGGATTTGATATAAGCTGGCAAGCAGTGCCAAGGACAGGGGGTTGGAAGGGGGGGACAGTGGGGCTGTGTCAACAACTGACAACAACAGCGAAATGAAGAAATAGAAATAATCAATAGGCGATGTTGTTGTTGTGGTGCGCGCTCTTCTTCTCTTCTTCTCGCAGCTAAAACACGCGGCATCCCATCAATGTTGAGCAGGCAAAGTAACACCCCATATAACTGTTCCCTCTGTTTTGGACAGTGCCACATCCGGATGGGTATCCGGGTACAAAGTCTGCTTGCGACGAAGATGATGATGATGATGGCAAAGCGTTGCGTAGAAGTTGAGTTGAGGCCTCACTGTGTGTGTGTGTGTGTGTCAATGCCAATGGCAGGTGCGAGAACAGGAAATGCATAGAGACAGAGAGAAAAGAAGGAAAGAGAGGCATGAAATCACAGCAGCAACAGGAGCACAACTGTAGAAGGTATACAACAGAGCGAGAAAGAGAAAGAGAGAGAATGAGAGAGAAAGAGAGAAGGAGAGTGATAGTGAGAGCAGAACGAAGCTAAAAGTATGTATGGGAATGTGGATGAGTTTGCTAATTGAGTAGTTAAAAGGCAAAGCAAGAAAGTATGCTACATTTTTTTGTTTGTGCCAGAGTCGCCTGCTCATAACATCATGATGTGTCTATAAGTGTGCCTAGGGGTGTATGCTTGTATATGTATAGTAGTATGTATATGTGTGTGTGTGTGTGTTTGTGTGACGACGACGCACGTACGAGCGTACGTACGTACGTACGCACGCATAGCCATCCACCCCCTGCCAATGCCACCCAATTGAGATTGCCCGCCTCTCGTTGCTATAAATAAAAAATATATGCCATACACACTCACTCACACACACACACACACACACACTTTGACAACGTGGAAATGTGTGTGTGTATGTCTGTGGGAGACAAATGCGCGATTGATTGCCCTTTGCTGTTGTTTTCTTTGTACTTATTGCATAATAATCATAGTGTCGTTATTAATGCTCACAGCTCCTAACAGTGTCTCTCTGTATGTGTGTGTGTGTGTGTGTGTATGTGTTTCAGTGTACTTGTGTCTGTTTGTCCGTATGAGCTAATTAAATATGTATATTTATCTTAATTTAATTGCAGTAAACACATGCAAAATTAGAATTTTGTAACTTTTGTGTTTGTTTTATGCATTCCGCATGCAAATTAAATGAGAAACTCACAAATTTCAATAGAAATAATAAACTAAGAAACAAAAATATATTAAATTCAAATTTATCTAAGCACTATGGGGCGATTTCTCGGATATAGTTGGCATAAAGTCAAAATATGATGTTGGTAAATACAGGAGTATTCAGTAGTAGTAAGCAATTGGGGATAATAGGTACCCTAGAAAACCTCTTCTAAGCAGCTGTTCGATCCTAATCTAACAGCTGGAGGCCTTTCAGTAGAGAGAGCACCTTTGCTCTCCACTTCTTCATTCGCTAAAGTCTCGGTTAAAACTATAATTAACATCCATGAGGACTTCTGGTTTAACCTAATCAAAACTAATAGTTAAAAGCTTTTTTTATCTGCATTTATATTTGTATTTTATTTAGCACATTTCTTGTATATCAGTTTCTCATATTATTAGGACTTTAAGCATAGTTTTTTCTTTCATTAGTTTATATTTTCCATTCCAAAGTCAAATTTCAAGAAAAATCTTTACCAAATTCTAATAAGTCTCCAACATAATGTTCTTACTACAAAACACAAATAGCTGTTTTAAGCAATCATACAAGTATCTCCAAACCAGGAGGTGTATCAAAAAAAGGGAGTTGAAACCTTTGTACATTTTTTAATTGACGAATATTTGCAAACAATCTTTTAGTTTTAGAGTTGACAATTGTTATAAATGCTTTAGCCATTGCCATATAGGGTTTTTGTGCAATATGAATGGCTTGTTATTGTGTCTATAGTTATTGATTCGGAAATGCAAGTTTTCCGTATATTTTCTGTGCTCACACTCACACGCCTTGAGGTCCAATGGCTTTTCTTAAGCTTTTAAAAGGGGATTTTTGCATATGTATATGTATGAGAGAAATGGAGAGAGAAAGAGAGTGACACAGTAGAGAAAAAGAGACAGAAATAATCTGTTAATACTTGGATTCATAGCGTTTATTGCAATTTTTGTTGTTTTTTTTGTCTTTTAGCAGCCCCATGCTACACGTAGTAGTATAAACAAATGTCGACAAAGTGTCAGAAGCAAAAACAATTTGGTATCCATTAGATACGCAACTAGCACAATGGCACACACAAGGGTTAACACAAAATACACACGCACAACACAACACAACTCGCACACACAGCCAAACGTACAGATATATATATATATATATATATATATATATATTGCTATATAGAGCAGAGCGCAAATTATGTGTTGTATATTTATAGGGGCGCTCAACCTTTTGGAGAGGCTTAAATTGTATCTACCATAAGGCATTATTTGTTGCTGTTTGTGTGCGTGTGTGTGTGTGTGTGTGTTTTTGCCTTGGTTGTTGTGTGGCACTGCGATTTAAAGGCAAATCCCCAAAATAAGCCTACAAGAGGCCAATAAACCAACCAAACTAAGCGAAAAATAAACCAACCAACAAACAAGCAACAATGTGAAATGAAATCAATTTTTCTTTTTGTTGGTTTTCAGTTCAAAACGTTTTTGTTTTTTGTTTTTTCAAAATAAATTTAATTAGTTTCATTTTCTCTTTTTCACATTTTCGACTGCAATTCCATTTATTATTATTATTATTATTATTATTATGATGGTGTGCTCCTTGATTTGTTTTGTGTGTCGTTGGAAATATTGGATCTTTTTGTTGTTGCTGTTGTTGTTGTATTTTGCGTGGCCAAAATGTTTAATCAATATGCGGCCAAATATATCCGTCAAGAACAGCAACAACAGCAACAACGACAACGACAGTCCGCACAATTTGACATATCGAGAACATGATTTAGGCCGAGATTTTGCCCCCTTACACTTTTAACTCTTCTTTGCTCGTTTCAATTGTTTCATATACCGCAAATTTAAAAGGTTTTTTTTTTTTTTGTTGAGTACAACTTATAGTATATATATATATATATATATATATACTGTATATACATATAGTAGAAGCACTAGAGAGAGAGAAGTGATAGATGGGGTAAATATTTATAGAAAATGACATGAAAATTGATGGGCACTAAATGAAAATGGAAATAGTAAGTAAGAGAAAAGAGTGGTATGGTAAATTGGAAATTGGAAACGGAAATGCCAAGATGATATAAATCAGAGCAGTTAACATACTATATACATACATTTATATATATGTATACAGAATAGCAAGTGTATATAAATGTTAAAAGAGCAATGGAAAATAAGAGACATAGAGCTGAGCATAGATAAATGACTAGATGTATGTGATTAATAGATGGATAGTTTAGCGTTAATAAAGACAAATTAAAGTACTTAAGTAACTGGTATAAAAAAGGATTTCAAAATTTTAAATTAACTCGAATTAGCTCGAATTGCAGTAACCGCTAAAAAAAACTCAACGTGAACAAATATTTGTGTGTCTGTCTCGCTCGCACAATGTTTTTCGTTTTCGCTGCTTGTGTGACGCTAGCGTTGGAACAAAGCTCAGCTTGTATGTATGATAGCTTTCTTGATTATAGTCCGATTTTAATGCAATTTTTAGAATCGTTTGATATTATTTGTCTTCAAGTATGCGCTAAGTTAGAAAACTATACGTTAACAAATACATAAGTTAAGGGCATGCGTACTTTCAATGCGTTTGTGCTTCATATGGGTGAAAGGGACGTGGCATCCAAAAAAATTTTAATGCCATTATGGCTATATTGACTCGGCTGTTGAAGCTGATCAAGAATATATATACTTTATGGGGTCTGCCACGCCTTCTTCTGCCTGTTACATACTTTTGACAAACCAAATATATCCCTTAGAAGGTATAAAAAGGGTTTCCAAGAGACTTGATCTTATAATTAAATCGTGTATAATATTCGCTTAGTTTTAAAGGATTTTAGTTACAATCAACCAGTCTGTAAAAATGGCTATATTGTTTCGAATTTCGCAAGACAGAATTTCATGTAATAAGTTAATTTCATTATGACATTTCTGCAAAGTTTAATATATATTAATAACTTGTTAAAAAGCTATAACGTATATTATGTAAAATAAATGAAATTTTTAACAAATTCCTTAAACAAGCGTTTTACAAAAGTTTTTCAATAACAATTTCGGTTTTGCAATTTGAGGAGAAACTATTTTACTTTTTTTTTTTGTTGTTCCTGAAACTTAATGCCCTGAACAAATTCTGGCCATATTTTAGCAAAAATTTATGGCTAACAAGAAGCAGTGCTTGAGGCAGATTGGCTAAAATTAGAGTGTCATATATGTATGTACCGTACTATAGATTTTTATTACAGGTACATATGTTCATATGTATGCATGTATGTGTGTGGCTAAAATGCAAAGCATATTTTTTCACTCACACACAGACACTTTGAGCCAAGTTCTGTGTCAGAATGTTTAGTTTTTTTTTGTTGTTTCTTTTCGCTTCTTTTTATGGCGTTGCCAAAACAAAATTTCTGAACGTTATTTGGCTGTATTGTACCTTTAGGCCTTTGGCCTGACGTTCAGAATGGGAATGGGAATGAGAACGTACAAAAAAAAATTGAATATATAAAACAATCAACATAATATTGTCGTCTGACACGAAACACGAAAATAACTACAAAAGAAATGAAACGAATGAAAGTCGAGAAATATTTAATAGCGATCAGGCCACTTCTCTCTCTTTCACTCTCTCTCTCTCTCCCTTGCTCTCTTTATCTTTATATGTGTCGCTCTATCCTTTTGTAACTGCAAACTAAGTTTTAGATTGTGTGTTTTCCGCTTTTTCCTTTTAAGTTGGCTTTACTTTTTGAGGTCACTGGGTTAAGTTTATGGCTTAGCACGCATTTTGTTGTCAAGTTTGTCTAGGCAAGCAGTTAACAGTTGGCTAAAACCCATGGCAAATCTTTTTGCACTCCAACCTACCTATCTACCTACCTACCTGTCCAACTACCCCCCCCCCCCCCCCCCCTCAAGAAACTACTGAAAGTTTTCTGCGTTGTTAAATGTCGTTATTTTTGTCAACATGTAATCTCATTCTAGCTTTAGCGGTATCATCATCATCATCATCAACATCTAGAGAGTGCTCTATTTGAATTTATATATAATTTTATGTTTACCGATTTTTTATGTTTTGATTTAGTTGGCAACACTATTAAACAGTTCATTAGATCGGCAAAAACAGAATATAAAAAAAGCGAAATTGGCGAATTTTTAACACAAGTTTAGCAATTTTGGCCATTTTAGTAGAATTAGAATGGAAAACTCTCAGATATGTAATATACTTGATATCGGCTATCGGATATCGGTTAAAATTTGACATATATCTAGCTTTAATAGTCGGTGCTATCATTTTAGGAATATTCGAAAGTTTATTTGAATTATTTTGTCGTTGCATTAATAAATCACATTCATGAGTTTCTGGATTGGCTATTAAAGGCCATATCGGATATACTTTGTCATTCATATGGAAGTATTATAGCCTTGCAGTGGGTCTGGATTGGTAACGATTGAAGACGTATATATATGCATGATCAGCATCAACCGAGCTGAGTCGAGTCTTTTGGTTTAAAAGCAATCTTGATGCAATTGGTGTCTACAGATGTCTACTATCTGTTTTCGTAGCTCATATGGGAAATCGACCAGATCAGATCACTTTATCATGTAGATTCCATAGAAATAATCGATTAACAATACTAAGCTTGAAAAACTTTTGTGTTTTTTTAAACAATTGCAACAAAACTTACGCAATAAGCTTTAAGTATCAAATCCCATTTGAAAACCAAATATCATTCTGATCGGACCACTATATAAGGAAACAGTCGTAGGAACAATAGGCTGGAAATGCTTAGTTCTGAAATGTTTTTTGAGATATTTTACCCACAAAATATGCAGTTCCAATCATATCCCATATGGTTGCCAAATTTCATCCAGATCGGTACACTATATTAAATAGCTGCCATAGGACCAATCGGCTGAAAATGCTAGGTACTAAAATACAATACTCAATACGCATTTAAACATAAATCTCATGTGAAGACCAAACTTCAACCTATTAGGAACACTATATCATATAGCTACCATAGGTACAATCTGTACTAAACTCTAGGTTACAGTTGAATTCAACTTTGAATTGTTGTTTTCCAAAAAAAAAAAAAAGCTCAATTAATATCAAAGGCAAAGTACTACGTGTAATATTTGCATATAAATTATGCAATCAAGTTTAGCTATTAGTTTTGTTTTTGTTTTTGTTTTTAAACTAGCAGTGGAAATGCACCACTTTTTGTTGTTGTTGTTGTTGTTAGAACATTTAGTCTTTATCTTTTACCTTTGTTTTCCGTGCACACACACACATTCGCATTCCTTCATTCTCTTCCATTCACAATGGCGGCCAAAAGCGCTGCTCTGTGGCAAATGGTTGCGGTATATATGTGTATGCGTATGTGACTATGTCTGCTTGTCTGTGTGTGGTCTGTCGCTTTATCCATTTTCTTTTGTCTGTCATTTTTATTTTTTCTTTTTTTTTATTTTATTCCATTTTTTTTCTGTCTGTGTTTGCGTAACCCTGGCTTTAACCATCAAAAACAACTGGCATTGACCTTTGGCATTTAGCAATTGACATTGCATTGCAAATTAGACAAGTTCACTTAATATATATATATATGTGTGTGTGTGCGAGTGTGTGTGTGTGTGTTCTGACCTAGTGTCGCTGAAAGCTGTGCGTTAAAGCTTCGTCAAGTATTGCTTAATAGACCAAAATGAGCAAGAACAACAGTTATACAAGGACACTTTAACAACTTTAATGCGAATGCAAGTTAACGGCCAACAGATACCCTGTACTTGGGCTTATTAATTAATAGATATTTAGACAACAAAACATATTGAAACATAAGCTCTTTGAGATCAAAATATATAAAGGAAATCTTCAATGCCAAAAATAATACTGTAAATTTACGAATCGAACTACAGTAGAATCCGGTTATGGCGACACTCATAGGCCGACGGGATATGATTTGAATTTTCATAAAAATTTGTATAGTCATTGAATTTTTGTCGCAGTAACCAGTAAGCGAAGTCGTTATAGCCAGATTATGCTAAATAACTTTCAAATACCAAAGGCCTCGTAGCCAGTGCTATTACCAAATAGTTAGTCTTAGTTTTTAAACTAGCCTAACTCTAATAATAATAAAAAAAAAAAAACTTTCAAATATTTGCTCAATTCTCAATAAATGCTAAGCGCATGCATACCATCATATATTATTGTAGAGTATTTGACAAAAGAACCCTATAAATAATGCTATTAAAATGAATAAAACACAAGAAATCGATTTTAATAAAACTGTCTGAACGAATGTAAGTTCCTTACAGAAGGTAGATAATATGCCATTTGTATTAGTTCCAGACTTAGGGTATTATAACACAATAACAACAAACATAACTAACTCATTAGCACACAAAACTTTAGGCAATTCTCCACCCCCTGCTCCCCCCCCTTCGTAGTTTCCTTACCAATCTCTCCCACCATCTCCGCAACAAATCAGTTTTTGAGGTCACACATTTTGGGGTTACCCTAGTTACGGCCGAAAATGCTTGTAAATGAGGCAGTTGGCAGTTAGGCAATTTGGCGGATAAAGCGGGTAGAAAAGGGGCAGTGATTTGGCTTGTTTTGTGGGCGTTTAGGTTTTCACCGTGTAGAGAAAACAGAGAGAGAGAGAGAGAGATAGATAGAGAAAGGGAATAAAGCAGTTGTTTGGTATTTTATTGAATTTCCTGGGTTTCCATGATTTCTTGAGGTGTTTGTTGGTAGTAGTTTTGGTAGTAGATAGATAGTCAATCAAAACGACTGTTCAAGAGCCTGTAGTAGTCGATTTCGATTTGAAATTAAAGTTTACAATAGAATTAAAATAAATTAATTTCAATATATCAACATAATGAAATTATGAATAGCAATTTAAAGTCAACTAATGACTAAAATTTGTCAAAATATATAAAATTAAATAAATTAAATTAAATTAAAATTAAATGAGAAAAACGAGTATAGCAAAAATTGGGATATTTTGAACCTGGCTGTCTAGACTCTGGAGATATATATTAAGAACATGAATATATAGTTATGCATGTGCTTAAGAGTGGCGTTTTCAAGTATTACCATCACTTTTTCATTAGTATTGAAAAAAAGTAATTTAAATGAAATTTTTTGTTATTCAGATTAAAAGAGTAATTCATGTAAAGAAAATTATTGTTACTATTTTAAAATGAATGAAATTAAATTACTATCGAATGCTAATAAAATTCAAATTCATATGGAATTTTATATTTTGTTATTTAACATTTAACACTACATTATTTAAAGCCCATTTCACATTAGTTCGAAGGCATTTCAATACTAGTGAAAAGGAAATTTCATTAGAATAAACTTTTTCAAAGCTAGTGATAGGGAAATTTCATTAGAATAACTATTTTCAAAGCTAGTGATAGGAAAATTTCATTAGAATAACTATTTTCAAAGCTAGTGATAGGGAAGTTTCATTAGAACAAACTTTTTCAAAGCTAGTAAAACGGAAATTTCATTAGAATTAAATTTTTAAATTCACTAAAATAGGTTATTGCTTAAAAAGAACTCTAATGTACATAGATATACTACATTGGAATCGTACAAGCTGTATTCTTCTTCCAGTTTTACACATAATTTTTTTGATGGGCAAATTTAATAAACCCTTTTGCAATTTGACAAGTACAGGGTGTTAAAACCAGTTAACACACACACACACATCTTGAACAGTTTTCTAACGTGACAACTAATCCGTACTATTTGTCTCTGTTCTGTTCTTCTCTTACAGGATATTGCGGCTTATATCAAGAAGGAGTTCGACAAAAAATACAATCCAACATGGCATTGCATTGTGGGTCGCAACTTTGGATCGTATGTGACACATGAGACGCGCCATTTCATATATTTCTATTTGGGCCAAGTGGCCATTTTATTGTTTAAGAGCGGTTAAAGTATTGTCGAGTCGGATGAAGTGGTGGTCAGGAGGTTGGAGGAGCAACAACAACAACAACAGCAGCAGCAGCAGCAGCAACAACAACTACAGCAACATTTACAATTGGATTTGGCTGAAGGAGGAGCGACTGCTGCAACAACAACAACAATAACAACAGGGCAGAACAGTAGAGAGCAGGAACAGCAGGCGGATGTGGAAATGGAAATGGAAGTGGAGGAGGAGGAGCAGCAACAGCAGCCGCAGCAGCAGCAGCAACAACAACAACATCAACAGCAGGTAACAACAACGTTAGAGGAACAACAGGAACAACAACAGCAGCTAGAGAATTCATATGAAGATATGGATTTGGATATGGAACTAGAAACGGAGACGCAAATGGCTGATACCGAAGCAGACAAAGAGGAGGAGGTTGATAAAGAGCTGGACGATGAAGATGACTACGATGAGAATGATGACGATGATGACGATGATGATGATGATGACGATGATGATGATGACGATGGCACCATTGTGGAGGATAGCGATGCAACCAGTTGTAGCAGCTGCCGTCGCGCCGATTTGGAGGAGGCGGAATATCAACAACAACAACAACTGGCAGCACAACAATCATCATTGTCAAAGCCGGCACCACCGCCACCACCGCCAGATGTCGCTTAAGTGCTGAGTTGAGTTGTGCGTTGCAGTTGCCGTTGCCTGCCTGCCAGTATAAATTTTAAAAAAAGGAATTCAGTCAACAGCAGCAGCTTTTAATTTTTGAGGCCGCCCAAAAGTCGTAGGAGCTAAATAATGTAACCTATAATGCAATAGAGTGACACATAGATACACACACCCACACACACACACACACATACTAACACACACACCTACACACTGCTAGGCATAAACCATTGTATGAAATCGACGGTTTTGTTTTTTAATTACGGTTATTTTTTTTGGTTTTTAGAACCAACGCTGTTTTTAGTTTTCTATGTCTCATCAGTATCTCCTTAAGCCAATTTGCCTTTCCAAAATTCACTCCAAATTATACTTTAAGTTATGATTTTTTCTATTGAATTATAAATATATAAATATATACAAACAAATTGTTTTTGTTTTTATTTTCATTTTTTTTTTGTAAAACGAAGAAAAATTTGTAAATTATAAAAAATCGCAAACACACGCATTACTTTTTATTAATTTAATTATTTATTTAATATGTTGAACTCTCGTTTATTGATTCGTCCAATGGTTTGGCACACTGGTTTGAGTCTTGGCTTAGCAAGCGCAACAACCAAAATAAATGAAAAGAACGAAACAGAGAAACAAAGAAAACGAGCAGCAGACAACACACTCACACACAAGCATATACATAGCACAGGCACGAACCACCACTGCAACCGAACGAATGCAAAAAACGTAAATGAAGAAAAAAAAAAAAAGAAAAACAAAAACAAAACCAAAGAAATATTTGGATACAAAACGCATACAAAAGAGAATTTTTTGTGTTTGCAATTGCAAATATGGCGAAAATAGAGAAAATCCAATAAAATGTCGTCTATATACATACATATACATATATATATATTTTTTTGTGAAACAAGCCAACTGGGAATAACCCTATATATATATATATAGTATAGCATTTGGCGCAAACGAATACATTTTGCAAAAAACTGTGCGACAGTTTGAGTAGCACTGGCAAAATAGTTTTCTTTTGTTTTTGTGTGTGTGCGTGCTTTGTTTTTGTGTTTTTTTTTTTCGTTATTATTATTGTTTTTTTTTTAGCGTATCTCAATGGGGTAATTTGAAAATAATAATATTTAAGAAATAAATACAAGATTTCCATCCACAATAGACAACAACAAAAAGAACAACAAGAAGAAAACAAAATTAAATAAAAAGAAAAATAAGAACAAGAAGAAAAATAAAAACATAAATACATACATATGCATATGTGTGTATAAACGAGTATATCAAGTAAAAATTAACAAAACATTATAATTGTCATCTTGTCGTTATATATGTAAATGTGTGAGCTAAATGTATGTTCTTAAAACTACTTGATTTATTCATCAGCAAAATATGCACCAAAAACAAAAACAAACAAACAAAAAAAAAAAACAAAGTAAAAAGAAAAGAAAAACATAAACAACCTACCAAGCAAAATAATCAGTGCAAATATTAAGCAGCAAATTGAATTGGTGTAAAAATGAAAAACCAAAAAAAAAAAAAACTAAATAAATAACAAAATTAAAACAATTGACATTGCTTAGGCAGGAGCTAGGTTTTAAACACAAAAAGACAGGCATATTTTTATGTATTATAAATGCGATTGGTTTTGCTTTATTTCCTATACAAGTTATGGTATAACATTTTTAGTATTTTTGTAAAAATTTTCATTTAGAAATATTAACTACATGAGGGCAAATCAACGGAGGAGCTTCAAAATGGAGCCACGAAAAAAAAGTTGTTAAATTTCACTGTGAAATCAGAAGGAAATGAAAAACGATTTGTTTTTATAATAAAAAACATCAAATAAGGGAAAACTTGCTGATTCCATAGGAAAATCTATTAGCTCGATTTTTGAAACCAATGCAGATTTGTTTTGGATTTTGATAGATGAAATCTTGAAGTTCTTCTTGATTTAGATGAATAAAATCCAAAAATCTTTCCTGCAAAGAATGCAGATTAGTTTTAAATTTAGATGAATGAAATCTAAACTTATCTTTTTCGATTTAAATGGAAGAAATCTGAAGCTTATCTAAGGCCAATCTGTATTTGGTTCAGGAATGTGCTAATGATTTCATCCATCTAAATCTAAAAGATTAGTTTAAGATTTAGATGAATTTAGTTGAGTGAAATATAAAACAAAACTTTTTTACTTTTTCCTCTGAACGTATTTCAATTGTATTTTGTTTCAGATGATACGTTAACGTTCAATGCAATTTTTTTTCCAAGGCGCCTAGTTTACAAACATATAATATTTTAATTGAGAATATTTACAAAAATACTTTAAATGTTATGGTATAAAGTGAATAGAAGCTAAGCTAAAAAAATAGAAAAATACTTATAAAGATATGAAATTTTTTCTCAGTTTAAAACCTTGCTTCCCTAAAGCGAAAAACGATAACAAAAAAAAAAAAAAAGAATCATACGTAATTAATTACAACAGACAACCATAACAAGATCAAACTGCTACAGAATACGTATATGCCGGCATTTTGCAACACTGACAGCAACAGTAAACATTTCACAACACACACACACACACACACACATACATACATATACATATATATTTGCCGTTACTTTGTCGTACACTGCACCGTTACGTTTTTAGATTATTGCTGCACGTTTTCACACAACTACTATTTATGCTAACGGTAAGCAACACACTTAACCTCACTTGTACACACACACACACAAACAAACACTCACACACACATAAAAAGACACACACACTCTCTCTTTAAACTCCCCCTACCACCAACACCACCACCACAAGCAGCCCCTCCAAAGCCCCCGTCAACAGACACACGATGACTTCTTACAAGTGTTTATATATATACATATAAATATATATATACATACATACATACAATACATATTAACAAAAACAAAACAAAAAAAAAAAATTAAAGAAAAATACAACAAATATGAAGCATAATTTTTTTTGTCATAATGCAAAATATTTGTGTGCTAAAAAGCAAATTTTTTGATGTCAAAACTTCAACGGTAAACAGGAAGTGAATAAACTTAACAAAAAAAAAAGAAGAAGAAACAAAAAGAATGATTTGTATTGTAGCAATTAGCAATTGCAAGGTCACCGTCGCGTGTGTGTGACAGAGAGCGTGCGAGTTAGTTAGAGAGAGAAAGTGGAAGAGCATTTCGCTTAGTTTTTAGGTTAGGTTCTTTATTGCATTCATTGATTTTGTCGTTTTGCAACACTGCTCTACAATTTCATTTTTTTTTTTTTCAAATTTTCTATGCTTTTTTCATTTTTTGACCAAAAACTAGCCGATATTTTAGTTTATAACTTTAGTTTCGTCAAAGCTGCTAATTTATTGTTAAATTTTAAATTTTCTTTTCTATTTATATGACCACAAAAACCGAAAAAAAAAAAAACAAAAACAAAAATCTTTATTTTGTTGTGCATGGAATGAAAAACAAAAAATGACATAAGATTTTGTAAGAATTAGTAAATTATATATGAAAGACGACAATGTGGAGAAATGGAAAATTTAAAAAGTAAATATACGAGTAAGAAGACATGAGAATGAGAAACAAAAAAAAAAAAAAAATGAGATCTTTAATGTGAAATAAAAGTACTTCTTGAAAAACCAAAACGATTAATCTCTTATTTTCAATGTGGAAATGTTGGTAATTATAAATGTACATTTTTAGATGCTATTCTTAACATGAATGAAATGTGTAGCAGAGCATGCCCGACAGTATACCCAAATGTGTACTGGACAGTATACCCGATTGTATACCAGAACGTATACCCGAATGTATGGACTATAAGTCTACCCAAATCGATTATACGAGTATGAGTAAGGTACACGACTTTCCCCAAGTGTCATAGCTACTGAGATATTCGAAAGTAAGTTGCTACTCTGAAATACGCGACAAACGAAACCTAGTTCGTCAAAATTTGGCCATGCAGTCCAGAGATATCGAAGTTTTAAGTTAACGACTTCATTTTTAAGATGATATAAATAATATGTATGTAAAGCGGAACAAAGATAGCACTCTAAATCTTGCATATATCTGTTTGCATTTAAAAACTAAGAAAAATTTCTTCTACTTTCCTGAAACTTTGATCGGGTATTGTAGCCAAACCATTTAACATAAATGAAATATATCTCATATAGTAGATAATAAAAGTACTTTTCTAACAAGATTATTACATGAACAGTTTTTTTTTTGTTATTTTTTTTTGGTACATATTGTGCTTAGGTAATCCCATTAATTTTAGTTTGTGTCACATAACATGTCTATGTATGATAAACTATAAATTTAATTTTTAATTAAAGCTAGTTCATATACCCTACCGAGTGTGTTGTTAACATGATTGTTAAAGCAATGTTACAGCTATATAGATGCTTTACGGATCCCATAAAGAATACATATTTTTGTTCGGCTTCACAAGCCGCAACAATGTTCAAAATTCGCTAAATTTCATTATAGACCTTAGTACAAGCTACTCCTCATTTATAGTTAGCTAATTATGAAAAAAAATCCTAAAACTAATTTAAGACTAAAAACATATTCTCTGGTGGCAAAAAATAAATTAAATATATTTTTTTAAATTATTCTCAATGCAAAATCAAATAAGAGAAAAGCTCTTAATTTTCTGATATGCTGTGCTATGGCCAAACAGCCTGAATGACAGAGTGACCAGACTTGTGTCAAATTATACTAAACAGCAATCGATAGCATATGCATTTGGTATTTCGATAGGTTTTGCCTACTGCAAAATTTGGTATTTTATGTTTTGGGCATTTTTTGGCCGATTGATTTGACGGCGCAGAGCAGCTGTGTGTGTTGGTTACGCGAACAAGAGAGATAGCATAAATATAGTCCAAATCGAAAGCCGTCGAAATGTTGCGAACATTATCACGCGTTACTGAATTGCCAATTGTTGTAAGGCAATTGCAAAAAGTACGTAACTGTAACTGTAACTCTAACTTTAATGTAGCTGTTGCTGCCACTAACAAAACAATTGTCACTGTCACTAATACAAAATCAAGTAAAACAACAACTACAACATTAAGAGCCAGCAGCAGTAATAGCAAAATTCATAACAACAACAACAACAAGAGCACCAGCAGCAGCAGCAACGGCGGCAACAGCAGCAACAACAACAACAACAAGTGGTCTGCGCGACAGCAACAACAACAGCAACAGCAACTACAACAACAATTTGAGAGCAGACGCAGTTATTCATCGTCATTTTTCGGTTTATTCCAGAATGCAGCACAGGCTGGTGTCGCTAAGACCAACAACTATGCCACCGAAGCGACCGTGCAGGTGAATCGAGTAAGTATATCCCAAAGACCACCCTTCCTCTCACCACGCACCTCGCACCACTCTCCTTTTGTCCGCCACCCACAGCAGATGAAAAAAGCGCCGATTACATAATCTCTGTGTGTATGCGTGTGTGTGTTTGTGCTTCAATTTTTTATGCATTTAAGTATTTTTGCAATTTCGTGTTCACAAATTGCAGCCGGCCCATGCTCAAGGTCACACGCTCTGACGCTGTGACTGTCCCGCTATTCCCGCGTGACCGACGTCGGCTGCGACGTCAGCGACACGCATTTTCTTATCAGCGTCAGCGCCAACAACAACAACAACAACAGCAACACTTTTCGACTGTTCGACAGGTTATGCAAAAAACAAAAAAAAAATAAAGAGTGCAATTTTTGTGTTGATCCCACCCACTCTCACTCTCTCTCTCTCCCTATCTCTCTAGCTCCCTATCTCTTTCTCGGTCGCTTACTCTCGCTAAATTGTAGCGCGTGTGACGTCATAATTGCAAACCGAACAGCAATTTCAAAGGGGTTATAATTGAAAACGATTCGATTTTGATAAACATTTCATTTTTTTTTTGTTTAAACTAAAAGGAAACTCGTCTCTAAATGACCCAGTCCCCGGAACACAATTGCAAACAAGAATTACATTAAATAATTTTTTTGATATACAGTAGAATCCGATTTTAACGACTTCGTTTATAGCGTTCGTCCGAAATTTCAATGAGCATACAAGCCTATTTGAAAATTATAATAATCCTCCGGATATAACGTCGGTCCCTTAAGTAGCGCTATATCCGAACTATACTGTATTTCAAATTTGAAAAATGTTTAATTAAAATAGCACGATTACTGGAACGTATATAGATTAATTATAGATTTGTTTTTGATTTCATTCATACAAAATATCCAGTGTGACCTCAACATCTTGGCACATTTTACCACATTTTATGCACTAGTTTTAAAGGTACAGTTAATCAATTACATAAGTAAAATCTGAAACTAAACTGTATTCGTTTCACAAATCGTCCTAATATCAAAATGGCTTAATATTAGAACATATAAAATACATTTCCCACCAAAAGCTCTTTCAAACAAAAGTTTTTTTTATCGACTAATTGTTTTTATATATTTTAAATCAAAAGTTCCACACATAAGCCGAATTTTTAGATAAATCTTAAGGAATATAAATAGTCATAAGACTGTGTTTGGTGGAGAAATATCCTAAAAAAACATAAAATTATGGGATGAAAAAGCTTTTTAGAAGATGTTAAAAAAAAATGTTCAAAAAAAAAAAATGGATCTAAATGGTCTAACATTTGATGGCTCTAGCTCTAAGACCTCTAAAGTCTAGGTGTACTAAAAGCTAGGCAGGACTATATAGCATTGGCTATTTTTTCCAATTTTTCAATCTTTTTACCTCATAGTTAGACAATGAACAATTTCTCTCTTACTGCTTAAGGAAAAATTTTAATCTCAAAAACTATAAGCCTTGGATTCAAAAATTTCGTGGGGAGAAACCAAGTTGTGCCCGCAGATCAGGTTTTTGTTTTTTTTTTTTAAGGAATTTCAACACGTAACCATAACCCACAACATTGAAGTTCTTGTTCTTGCTATTTCTTATATTTCAAAAAGTTTCGAAACTAGATTCTCTGTGCAATCTTTTTGTTACAACCCACACATGCATTTCCCATATGGCCAACTTTAACTACATGAAAATATCTAATGCCCTGTCTCTCTCTATTTTGTGTGCAGCCCTTCAAGCTGCATCGCCTGGACGAGGGACCCGAAACTACAGTGAAGCTAACGAAGGATGACGCTCTCAAATACTACACACAAATGCAGATGATACGTCGCCTGGAGACATCCGCTGGCAATCTCTACAAGGAGAAGATCATTCGTGGCTTCTGTCATTTGTATTCCGGTCAGGAAGCCTGCGCCGTTGGCATGAAGGCTGCCATGCGTGATGTTGATAACATTATATCGGCATACCGTGTGCATGGCTGGACATATCTGATGGGTGTCTCCCCATTGGGCGTCCTCGCTGAACTCACTGGCCTCCAGAGCGGTTGTGCTCGCGGCAAGGGCGGCTCCATGCACATGTACGCTCCCAACTTCTATGGCGGCAATGGTATTGTGGGCGCCCAAGTGCCACTCGGCACTGGCGTGGGCCTCGCCTGTAAATACAAGGGCAATGGTGGCATGTGCCTGGCTCTTTACGGCGACGGTGCTGCCAATCAGGGCCAAGTATTTGAGGCCTACAACATGGCCTATCTGTGGAAACTGCCCGTCATCTTTGTCTGTGAAAATAACAACTACGGTACGTTGAATTGTCAAGCGAAACTTGATACTCCACAAAAAATGCCTTAAAAAATTGGAGGAAGCATAAGAAGTTAGAAAGGGTCACTTAAAACTCAAAGTTAACGCAAACAGACTGACTAAAATGTAATTAAAATTTATTCATAGAGTAGTTTAGAACAGAACAGTAACTTATTCATATCAGAAATACTGTCTAATATTTAGCGTTTAATTTGTAATGTTTTGTTTGATTGAAGCCATAAACTCTATGAATTGATAGGAATAATATTTCAAATGAAACACTTTTGTTATGGACAGTAATTTTAATTCAACCAAATCATGATTATTAACTGATTATTTGAATACCATAATTTGAGGCACTCAAAGCATAGAATTTTAAAGAAAGCAGTTGAAAGAATGCCTCAAAAAAAATTTAGTCAAAAACGGTTATTAGAGTAAAAACCAGGAACACATTTCTCGCTGAGCTTCGGTGATAAGTAGACTCTATATATTTTAATCGGTGAGTTTTGCGCAAAAACAAGACAAAATTTGGTATTTTTCCATCGGTGGTCTTCGGTAAAAACATCTTACTTCCAACTCGTACAATACAGGTTAAATGTAAGCTTCATTACAATCTGAAATTTTCGACTTTTATAGAACAAAAATGTGATAATTAAACTACAATAGAGTTCATTGTATTTATGTTGGTGATAATCTTTTAAATCGTTGTAGAACTTTGCTATTTATTGATAGATTTGTTTACACCTTGTACTTTAAAATTGATTCGTAAGGTTTCTCAGAAAAGTTTTGTATGTAACTGGCAAAGGAGGATATTTGTGAACCCTTAAGGTAAACTTAGGTATATATTTTGATAAATATAAGTTGTCGACTCGACATTAGAAATGTCAGGCTGTCCAGTGTAAGCATGCAGAACACAGAGATTGTTAGAACTAAAGTCACCATAATGTTGTGGTACAAATTAATTATATAGGCTTGTCTAAGTGGCAAGCAGATCAAGTTTGTTTCCACTGCTACACCGTTTCCAAAATCGCATAACTTAAGAGCTATTGCAGATAGCTTAACCCAACTTACACACAACGTGTATGATATCATTTTCAATATTTTGAGCAAATTTTTCTAAAATCAAACAACTTTTTTATATAGCTGCATTATAATAAAACCCACCAAAACATATTTTTAGTTTGACAAATTTCCGTTTTCTGAAATATCGTATAGACTTCGACAGTTTAGGTGTATGGTAATGGGAATGGCAATAAATTTGACTGAAATCGAACAGCTGTATCTTAAAAACAGTATTAGAACATTGCCTTTAACAATCGTCTTGCTCCGTAAAAAGTTTCTAGACTACTTCTCCTACCAAATACGCTTAAAATGTTTGATTTGGACAAGTAACACAACAGCTTTTAATCGATTCGACATAACATAACATGTTTCTCCTTTGGGTAATCTGGCAGGCATGGGCACCAGTTCGGAGCGTGCCTCTTGCAACACGGACTATTATACGCGTGGTGATGCTCTGCCCGGCATTTGGGTCGATGGCATGGATGTGCTGGCCGTGCGTAGTGCCACAGAGTTTGCCATTAACTATGTGAATACACATGGACCGCTGGTGATGGAAACGAATACATATAGATATTCGGGACATTCCATGTCTGATCCGGGCACCTCATATCGTACGCGTGAGGAAATCCAGGAGGTGCGCCAAAAGCGTGATCCCATCACATCCTTCAAAGAGCTCTGCATTGAGTTGGGTCTCTTTACCACCGATGAAGTTAAGGTAATATAAAACAAATACCAATTGATTATAAAGAACTTTAAATTTAAAAGATCAATGTTTTGTTAGGCTATCGACATGAAGGTGCGCAAGGAGGTGGATGAGGCAACGGCAATGGCCAAGTCCGATACTGAGCTGCCTGTTAGCCATTTGTGGACCGATGTCTACTCCAAGAATTTGGAGCGTAAAATCCGCGGCACCATTGAATATGATATTGATCATGTTCAGGAACGAAAGGGTGTCAATCATTAAAGTGTGATTTCTACAACGATTCGATTCACTGGCATACACATATACACACACAACAAGCGAAATCTCTAGATCTTAAGCCCAAAGTGGATAATTTTTTTTTTGTTTTTAATTAGAGAGAAAAAAATATTACGTACTGCGTTTTGTGAATCCAAAAATGAATTTCATAGTGTTTCGTATACACATTTAATAATCTTGTTAACGCAGTTCTGTATGCTTACACACACATAAAAGGCACACGTACAAAAAGACACAAAAATCGTAGCTAACCACGAATTATGCATACTCTTTTTTCCCATACCCAGAAGCAACAACAAAAGCACACAACAAAATCACTCAACATGGGCCAGTGGCAAAAGCAAACGGATATTATATGAACGTGTTCAATATGGTTTAAAGCGAGGTGTAAATTGTTGAAATATAAAACTACATACATACATAAATATGTAATTGTGTTTTTTTATAACTAACTAACTAGGTTGATCTTAACTTTGTAACGTGTTAAAAATGTCAACTATAAATGCTAAATTGTAAGAAGTATATTCTTAATTAGAGAATTTGTGTAACTACTTACAGCAGGGAATGTATAAACTTTAGATTTTGTACTTCTTTATCTGAATAATCTGTGGATTTCTAATTTCACTAAATACACAATTAATTGTTTTTAAGCTCGCTATCAGGTTTTGAACTAAAGTTCATCAAAATGTGTTGGGCAATATAATCTTTATGAAATTGTGTAACTACAGCAGGGTATGTATAAACTTTAGATTTTTTACTTCTTTATCTGAATAACCTGTGGATTTCTAATTTCACTAAATATACAATTAATTGTTTTTAAGCTCGCTATCAGGTTTTAAACTAAAATTGATCAAAATGTGTTGGGCAATATAATCTTTATGAGCTTGGTTCAAATATTGTTTCTATACCAGCTCTGGGCTTAAGTAGTCTGATTTCAACCATAAATAGCCAAGATGTGTGTTACTAAAGTATGCATAATCTTTGAGATTGATTAAAACCTTGAAACTTAGCCCTTTTTCTATCTAAACTCCACAAAAAATCCTATATTATAAAATTCGTTTAGTTTTAGACACTGAGGAAAATTATTCTACTTGCATATTTATATAGAAATCTTCTGGCAAAATATGAAGATTGAGAAAAACTGACCGAGTCAAGTTAAAAGCTATAATTTGGCACAATATACACCAATACGCCAATTATACACTTGACCAAAATAAGAATTTTTCACTGAAGATCAAAGAACTACATATACTACAAGTTACTTAGTTTTTATAATTAGAAGACAACACATAAAGTTGTTAACCAAATTATTATAGCAAATAATATAAAACATTCAAAATCACAATAGGTTTGATAAATATGTTATATGCAATTTGCAGTAAGCTGGAAAAACTACACATTTAGTGTTTTCAGTTTTCCAATTTACTCGAACACAGAACACATTGAGAGAGTACTCGTAAGGAACATAATAATTTTGTGTTTCTTTCTTTTTTCGGCAAAAGTTTATCTTTTACATAGATTAACATTTAGAATTTCTGTTTTATTTGCGTCCAGGCGGTATTTTTTTTTTTATACAAAACAAACAAATTAAAGTTAAATTTATTAATTCTCATACAATTTGTAAAAACAGTAAACAATTTGTAGGTTTCTAAGTAACATAGAGTCGTTAAAGGTTTGGATATAACTACAAGCGATAAAGCACAGTTTAATTTAATCTGTTATTAAACTAGCCGAAGAATGATGACGGTGAAAGTAACGCCAAAAGGTCGACCTACCATGATGAGGTTGAAATTGTTACGAAACCTAATCGGCGGTCAATGTAAAAGGCATAATACTTGGACAATCCCAAGGCGCTTTAATTCCGATTGTTCAACACTAACGTTAGAAAATGTAAGTGCAATTTTGTATACCCTTTTGCAAGGGGTATATTAGATTTGTGAAAAGTAGGTACACTCTTCAGGGTGTAGGCGCAGCAGACCCTATCTAGCATATATATTCTTTGTTGTATCTAAAAACTTGTATGCTCAAAAAAAGTCTCCTTAGGTGTCGTAGTTATAGATATATTCACCTAAATCATCGATTTTTTGTGCGAGGTATGTCTGGTTTTTTCCCTAATTGTGGGCTAAAGAGGCGTAACTTTAGAAAAACAAAACAAACTAGTATTGACTGACTAAATATGGAGTGTACATACCAAAGCTGACGGTTGTAGCCCTAACCATCTCTGGGCTCTGTAGGTTTGTATGGATGGACGGACAGGCAGACGTACAGAACAGGCAAACAGTCTGACAGACGGACACTGATATATTGAATAAACCAGAAATTAAAAAAACGGTCTTACGTAAATTTAAACGGTTCTGTTGGTTCAAAGACACAACGGAACCGGTTTAAGGCCGTTGTTTTTTTTGAAAATTGTTTTTCCTGAATAATTAATTTTAAGCATTTTATTTCTCACAGACTTTTAAGTGCTATGAACTGGAAAGTGGACCGCCCATGGATGTTGAACTGTCGCGCGAGGATGCTCTCAAGATGTACCGTCAAATGGTGGAGGTGCGCCGTCTGGAGGTCGTATCGGGCAATATGTATAAGGCGAAGCAAATTCGAGGCTTTTGTCATCTGTATATTGGCCAGGAGGCTGTAGCGGTTGGCATGTGTGCCAGTTTAAGGAAACAGGATAGCGTCATTACTGCCTATCGAGCCCATGCCTGGACATATCTGATGGGTGTCTCGGCCCGGGGCATGCTTGGTGAATTGGTGGGCGTACGCAGCGGTTGTAGTCGTGGCAAGGGCGGCTCTATGCACACCTATGCTGATAATTTTTATGGTGGCAATGGCATTGTGGGTGCCCAGGTGCCAGTTGGTGCCGGTATTGCCTTGGCCCATATGTACAAGGAGGACGGTGGCGTCTGTGTGACGCTTTATGGTGATGGGGCCGCCAATCAGGGCCAAGTGTTTGAGGCATTTAATATTGCCAAATTGTTGTGCCTGCCGTGCATATTCGTTTGCGAGAATAACCACTATGGCATGGGCACCCATGTGTCGCGTCACTCGGCTCTAACCGATTACTATGTGCGTGGACAGTATATACCGGGCTTATGGGTCGATGGTAATCAGGTGTTAGCTGTACGTAGTGCCACACAATTTGCGGTCGATTATGCGTTGCAATACGGTCCGATTGTGCTGGAAATGAATACATATCGCTATGAGGGACACTCCATGTCCGATCCGGGCATATCGTATCGATCACGCAAGGAGGTTCAGAAGGTGCGTAAGGAACGTGATCCCATCGAAAGTTTTCGCAAACAGATTCTGGCGCTGTGCCTCACCGACGAGAACGAATTGAAGCAGATCGATACGGCGATACGAAAGGATATCGATGCAGTTTCTAAAAAGGTTCTCACCGATCGTGAGGTCGATTTGGACGAGCTGCCTACCGATATCTATGCCAAAAATGTGGAACCTAGAATTCGCGGTATTTCGGGTTTTAATTTAAGGCACAAACGGCTTTCCGAAGTATGCTTTGGCAAACCGAAAGCCACGCCCAGCGATCAGATGAAGGATATACCCGTCGGCGATGCCGCTCTCCTGGCGGCCCAAGCCGAGGCCAAGAAGAAGAACGACGAGAAGAAGGCCAAAGAAGCAGCGGCAGCAAAGGCAAAGGATGGCAAACCAAAAGCTGAAGGAGCGCCATCTGACGATGCAAAACCCAAGGAAGAGGCAACTGCACCTCCTGCTGCACCAGCTGCTGCTCCTGCTGCACCACCTGCTGCTCCTACTGCATCACCTGCTGCACCAGCTGCTGCTCCTGCTGCACCACCGACAGCACCACCTGCAGCAAAACCAACAGCACCACCTGCAACACCAAAAAAATCTTAAATCACTTGACAAAATTAGGAAAATTAAAATATACATATATATGATTTATAATGAAATCTGTTTAAAAAATGATAATAATGTACTATACATTCAAATCGAAAATAAATTAGATATTGATGTGTTCTAAGAGAACGAATAGAAAAATCTAAATAATATATTATATATATTTACAATTCCCGAAATAGTAGCTTGAAATGCTTCAACGAAATAAATTATATATATGTATATTATCTTTATAATTTTAATTTGTTATTTTCAACGTTTTAAGTATATTTCTATGACTAAATATTCATTTGAAAAACATTGAAATAGACTGCGTTTGAGTTTTGTGAATATCTTAAATAGTTATTAGCAATTATTACATTTTAAAATTGTGTTGAACCTTTGCACAAAATATGCTTTGAGCCACTGTACTTACACTGATGAACTACATTATTGGCATGGCAAAAAATTAGTGATAAGATTATTTTAAATAAATCCAAAAAAGTTAAAGTAAATTATAGACCAATATAAATTTTATTAATTTTTATATAAAATATGAGTAATTTATGAAATTAGGAAACCAAATGAAATGAAGTACCAAGTTATACTGACAAATCTATTAAAATTCTAAAAAAATTAGTTCTAAGTAATCTTTTTATATTTAGTTACCATGGCTTTAAAGATTTGCAGCTCTGGCTAATTTTAGGTCCAAAATCTGTAAATTTTCCAACAATCTCGCTTTTGGATTTATAATTACTTTTTTCAAAAAAACTATCCAGTTCACCCCCAAAATGTTCTGCAGTTTTGGGCGCTGTTCTTTGAGTAACCTCTTGAGATTATCTAACTTGGACAAAATATGATCGGTATCGAATATACTTATGTAGGTAAATTCATGATTGGTGAATTTGGTTAAGATAGATAATAGTGTACCGATTTGAACTAAATGTTGTTATATGTAGTAGTAATAAATTATGTAAATCGATCAACAAATAAAATAATATATTATATATTTTATTTGCATGTTAGCTTTATGAAAAATCCATCGGAGCCAAAAGTTTTTAGTGCATAGATTGCTAAAGATTGGGTAGATTTGTGTAAAGCTTCATTAAAAACTGAAAGACGAGCTAACATAGACACAGACGGACGGACGGACGGACTTGGCTATATCTGTTCGACTGATGATGCAGATTAAGAACGTGTTACATATGCTACAACAAACTTTGAGAAGAATGCATAGTAACCTTTACAAGGGTATAATAAATATGCCCTCAACCGCTTTGCGCTCATGTTGCTACAGTACTAATTACAGGGTCTTTCAGAATTGGTTCGCACGACCCGTGCTTCTCTACTAATAGTTATATGATGACAGAGCAACGCTTGTATAATAATTAAAAGTTACTCAACATGTGAAGCTTTGGAATGCCTGCCAACTGTCGGTGAAAGCTTTTAATAACTTTGATAAGCTTTCGTCGCTGTGTGACTGCACGGATAGTGTGTGCAGTCGGTGAGCTTTTGAGCTTTACATCAGCCTGCCAGAAAGCTCGCTGTGCTTGGCCAGACACCTGTGACACAAATCTCTTGCTCTCCCACTCGCTGCTCTCCTTTCTCTCTTGGGTCTGTTTTATGCTCGCTCTTTGCAATTGTCGCAAAACGTGTGCGACGCGACGCGTTCCATTCATTTATCACACCGTTAAATGGGAGCTACCCACGCGTCCACTAGTCTTAGCGCCCTGTCTTCGCACTGCCCTTGCCCCTGTCCCTGCCCTCTCTGCCTCACCACCCGGCCAAATTGCGCTCCCGCACCTGTAAGTTAACTCAGCTTCCCCCAGCTTTCGCTGCCTGCGCCGCTCCGTCCGTTCATCGGCGATTCCGAGGCGACAGCATTCGATCTTCTGATCGGTATTTTTTTTCAGCGTTGCTCAGTCTCTTCGCGATGCTCTGGCGTTGATCTTGACGTGCGCTGTGTGAACGGTTCGAGAGCCACAACGAGTGGTGGTGGTGGTGACAACCCTGACGACGGTGCTCATCTCTTTTCTTACCGCTTTTTGTTTTTTCTTTTCTTTAATTTGCCGCGTGTTGTGTTGGCGAATGTTTTCTTAACAATTTGTTTCAAAATTGATGGATGTTTATTGACGAAAGTATCGTTAAATTCAACTGCTTATTTATTAGTTGTTTATCGCATCGTTTTATTATAGTATAGTTATTTGCGCACTATTTTATTAGTTTAGCTTTGGTTTTACTAAATCGTATGATAAAAACTTCTTTCTAACGTTAGAAAGCGTTGTTTAATTTTGAAATTTCAAAGTTTGGTATTAATTATTTTGTGAATAGTAAATTTCTTAAAGGAAACTTTATTCAAAACTGAAGTTAAAAACTGCTATGAATAAAATTGTGTGAAAAAATTTAATTTTTTTAATGGAAACTATGAAAAATAAATGTTTAAAACTTGCTTAAAATATATGTAATTTTTTGGAATATACCAATAATAAATTTTGGTTGTGAACATCTCAAATAAACATATAATACTGGGAAAATTTGAAACTAAGTTCAGTACTATCCTCAACAATTTAATAAAAGATATTGCTTTTAATCAAAATTTAAAAATTTTAACTATTATTAAATTGATTCTAAAACAAGTAGAGTTTAAAACGAAAGTGAAGCAATTTTTATGTGAGTTAAACAAGTCAAATAATTTGAGATATCTGAACTATATTTGATTTATGTATATTAACACACTGTATAAATTACTTGAAAAAACATCTAAGTGAAACATAATGATCTATTTAATCTTTAAAAACTTAAGTTTAAAGTTAGTTTTCTAAACACATAGTGTTTTAAATACAAAAATTTCTATTGTATTCCTTCATATGTCCGTTCCCCCTGCACATTTATTTAAATTAAAATCTTTTTTAATATTAAAACTATTGTTTTTTCTTTTCCCTCCAATTTTAATTGGTATTTTCCACACTAGTTCGAAATTATTTGTAGTATTTTTTCCACTTTCTGTCAAACTTTTATCTAATCTTATTCTCCCTTTCTTTTGTCCTTCAAATAAGGTTATCCATTGTACTTGGTCTTGACACATTTCTGTTGATTTGCTATTTTGATATGATATCATTTTGGTTTGTTATATTTGTTGCTTTGACGATTTTCTATATATATTGTGTGTATTTTTGCAGTTTGTGTTTTGAATCTCATTTTCGCCTGTCGGAAGTGAAAAGCGCCAACAGGGGTCGAGTGCCAATTTATTTTCCCCATTTTCATTTCATTCTGTAGTTCTATTTTTTTGGCTTTCTTCGGCTTTTCTACATAACAACATATTATTACCGACTCGTGCGAGCAGTTCCATTATTATAATTATTATATATTTTGTTTTTATTTTGTTATTTGTGTGTTAAATAGTGACAAATATTTATGAGTATTTTCGGTTATTCATAGAACTGTACTACAAAATAGAACAACCAGTGCACTACGCGTCATATTAAAGTTCGGTTCGCAGCTTTTATGACACTCAAAGTAAAATACAAAATACAAAACTGTTTTTGGTTTTTTTTTTTGTTTTTTGTGTTGTGTGTGGCTTTAAGTATTATTTATGAATAATACTACGTACATATGTATGTATATGAATACATTCGTTTATTTATGCGGCCAAACAAAACTGTGGGAACAACGCAAATAAATATTTCAAGGTAATAACATTTGCTATGCATAATTTAGTTTTGTTTATTTATAATTCTCAATGCTCAAATTATTATAATTATTGGCCAATTGAAGTTGAAGTCAAGTGCTTTGACAATATATATATGAAATGTCATTATATAAATAGCTATGTATATATATATACTTGCATATATTCTTAACTATATACATACATACTTATGTTTGCCTCGTGTGACCCATTTGACTGACATCTTAGAGCACTAAATATATTGCTGTCAATAGTTTTGCGGAATGTTGTATGCTCTTTAAAAAATTATTTCAAATTTATTATAGTATTTATTATTTCCAATTTCTCAAAAGTTTTATTTTAAGCCTGATTTTTTACATATAACTTTAAAAATAAGATAAGAACTATTTAGTGTAAACTAATGATTAAAAACTATTATTTGTTCTGCGGCATTGTTAAATATAAATATATCTAGTTTAAATATATTTATATATTTAGTTAAGTTTTCTAGTTATTTCTTCCACTATTTATACCCACATAGAAATACCTAGAAATCTGCTTTAATGCAACATTTTTTTGTTTTTCCACTGAATTTCGAAATAGTCTGTCGTAAAAGCAATACTTCCGAGTACTTTATAGTATCTAAATTTATTTTTTAACATATTTCATCATTTTATTCTCAACTTTAAATTTATCTAGCTATCTACTATTAGCTTTCAAGAAAGAATATTGTTTTATAAATGTTCAGAAAACAAAAAAATAACAAATTTCCACAACAAATTTAAAAGGCTAATTTAATTTGGAAAAATTCATAGAATACTAGGGTTTTTAGTATGTCGCTATATTTGCAAAGCTCTTTTTTAATATTTACGCCAAACTGCCCTTTACTAAGTTTAACTCTATTATAAGTTCTAATTAAACTGTTTTTCTGATATAGTAACTTTTAGAAAAGCTTTTTTATATGTGGGTCCACAAAAAAAAAAATTTAAAACCGTATATAGCCAAAAATAAGGATGTTTGTTATCTGTGTACTTGTTCTTTTATATATTTAACTTTATTTATTTATTTTTTTTCTGTATCGATTCATGATTTTTAAAGCAGTTAGCAGCAGTTTTTTGTATTTCCGCCACATTTGCATAGTCGAATATGGGCAGAGAATGGGTGATCAACTGAATGAGGGATGTGACAGGGAAACACGGAGAGAGAGAGAGGCATACACAAACTGTCTGGGGGTGTGATACTACCTATTAAAATAATGCTAAGAAGCACACACAAAACAAACGCTACACTTCAATGTGTTTCAATTCAATTGAAATTGTAATTTACACACTGACAATTTCTTCATCGACATTTCGTAACCATTCGTCAAGCCTACATTTAAATAGAGAAATTCAGGGAATACTGAATGGGGAATTGCTGTAATGGTTCAATTTTAATCCCATCCAGTTTCGATTTCAAGTCTGTCAAAGACAGGTGCATCAACATTTTACATATTTTAGCCACACATAGACATAACTTATCTGAACAGCATGTCTTAATTAGATAGATTTTAGTTTTCCTTCGTTCTTTTTAGGTGTTTTAAATTTTGTATAATTTTTTTAGTTGTACTTTTATATAACTGAATCTGGACTTATTCTGCCTAAATCACATATATTAATACCAACTAGGTAATATGTAAGATTATGAAATGTTTTTATAAAACAAACAAGTTATTCATATTTAAAACAGATTTTAAATGGACCGCTCATTAGCTGCCATATGCTGGATGCCATGGATAAAGTATATGAAAGTAAATATATTAGACTGATTTCTGAAACGAATACAGATTACTTTAAGATTAGTTTTTGTTTTCGTCTATACAAAATATTCAGTGTGCCTGTAGAAATTGTTTAAACTCGGACATTATTTGTCCAAACATTATGGGCACACTTATCTTAAACTAATTAGAAAGTTTAATGAAGAAATTGTCAGTATCCCAAAAACTTTATTTGTTTTTAATCTACAAGATATTTGCAGCATGCACGCATCTGTATGCTGAATTGTATGATCTAGCTCTTATAGTTCATGAGATAACTGTGTTCAGACAGACAAACAGATATCGTTCTCGTCTTTCTTTTAACCGTCCGAATGGTCATTTTTAATCCAAGTTAAAGCTTAAGACAGCTTTTCATAAGATATGGTCTTTATTACCCATGGCATATGGTTTGTTTTCGAACAGTTTGTTATTATGTTTCATAGAATAGTTTATAGTTCTGCAAAAAACATGATTATCTCTTCCCAGATGCAACTACAATAGGTATTTATCTAGTAACAACACATTGTGTATACGCAATGTTTAATAGATGTGTCTATGTACATACTTAAACACATATGTATGTAAGTGAAGAAACATGAATGCCATATATAGAAATAAATGTGTGTGTGTCAATTACCACAATGCCTGGCATTATAGTACTCTCACTCATAGGCGACACTCACTTCAATGTTGCACTCAAATTACACAAATGCTTTCAATTTCTCCCACCACAGACGAAACGTACTTGAAGATTTTAGGGCTGGGAAGGGTGAATGAATGGGGGAGGAATGGGGGCGGGTTGAGAGTGTTGGGTAAGTCAAGGAAACGTCAAGCGACAGCTAATCCCGCATCTAATAAATATACATACTCACATCACTATGCAATTGAATAATTGAACAATAATGTGTCTTGTCTCGTCTCATCTTTTGTGCAACATCTTTCAAATTGGCGTCACTTTTGTATAGGACAAAACATTGAGTTTTATTCTCTTTAATATGTCACATGTATTGTACACAGACATATATACTTATATCATGACTTGGGCAATTGATAATGACAAACTCGCTGTTGTTTAATGTCAATTTTCAACTATCTATTATTATGCATATATGGTACATAGTATATATGTACGTACATATGTGTATCAAGTTCAAATCATTTTGTTTGCTGCTGCTCAAAATTTCCTCAATTTTTACAAATTTGTATACAACTATAACAAAAACTGATGACGCGACCTTGAATCAAAATAGATTTTTATATGCGACGCTTTCCGATCTCCGCACGTCACCAAATGCCATCCCAAAAGTCAAAAACCGAAAAACCGAAAAACCAAAAACCAAATGAATATTTTTGGTCTCTTCTTCTATGTTTTGTTTTGGTTTTTTTCTAGTTTTTTCGTTGTTCTTGTTTTTGTTTTCGTTTCTTTTATAATTTGTTTTGTAGTACACTCGTTAGCCAAAAATGCAATTGCTATAAAATTGGAATGCCTTTTGGTACATACTATATGCCAGATAAGACAGTTCCCCAACTCAAGTGGCGCACACAAAAGTAATAGATTTATATTCACCGCAAATGGAAATCAAATGAGCCACGAAATCGAATTGTATGCTATGTAAATTTCAAATGCTACAAATAAGAAAATTGCTACAGTTAAATCAATCGCCATGACTCGCAAATACCCAGTAAATTGACTATTTTTAATAGGTGACTTTAGATTTTGAAAGCCATTAAAAGTAATAAAGCGTGCTGATTGTAATTGAGCCTGTAAGTATTGTTTTTAAAGCAATCTGATATTAAATTTATGTGTGTTCTTTAAAAACAGAAATACAGGTTTTTTAACGTCCGTTCCTATGTGTCTTAAATTTAATTTGAAATATAGTTCCAAATAAAAAGTATGAATGATTCGGCTAAGTTAACTCACAAACAAAAAAATTGTCCATCCTACAAACTGCTACTTAATCAAGAGACCCTATGCAGCTGCAATAATTATACGTACAAAAAATAGTATTCATTCAATCAGTGAGATGGTTTCTTTTAAAAATTTTTAAAAAATTTCAAAATATTATAAAAAAATATGTAAATAGTAATTCTCTATAATAATACTTTTCTTACCTATTGTAAGATTTTAAAAAAAAATATTTACCACCAAAACAAAATATAAATAAAATAAAAACGTCTGTGTATTTTTAAATATTGTTCTGAAGTATATTAGGTTGTTCCATAAGTTGTGCGGTCAGATAAGAAAAAAACACAATTTTATGTTTTGAAACACAATTTATTATTCAGTATAGTTTCCCTGAACTTCAATATATTTATTCCCTGAAAAGAGAATCTGAAAGGGCCTTAAAATACGCTTCCATAGCTGTTTTTAAGGTCTGCTAAGTCGCTATAGATGCTCTAACGGTTTGGTATGGATTGAGTTAAGACTATTTGCAATGTAGCATATTGGTTAAGATAACCACTTTAAAATTGATCGGTTAAACATAGTTATTGCTTAGAGACGGTAAAAAACATATTGTTTGCAGAAGCTTAAACTTTGCATTTAGTTTCATATCTATAGTGTACCCAATTCGAACTTTTCGCACTGGGTATATGTTAAACAATCAGCTGGCTTGTCTAATAATTAACAAAGTTCTAAGTTACTGTACATATATATACACATATATATGTGTATAGATACATCTGTGTAAATAGATGTAAGTTTACAGATGCATTTAGTGTTTATAGTATGTGTATAAATTTAGTGTTGGTTAAAATTTATGTATTGCCATTACCCAAAAACTGTTTAACACTAAATCAACTTTTGTATGGCAACTGGCGATATTATTTACCAAATGTTGATAGTCTTATACATAAACAATTAAATTTTAGAAATTGTTGTTTCTGTTTTTATACCCTCTGACAGGTATATTGGGTTTGTGAAAAGTATATAACAGGCAGGAGGCGTGGCAGACCACATAAAGTAAAGTATATTCTTGATCAGCATCAACAGCCGAGTCGATATAGCCATGTCCGTCTGACTGTCTGTCAGCATGTACGAAAGGATCTCTGAGATGGTAAGAGCTACAAGTTCAAATTTGGTTAGTATCGACCACATATTTAGTCGCGCATTCGCCCACAATAAGCGAAAAACCCGACATACCTCGGGAAAAATACATGTTTTTGGCGAATATCTCAGTAACTACGGCACCTCGGAACACCAATATTGGCATGCAGGTTGCCTAATGCAATGTAAAGACAATGCCATCAAAATTTTTTGGATGCCACGCCCCCTTGTCCAAATAAAGTTCAACTTCATTGAAAGTTTACATGCATCTGGATCACGTACTTCTTAACGTATAGTTTTGTAACTTAGCGTATACTTGGAGACAAATAATATCAAACGATCCTAAAAATTGCATCAAAATCGGCCAATAATTAAAAAAGTTGGTCATACAATGATAATCGTTACTTTCAAGCGAGGCTTAACCACGTGCATTGCGCTGTGCTGCACACACAAGCAACGTTAACGAAAAACATTGTGCGAGTGAGACAGACACACAAATATGTGTGCATGTTAAGTTCTTGCAGCACTTACTCCAATTTGAACTCATATAATTGGAAATAAAACTCATAGGGTATTATTTCCCTATTTAGTTTGTATATTTCCCTATTTAGTTTGTCGGATAAGTAGGCGTTGATACTATAAGAGCTAGAGCCATCAAATGTATGTAATACTATGTATGTATGTTGCAATAGGAACAATCTTATTTTCGAAAATTGTGACGAAAAAGTTTCCAAACTGCATAATTTGAGCTGTATTCGTGTTACTCATATATTAAATGTATGATTTTATCATTTATAAGTACCTTGAAAAAATTTACAAAAACTATGTCAGGTATCTATAATACGATCGATTTTTCGAAATGAGTTTTTACTTATGAAAGCATTCTATAGTCGGCTCGTTCGATTCTATAGTCCTTTGCACTAGTTATTGTGATTGCCCTGAAAACTAGTAAATACTGCAAATATGCATTCACACAACGCGTGTATGCAATCAATTTTATATGGAATTTTAATTGAACACTGTTCCCGTTAACTATGAAGCTTACACATCGTCCATTAATTGCTTGGGGATGGCCACTGAAAACGACAAAAAAAAAAAAAAAATACACTCTACCCTATTTTTCCATCTCTAAAAACAAAAATATATTTTTACACCCTAAGGATGGGCGTCAATCTATGAAATATACTTTCAATCAATTTTGCTAAAAACCATATTTTGACAATAAAAAGAATGAAATATAACTAGTTTTGACAGCAAACGTTTTAAAAAGTCAAAACCTGAAATTAATTTGAAATTTTTAGTTAACTTAGTTTTAGTAGCAGTTTTAGTTGTATGTTTAACATATTTTGTATATTATAAACTATAGGAACTCCAGATACTTCATGATTTTAGAAAATTTTAAAATTTGTTAACTTGTACAAAAGGTTACTGGTAAGCGAATGAGTTTATAAGTTACATTCTTAAAAAAATTAAAAGTTTGGCTCACTAAACAACGATTTTTGGTTTATGATATGTTTGTCAAAACCATGTATATTTTCTGAAGTATATCTGGGGCATGTTACATACTTTTAAGAAACCCAATGTAGCCCTCAGAGCGTATAAAAAGCAGGTTATAAGATATGAAAAAAAGAAAATATATCCATATAATGCTCTATTCAGCAAAAATCTGCGAAAATTCAACTTATTAGCTCTTGCGGCATGTATTGCCAGTTTAATTGTATGGATATATTGTAAAGAACTATATTCTAATTACTAATGGACTCAAGTACCTCTTAAGCTACCTCTAATTGACCTTTTCAAGTAAACAGAACTAAAAGTAATTTCAAACAATTTATAAGATGGATAAGGAAATTGAATTTAATGCAATTAGTATTTAAATCGATTGGCTCGTGTCAGAAACGACAGAACTCAAGGCGATTTTGCAAAAAAAAAAAAAAAAACAATAACAATAACAATATAAAAGCGAATTCAAATGCGAGAACCACAGGCCGAAAGAAGAACAGATGTCAAAAGCGACAAAAACTGGTAAAATGTGGACAGCGTAATAGCCCAAGTATTATTTATTTTATGTTAAAAATAGAAGTCAAACGGGATACAAAACCAAAAAAAGAAAAGAAACATATTTAAAAAAGTAGAGTCCAAAAAGAAAATGTAAATAACGCAAACAGGAGACGTACAAAGAGGCGTCGGAGAAAAGAGGGATAGATTAGAGGGAGAAAAAGACTAAGTAAGGGGAATGAAAAAAGTATCTTGCAGATAAGACTAATTCAAATGAAGTGATTTTTTATTCTACTCGATACCCTGTAAGTACCAGAATGTGAGTAATGGGCTTATTTAGAAACAAGAAAGAAAATTTCAGTCGGGCATGCCGACTGTGTAATACCCTCTAACATTTATTTTAAATTATATGAGTTCAAATTGGAGTAAGCGCTGCAATAACTTGACTTGCGCACGAGTCTTTCTTTACGTTTACGCTACTTGCGTGACAGCAGCGCGCTGCAGCGCTTACTGGAATGCGCGTGGCTGCGCCTGTGCTATAAGTTTACTATTTTCGATGAATGATAACTTTCTTGATTATGAATCGATCTAGCTGTAATTTTCAGAATCGTTTGACATTTTTTGTCTCTCAACGAATGTGGAGTTACAAAACTATACGTTTAGAAATACTTGTCAATTTTCAATTATTTTTTTATATCTTATGGGTGAACTGGTGGCTTTTAACATCTGCGATCTGTTTATTTATACGGACAGACAGACAAACAGACATGACAATCTCAACTCGGCTTTTGATGATAGAATTTTCTTCATATTAGATTGGATTATTTGGAATTTTAATCCAATTGCTGTGCGTTCTGCATTATAAAAACTTAAAGGTATCTGAATGTCGCACATACGCAGTAAAATAGAACATACTAGCTTTCCTGCTTTTTGCTAAAATTTTTGTTGTTGTTGTCTTCGTTGAGAATCGCAACAAAAACATTGAAAATGCAAACGAAACGAGACAAAACAAATATCAATTCAAATGCAGATGATTTCAAGGCAGGTGAAAAACAATGACAGCTAACAACGTGAGTGTGAATTCTGCACATCCATTAGGCAGACGATGATGGCCAGAATCAGCCTAAAATAACAACTACAAGAACAACAACAATAATAGATAAAATCTAATGACGAATCTTGGACAAGTGTGAAAACTTAAATGGAAAACGAGTCCAGTTCGGCATCGACACCTCAATGCCATTTTTGGAATTTGATGGATGGCTGAATGGAAAAGGATTGTTAAGCTTTTAGCTGCAAAATAGAATTGATGTGCAAAAAAGAGAAAAAGACATAAAAACATGTATATCGAGAAAAAGTGCAAAGAGTATAGCAAAGATTATAGACACCTTGCTTTTGAGTGCGTGTAACTAAAGTTTTTTAGGCTCGCATTTCTAAAACTTTTACGTTTATTTGAACTTTAAATTACAGACGTATTAATATTTTTATCTGTATAACATTTTGTATGAAAGTCGGTGAACATGATTTGAATCGTGCAGAGTTTTTTATGCCACTCAATTCGATTTGGGAAATATCATTAGATATCTTATACAAGTTAGACGCTTAAGCAACTATGTAAAATGTGAAAAATCGCTAGCTCTATATATATATTTTTTAAATATGAAGTATTTCATAAACTAAGCAATTAAGAAAGAGAACTTCAATCAAGCATGCCGACCGCGCTATACCCTCTGTTATTCATTTCCAATTATATGAGTTCAATTTGGAGTAAGCTCAGTGCTGATGTATGATAACTTTCTTGATAATAATTTGATTTTGATGCGATGTGGAGTAAATACTGACTAAAATTAAATTAAATCATTAAAGTCAAATGCAGTAATTTAAGTGACGAGTCGTTTCCTGTGCTAATTAAAAGTATTTCGTCACAAAATGAATAACAGAAATGTATTGAGTTTTGATTGTTACCTGGCTAGGGAGATTTTATATGATTTAATAAACTACTATTATAATTCAATTGCAAGTAACATTTGGCGATTATAAATGCCGAACACGTCGCACCGTCAACAGTTACGCGAGTCCAAAAATGGCAGAGTATATAAAGTATTAAATCAAAATTAAAATATAATAAAGCAATAAGCGCTAAAAAATTGACATGTCAGCCGTTTGGCAAACAAAACGCATTTTAAAATTTAATTTGCCAATATTGTCATGCCAAATTTATACCAAGAGTACTATATATGTATGTATAACAAACTTACATACTGTATGCACGTACATACATATGTATATCCTACGAGTTTGAGGCATAATCTCGTTTCAGTTCCAGTAATTTAACCAAGTACGAGAGTTGTTTTAGAAATAACTGAGTTACATGTACTTACAACTGAATATACTTTGATTATTGAATACATTCTTTTAAATTTGAATATTATAAAGTAATAATATAAATAAATAATATATATAAACAAAAAGGTAGTTAAATAAATTTGTAAGCTCTTTGGTCGTTCAGTCAACAGTTTAAGTCTGGAAATTATAGCTACCATTAAAATATTCCTGATAATTGCAGAGAATTCTCTAAGATTTTGAGATTTAGAGATTCTTAAAAAATGTAAAATGATTTTATAAAAGTTAAATTAAAAAAAAACACACAATAAAGACACATTTTGAGCAAATTAAAGCATAACGAGTTTTCAGAGAAGTCTGAATATAAAATGATAGTTCGAATAGTTTGATAATAAACCTTATAGATCTTTTGAAAGCTTTACACTCTACACTCTGGTTACATATAAACACAATTTGTGTATTTCTATTGATCGATCAACCCTCGCTCGTATTTGTTGATGTGTATCTGTTTATTTAAAACGCATATCGTGCATAGGCACGTCGAAGCACGTGCACAGCTTAAAAAATTGACAAAATGAAAACAGAGAACGCAGAACTCTGTACTCAGAACACAGAGAATACAGATCACAGATACATAACACATAAAAACGAAATCGTAAATCACAAGCGCAAAATTTATGCACGTGACGAATTTGATTGCCCTCGGCTAAAGGAGTAGAAAAGAGCACGATTGATGCACTAAAACGTAGCATTAATTGATTAATTATGCAAATTTAAATGACAGTCCTGACCAAAACAAACAAAACACACACACACACAAAACAGAAAAAAAAAATTCATTTCGAATGCGAAACGAAAACTTCATACGATATAAAGTACTACATACAGATATGTAGTATAGCATTTCAGATTAGAGTATGGGATTGCGAATGGGAATGTGAAAGCACTGCATACACTACATTTGCTAGTATATTGATTTCGTACGTGACAACTGACCATGGCTAAAAGTTACTGAACAATTCAAGAAAAAAAGGAATCTAGCTTTAAGAAGCCCCGAAGTAAGAACAGTTGTTATTATTTTTTTTTTTTTTGCGAATTTACCTTTATAAAGCAACCCAAACAATGCTTGGGGGCCTTTTTTTTGGTTTCCAAAACAGGATTATAAAAACCGCCTTTGAACCTTTTTTATTCTTGAGACTTAAAAACATATTTAGTAAATACTTAAAGTATATTCAGTGTGTAAAAATGAATTGAAAAATTATTGTCAATATTATTTAAACATTAAATAACATCATGTACCAAAATATAAAGCTGAAATAGAAAGAATTTGATTATGAACTGTTAGGAAAGGCTACAGAAATTATTAAAACAAAAGTGTTTTTTTTAAGGTTTTAAAGTGAACTTTTATTTGTGGGTTCGTTTTCAAAGTTTACAGTTTTAACGGTATTAAAAATTATTAGAAATTGTTTAAATTAAATGTACTTTTTATATCTAAGCCAAGTTCAGCATAATTTTTTGTATGCTGCATTCTCGTATATTTTTGAACAGCTCTTTAAACAGAGTCAACTTAAAGCTCAGGATAAGACAGCTGAATTGTAATTTACTAGAGGAATTCTTAATCTCGATTGCATGTTTTGCAGCAACTTTATAGCAACTACATTTTTAATTTGTGCAATTTTTCCAGCTATTCCAAGTTAGTTATTTCTGGTAATACAAGTACAGTTGTTGAAAGACTTTATGTCTAAATGTAAATAAACGTTTTTATTTTGTTTTTTTTTTTTGTATTTGTGTTGAGGCAACTGTTGATGACATTTTTCATCTTTTATGGTTCGCTAAATTGTGATATAAATCTGTAAAGTGCCTTTAATGGCTGGCCAGTTGTCGTGACAAAGGCTTTATGCCCAATGGCAAGGGTATAAAAAGTACAAAAAAAAAAAAAAAAAACAACAGCAACAAAAATGAGAGAAAATGCAGGAGAAAAGCCGCCAGACAATTAAACATAAACAAACAGCAGCTCACGGGCTCAAGGATGCCCATTCACACGGTTTGCTCACTCATAAATTTGAGAACATTCGCACACACAAACAATTGCATACACGCACACTAATTAAGTGGCTTTGGACCGCTAGCGCCAGTGTCGAATATGTCCATTGTCCACCTGTGCGTATACGTAATTAATTCCATTATAATCTCTTACGCATAATAAAACAACAGAGCAAGCAACGTAAAGCAACAACGTCAGCAGGCATCATGATACATACTGTATATGTTCATATATAAGTATATACATATATGTATATATGTATGTGTAACAAGTGCACTGAGAGAAATCTTACTACTACCAAATAAGTTTATTCTATCCAAAAATAAGTTTTTTCAAACTTTCCATTAAAATTTTGTGAGTTTATAATTCATTTGGATTTTATAATACAGCTCTAAACATAATTTAATGATAATAATTGTTTATTTTGTAGAAAAATGAAAACTATAAAGAACTAAAATATCTCAAATTGAGTTCAGGAAACTTGAATTATGAATCAAAGCTCTTTGTGATCATGAAAACATATAAATATAGTTCGGAGAACTTAAATGCAGTACAAAGTGTTCTTAAATTAAGATAAAGTATGTTACGAAATTGAACTTAAATTTGAAAATAAACGCCTGATTTAATGGTACAGTTTGTATACTTATCTATTCGCTTGTAATATCTCGAGAAATAATAAAGTTTTTTATACTAAAACGATTTGACCTTTAACCCATTTTTCCCAAAAATTTCTCAAACAGTCGTCCACTGTCTACTGTATAAATCCCCAGGTGGCGCCAGCAATTAATTGACACTGATTTTATTTAAATTTTCATTTTCATCGAATTAAATGATATTGTACCTCCAAATGTTTACTCAATATATATATATAAATATATTTGCATTCATTACGTATACGTAATATGCTTTTTGGCTTGCCAATTTAACATTTCGAGTCTAAAAATACACACAATACATTTTGATTGCCCCCAAAACAGACTCCTTCCGACCCCTCATCTATGCATATATCTAAATAAATGGCTGTTGCCATTTTTATGAGGTTCTGCGATTTTTGTTTATAAACAAAAAGAAAACACAAAATTTATATAAAGCAATTGACGAACATGAGTAAATAATAATAAGAACAACATCAAATAAAAAAAACAAGTAGTAAAACGAAAAAGTAGCAATAGAAATAAACATAAACATAATTTAGATACTTTGGCAATTTTTAAACAACTGTACCATAACGAGTGTAAATAAAATCGGGGTAAAGGTCAATACGATTTTTAAAACTTAAAAAAACATACAAATTTATCCAGGATCTTAGAGATGGTAAGACCTACAATCACCAGACATATCTCGAAAAAAATACATGTTTTTGGCGAGTATCTTAGTATCCATACCACCAAGGAGCACAAATTTTGGCATGCAGGTTGCTAAATGTAATATAAAGACAATGACATAATAATTTTTCGAATACCTCGCCCACTTCACCCATAAGAATGAAAACAAATAAATATTTGCATGCCTCTAACTCACATATTTCTTAACGTACAGATTTATAACTTTACACGCGATTAGAGACAAACAATATCAAACGATACTGAAAATCACCTGAAAATCGGATCATAATCAGGAAAGTAGTCATTTATAGAAAAATTAAAATTTACAGCAGAGGCGCAGCCCCGTGTATAGCAGTGAGCTTCTGATGCAGTGCTGTCGTCATACAAGCAGTTTACTACATATGCTAAATAATAAGCATTTTGAATCCACCAATTCTGGCAAATCACCCATAGTGCAGTGCTAAAAGTACTTACATTCATATAACAAAATGAATTCTGTAAACGTCAAGGGATCAAAATTCCTAAGATTACTAAGTGCTATGATTGCAATATATCAAAGCTATGATTGCGAAACCATCTGGGTGCGTACTTAATCGGATATTGTACAGAGCTAGTATGTTGTAAAAGTAAATTAACTATACCAAGCCGACAGTGTTGCCACCTTGCACCGAAAAAGAAAAAAAAAAAAACCCTGCCACGGCAACAATGTCGCTGGCTGTAGTGCTTAGTGTGTGCGATATGAGAATAAGAATGAGAAGCTTGCGAATGGCGAAACATGTGCAACAATGTTTTTATTTGCCAGTGCTTATTTTTAGTTACTTTTTTGTGCTCAGCTTTTTGTTTTGTTGTTTTAGTTTCATTTAATTTTTTTTTTTATGTTTTTTATTTTTATTTGGTTTTTGTGTGTTTGGAAGAATGTTTGTGAGTTGCCTGCGTGGCGCGGCGTCTGGTGTGGAAATAACTTTCTAAATAAACGCATCGTGCTGTTATGTAGCAACAATAGAGGCTAACCCCTCAGTTACACACACACACACACACACACACACACACACACACACACATACACATAGCACTATAGTACACACTCACAGTTTGCCAAGTGCCGCTGTCTGCGCATTTTCGTGACGCTTTTTGTGATGGCGCGGAGTTTTCTTGTATCGTTTTCATTTTATTGCAGCGCAGATTAGAGTTGCGAAATTGTTAAATTTTCATTCCTTTGTTTTTCAAGCGTTTTCCTTTTAATTTGTTTTGTGCTGTTGCTTTTTCCATTGCTCTAGCTCCTGCTGCTGCTGCCGCTCCTTCCGCTCCTTCAGCTTCTTTGTCCAATTTGCGTCTCATTTTGCATTCCAACAATGTCCTTCACCCTTTACTCTTTATCACTGTCTTTATCCTTGGCGTTGCCGTCTAATTGCCAACTGCTTAAAATCTTCATAAAATATTCGGTTGGTTAACACGATCATTTCAAGATTTGTAAGCCAAATGTAATAGTTAATGCAATTTGTTAAACAATCAAAAATAAACTGAAAAGTGCTTCAGTTGAACTGAGCGAGTTGGAAGCAAGTATAATTACTAACAAATATTCAAGTAATTTGTATATAATGACAGCCAATTAAGTGCTAATTTTATTTAGCAAAATAATTTCCATGCTTAATTTGGTCTAATTGTTATGACCACCAAAAAAGCAAACTGACAAACAAATAATTTAAAAACTCCATTAAATCTATTCTGTTTTTACATAAGCTTACACTAAGAATTTTTTCAATTTCAGTAATAGCTTTAATATTTACAGAGCTGTTAAATTGCATAACATAATAGTTAATCACTCATAAAGCAGTTCTAATTTGTTGTCGTTTAGTTAGTAAAAACATCGACTAATTATTTATTGAACTGCTAGATTATTTGTGTGTTTCTATAATAGACATAATGCAATACCTATTTCTAACAAAATTTTTATAAAATCATCTCACACTTTTTCGTGCTGCTTAACTAACGGAAAATAGCTAGAAAAGGTGAAATTACATTCATGTTCCAAGTATAGGCACGTTTCATAGTAAAACATATGTAGTCGCCCAATTTTTTTTAATGCACTTCAGTAGACTCAATAATTTTTTTAAACTTCAACAAAAAGAATATAATTTTTTTAAATTAGTTTAACAATTTTAGTCTAAAAACAAATAATATAAATCTTAAACAAATTTAAGCGGCTTGTAGCCTAGACAGATCTAAATAGATAAATATTATGGCTTTTGAGCTTAGGGTTTCAAATCAATCTTTTGCACTATCGTTAGTATCGATATATTCCGGGCTATCAATTGGCTTATAAAAGACAAGCACTTGTATACTGAAACCATTTAAGATTTTAATGCAAAGTACTTGCGTGTTTTCCTTTGAAGGTGTTATTGCAGGCTTTGAAGGTGGAAATTTTCGAAAGTATGAAAGTATCGATAACATCGATAATTTTTTACCATCTGTTGGGTACTTCGCTGAAATTCACAGCCTAAAAGATTAATACTAGTTTTACGGAATCTATATTAATGGAAATCAAACAAATTTTGCCAATTTGTATTATGCTTTAACTGAAAATAAATCGATTAATACTACATCAGAGTCTGTTCACACTACACGCGATAATTGTGCACTGCAAGAGAGTTGTTAGCTGCACTAAGGATGCGATGATGGTGCAACAGCTGAGTGATGACAGCGGGAGGCAGACAGCAGGTAATCGCCAAAATTTAACAGCAGCAAAATTCTAAACGTTAACGTTAATGTTGTTGTTGTTGTTGCTGAACACGTTGCTGGTGCTGCCGTCGGCGTTGTGCAGCAAATTATGCGATGCGCTTGCAATTTGCCGCTTGCTGTGTCACGTGTTAATATTTCACACACACACACACACACACACACACACATGGACACGGACACATATGCATGACGACAGCAGCGTTATAAAATTTAATTAATGTGAATGTAGATGTTGGATAACTCGTGAAAACTGAGGAAAGCCCTGGCAAACCGGCAACAGGCACAAGTCTTGTTTAAGCCACAACGCGTTTGGGGGGCCCGAAAAATGGATTTTGGCTGCTTAGTGCAGCTTGGTAGAGGAATGGAACGGAATGGAACGAAAGGGAACGGAATGGAACGGGATGGAATGGAATGCATTCGCGCTTTTAGCTAAGCGGTGCTGCTGCTGTTGTTGCCTGTAAAGTGCTTTGTTAATTAGCCAACTGGCGTTGTTGCTACCCAGCAATAATTTGCGCCCGCAAGTATGCAACACATTTGGTGCCAGCATGCGTTTGCCGCTGCACTATGGGACATTTTGGCATTTTCAAGGAAATAATTAATAACTTCTGAAACGTGCAGGATTTTACTATCTAGTTTTTTATTGTCATCATCATACATAAAATGTTCTGTCAAAAATTATATAGATCGGTCGAATAGTCATACAGTTTTTACATGAATAATAGGTGACAACTTACTTCTTTAGTTAAAGCCGCTTCTGGCATTCATTTCAACAAATGTACTGTACTTTATCTTATAAAAAAAAATGACAAAATACCCTATAGTGCTGGCAAGTAGAGTATATTTTCTTAAAAATAGCTATTGAGGACAAATTCGTTTTAACGACATTTTTCCCAATAACATAATAATTGAATCGATAAAGGAGACATCTTATAGCAAATCTGATTCTTTTTCTAAAGAGTGTAATATGTTTATGTGCTGAAAGACAAAAATTTTTCTAAGGGCAATGTGGTTTTTTAACGATAAATATGACTTCAAGACAAAGACACTCTGGCTGGACCGACAAAATTAATTTTCCCCAAGAGGGGGGCTATACCGTTGAATCGGGCTATAATGACACTCTAGGGACTGACTTCATACCCGGAAGTTTATTTTAATTTTCATATATGTAAAGTTTGTAAGATCCTTGAATTGTCGTTGCAATAATCGGATTCTATTGTATTTCAAATGCCAATTGATGCCTCCATTAGCATTTTTTTTTTTTTAAATTCACTTTAATTGAAGTAACAGCTTTTAAAACGTATTCTGCTGACGAACAAACATTTTGTTTGCTACCATATTTGAAAATGCCCATAGTTCGTTGTGCGTGTGTGAGTGCGTTTGTGTGTTTATGTACCTCTGCCTGCATTGGAGCTCGCACACTATTTGTCAATGTCAGGACATAGTGTACATACAGACGCACACACACACGCATATACACACGCACAAAAAGTGCTTGGCAGTCAAGAACTACTTTGGGTATTTTCCATAGCAGCTGCGTCGCTTTTCGCTTTTCGCTAAATGTAAATGCAACGAACGCAGCGGACCACCGAGTGTACAGGGTCATCACCCCGCTTTCCATGCATTTCCACGCATTTCCCAACCCCCTTTACCGCCCCTCCTTTACTGCCCGCCATTAGTCAATGGCTCAATGGCAGCGGACTGGTGGCCAACAGTTTCCACAACGTGTTAATCAAAAACAATGCTCAAAGTGTCGCTCATTTGGTTTTGCACACTGTGGCCAGATTTGTAGCCAGTGTGCGTTAGAAGGGCAACTGGCAAATGCCTTTGGCAGCCATCAATGTTGCATCAATCAGGGCCTAAAACAACAATTTCCAAAAAGGCCAGATTCCAGATAGCCAGAAACAAAAATACTCGAACAAGTAGCCCCATTGCCATGTTAGCCATGATTAGCCAGTTTTTGAGGCCATGTTGAACGTCAGGCTTAAAACTGATGAATGCTGCAAAATTGTAACATTTTCTTTTTCTTTTTGTTTTTTTGCAATAATTTGCTTGAAATGCATGCGTTAGGTACACTGTACAAAAATATCATATTGCATGCACAATTATGGGGAAGAAAATGTTGCTATTTTATATTTTCTAAATAAAATTTTTGGAAATTCAACTGCTACATTTTGAACTTTTTTGTATTTGCAAAAGTTGAAATAAAAATGTTAGTGAGCGATAGAAAACACAACTTATATTGTAAATTAAACAATTATTTATGAACATTTTAAATACATAACTCGCAAACAGCTTTGATGGAAAAACAACTAGCAAAAAGTTTTGGACGCTTCACTCTACTGCATATAAAATATTTAAAGTTGTAAATTTATTCGACCATATGAAGCATTTCAAAGTGTGTAGACCATAAGGTCTTGCACAAACTGTTGGCATTAAAAAGTCCAATTTTAATGTGCTTAACTTAAATTTAAAGCTCTTATCGGGCTAATTTACCCAGCTATCCAGCGTTACTTTGCAGCTATTAAGTAAATATCCATGATTATTTCTGCAAAAACTTTCGGCTACTAAATAAGATTTACATTTGAGTTATATATACAAAATGTTGTACTTAAAGCCTAACTAGTGTGCACTTTATGTATTTGTCCTTTTCGTTACTAAAAATAGTTTTAACTTGTATTTGTATTCATACTCAGACTTGGGCAAGTCGTTAATTCCATTGCCCGAATTTCAGTTTCCGGCTTGACATTAATGATGTCGAGTGTTAATTTTATGTTGAGCATTAAACTATTTTAGTGGCCAATAAAAAGTGCTTTAACCGTTGGTCAAACTCAAATCGTTGCGTAATTTAACGACACTTAAAAGAAGGTATAAAAAAAGAAATGTAAGAAGCAGAACATCAAGTTGAAAAATCTATGCAATGCTAGAAAAAAAAAAACAGGAACTTGAAATGCATTTCAACATTTTGAGCTGAGTAAAAAGTGTGTTGTAAGCATATTTTGCCCAGTTGCCAAGGGGATATGTAGAGCTATGATGTTGTGGTAGAGTCTGTTAACTAAAAATGATCTATTAGATTAAGGAGACTTCATCCGATTGGTATTACAATATCATATAGCTGCCATAAAAACCATCGGCTTAAAATACTTAGTAGCCATTTTCCTTAATTACCGGAATAGAGACTTTATACAGATATAAAAAATGAAAAAATGTTCTACAAATGTAGACTTATGGTTGTTTTTGATAAAAACTTTAAGAGAAACGCTGAAATATCGCAACTAGGCATTCAAGAGTTTTGCAACTCGACTTTAGCGTTCCTGCTTGTTTAATATATATTTGCTTGCTAAGTACTCACATATATATCAAGTTAATATGCTGCACACACACACACACACACACACACACACACACACACCCACACACACACAGCCTCACACACCCAAGCGTACACAAATGTGTTTTGATTGGGAGGAAGAGAAGCGCCCTAAACTATGCAACACATTTCGTTTGCATGTTTGTGCGCTGCATTTTTCTTTATAAGTATTTTTTCCCCCACTTTTTAGCTCCGGCGTTTCACAGGGAATCTGTCTGCACCTTGCACATACAGAGAGAGAGCCAGAGAGGATGAGTGTGTGAGTGTGTGAGTGAGGGAGAGAGAGCAGGCAGATTCCATGCAGGGGATGGCAATGCGCAGCGCAGTGCAGCGCACTGAAATGTATGCGAATTTGCATAGAAAATAGACAGTTTGGAAAATTGCATTCCATGTTGATAACTTAAGGCCAAAAGCAGGCGTTGTCGAGGACTTGACTTTGACGTTCCACCGAGCACACAGCTCACAGCTCACGAGCTCGTGTGGAGTATGTCCTGAATGTCCTGATTCTGATTCAACGTCGCCATCGTCACCGTCGCCAGCTGCAACTGAAAGAGCTTCAAGCACGCAACGCATGTGCATAAATAACTTGTTTAAGTTTTATGGCAATGGCCATGGATGTGGACATAGACATGGACGTGGTCCACCTTCAGTTATGTTCAGTTCAGCACCTTCAGTGTGCGCCTGTCACCTAATTTATAAGCGTTTTTTCTCTCCCCTCCCCATAAAACTTGCACTTATAACCGGACTTTGGTCAACACCTTGCACCAAAATGCAATTTTGCACATGACCAAAGAACGTTACAAACATTCAACATTCAGCATTCAACATTCAACTTGATATGCTGTCAGTGAGTCCACTTGCTACCAATGCTAACTGTACCCAAAGTTCTGTTTTACCGCAAGGACCAGCGACACGGTTGCACTTTGAAATCAAATTCACAAATACCATAACAACCAAAAAAATTGTGTTTTTTTTTTTTTTCAATTTGCATGTGTTTTTCTACTTCAGCTGGGGTATGACGGCTTTCTAAGGCATCCTGGAACCCTCCTTTATCACTTTGTATTTAAACTGGCTTAGAAAAGGAATAGTTTATTTAAATTATGTTAATTATTTATTAAATTATTATTTATTAAATTATGCCGTTGAAGTAACAATTGCCTTGTGCTTGCAGTGCCAAGAACAGTGACGTCATCGCGTGCTCTTTTAGTTGTTTCTTCGTGGAATTTCTGTTTTTCATGTTTTCCAACACTGAAAGCATATGTTATATAGAACATTTGATATTCGAATTGATTTTCTTCTTGACATTGCCAGCAATTCTGTCCTCTTTTGGCGTGTCAAAGAGCCAAAGACACTGTGGTTTAAAAATGGAGAATGAAGCCAAACTAGAAGAAGATTCGTAGAAACTAACTGTTTGTTTGAAAACGGCTGAACATATGCAACGGATGCTCGACTGACTTGCTAGCTGACTTAGTCGTTTGTCTGTCCCTCTGTTCGTCTGTCTGTCTGTCTGCCAGTCTTTGCGACTAGTAGACTAGTCAGGTTGCTCGACATGATACGCCTGTAACTATTTGACTTTATCTTGTTGATGCTGCTGGCCGTGTAAACACAGAGAGACAGTCGAAAGCGGGAAAAGGGCGCAGCAACTGTAAACGATAAACAAAACTCCGCACAAAAGCAAAAAAGAAAAATGTGTAAAAAAGCTAGACACAAATAAATGACTGAATAATGCTCTATAGAAAGAAATAACTTGGTGAAAACAATAGTTCCAAAGCGATGCAAGTTTTTTTACATTTCTAATTTCTGAATAAATTGGCGATTGTAGCTCTTAACATCTCTGAGATCCTTTCATTCATACGAACTCACAGACTGATGTACGGAAATGACGGTATCGAATTGGCTTGTGATAAATACACATACCTTTTGGGGTCTGTCATGTCTGCTTCTGCCCGTTACATATGTCATATATTAAGTCGTAATTATCAACTTATGGGAAAAGTCTAACAACTCTGTGGCAGAAATCTACTGCTACAGGATATACAGTAATGTAAAGCTAAGACGTACATATTCGCTACGTGGTTTTCTATATGATCCAGTCAACTTCAATTGACTCAACTCAAGTCGACTCGCCTCAATCTTGACTCTTCTTAGTTTCAATTTAAAGCTTGCCTCCAATTCTAGTTTAAATGTTGCCTTATCAGGCAAACATATCCCTAAGCAGAAGCTAAAGTAGAAGCAGAAGGAAATGCCATATTTAAAGCTAGTAAAATGAGAGTTAAGAAAACTGTTGGCCCATTTGGGTGCAAGAGGCAAACGTGCGTTAAGGTTTTGGCTTGAGAATGTGGCACAGCCACTTTACTTGTTGTTGTAACCACTAACATAGTGTCGCCATTTCAGCTTTTTTTCAGACAGATTTCTTCTCAGTTTTATAAATGTTTTTAATATATATGACTATCTTATAAATAACATGTATGGAATCAGTAAAATAATATATGATTGGCATATTATAGAACCTTTTCTAAACTTTAATACCTAATGGAAATTGTGATCATCGGTTAACAGCTTTGGTCTTTGTAACTTATGAATATTTATGTTTTTACTAGCATATAAAACTAACAACATAAGAATATTTTTTCTCTACCTATTGGGCCTATATTTGTGATGGAAAAGCTGGCAACACTGCCACTGAACCACTCACTAATTATGCAAAAATTAGTTGCAAGCAGAAGTACGTGAAAAAAAAAACAACAAAACAAAATAAAGAACCCGAGAGAAAAGAGAGAAAAACTAAACTGGAACGCGGTCTGGCAGCGACGACAACACATAGAAAGCTAAAGCTGACAATTCTGTTTCGTCCTCTCCAGTTGTACTTGCTTCTTCTTCATCATCTTCTGCTTCTTCTTTATGTTATACCTCAATGTTTTTTTTTTTTTGTTAGCACGTACTACACCTTGTGTGTGCGAGTGTGTGTGTGTGTGCTTGAAAGTGTGTGCTAATTTAGGCATCTTTTGTTGTCTCCTGTGCCTGAATAACATGCAGAGTTGCACGATGCGAAAGAGACAGATATATAATGTGAGAGAAAGAGAGAGGTAATGGGACTGGTAGAAAGAGAGTTAGGAAGAGGGAGGTAGAGAGTGTATACGTTTATGCGCCGCATTTCATGTAATTTTAACTATAGCAATGTTGCCAGATCAACGAAAAAGCTGTTTCCACATAAACAAAATAATTTGTGTATTTTTTCACATTTTCGTTTTACTATTTTGTTGTTTTCAAAGTTGACCTTTTGTTGTTTTCAGAATTATGCCCTACTGTTCGCTGTATCTTCTGCGTTGCCACCTAATTACAGTTCATTGTTAAGTTGGCGGCGAATCAACATTTCATTAAATGTATATTGTAATTTATACAACGGCAACGTATAAACAGACCAACAGCGAAATAGTGTAAAAGAGATAGAGAAAGAGGGGAAGAGAGAGATAACGAGAGAATAAGGGATATAGCGAGCGTGAAAGTCCACAAAAAATGGCCGCCTGTCATTTGTTGTTGCTGTCATGCAATGGCAGCCCAAAAAAAAAAAACAAACACAAAAAAGTAGAGGATGATAATAATAAACAACAATGGGACTTTGTATGTGAGTGGGCCATGCGGTTGCAACACCAACAGCAGCAGCAACGATAACAACAACAACACCAGCAACAACAACAGCAATTGCAACTGCAGCTGCAACAGTTACTGCAACAGAATAGTAAATAGCGCAGCAGACTGAGCACAAAATGCAATGCGGCAACCATTGCCACTACATCCCTGGCCCTACCCCTGCCCCCCTCCCCATCCCCCATCCCCCATCCCCCATTTTCCTGCCACATACCACGCCTCTTTGCTGCTGCTGCTGCTGCATTGTCCCAAAGGTATTCGGTATGCTGTACATGCATTCATTCATATTCATTCACTCGTTTATTCATTGATAACCAAGTTCTTGCCACAGCTTAAGCTTCAGCTTAAGAATTCACACACACTAAACCAAATTTATATTGATATATCTTTAGTTGGCCGCATAACATGGCGAATGCGCAATCTGTGCGATAATAATTGATCGATTTCTGATGTAATCTTAATTCGCAAATTGCAGAAAAAAAAGAAAAAATACATTTTACAATGGCAATAAAAAGAAATAAATAAATAACTAAAAAGTTTTAAACTAAATTTTGCAACTTTAATCCTACAGATACAAAGTGTTTAATGTTTCTAAAATATACTTAAATTTTGAAATTTCGTAGCTAAATGTGTTTTCTACATAGTTCAACTTAAGTAAACAGTCGCTCACAAAATTAATTACAATTCAAATTGATATATTTAAAAACAAATAAGTTTGTTTTGGATACAGTAGTATAGCATTTAAATTTATTTCAAGTTTTTCAATTTTAAAATGTCGACTTTTTGCATAACTCGTTTTGTCCTTAGGTGATTCAATGTGCTTTCAATGCAACAGCAGCAGATTTGCTGGCCATCATTAGCGTCATTTTAAAGTCATTTCTGTCATATATCTTATTTGTCCATTAAGTTGCATAATCGCCTGCTTAATGTTGTAGTAGTTGTTGTTGTTGTTATATTTAGTTTTAAGTTCACTTCGCATCGGTTTACAAAAACAAAAGGCAACTGCTTTATTGCTCGCTAATCATCGTCTATATCGGATGCTTTCATCTTGGCTCCAAATGATTTATGGGCCCCGCATGGATTGGCATTGATACAATGCCGAAAATGAAGCAGATGATGAAGAAGAACAAGAACAACAGCTAAAAGCAATGCCAATGGTGTCTGTGTATGTGTGTGTGCGTGGGTGAATGCATGTGTATTGGTTATCTGACTTGGTTTCTTGCTCGGCAAAATGGCTGCAGATTTTGCCACCGCCATGCGGCTATTTGTCTTGAATTACTTTTTGGACTTGCACTTTACACTTTGCACTGCACACACACACAAACACACACACACTGTACAGTGACCACTGAAAAAAAAATTAATATAATACAATTCTAGTTATGATTTTAAAACAAAAAGTCAAAATTAATGTTAAGACTTAAGATTGCAAAGATATAGTTTGTTTAAGAATTTGAAGGTTTTTTACAGATTATAAACATTACAGAAACATTAGTGAATTAAAAATTTTAGTAGGAAATTTTCTTTCTGTTTTTTTAGCAGTGTATATGGTTGTACATAGTATATGGACTTGCACTTATTTATTTGCTTTTCAATTTTGGTTTCTGCTTTTTGTATTATTGCAGGCAAAATGTTATTGGAGAATCTCTGCACTCTCTACAAGCGCCTTTGCCACCCCCCCTCCCATTCCATTCTACCACAACTCTTGGACAAATTGCGCGTAAAATAAAACTTGAATTGCAGCAATAACAACAAGTAAAAACATACACACACACACACACACACACATACAACAGTGAGCAGAGAGTCAACAAAAAGAAGAAATTGAAAAGCGTTTTAAAAACAATAAAAGTGGCAAATTCACGCGTTCACTTCACTTGCCTTCTCCCTTCCTTTTAGCCATCACTTGTCAAACGCCCACGCAGCAGAAATTCGCAAATATTGAGAATACGTGTCGTTGGCTATATATATGTGTATGTGTGTGTGTGTGTGTGTTTGTAATGCATTTGCACAGTTTACAACAACAACATCTACAAGAACGACGCGTGGTAATGTTGTACGTGGCAAACCTAAAGCGATACTAGTATTCGTTGTTATTCGTTGCATTAAGCAACTTTGAACAGCAGCAAAAGTCAAATTTTTACTCGCTTTTACCTATGTATTTTGCCGCTGTTGTTGTTGTTATTGTTGTCGTTGTTGTTTTGTTGCACTTTATGGCGCTTTAAGGGTCAATTGCACCCCAGCGATTGGCACGTGACCTGTGATCGAAGTGCAACAAACAAAACAAACGAAACACTTTGGCGAACTCACGGCTATAGCATACCCATTTGCACAGGTTAATCACTAAATTTTTAACTCAAAACATTTAGTTGCACAATTTGTATGTATGAACTTTTAATTACATTGTTGAAAGCAACTTATAGCTGACCTTGTGAACTTACTGCTGTTCCAACCTCTTTATTAATCGATTAAGACTTAATTTAGAGCTGTCACACGGATTTTTAAATAATTAACTGCTTCTGCTCTAGCAGAGTCGCCTATGCACTAGAAACGCATCGATTAGCTTGAAAACATTTGACTTGAATTCGAACCCAGGAACTTTCGGCATTCGAAATCTAATAAGCGTTTCGAGAAGAAGAAGAAACAGACCAAAGGCTTCAAAATTATCGGTTAATTTATATTACTACTTCCACTACTTTTTAAAATTTATGAAATTGCTTCCCAAAATTTGTAATATTGAGATTGGAACATTCTGGGAAAAATAGCTAAACTTTAAAACATTCATACTATAACGTCTTAGCGAGATAAAGTTTTTAATATAAAATATTCTGATCTTAGTGTAAAATTTATTATGTAAGAATGATTTTTTGATACATTAATATAAGGTTTTAATAGCGGCAGCAAAACCTTGTACTGAGTCGTATAGTAAAATTATTATACTTAATTTTATTACAAATAGTTTATAATTTGTACTTTGCATATTATATTGTTCAAATAATTAACTATTAAAACTTTCAGACTTTGTTTCTTACACATTTGCAAGTTTTTGGATTATAAATAACAATAGTTTAATTAATTAGTGGTGAAATAACTAATTTTAAGATATATCTTCAAAAGTATATAAAAATGCCGCGATCTTTTGATAAAAACATATACTTGTTTATAAGAAGTTTACATAGCAAATTTGATGCTCCTATTTCATACTATCTTAGAGATTGGATATACAGACAGACGAAGGGACGAGTGTACAGACCGACGAATGAATAGACAGGCCAACGGACGAATTTGCAGACGAATCGACGGACGGTTGGAACGGCGGAATGACGGATAGACAGACAAGCCGATTATTGACGCTGATTAAGAATACATTTGCTTACCGGGAAATTTTTCCCTTTTTGCTTATTAGACACATATTTATCAACAAATTTGTATTACCTTGTACAGGGTCGAGTAACAAGTAACAGTTTAGTGTAATTAAGTTAGTTAAGGACGTATTAAAGAGTAGTTTCGTTTTAACATATACATAGCTATAGCACATTCCGAAGTAACAATGGGAAATGCTTAAGCTGAGCATAAACCAGAGTACCACACACTATATTTGTGCCGAAGTCCACATCATAAACTCGTAATTCCCAAGAACCAATGTAATCTCCGAAAGTCTCATTTATGACCACAAAAGAATTGTCCAAATTTGAATTTTGGGTGTGGTCAAGAATTTGGTGGCGGAGTGGAGGGTAGGGGATTGGGGATGGGGGATGGGGTGATAGGCTCAATTTCAATGTGCCGACAACCAAAGGAATTAACTTGAATTTCATTTTTAATTATCATTTTTGTCTGCCTCTCTTTCTCTGAATTCTTTGCAGTTGCAGTGCATCGTGCGGTGCATGTGTGTGGGCGTGGCAATTGCTAACACAAGTCCAATAGGAATCGACATTAAAAGCGAAATTGGAATCGGTAACGGAATCAAGAAGCTCAAGTGCCAACGGATTTCTCTCTACCCCTCCTTATTGGAGGGGCAGCTGCTGCTGCTGCTGCAGCAGCGCCAACAACAACCAGAACAACAACAACAGCCACACTCACAACACCAACACTAACACCAACACCAACAAGAAAGTGAAAAAGTATGACGACAGAATTGCCACTGCCACTGGCGCTGCCAACGCTAGCAGCGACGTTAACGTCAACGTCAACAGCGCTGCCAGTCGATGTGATTGCCGCTGCTGAAACGTTTTCGGATGCGGATGTGGCGGAAGTGCGCCATGTTGTGCAACGCATTTTGGTGCCGTGCATTTTTGTTATTGGACTATTGGGAAATACAGTGAGCATTTGTGTTTTGACGCGGTAAGTGCACTTGTATCCAATGTTGTTGTTATTGCTTCTGTTGCCGTTGCGGTTGCTTTTGCTGTTGCCGTTGCTGTTGCCGTTGCCGTTTCTGTTTCCATTGCCACTACTATTGTTGTTGTTGCGTGTTATTGTTGCTGGATTATGGACGAGCTACCAACTTGATTCAAATAGAACTGCTACTCGTGCTGCTGGTATTCATGTCCATAGCGAAATACATGTACGTACACCGAGCTAAATAAGTCGAGCTCGAAACTGTAGTTTTCAAAAAGTAGGCTTAAATTGAAAGTCGTTTGTTTAATGTGCCATAACTAAAGAGTTTAAAGTTTAAAGAATTTAAATTTGAAATTTAAAATTTACTTGGTTAATAAAGTTCTTTAAACTTTTGGTATAGTTTAAAAAGAAAATCAATTTAAGTTTTAGAAGTTAATGAGTTGAGAATATGGTTTGATCGCTCACCTCAACTTAAGTACATTTGAAATGTGAGTTTTTTTTTGTTATTGAAAACTTTCAAGTCTGAAAGAACTTATACGTGTTTTTGGTCAGTGCATTTGCTGCTCGTGTCCAATACGAACATTACTATTTTATGCATTTTATGTTTATGTTGCGTGTTGCATAGCCAAAAACTGAAAACAGGTACGCAGCACATTACACAAGGCATTTAATTGTTGCCATCTAGCCAGCACTCTAAAATCATTTCATCGCCACAGCGGTAACAACAACAACAACAACAATAGCAACAGCAACATCAACAGCAACAAGAACAACAACAACAATTGCATGTGCCAAATGCAAATGGCTGACAGATAAGAGCCAACCGGGTGCTTAACAATTGGTGGCAGTGTTTTTGGTTTTCAGTGGCTGAAAATGTTGAAATTATGCGACAAGCAAATGCGCTGTAAACGACAAATAAAAGCTGATTGCTATGCGACTCACATATATAGTACAACAGATAAAACTAAATGTATCTAATTCGTAAAAATTAAATTGTATGCAGCTATTTAGCTTTTATAGTTTTAGAGCTGTCAGCTATGCAACATAAGATGCTCAGTTGTTGATAGATCAATTCAATGAATAACTTTTATTTTGAAAAACTTGCTGGTACAAAGTGTATAACGAGCATTTAAAAATAGTTACAAAAATAAGAAGTTGAAACTCTGTATTCATATAGTTTCAAGACAGTTTTGTTTCAAAAAAAAAAATTTCATAACTTAATCACTTAAGTAGTTAAAAACTGAGCAGTTTAATTAAAAAACCCGATTCCAAAATATAATAGAGATTAATTTAAGATTTCTTTCATTCAAAGAAGTCAGTAAGTCCAATAACATTCAAGTGAGCGACGTTACATACGGAATATGGTTTTAATTTTCATTAAAGTTTGTAATGCCATCGAATTTTGTCGCAGTACCCGAACGAACGCTATAAGAGGAGTGGTTCTAATCGGATTCTACTGTATTTTGTATGAATGAAATGTTAAATTAATTTTTAACTTGTTTTAGGCTAATTCAGCTCTTCGTTTCAGGAATCGGGCTAATATTTTTGATATTTATTGGCTACTAAGTATATAATAGCAATATATTTTTCTATCATTAGTCAAGTAACTTACTTGGTTTCATAGCCAGCAGCTTAACTATTGGCTAATTGTGTCAATGGCTTGGACCGCAGACACATACACGGCTCGCTGAAAAGCTGACAGCTATGAAACTAACTAGCTCAAGCTGAAAACCATTTTAACCGCCAGTGTTGGTAAGCTCATCCAAGCAACATGCTGGCGCAATGCAAACACACACACATACATACCCAGGGAGAGAGAGCAAAGCCAAAAACTAAATATGAACAGTTAGGTTTTATTGTGCATTTGTCGGTTTTATGACCCTCTGTCGACGTTTGCGACTATTTTGGATATTTTCGCTGACTTTTGGCTGCCACCGAAATCGCCTGTTTCCACACAGAAAAACAAAAACCCGCACACTCTCCTGGCCAATTTGGTTATTCAATTATTGTTGCATTTGGCACAGTTCGCATTGTCCCCTTAACGGCAGCTGACCAGATTTCCAAAAACACACACACACACAACAATATTTTCATTTCCATTTATATTTTTGTTTTATTTATACGTACATATATATATATTTTGTTTTTTTTTTTTTTGTGTTTATTCCATTCTTTTTGCTGTGTGTGAGACCATTTAGAAAGCGCATGAGGTGCACCACAAACATTTATCTAACGGCTCTGGCAATTACGGACATTGCGTACCTGACCTTTGTATTACTTTTATCACTCCAACACTACGACTATACGAAATACCATTGCTCAATATACTGGAAACTATATGGTTTTATGATGTGGCTCTGTGACTCATGTGGTAAGTAGAGAACACAACTTTTAAATGGGGCAATTGTAATATAAATATAGATAAAGTAGAATATATGGTTATTACATATAAGATAAAGCAATGCGTAAGAATAAATTGACAGGAATTGCTGGAGAATAATCTACAATAATAAAAAATGTGTTTCGAATATAAGTTTTTTGGTTTAAAAATTCTTATTTTTATGTTAAGAGCGAAGCTTATGTTTTTTTTTCCAACCATAAAGCTTAAAGTATTTATTTAAAAATTTTTTTTAAAAGTTTTTTATTCACAAAATATTGAATAATTTCCATTATAATTGAAATTTTTATATGAGGTTTAACATCCTCTTTTAAAAGATTTCTTCACTTTAAAATTTTAGATTGTGTGGATATATATTAAATAAAAATATAAAAAACACTTGAATTATGTAGTTCAAATTTTTGAGCTAAAAGTTTTAAAACACGCGGATTCTTGATTTAGAAATTAACAGAATTTTCCAATATTCAATATCAAAATTTATCTTAAAACCTAAACATTTAAGATTTCTTCATATATCACTCAAATTACTACCAGTTTTTATAGTCCAGAAAATTCTTTGGTTTTAGAACCATTATAACTAAATAATAGTAGAAACTTAAAAAGTACAATTTAAGGAAAAACTTAATGAAAAGCAAGCACAATAAGACTAGTAAATGGAGTTGAGATGTCAATCAGCAAAGAAAGTGTGATAAAATATACTTAAAGCCTAAGTGAGAAAATAATTGAAGCTGAAGGACAAAGTGGAGTCCTTAGGCAAAATGCCAAGTTTAGCCCACAGATTATTTTGCATCATAATTAATGAATATATATAGGGAATGTAACATGTACAGCTGTTAGGGATTAACTGGCAGTTCGTACACATTGAATTCTATGGAAGTTCTTGACTGGATGAAAAGTGGAAAGAGAAATGGTAAAAGAGGGAGTCGTTATTAATAGCTCGATAGCATGCACTCATGTTTAACGACTGTATACTGATATCTGCTTGTTTTAACTACTCTACATATAGCATACATCTCAATTTACATAGCCGTGTGCTTTACCATCGAGCGGTTTATAGCGATACGCTATCCGCTCAAAAGACAAACATTCTGCACAGAATCGCTGGCCAAGAAGGTAATAACAGGTGAGTGAAAGTCGACTTCGACATCGGCATCAACATCAATATCGACAGCGACATCGACATCGACATCGATATCGATGTTATTATCGATGATGTTGGCCAAGCAACGTCAACAGCAACTCTGAGGTCCCTTTGTATTGTTTTTAACAGCCGTCGCGCTCTTCTGTCTGCTGACCACGCTCTCAACGGCGTTCGAGCACACATATGGCATCAATTGGAAATTGATTGATGACGCCTACAGGCCCTGCAATCAGACCCCGGCAAATGTGTCACCCACACCCGCACCCGTACCCGTGCACACAACAGCCGTACGCTCCACCCAGTCGAACGTTTGGCAGCCAGCTGAGCATCATAGCAATCACATTGACCGTATCACAACGCCATTTCCATCTACTCGCCATTTCGAGCACTTTGATTTGGCTAGCGATGGCGGCGGCAGCGGCAGCGGAAGCGGAAGTGAAAGCGCCTATGGTGAGTCAGGTAACGTTAAGCAGCATAAAGTAGCTTAAATGCTGGTTTTTCCCTCTGGTTTCCCTTTAAAATACTGGTTTTTCACTGAGAGAGAGAGAGAGACTACAAAAACAGAAATCAGCTAATTTTGTAACATATTTTATTAGACCTCTTAAATTATATAAACTAAAATTACATAACTATCGCTTATCTCTCTTGCAAGTTTTAAATTGAATTTGAATTGTTAAATTGTACGGCTCATGGAAGACTATATTCTTTTTAATTGAATACATTTATTTTAAATCAATGTACACTTTTTGGTGCACCATTTATTTATTTCGCTCACCTTTTGAAATCTATTTTGCTGCTTCTGCTTTCATTTACCTTTTGTTTTCTTACATTTGAGTAGACCACATTCCAAGCAGACAGCGACGTTCACCAGCAGCATCCACGTCCGTCTTTGTGGGCGTGACGGCGCCAGCAACCGAGCCACTGACAACGGCAACCACTGCAACTTTGTTGCAGTTGTCACGTGCCACACGCAGCAGCAGCAGCAGCAGCAGCACGAACAACAACGACAACATTGTCGACTTTAACTACAACAACAACAGCGATGAGAATTACAACAGTGTTTTTGATTTTAACATTACGGAATTATGCCAAAATGTAAGCAAAATAAAAGATTGGATTAAACAAAGATAACACCAAGACAGTTCATATCAAAACAAGAAAAACAAATTTATTCTTACATTAAATCGTTGCTATCATTTAAAGGTACATTTTAAAATTCTTTAATTTGTTTATCTGGAAATATAGTTAATTTAATTGTTTTTCATCTTATATGTATTTTTGTAAAATTATTATTTTCGTTTAATTTATTATCTAGAGATCATATTATATAAATAAACTGTCGAGCCTGGGTAACAATAGTCTATACAATAATATCTGGAGCATGTTTACATTGGTGGTATTTGTACTATTCCCACTCATTGTGCTTGCAACCTTCAACTGCTTCCTGATACTACTCGTACATCGCTCGAAGACTCTGCGTGGTGATTTGACCAATGCCAGCAGTATAAGACGCACCAAGGTAAGTTTCCTCTTAGTAATCATTACTTACTTATATGTACTGATTAGAAAGCATAGAAGAATATCTAACTCTAAACAAAACCTCTAAATAAACCTCTGTAATTTCGGGCTACTAAACCGAATGCATTTAAAAAGTTACCTTTCTACCCAAATCTCTGAATCGAACAACTTACTTAAAACAATAGGTTTGTTCCGCATAGATTAATACATAAATAGTTTACTAAATATTTATCTAATCTATGCTAAAAGTAAACAGTTTGAATAAAACTTAAAAACTTGTTTGCCATTAGAAAGTAATAGTTTTCGCAACTTATTTTCTAGCGCAAATCAAACTCTGGGATTACGGGCAGCGTCTCACAGGAGAATCGTGTCACGATCACTTTAATTGCTGTGGTTTTGCTATTTATCGTTTGTCAAGTGCCATGGGCAATATTTTTGATACTATGCCAGTATGTGGAAATTGAAGTGAATAAGCAAAGGATCGCTGGAAATGTGTGCAACACTTTGGTTGCCATCAATGCGGCTGCGAATTTTTTCTTATATTGCGTGCTGTCGGACAAGTATCGGAAGACGGTGCGTGAGCTTATCACGGGCTATCGTTACCGTCATCGGCATGCACGCAACAATATGAGTCTCTATGTGCCGCACACAACAACCACACTCAATGGGGATGGTCATAGTGGTACTGGTTCTACATACAGTGGTGCAGGTAGTCGACGATATCGTACGAAAGCCGCCGCATCCGGACGTCTCATTGCGTGAGTCACGGCGTCGCGAGTCACGAGTCACGCGAGCATGAGTCAGTCAATCAATTAGTTTGTTATTTCATTATGTTTTTATTTTATTTTATATTTTTCTGTTTTTTAACATATATTTCTACTTACTTTTAACACTCTGTTAGTTTAAGTCAATTATATATATACATAATTATTAATATGTGTATATGTTATAAACATATATATATATCTATATGCTATATAGTACATATATCCATACATTTGTGCCATAATGTGATGATTATAGTCTCTAGGCTAGTTATCCTAATCCTAATTGTTGTTGTGCTAAGTGTCATGAAATGTAGTTCATATCAGATTAATAAAGGAAAGTGCAATTGTTCAATATTTTATATTTATTATGAACTAGTTGTGAATGTTAAAAAATGTTATATCTATATGTGTGAGTTTAAGCGAATTTTTAAGATTAACTCAATGTGCGATAAACTTTGCTGTGCTATGACAAATTCTTTGGCAATTTTGGCTATAGAATCTATACAAAAGGCGAGTTCAGATACAACTTATGCCTAACGGGGTCGCCTAATAGGGCCAAGCAATGGCAAACATATACACACACACACACAAACACCATGTCTTTCTCTCTCTCTCTCTTTCTCTTTCTCTTACACTTATACATAACAAACACACACATGGCATTGTTGTCAGTTTTGCCAGCTTCCTAGCACAAAAAGCGGAGAAAAGCGCCAAAGAACAGAAAATTTAGGACTAAAATTTAAAAAAAAAAAAAAAACAACAGGCAAATATTATTTTTTTAACTCTAATTTTAAATATTTTTGATGAATTTTGCTCAAAAATGTGCAATTTACTTTAAATTTTATTGAGCTAACTGGACTCTGAAAAACTCTCTATTTTAGCATAAGACTATAAAATATTTGTCAAATTCTGCACAATCTCGAAGAGCTTTGAAAATAAATGTTTTACCTGCCTTTGGAGTGTTTTACATCCGATCAACAGTAAATTATGCAGTCAGTAATTTTTCATTTTATCAAATTCGTATTATTTTACAGATATGACAGACTTATGTCTAAGGCATGTTTCATTCTATAGACGAAAAGATTGAAACAACTCTGTTTGGAAAAAACCGAAACTGCCAACACTGGTCATACATATAGTAAATGTAATGGAGTTGCAAGCATTTGCGGTTAACTGCATTTCAGCCAGTGTGCTGTTGTTGTGTTGGTGTGTGTGTGAGTACACCCAAAAAGAAAAACTCTTATAGACATACACACTCACACACACACTCATAAGTACTTTGTAAATACACTTGCAGTGATGAGCCGAAAAAAAAACCGAAAAAGTTAAAGGAACTGCTACAACATATGCTAACTGCATATGTGTGAGTGAGTGGAGTGTGTTGCCAATCCTTCCCCTCCATTCTCAATCCCTTATCTCGCTACCATCCGCTTGGTGTTCATGAAAAATTACAAGTCAGCGTCACAATTGAAATATTTCCGCCTCAACGAACAGAAATGCGCAATCGAAAATAGTTATCTAGCCATTGGAATTTTTCGAGGAATATGCAATGGCAACTGGTAACGGGTAACGGGTAACGGGTAGCTAGTAGTAACGAATATGGCAACGGCAGACGGAGGACTCTATGGGGTTTCCAGCAAAACCAGAATAGGACACTGGGACAAAGGACATTGCCGGCATCAAGCATGTGGGACATATCAGGATTATGTTTGTGAGTATGTGTGTGGCAGTGTTGACAGAATTTTATAACTTAAAATAGCCGGATAACCAAATACTGATAGATAGTTCCTGTACATAGTATGTACATGCTATATTTAGTGGCTCTAGCTCTTATACACTCTGTGATCTGAGTGCTAAACGAGATAACAAGCGGCCATTTATGCTGACCGAGAATATATGTATATACTTTATGGTATATAATTTATGCTGGCTATAAATTAGCTAAAATACCAACACTCTTGTGTGCCGCGAGCCTTTTTGCCCCGTTGCCAACTGGAAACTGGCAACTGCTTTTGGCCGGTCCGAAATTTCCATATTTGATTGTTTTTCAGCGCCTGCAACAGTGGCAGCAACAATAACAACATCTGCAACATCAACGACAACATCAGCAGCAACAACAAAAACAAAAACAACAAATGGTTTCGCAGATAGAAACGCAACGGCTTCTGTTTATTGAAAATGGCACATAAAAAAACGACGGTCACTCGATTGTTTAATGCAATGTGGCATATTTTTGGGCATAAAATAAACATGCATTCAGCAATACTAACTAGCTGATACCCTGTAGAGTATAGCTTATATATATATTATACTACTATTGTTTCCAAATATTTGAAATAAAAATTCGTCTAAAATGAACTTATACAAAATTAGGGCTTGCTGATTATATTATTTTAATGTGTTAGTTATAGTGTGAGCAATGCTTGTTTAAACTCTGTTAAATATACCCTATTATTAACATGTTATGAGAGAATGCACTGCTATAATACACAACAAATGCGAAACAATAGCCGGGAGAAAAGCAAAACTTAACGTGCGCATGAAAAACCGAAATGCGGATAATACTACACAGTAAAAACAACAACAAATGCAATGAGAGAATACAACAATTGTTAAGTATCAACGAAATGTTCATGTGGCTGTCAAAAGTTGTTGCAGCAATAACTTTTTCATATGCAAAGCCTGTCGCTGATATGTCTAAGGGAGATATGTTACAGCGAAAATGCAGGGACAGTGAAACGGAAAAGTGAAAAACAACATACAGAGCAATATTCAAAGAAACGAACAAAACAAAGACAAAGAGGCGAAAGTAAGTACAAGTATAAGCAATGAAAATTAATAGAGAAACAGTTTCGTTCTTTAAATGTAAGTGCTGGTAATATAACAAAGAAGAAAATGTTAGTCGGGCATGCCGACCGTGTAATACCCTTTGAGCTTCGATTCCAATATTATGAGCTAAAATTGGAGTAGCTGCTGCAAGAACTTAATATGCAGTGCAATGCACGTGGTTATGCCTTGCTTGAAAGGAACGATTTTCGTTGTATGACAAACTTTTATAATTATTGTCCGATTTTGATGGAATTTTCAGGATCATTTGATATTATTTGTTTCCAAGTATACGCTAAGTTACAAAACTATACGGTAAGAAATGGGTGGGCCAGCAGCAGGAAAAGTTACAACGCAATTGAGCTTTTGATGGGCAAAGGGGGCGTGGCATCCAAAAAATTTTATTAGCATTATCTTTATATTGCATCTAGCAACCTGCATGCCAAAATGTATGTCCCTAGGTACCGAGATATTTGCAAAAAACCTATATTTTTCCTGAGGTATGTCTGGTTTTTCGCTTATTGTGGGCGAATGGGGCGTGGCTTAAAAAAAAGGAAACAAACTTGTATTGACTGACTGAATATGTAGTCGATGCTGCTTAACTTTGAACTTGTAGCTCTTACCAACTTTAAGATCTGTTTGTTCATACGGACAGACGGACACACGCACAAACGGACATGGCTATATCGACTCGGCTGGTGATGCTGATCAACAACATATATTATTTATGGGGTCTGCCACGCCTACTTCTGCCTGTAACTTACTTTTTAGAAATCCAATATACCCCTCAGAGGGTATAAAATGAATCAATAAACTTAAAAGATTTTTGTTTTTATTAAAAACAAATACATACAATATTTTTCTTTTACATTTGTTTTTCTATGGAATATCACTTTTTAATGAAAAGCTGCATAAATTGTAGCTCAACAAAAGTCTTTCATAAAACATGTTTAATAATGTTGTTTATTCTGTTCTGACCTAGAAAACATGTTGTGGTCTAATATAGTAATCTACATTTATATTTATTTCTCAACTGTTTACATTGGCAACAATGCCTGATCATGCGTTTTACATGCATACATACATACATATATAATTATTGGTTCGATTTTATTATTGTTTTTCGATTATTTTTTTAAATTTTTTTCAATCTCTTGCAGTTGCAGGCTAATAAATTGCATAATAATCTATTTTATTTGCAGATTCACGTTGAACAATTTCAAAATTTCATGGCATTTTTATGCATTTTCAAATGTGACTAACGCTATTGTTGTACAATAGTTTTGCTACTGTAGTTGTGGTTGTTATTATTTTAGTGCCATTTTATTTATTTATTTAAAGCGATTTGGCGTTGTTCGGTTTTATTTTTATGCTACAGGTTGGAAAGCCATAAAATGTGCATGGCAAATTTTACAATTGAGCCTCGTAAAATTTTATGTACATTTGCAAAGCGTCAAATTCATGGTTAAAGCTAAAGCGACAAAAATAAAAATAACAACAACTACAACAACAACAACAACAACAACTGAAAATAACGTGAAGACTGTGGGCAGTTAAATGGCAAAGGAGGTGAGATAAGAGTGAGCTGCAAGGTGGCTGGTAAAACATTTTGCGGTTAAAGGCAGTTAGCCAAATAAATGTACAACTAGATAAACAAGCCGTTGAAATGGTTTTCACTGCTTGTAGTTGTGTATTGTAGTTTTGTAGCGTACACACATACACACACTATTACACACACAGTGTTGGCAAATAATGTGCCGCTCAGCCTGAAAGTAGGCAGCAAAAACGCACGCAACTCGTTGCTGCTCGTTACTCTCTTTCGCTCTCTCTCTCTCTTTCTCTTTTATCAACAGTTGCTTGCGTGTTTGCTTTTCATTTTATAGTATTAGCCAGCTTGTGGTTACGTTTGTATGTTTGTGTGTGTTGTTGTTGTTGTTTTATCGGTATGTTTAGCCAATTTTCTTTGCTTACACTTGTGCATTGGCATTGACTGAGACCATTTTGTTTCATTAGTTGTGCATTGAGGTCTCAGCCCATAAATAAGTCACAAATTTGTTTGCTTTACTTAAACACACACACACATCCTAAACATAAATAAGCATTACATATGTATATGTATTTGTATTGTCCAGCTATAGTTTTGGTAGTCATAAAATGTTTTTAATTAACAATATGTTTCTTAGCCTGCTGCCCTCAAACCCTTTTTTTTTAATGTTCTTACACACAAATGTGCACACGCACGTCTACTGATAAGCTTAGTTTTTAAAGTAAGCTACAGGCTTATAGTTTTGTGTCAAATGAAATGACTAGGAATTAGAAATATCCATTTTTTTTAAGTTACTATAACTGTATACGCCTAAAACTTATCATACTTCTGAAAACCTTTTAATGATCTGTTTAAGGACAGAGAAGCAGGAAAAAAGAAATACCATACAATTTATCAGACTTATAACTTTTAAGTCTTCATTAAAGAGTTTATATGGACATTGGTAGTACTGCTAAGTAATATGGACATATAATATGGATATATAAGTCGAGCAACTCGTCTTTAGCATTCTCATTTGTTGTTGTTTGTATGCGTGTGTATATTTTTAAGTTGTTTTCTTATGTTTGTGCCGAAAATTTGCTTAATTAAAAATAACAAGCGGCAGCAACACACAATAACAACAACCATACGTATAACAACCACAACAGCTTCAATAACAACAATAATAAAAACGTAAAGAAGAGGAAGACGAACAAGATGAAGAAGAAGAAGAGCAACCGCAGAGCAACAAGCAAAACTTTGTTTAATGGTTAGTTAAGCGTTTAATTTGCACAAAGCTTTGGCTTCTCTACCCATCGAGAGACGAAAAGCCAAACGGGACGAAGCTGGATGGTCTATAGTGAAGGCGTATATATACATATGTATATATATACATATAGGACCTTTCCAACTTCCATATACATAGTCTGTGTCGATGACTTTTTAAAAGCTTTCATCAGTCCCGTATGTGGTTTGGTGGAAGGGCAGCAGAACGTTGGTGCGGGAACACTGATCCTTTTTGGCTTTTTGACAGCGGCTCAAATTTTCTTTTAATGTATTTTTGTTTTTCTTGTTTTCAATTCTATTTCTATTGCTATTGCTATTTCTATTTTCATTTCGTTTGCTGTTTCCGCTTTGAGCTTGACTAATTGGCATGGTTCGTCAATTTGCCTGCTCACATACATACATACTATACAAAAACAAAATACGCAAATAGAAATAGTAGTAGTAGCTGTGTAGACCATTTGTAAATTCCACACGAATTGAGTTTGAAAATATAAAGCATACTTTTTGGCGCTTCATGAATTTTATTTTTTAACGAGCACTTACTAATAGATTTCAAAACCAACAGACTACGCCTTTAAATTAATACAGTTATCATATAAAATTTAAGGATGGTAATTTGCTCTCACTGATCATCGCGCATCTTAAGCGGCAGAAGCTACTACATTGTATTATCGCACAACATGGCTCATATAAAATTGTATAGAAATTTAATTTGACAAACCTTGACTGTATTGCTCAAGTACAGGGTCTACAAAATACTTTATGTACGTATTGCAGTCTAAAAACTGAAAGCCAAGGGATTGTCACAACTATTGATGTCCAAATGCCCCTATGGATTGTTGTAAGCCATGTTAAATGTCAAGCTGTGATTAGTTGGCAATCGATTGAGCCGAATAAAAAGTTGGGCTTGCTTCATAGTTTGAGTTTTCTCTGAGTATTCTATTTTTCTATATGCTGTATGCTGTTTGTAGTTGCAGGCAAAAGCCAAATTGAAATTGTTGTGGTCGAAAAGCATAAGCGGCTTAAAGTTGCTGTTGCACACTAAAATAATTTCTGTGTTAATTTTATTTAAAACGCTGAAAGCTGCCACTCGAACAACTTTCGCCGATGGCAATGTCAGGCTAATGCCAATTAGATGGCAATGTTTTACTACCCAAAAGGGAGTGGAGTTTGGCGGGGGGATCGACGGGATTGATAGGAAAAATGCGACCGCAAAACATTTGCCGATTAGCCACGCTGATTATGCAATTCTCTTTAATCTTTTCGAGCCAAAAATCCAAAACTAAGACACACAAAGAGAGCGAGAGAGAGAGAGAGAGAGAGAGAATGAGAGAGAGTGGAATTATAAAATAAAAAGCAAATGATTAACAGCCCGCGGGCAATGAGTGAATTTTCCACAGAAAATTATGCACTTTAAATAAGTTTTTGCGTTTAGTCATTATTCAATTAAAATTCACAAGGACAATAAAAGGGACGGTCAGACGTTCAGTACGCGATATCGTGGAGGGAAGCGGACAAAAGAAGAAGAGCACAGCTGGCCATATCCTTAGACTCTACACAATTTCCCGCTTTTTGCTACATTATATAATTTCTTCGTATATATAGAAGAGCCGCAGGTCCTAAAAATGTTATTGGCTGACAAAAGAGCGCCACAATGTGCTGATGTTCATGTCGATGAGGCTGCTAAGGATGCCCAAACAGGATGGCTGGGCACAGTAACTGTCTCCGGTTGACAGCTAACAACGTTAGCAACAAGCGCCAACTTGGCCAACTCAAGTTTTTAGCCATGTCAAGTCAGTTTGCCGCTGTTACAACAATTGCAAAAGATTCCAAAACCCAGTTCATAGCTCTCCACTCTCTTCCTCTACCAAAATCTCAGACAATTCCAAGTCGCCGACCTCATTCCAGCACAAGTTCTTTTAAATCCCACCATCTCTCCCACTCTCCCTCTCTGCCTCTTTCTCTTAGTCTTTGCTTTGGCTGTTTGTGTTTTGTTTTTGTTTGCAACTTTCATAGGCCGGCCGAGGCAGTGGCACAAATTTAACTTTTTAATTAAGGCAACGCAATTGTTTTTGAACGTCGTGTTGCCGCCCCAGACATGCACCAGACAAAAGATGCCACACAATGCACTACAATAAAAAGGCAGTGGCAACAACCACGGCAATAACAACAATTGCAACAAACAACATGTAAGAAAGCAATGCTCAAAAAGCTAGACTATAATATACCGGTTGTTAAATTCCGATGTGTATATAGAAAAAGTAATTATCGTTATAATTTAAAGCATTAGAGTATCTGATTTCAGCTTGTGATTTAATGTATTTTAAATAAATACTTGATATAAAGAAATACCGAAATTAAACTAAAATATTTGACTTACGTACACAATTTGTAAAAGTAACCGAAAATAAATGTATTTTTTTTAAGATACTATAATTAAAGTGAAAGTTCATTACTAATTTTAAGAAATTTTTAGATTGCATCATCACATCACATCGGAAGGTTTTTATACCCCCTGAGAGGAATATTAGGTGTGTTAAAAGTATGCAACAGGAATAAGACGTCGTGGCAGCCCCCATAAAGTATATATATACTTGATCAGCATTAACAGCCGCATCGATATTGCTACTATCTCCCGCTTGCCCATAGTATGGAAAAAAAAAAACAGATGTACCTCGAAAAAAACAGGTTTTTGGCGAATATCTTAATAACTATAACACATAGGGGCACCAATTTTGGCATGCAGGTTCCTGGATGCAATATAAAAATAATGTCATAATCAATTTTTGGATGACATTCCCCCTTCGCACATAACAAGCAAATCAATTTAAAAGTTTGCATGCCTCTAACTCACGTATTTCTTAATGTGCAGTTTTGTAACTTCACATTGGTTAAGAGGCAAATAATATCAAACGATTCTGAAAATTACATCAAGATAGGGCTATAAATATAAGAGTTTTCCATACAATGAAACTCGTAAATTTATATAGCAGATGCGCATTGAGCTCTGCTGCAGTCACGTCACGTCAAAACGTTGTGCGAGGGAGGCAGACATACAAAAACTTGTCCATGTTAAGTTTTTGCAGCGTTTGTTCCAATTAGAACTCATATATATAACTTATATAATTGAATTTTTCTTTCTTGTCCTTATTGCGTTCGTAATAACAAATAGTGTATACCTTTTCACTCTGCGAGTAACAGATACTACAATAACAGCGACAACAACAGTAATCATTTTGCCGTCGCAGTTGCAGGCACTGTAGCTAGTGCAACAGGCAAACTTGACATACAAAAACGGCTGAAAAGTTACATTGAAAAGAAATGGAGACGGCGAAAGCGGCACAACAAAGCACAATGACAGCAACAATTGTCAAACAGACGAATTGGCGCTCATTATGAATGTGTGTGTATCTGCGAGTATGCGTGTGACACTATTCGTAAGTGTTTAAATGATAACTTTTTGTTATATTGCCAAGATATAACAACAAATGTTCGTGTAAGTAAATCTCTTTTCTTTATTTAATTTTTCAACTGATATTCAAGAATGATTAACATTATTTTACAAATTATATAACAAATAGAGTTAAGTTATTTAGAAGCTTAGAAAAAAATAATAAATTGATAGAAGTTTGTAACTTCATTTAGCTATAAACAAATTTCTAAATAGAACCCCTAGAAATGACTTTGCTGTCAGCATAGGGAATGAAATAAAACATTTACATATTTTTATTTGACACAAACAATTGTTAGCTAAAGAAAGTTTAGAAACCGCTTCGATACACTAAAATATAGGCGAAATGGATAATTTTAATGAGTTATCGATGCATCAATATGGCTCGGACTCCAGTGATCCTAGCGATTTCAGTGATTCAAGTGATGCATCATGCCAATCGACAATATGGATTGGACCGAAACTCACAATAAGTGTATCACTTGGAAAAACGGAGTTAGGGGAAACCAGTAAGACCACAACGGGAGAATCAGATGTGTCTGAAACTAAAGATATCATGAAAACAACCGAGAACTGTATGGCTGCTGATAATTCAGACAAAAATGAAACTGATGAGATATGCCATGACAAAACTGTGGACAGTACTGAATCTGAATCGACCGAAGCGCCTGAAACAAATGATTCTGCTTCTTCCGAGTCACTTATTTCTGATATTGATGGCGATACCGATAGTGAAGATGATAATCTTTATGATAAATCTACATATAATACAAAGATCTCATCATCATTTAGCACGTCGACAAGAAACCAAAATCGAATCCCATTTCCGAACAAACAAATGGCACAATATTTTACCGATGAGGAATTTGAATCGGGTAACATGAAAATAAATGTGCCACAACAATCGTTGTTTTCGTATCTGAAAGTTGACACTTCCCCAAATTTTCTGGTGAATATGCCAGCGAAAAGAGATTTGGCGGATATTGTAAGTGACATGATAAACAATAACAAGGGGGCATATACGCGTATCGAGATCGGAACTAAACTCTTTGAATGCATACCCAATCTGCTGAAGATCTATTCGCCCTGGTTCGCCAAACAGAAATGGAATGTAGATCATTTTAAATTCAACGAAAGTGATGTACCCAGTAGTGCTTTCAAGATTATTTACAAATGGATGCGTGGTAAAACTAAAGTAAAACTCCAAAATGCAGTCAAAGTGATGCAGGGAGCCAAGTATCTACAAATCGATTTATTGACGGAAGAATGCTGGAAGCTTTTTGGTGAACCAAATGTTTGCGAAAAGCACGCATTTGAAATCTTTATACAAGGTGATGAATTTTCCGAATTGACCGACATGTGCGATATTATGTTGACTCGTATACGTTTATATTTTTTACCCCTAATCGGAACCGAAGATTTCGTTAAACTGAAACTAAACCAACTGATGCGTTTACTTCAACTTGATACGATTGGTGTGAACAGTGAGGTTGAGGTTTTCTATGCGGCTATTCGTTGGATTAGCTTTAATCCTGTCGAACGTCTTGACAATATGAGGGAACTCATGGAATGCATACGATTCCCATATATGTCGATGACCACATTGTTTAGCCTTCGGAATGACCGACCGGCTCAGGTATTTAAAGATATTCGTTGTGCTGACTATGTGCTTATCCAATTCGTAAATGATTCAGCTATGAAAAAGAAAATATATGCTGCCATGTCCTACATAAGTCTTTGCATGCAAAGTGATACAGAACAAGAGTTAAACGACTGCATACCCAAGGAATTGCGAAGTCCCCGACGGTGGATATATCATCCAAAATGTCCATATCACTTGAAACGTGTCGACTATCCCTATAAGCACAACATTACGTATTATAGCTTCATGGACTTCATTACGACAATACAAAATGATTGGATAGATGAGAAATCAGCCGAGAATATAGTAAAACCTGTTGACTATGATGGCTATAGGAATAAACGGATTGATTCCGGTGACTTAACGGAAAAGAATTAAATAAATGGTGTTTTATTAAAAATATTTCCATATTTTTACTTAATAAAAGTTCAGGCGCACACTTTGTATACAAATTTTATTCCGAATTCATATTTTAAGTCACATGTTAACTATGGGTGAATGTGAATAAAAAAATCTGACGAAGTCGACTTCAAAATTATCTTGGATGACATGTTTATCCAGAATTTACAAATCAAAACAGCTTTTGAATTCATAATGTATTTTAAGCTTTACTGCGGGACTTGATTTCAAACTTTTTAAGTATACAGAATAATGGTGGATAGAACTAAACTTGGATTTTTATACCTTTTAAGGGGTATATTGGGTTTGTGAAAAGTATGAACTGGCAGAAGGAGGCGTGGCAGACAACATAAAGTATATATTCTTGATCAGCATCACAAGCCGAGTCGATATAGCCATGTCCGTCTGTCCGTCCGTCCGTCTGAGCGTACGTTCGTATGAGCAAGTAAGAGTAAGAGCCACAATATCCCTTTAAGTCAGTATCGATTACATATTTAGTCAGTCAGTACAAGAATTTTTTTTTTCGATGCCATGCCTTATTCGCCCACATTAAGCGAAAAAACAGACCTACCTCGCAAAAGATATGTGTTTTTTTTGCGAATTTTGGCATGCAGGTTGTTAGATACAATATAAAGATAATGCCATCAACATTTTTTGGATGCCACGCCTCCTTCGCCCATCAAGCCACATCAAGCACAATTGCGTTGTAACTTTGCATGCCGCTGGCTCACTTATTTTTTAACGTATAGTTTTGTACCTAAGCGTATACTTGGAGACAAATAATATCAAACGATTGTGAAAATTTCATCAAAATCGGACCATAAATAAAAAAGTTGGTCATACAACGAATCTCGTTACATTCAAGCAAGGCACACAAGTAACGAATACGAAAAACGTGCGAGCGAGACAGACATACAAATATGTGTGCATGTTAAGTTCTTGCAGCAGCTACTCCAATTTGCACTTATATAATTGGAAACGAAGCTCAGAGGGTATTACACGGTCGGCATGCCCAACTGACATTTTTAAACCTTACTTTTATTTTTTTCACACCTTTCATAGTATTCATTATGTTTAGAAAATGTTTTTATTCCTTGTGCACTTGAGTTCAAAGAATACTTACTTATTTGCTACACACACATACACATGCAACCGTAGTGAGCTCAAGGCAAATATTACGCATACGCAATGTTGTTAAGCGTAATTGCCTGGTACAACTCGAATTACCAATTTGTTTTCCATGGTTACACAGTATGTAGCAAAAAGCAACAATCGGTGATAAGTCAACAGTGTTCAGTAAAAATTGCAACACAACGACAAACAGCAAGCACACCCACACATAGAGATAGACATGAAAGAACGAGAGTTGGATGGAGGATTCTACACTTTGTAATCCCAACAGTGGAGTGCAACAGTGTGTGTGGCACGAGTGTATACACATTGCACGTCTGTGCCGTTATTGACAGTTGATTTGTACTCTAATTGCACAAAAGGAAATTCAAAATCCCGTACATTAATTAAACACTTCAATGGGAATATGCAAGTTCCTTTGTGACCTCTAAATTGAAACGAGCTTTGACTAAATGTTGACAACATTTGCTTACTCTACACTTGCTGCTATTTGCTGTTATTAGTTTTTCTTTCAAATGTCAGAAAATTATTCACAATGTGCATGAAACTGTGGCTGACGGAAGATTTTATTGTTTCATTGATTACTTTCACATGGAAAACATATGCAAGTGTTCAGCATTCAAAGGGTGTTGTAGAGTTACATATAAGGAAATTGCGAGAGAGAATGCTTAAATAAAACTTATATATAAGACTGGATTGTTTTTAAAATCGGATATGCTTCTAAATTTAAACTTTGAGTATATCAATGCTATACGATGTAATTCCCGGAATTTTTTGGTATAGGGGCTCCCAGGCGCAGTAGAAAGACTATGTCATCACACTTCTTTGAGACAAACAATATCAAACGATTCTAAAAATCGCGTTAAAATCGAATTATAATCAGGAAAGTTATCATAAATAGAAAAACGTAAATTTTCAGCAGTCGCGCAGCCACGTGCAAAGTACTGAGAATTGCTGAAAATAAACTTGGTATCAGTCTATGTTTCACACATTGTGGCTGCAGCTTGTATAGTTCAGTTTATTAATCAAACTATTAAAGTTAACCGTTATTGAAAAACGGTCCATGGTTTTCTTACTTATGTTTTATATAATTGAGCATGTGTAGTAACAACAATTAAACGTGATTTCATTTAGCGGTCAAAGCGTTTGTAGTTGAAGAACAGTGACGTATACTTGTGTGTGTTTTAAGGATTTTAAATCAAAGCCTAAAAAAATCAGCTAATTACTTCTTAACAACATTAGCTCGGAATAGAAACTGCAAGAAAATTGATTTATTTATTAAAGATATGTGTTTAATTGAGTGTGTGTACGTACAAACATTTGCACATGTTCTGAGCTTATAGTTTAATTGTTGCTCTTAAAGTAGAGAGGTGCACAATGGGTATCTGTAGAGTTGGACGTGCCTCCTTGCCTCCGGCTGGGAATTAACATACATCAACTGTGTGTTCGAACGAGTGTCGTTAATTATATGCTATAGATGTCTATATACATATCTATTTATATATGTGTATATATTAATTAATCTATTTTTGTATGCCATAATTTGCGGTGTAATTTAATGCGTGTAGACGGCGCAGAACTAAGGTAAAGGGACAGAAAGGTAAGGTTAGTGTGGGGAGGGAAGGTGAATTGTTTATTATTATAATTTATTGCATGCATTATAATTCATTTAGACAGTCGTCGGGTCTACGACTCTCGGCCCTCTCGACTTGTTTATCCCTTTCAGTTTTAGTCATTAATTAACGCGCTGTTTGTTGGCTGCTAATTAAAATTAAAAGTGCTATTTAATTGGCAGCAACAGCTGCTGTTTAAAACCTATTGCCTGCCACGCAGCCCAAATACAGTTGCCTTCTCTCTCTTACCCAATCAATATTATGCTAAGTATGGCTCTTTAATGGCCACAGAATCATATGGACTCTTGACGCGTCCTAATTTGTTTGATTGCCCATTAAATGCTCCACTTGCTGGCAACTTAAAAGCGTTTCGCAAATTAAGCATTTAACATGGCACATTCGCAATGACAGCCAGACGGTCAGTCAGTTAGTTAGTCAGTCAGTCAGTCAGTCTGTCCATCTATCTTTCTGTGCTTTAGATTGGCTCAGTTCTCTTTTATTTTGTGATGGAAGGGTCAGCTTAAATGCATTGTGTGAGAGCAACCAATCAAAATTCCTGTAATAAAATCAAATTTTCATTGCTTTTGTGAGCATTTCATTTTCATTTACATTTCCATGCCATGTCTCAACATTTGAGGATGGGTATATACTTAGAAAAGGGGTGGGGTTGGGAAGTTGTTCTGTCAGCTGTTTGTCGGTGCTTTTAGTGGGCTTGTGGGTTCGTTGCGCATTTCCCAACTGCTGTTAACTGCAACTGTAACTAGGCACAAAGGCTGCAAATTTCTGCCCAGCTGCAGTTTCATCTATCGTTTGTTTTACCACACACACACACACACACACACACACACACACATAGTTACATAGTAACATTGCAATTTTTTACGCCTCACCTCAAAGAGATTTTGGCCTTGTGTGTAGAATTTTTTCCCCCATTTTTTCCTCATGACTTTTTTTTTTTAGCTCACGTTAAACGAAAATGTTTCTTCTTTTGGTTTGGTTTGTTACGTTTCGATGGCTATTTCAACTATGCGATTTATGCAAAAAGTCTTTTTTATTCTTTTCCAACTATGATCTTTACTAACTCAAAAGTCAAAATTTTTCATATGCAATTCAATGGTAGCCACATGTTAAAATAATATATCAATTTTTAGCATTCCGTTTTCAATTCGAAGTCATGTAAAATATAACTGCTTGACTTTCTCATTGAAATTACAATATGTAATGTAAGCAAAACAAACATTTTATAAATTTTTCTTGACATTCATTTTGCAAAATGGTTCAAGCTTTTCATAATTAAAAGAAGATCTTTAATGCAATAACAAGAGCAATATAAGTAAAGTATTGAATTGACTATAAGCAAAAGATTTTTCGGTATATTTGAGGGCCTAAATATTTTGATAACAATTGCTTCAATCATCTGAGAAGTTACGGTAGATAGATACTAGCTCGACTCGGAGAGTTCCTTTAGTTTTTACTAGAACTTGCACATACATTGCAATATTTAGTGTTTTCATTAATGTACGTACCATATATATCTGAGCAAACATCGACGATTGCCAACTGGCCGCCAGACTAGACTCAACTTCAATAGAAAGTGCAAATTTGAAGCAATAACTTTTTCGCATGTCAGTGCAAACGAACATAAAAAATTTGCATGCAGCACACAGTACACAAAAGAAATATACACACACACACATACGCACACCAACCAACAACAATAATAATGTTGGTGGGCAAAAAGAAAGAAAGACAAAAAAAAAAAAACAAAAATAAGGAAAAAAATGGAAACCCGTAAAAGCGAGTTAAGTTTTTCAAAGTGAACATTTTTGTTTGAGTTTGTTGTAACGGAGCTTTGCCGAAATGTACACGTAGAAAAAATATTCGCATTTAAATATCAAGTTGTTTTTGTGCTTTTGGTAAGCACATATTTTTTTCGGCGCTTGCAACAATTTTTTTGTGTCAGTTTTGCATTTTGGGTTAAAGCAAATTGGCTTTGTGTAGTTTGCACTTCATTAGAGTGCCGACGTTAAATAATTTAAATTGCTTTAATACAATTAAAGCTAGCATAAAAGTTGTTAAAGTGCAACAACTATTAATGTGATACCCTGTGCGAGAGATAATAGTATACACATGTGAAGTAAATTTGAAAAATTATAGATGTTTTTTATTGCATGATATTTTACACTGGAATATCGAATTAATATCAGAAAATTTATATTTATGTTGAGCATCAGCCTTGATGACCTCTCGCATAGTGAATTTATCTATAGTTTTTTCATGCAATCAATAAAATTAAATACACACATATTTAACTCGAATTCCCACACGCAAATACTTTAACATAATTAATATATAATTGTTAAATTTATAGTTCATATCAAAAAGAAAAAAATGTTTCGTTAAAGCTGCGCTTGCTTAATATTTGGTATATAACAAAAAAGTAATTAATTCATTAAATTGGTTTGGAAATAAAATAATTGTTGCATAATTAGAATTCATATAGAATAACAGAAAACAAAACCAGATCATTTAATTAAATTATTAAAAAATGCGGCAATAATAATAAATAAATGATGTACAGAGTATTTTTTTTTGTTAATTGCTTGATATTTGAAACGATTAATAATTTTAAAATGTATTGTACAATTTTAGTAAATGTCAAAAAGTTAAAATGATATTAACTTGTAGTTATTTGAAATGCTTTCTTTATAAATTTATCTTTAAATATTAAAGGGGACCTTTTTGTTAAAATTTAATGAAATGTGAAAATAAGTGATAAAATTGCTTAGGAATGTAATTTACCATTGTGCGTGTGCTGAGGTTAACAAATTATTTCATTTGAAAGACTTACATATTTCTGAATTATTTAAATATTATTTTGAACATTTCATAAAATATGAAAATGCAGAAGTAAAAGTTTAATTAAATGGATTTGGAATTAGCACCATTGAAATTCCTTTGAAATTACAGCAAATCATTTTGGTAAGTTGAAACAATTTCAACAGAAAAATGTTTATTCCTTCTGGCTTATTATTTGCGAAAATCTGTGAAAGTAAAGTAAGTTTGAAATCAAATTGGTTTGGAATTTAATTAATTGTTTGACACTGAGTATGCTTAACATGGTTGCGTATACGCATAGCATATTGTGTACATTAAATACTACGCCAGGTCGCATTTTGTGGAACTTGTGTGGCACGTACTTAAAGTGACTTTTGCGGTCTCATTTGTGAGCTACTATTGCGGTCTATTCGCATAGATGCACACACACACTCACATTCCCGCACACCCCGCTTTGAAAGGGAGAAAGTGCGGCAAGCTACGCCACGTAGGGTATCAAGGAGTGAGGGTAGTGAAGGGGTCGATGTTTATGGGCGCACAAAACCGCATCCAGTGACCATACAAAGTCAGTTGTTGGTTAGTGCTGATAATTTATAAAGCTCAGCCAAGTGAACTGCAGTCTATTAGAAGCGCGTTAGCCAAAAACAGGTGGATTTTTGGGTGGTGCAACGGCGGTGGTGCAGTATTTCAGCATGCAGTTTGCTGCGTGTATGTCTGTATGTGTGAGTGCGTGTGTGTGTGTGTGTCAGGGCCACAGTCAATAAAAGTCTGTGAAAGTCAGTGGTCCAAACAAGTTGATGATTAATGCAACTTGAATTGCCTGAGTTACACTTGCTGCGATATCCAAATGAAACTCGCAACTTCAGCCTGTTATTCTTCTACACTGATCAAAAAAGTAGAGTCTTAGTAAATATATGTGTGTTTTTGACAGTCTACTCCAATACTTAACATAGTGTACATACTTATTGACAGAACTTTCTCAGAAATAAAAATGATCTTTTAAAAAGAACAAAAATATTTACTAATCAAATACTATAAAAACTACTTACAAATAATGTTAGCTTAATGAAATAGCAATAAAAATACTAAAAAATATAAAACTAATTTTTACACAGAAAAAAAAATTAAAAGTAAGTTCAAGACTTTAAGAAAATAATCTTCTGTCTTCTTCTGTTCATTATTAATGTCTACATTACTACTAACTTCTTGCATGACTTCTTTGGTAACATAGAAGTGAAATACTTAAATTACTTTCTATTGAATGCATTTGAGGCATTTTCTTTATTAGTGTATTGTGGAATTTTTGCATTTCCCAAAACTAAAATGCCAGCTTTGAAACCTATAATTGTATATTTAAAATATTTGCTTTATCAGTGTAGTCCTTGTAAAACCTGAGAGAAAGTTCGTGTCTTGGATGGAATAAAAGTTTTTTGTAATGCGGCACGTTGTGGTAAGTCACCAAGTCACTGATTCACCGATTCACCAAGTCTGCTTGCCTCAACATCATTGGGGCAAAGGGCAACTCAACAGTTGCACTTGTCTACTTGGCCTGTAGCTTTGCGAATATAATCAAATCCGTTTGCCGACTCTTGTCTACCGACTTTCCAACTCTGTGGGAAGCGGCAAAGTTGTCTCCAAACTGTCTTGTATCTATCTTCCTCACTCTCTCTGTCTCTATCTCACTCTCTCTCTCTCTCTCCTTAAATGTGTGCGAAAGCTTAGTTGATATGGCAAGGGCAAGATTTCCTTAGGTATCTTCCTTCACATGCACATTTAACCGACGAGAGAGAGAGGGCTCTACACCCTTTTCACAGTTGGCGAAAAATGATTAATGCGATTTGAACTTTAAATTTACATTGTGTTCATGATATTCAGTTGAATTTATGAGCGCTGTTTGAGTTTGTAAATGAGTTGCTCATTTAATGCCCTTAACAAGCGTCTTTTCACAGTTTCCACAAACTATATTCACACACACACAAGTAACTGATTCTGGCTTCACCAGGGTTGTGCCAAGATAGTAGAGGGGCTGTACTGGTATGGGGTAGGGTGGTTAAGGGGAGCTGCCACTTCAAGTTGCCAAGTCGTCTTGCCCTTGGTGGTTTCCTCTTTTTGGGTTTTGCCACCGGCAAAAGCGGAATTAATGATTGTATTTCATTTCACTTTGGACCCACTTTGTGTATATATCATAGATTAAATGAGTTATCTGTTTTGCTTCCACACTTCACTACAGTCAAATAAGTGGCTATTATAATACCCTCGAAACCTTAAGGCGGGTATATAAAATTATTACTATTATATAATTGTAGAGGGTATATAATGTAGTATTTGTCGCGTAGCTTGATGAAAGTATTCTTGATCTGCATAAGCAGTCGAGTTGATATAGTTCATCTTTTTGGAATATAGTGAATATGAAATATTTGAATAATTAATCTATTATATTTACCATTTTTTTGCAGCACCTACGATTCGACTTGATCTCTATAACATATAACTAGCATTCTACAAATAAGATTATGTACTACTTATATATGTATATAATTTATTGGAAATTTTGAAAAAAAATAGTTTTTATTAAATTTCAAAGGTTATCGTTAAATGATTTGGATAAATTGAGCTTAGGATTTTTACTCTAGACTAAAACCAATAACCACTATGCTTGCTGTATTATCGATATGTGGTTATCGTACGTTGTTTATCGAACTAACTAATGAGTCGCTCTATTGACAGTTCTCTTAGCCAGCTATGAAATGTGAATTCGAAATAAGTTTTCAAACTGTTTGCTGTATTCGTATCCGGTGTCAGTTTGAGTGTACGGTGTACGCAGTCAGAAAATGTTTTTGCCAGCCTTAATTTGGTGCATGTCTTTGACAGTAGGACATCGATAATTATCGCACACTAAGTGTATGCGCGTGTGTGCGTGTGTGTGTGAGTCTGTATTCTGTCGGTATGTCAGTTTGTCCTCTGGCATATGCTTGACTTCAGTTTTTGGCTCTACCTCTTTTGTGGGTCTTGTGCCTGTGCGAAAAACAGGAAAATTTACAAGCTCTGTTACACACACACAAACACATACTAATACGCAGACACCTACACAAACACACACAGTGCATAAATTCATTGTCACGACGACGAGGACGACGACGACGACATCAAATGAATGAATGAATGTTCTGTCTGTGGGCAGATTCAGTGTTCTGCCTCCTGGGTCCTGTGTGTCCTTTGTCCTATGTTCCGCGTCCTACGGCCAACATGTGTAGCTTTTGCTGGCCTTTTAGGCTAAGAGCACACACACACACACACACACTCACACATACACGCACACACTGTCTCACAGCGGTTCGCATAAATCTTTCGATTTTTGTTTGATCGAACGCAAAAATAATGGCGCTTTGTTACACTCCACACTGAGTACGTGTATCTGTGTCCTTATGCCTTCATAAATTTGGCGTACATTGCCAAAGAAATCAGCAAGAAAATTGATATTTTAGCCCGACTTTTTGCACTTCACACGTATTCTCAATCGGCTAATGATACACAGTAAGTTTTCCCTCGTCTTTTAAGTTCAGTCGTGTCTTAACTTTGTTACAAAAATAATGTGTGTAACCAACAAACTGAATTAGGAATATAATGATCAACATCTATAGCCGATAAGCCATTTCAAAAATTAATTAATTCGAAAAGAATTTACGACATTTTTAACCAAATTATAAATTATTAATAACTCGAAAGTTGTTTTACAATTACATAAAAAGGATGGGAACACTTGGTCCAGCATAAACATAGAAAACATAGTGGGTTAAATCAGTTGGATTCTTTTGACATCAGTTAGTAGTTTTGAATTTGTATTTGTCGATTCATCAGTTGTACAAATAAGAACATAAAATGTTGAAATGTACAAATGACTTGACAACCAGTTGACCAACTTAACTTAACTCAACTCAACTCTACTGAACTGAACTGAACCGAACTTGTACGTACTCACAGTGTAAACTGACTGACTAAAGGACTGATTGCTCAATGGAGCACTTTGTAAAGTGGTGCTGTTGGTGCTCGAAGTGGTTTATGGTGGTGTGCTGAAGCTTCTCCGTCATTTTGTCTTCAGCCTTCATTTTAATTGCCAAACTTTGGCAGGTAGGCAGCTGGCTGAGTTGAGCTCAACGTTTGCCATTTAAGTTTTTGATGGCCAACGCAGACGCGACAGTATACGACATGTTTTTATTTTTTTGTTTTGTTTTTTTAATTCTCGTTTTTAATTTTTTATGTCTGCACGCATTAAGCATACGACGACATGTGGGCCGGGTTGCCATTGCTCTGTATTATTATGCAAAACAATTAGGCTGCAAAAGTGTATAAAACATATTTAAGCATATTTACGAGAGCAGCTGGTATCCATCTTCTCTGTCCTGTCTCCTCTCAGATCTCTCCCAAGTATCCTCCTCCTTCGGTTGCTGCTTGACGTTTGTCTCTTTCTCTTTTAACCATCCATCTAGCCATTTGCTGATGATGGCCTGCAGCTGCCACTTTTCATGCTAAACTCAACTCAACTAAAGTACAAAAATCAAAGAATTTTATGCATGACTAAACTGCATGTGTGTGTGTGTGTGTGTATATTTGTATGAGAAGTGTTCGTATTACCACGTTTATACGAAACAATTGTTGGTTATATTAAATTCGCTAAGCCCGATTCATATGCATATTTTAATAGTCCTTATTTTGCAACAGATATAACTTTGTAACTTTGATAATTTCTTAAATTATTACGCCACAGTCTGACGTCACTGTTCATGGAACTGCCAACTCGTTGGCTACTGAAAAGAGCGCGCGAAAGTCATTCTACTATTCCTATGTATATATTTATGTGGATTTGTTCAGTTAATAACCGCTTTCTTGCTTTGATCTTGACATACAATTGTGCCAAATTGGCTGATCTTTAACTATCAGCATGCCGCTAGCCAAGTCAACGGACATAAATGCAATTGAAAATTTGTAATTGGATTTTGGATACAAAACGCTAATTATCGTTCAAGTCGGACCTTAAAACTGCTGTGAATGAGAAATGGAATAAAATTACTTTAGAAGTAACTAAAAAACAAGTTAAATCCATGTTAAAAATGCTTAAAATTTAAGTTAAGCAAAGGAGTGGTAACACTAAGTATTCATTTTCAGTTTTTTTTTTAAAACACTTAGCTTTAATAATAAGTGGTTGAAATAAGCTGGGAATTCTTTTTGTGTAATTTTTTTAGTTTGTAATTATAATTAAATATTGGAAAAATATTTAAAAAATAAGTTAATAATTTTTTATTGTTAAAACATCACACTTGCAACTTGATTTCAATTTTTTTTTATGTATCCAATAGTTTAGATTTTACCCAATTTAATTAAAATAGTATTCAATTGATTATATTTTATAAATGAGCGCAATATTATTATTATATATTTTGGTAGATACTATAGAATTATTTTGTGTTGAAGACATTGTAATCGTTCGAAACAAACTTCTTCTTCTTCTGACACCATTTTAAGAAATCTCGTATAAACGAAGTGTGTAGCTGTGTGTATGTGTGTTTGTGTGTGTGTGCTGCGTGTCTAACTGACTGATGGTGCGTGCTGCAAGTCCCGGTATCCTGTATGGTGTCCTGTTTCTCTCGATGTCCGTTTTGTGTATGCGTGTGCACTTTGTACAAATTAAAATTGCAAAATCCTCGTGCTGCATTTATGAAATACAATTTGGTTGGACAGCATGTAGCATGTAGCATGTAGCAAGCAGCAAGCAGCAAGTGGCAGGCAAGCAAGCAAAGATCTGGCACGTAAGGCTTAAGCCGTTTCTCATAACCGTAAACAATCGAAAGCTGCCATAGTTCGTAGCATGCCTCACAGCAACAACAACAACAACAACAACAAACATACGACGTGTGTGTCGTGCTGCGATTGTCGTGTGTTGCCCGAGTCTGCTAGCGAGAGTGGGTGTGTGTGTGTGTATGTATAGTAGTGTCATATCTTAATTGCTGCAACTCTTCCGTATCTGGCACTGTGGCAACAACTGAATTCCAGCTTGTCAGCCTGCGGCTGCACGAAAAAACCGGAGAAACCTCTATGAAAAATTATTGTACATAAAATGCATTTTTCGTTCATTTTGTTTTGCATTTTATTATACTGGATGTTGTTGTTTTTGTCGTTGTGGTTGCTTTTTGCACTCCAAATCAATTAAGCAGCAGATAAAGTGTCGAATCAATTGGCCAAAGTTGCTGACAACAATTGCTGAAAATTTTCTTGCAAATTGGCATTTAAGTCAGTCTCTCTCGTTTAGCTTTAACTATTTCATTGTAGTACCATTCTCTCTCTCTCTCTCTCACTCTTTTGCCCTCTTTGTCTTTCTGTTTGAGTCATAAATGCTATTAAATATATATACATATATGTATTAATTTCAACTCCAAACTGTTGAACCTTGAGCTGCTGACAATTGGAATTTCACAGCAAAGTAAACAAATCATACACAAAAACGGAAAGGATTGAGAAATTGAGATTATAACTAAAAGATTTTTGCAATTTATGTGCACGTGTTTTAGTATCTATCTTTTTTTTAGTCTATATTCACATATATCTTTGGTCTAAATTTTATGTGATATATTAAATTGATAAATGAAATAAATAGTCGCTTATTTAAGTTACTTTCAGTGTGGTTTGAGCAATTCGTATGACTAAAACATATTTTAGAGCCATTTTCAAGGTTAAATAATAGGCATTGTAAATTATCTGCAGGCTATAACTAAATTTATGATTGTTTCCTATCAAGGGTACCTAGAGGAAATGTTTATCTAAACTATTCGGTAACTAAAACATATCACACCAATCTTTCGAGTATTTTTATATGTGTATGTACATTTTTAAGCTTAATTGCTAGATGAGAAACAGTCATTGCATATCGTCAAATTGACAATTAAACAAATGGAAATTTGCTAAACTTTGTGTTTAAAAAAATGTTTAAAATGTACATATGAATAAAAGTTAAAAACTGAAGTACAACAATAGCTGATTGTGGCTTTGAAATGGTAAATGAAATAACTGAAACTTAATGCAACGTTTTAATGTTATTAAACGTTAAAAATGAGCATGAGCCAGTTTCTTAATTTGCTCAAAACTTAGTATAAACTTCTTAGCAATTTTTAAAATATAATTATGTCTCAACTTGTATTCAATAATATTTACATTTCCAGGTATTTATTGCTTGGAATATCTCAGATAATGCCTTCAATGAACTTTTTTTTTTACATTTTCTATCTTTTGTTGGCAATCAAAGTACTTAAATACAACTAATGTCTTTCAAACAGTTTTTTATTGCAAATAAATTTATTGTATAAAAGTTGTAGTAGCTGATGTTGCTGTTGTTGTTGCTTCGTTTGTGACTGTTTTTATAGCTGTTTGTTGTTGCTGGAAAATAGGCTTATTACTGACAGAAAGCGAGCCAACAAAATGACAATTCATTAAGGGCACTCCTCAAGTGCTCTGTGTCTTGTGATTGTTTGTACTTAAAAACATGACAAAAAAGTTAAGTTGTACTTGTTTTTTTTCGTTTTTGAAGTTTGTGGCGCTTATCAAATCAAACGATAAAATTATGGCTTACAACGCTATATATAAATATATTTATGGCTGGCTGAGAAGCCAAAATAACAAAACAATCTACAGTGTTTTTTGCTATCTAATCTACAAAATGCTGCGACCTTATCATAAACCATATACTCAACTATACTATGTTATATAGCGATTGACGTTTGTTAGCGCAAAAAGGAAATGCGATAAAAGAAGTGTAGGAAAATGAAAGAGTTATGTGCTTTGAAATGTAAGTAATAGCAACACGCGATCTTCAGAAAGAAAGCAACAACAAATACATAGTTTACTTAACTGCATTTGCAGCCATTGGTAGATAAGATAAGCAGGTTCAATTGTGTGTGTGTGAAATTCTGGCTAATTGCAATTCCTTTGTCTAATTTAGCGTCGCCTGCACAAAGAGTTGATGTCGCTGATCAAGGAGATTCAATAATATTTACATTTCCAGGTATTTATTGCTTGGAATATCTCAGATAATGCCTTCAATGAACTTTTTTTTACATTTTCTATCTTTTGTTGGCAATCAAAGTACTTAAATACAACTAATGTCTTTCAAACAGTTTTTTATTGCAAATAAATTTATTGTATAAAAGTTGTAGTAGCTGATGTTGCTGTTGTTGTTGCTTCGTTTGTGACTGTTTTTATAGCTGTTTGTTGTTGCTGGAAAATAGGCTTATTACTGACAGAAAGCGAGCCAACAAAATGACAAATTTGAATGGCCAACCAATTGAAAAACATTTAGTGGTCTGTCCCCTGTTTTTCAGTTTCTGTTTCTGTTTCTGTTTCTGTCTGTGTGTGTTTCCTTCTCCAATTTGATACACACTCCTCCTGTTGCTATTATCGGCTCCAATTCCTGCTCATTTTGCCCGTCTGATGTCCAGTGGTTCAGTTGCGACTTCGTTTTGTTCGCTTTCTGATCGTTTTGGCCGTTTGTTTATTTGTTTGTTTGCTTTTGTTGTTTTGGTGGCTTGCTTAACACAATTAATTAGTTAATGCCATGCTTTGGCGTGAAATTTATTGCTATTTGCGCTTTTGTATTTGATGAGCAATGTTGCTATTGCTAGTGTTGTTGTAATTGCTACTAATTACTGGCACTGCGATTGCTATACACTGCAAAAAAAGATCGTTTTCTTAAACTCAAACATTGTCAGCTAAACAGTACGACTTACAGACTTTTGAGTTGCTTTAGAAACAAATAAGTTTTTTATACTAAAAACAAATTTTCCAGTGCCCATTTCTATGAGCATTTGATGATATTGTTGTTTGATTCTATTCAGTTTCGTGATATCCAAAATACTTCATGAGTTATGCGACTTTGGAAATGGGAGAGGAATTGGGTTGCTCTAGCTCTTATATTCCTTGCTTATACAGACAGACTGACACCGTTACATACTGTTTATTAACCATGTACTTTTTGAAAAGCATGCTATGAAAAAAACTTAACAATATGTTACAAAAAGATGATGAAAATGATGTTTATGTAATATCTAATAATAACTAATTTTCTTTAAGTCTAAAATCGTTTTCAGTTTTGCATTTTCAGTCACAAATTTAATTGAATACTGCGAAACGAAATGGAAACTTCTAAAAGGCAGCATATGAAAAAATTAAAGATTCAATTGTGAACTACAACATTTTATTTGTATTTAAAATTTTAGATTTTGTAGCTTACTTGACATATTCTTCAGTTAAAAGGTTCTCCTTTTTTTGGGGCAGTGTATTACTGCTTGAAGGCAGTGTAGTGTAGCTGACAAACTTATGCAAATGCGGGCCAGAGCCTCATCATCTGTATGCTGCCGGCTCCTATTTCTGTTCCTATTCCTGTTCCTGTTACTGTTTGTGGACAGACTTTGGTTCTCACTCCTTTCTGTGAAATACTCTTCTGTATATAATTTACATAAACATCTAATTGTTGGTTGGCATTGTTGTTGCTGCTGCTGTTGTTGTCGTAGTAACACTTGCTGTAATCATGCTTAATTGTTTTCGTTGGTATTTCATGTACCAAATGCTTCAATGATTGACAGTTTGTGCTTTGGTGGTTTTATGGCAACAAACAGGACAGTAAACCGTCAAGCCAGCAAACCACTGAAACCACCACGAACCAGCACTAACAACATCATCATCAGCATCATCATTATTATCTGTGTAATTATCATTATCATGAACATCAGAGCATCATTGATGGGTCTCAAAATCCGCAGTTGCCTCGCTGTCACATTTTAAGTGCCTTTAAGTGTTTAATGGCACGTTCACATTACTCAATTTCCCGAGCCATTTTCATTCGAAAATTTGCACATTTTCTTTGGCTCTACACAGTCTCAGCTTCAGCTTCAGCTTTAGCTTCAGTCTCAGTTGTATGGGTAAGCTGGTGTGCTGAGCACAAGTAGTATTGTCAGTATATTTCATAAATTCAATTAAGCAAATTGTTCGCAGTTATGGCCAAAAAGTGCGCTTGGCCCTGGTTCAAAAGACAAAGGCCAATATGTCATAATTGTTTCTTGCTTTCTTGCGCCGAAATCCTCTCTCCACACAGCTCGCACTTGCTCTGGCCATCTCTCGATAAGCCATTCTTAACATAATAGCCAAGATAATTTGCCAATTTCTTGCCATGAAACCGGCACAGTCACAATTTAAATTGAACTCTTATTAGGTTTAACCAGAATAATTGTTATTTTCAAATATTAATGGTTCGAAAAGAAAGTGTTTTCTCAAGGTTACCTTTTAAAAAGATGGCTTTTTTATTCATTCAAATGAATATGTAATGCTTTAAAGCCAAATTGAAGTCGACACAAAATTTTGCATTGAAAACTTTCTCTTTCTTAAAGTTAGTACACATCTACTATTTATAAATAAAGTTTACACAGAGATGCACCTAACATGTTTATATTTGTTTAATATCTGTCAAGTTTAATTTTTTCAGCATTCAATTAACTGAAACACCTTTGCAATCTTATTGACTATCGAAGAACCTTATTATGCATTTGATTCATTATCAGTTGTTTATACAATGTGCATTTTACTAACTACTTATACTTATGCAATTGTTATAAATTCGAGTTGACATTACTGCGCGAATCATGATACTAATAAGTGCTGTGTAAATTCTGGTAATCAAATTAAATATGTATGACCAACAGGAACGGCTCCAGTACTATACTTATGGGAAAATGTGGTGAAAGTTGACTCAATATGCTCTATGGGATTTGTACATTTTGTGCTAATATGCAATTGAAATGAAATATCAAGGAAAAGTATTTGGCATTCTATGCATTTGATACTCTTCCAAAGTTCAATGAACAGTTCGATCAGCATTTTACATAATTTTGGATGGGTATGTATAGAATGTTGATTTATGAATTTTGTGTGGAATTTTTGGAGAGTGCCTATAAAATAAATAAGTTGTTCATAATCAGAGTAGTAAGAAACTGTTTTCCATGATGACATACGTACAGATTTTAATAGGTCTTAAGGCATCTTTCAACTGTTACAAAAATGTTGATAAAAACAAAATACTTTCTGGTAGTGTATATAAAATACCGACTCTCTCAATATGCCAGTATCTTTTTCTCACCGATTTTCTTTATCATGGCAACCCAAACGACAGTTGTTTGTCTGACTATGTCCCTGACATTGTCTCTTACTCTCTTTGTCCGTCTATCTACTATATATCTTATTCATTGTATACATATGTGTGTGTCTGTGTGTCAGGCATATAGATGGCATTGCCATAGATCAATGCCAGCTGCAGTGACATTTGCTATTTACCTTTTAATATTATTAATATTATTAAAATCAGCAGCAGCCAGATAACCAAATATGCAGATACAGAGGCAGAGGCAGAGGCAGAGGCAGAGGCAGCAACATCAACGGCAGAATTCTCATATGCATACAAGAGCATCCTTACGAAATGAGCTGCCAGCTTAACCAAATGCGCGCATGTGTGTGTGTACGATATGTATCTGCTGACTGATATTAATACACTATTAAAAATTGGTCAGCTTCTGCAATTTATAAAATAAATTTTAAAAACTTTTAACTTAAGTGTTAACTTCTTCACCACTTACATTTAACTTGGTAAACTAATACTAAATTGTTCGTTAAACACAACAAAAATATTATTTTTTAAACCCCAAAAAAAAAAAAAAAATAGATTAAATTTTCCATCTTTTTGTTTGCATATTGCAAGCTTCACGGTAGAAATTATTATTTTAAATCGGAACTATTAAGAAAATACCTATTTTTGTCAGTGTACTATGCTGTTGGTTGTTGTCACTGGCAAATGAAGTTCTTGTGGCTTGCAAAATGAAGTTGAGGCGTTGCTTTTGACAGCATCGTCCTACACTAGTTACAATTGTTGCTGTTGTTGTTGTTATAGGTGTTGCTGTTAACTGTCGCTGGCTCTTGTACGGCATTCAATGGAGCATCGTAGTTGATGTTGCTGCTGCTGGCAATGCATGCAATGAAATCAACACAAAACCAGCAAGAAAAGTACAGTCAAGCACACCCGACCGTTTAATACCTGCTGTCTGGATGATGACATTATCCTTATAGAACTCATATCTAGAATTTTTATTCCCAAGACTGACTCTTCCAGAGATATTTGGCGTAAGCTCACAGTTTTTCCGAGGTATGTATAGATTTTTCTTCACTGAGTGTTAAAGGGGCGTGGCAACAACAAAATTACACTTTCTTGTATTGACTTATTAAATGTGAAGTACACATACCAAATTTGGCACTCTCTCAAATCACATGGTTTGTAAAGACGGGCGGACTGACAGACTTTTCAATTTTTATCACCCAGGGAAACATGGTAATAGTAATCGAATGACAACGTATTGTAGCCAAATTGTATTCGCTGACATTCAGTGGAGAATTTAATACTTGCAATATTTTGGATGTTAGTTGATTTTCCGTTTCGACAGTTAATGGTTTACTACGGGAATTACAAATTATAATGCTGCCATTATTCCAGATAAAAGCAAATTCAGCAGCCCTATAGGCAGAGCTGTTAAAAAAAGCATTCGAATATAAAATGGAATTGGTTTTAAAACCATTAACCACTAACTTCAGTTTCTTTTGCAATGACTGTGTGTCGTCAATCTCTTGTTAAGAAATACGGGAGTTAAAGGGATGCAAATTGTTTATTTGTTGAGTTTCTTCTGGACGAAGGGATGCGTGACATCCAAAAAATTATGATGGCATTGTCTTTATATTGCATCTAGAACTGCATGAAAAAATTTGGGTTCCGTAGGTGTTATTGTAACTGAGATATTCGCTAAAAACTTGTTTATTTTCTGTGGCATGTCCGGTCCTATGCTTACTGTGGGCGAATGTGACGTGGCATCAAAAAGGGAAATAAACTTGTATTGTCTGAGTATATATGTAATCGATAGCGACTAAAATGGAGATTGTAGCTCTTACCATTTGTTTGTTCATGCGGTTCATGTTACGTACTTTTAACAAACCCAATATACCCCTCAGACGCGTCTAGACTGTTTAAAAAGTATATAAAATAAAACCAGCAGCTTAAATTAAGCAAAGAGAGCTGCAACAATTTGTTGTTGTTGTTGTTTGCACTTGCTGTAATGTAGTGTAGTATGTATATGGCTGTTATGAAGGTGCTCGTCTGAGGTGTGCGATGTAATTATCAAGTGCACACTACGTATACGACATGTTTGTCACTCGCTCTCGTTCAAGGTCCGTCTTTTGCTGCCGGTGAGCCTTAAAGAGGCGACGACAACAACATTGATTGTTTGCATTGCTTGCTGCACGACTCAACAACTTGTTGTCGCTGCTGTCAAAGGGCTGCCAAAAGGCTAGCAATGACGGGAAATGTTGTGGCGTAGGTTAGTTAAAGCCAGGCTACTTACTATTGTGCAGTTGTGGCAGTAATAACTAACAGCAATATACTACAGCCCACACAGAATCACTCCCACACCCTCTTTGCACACACTGACGCCTCTTTTGCGTATTTCGCTTGGATGTTAAAAACAAACGCATTTTGCCAAAGGCTAGAATCAATTTACCAGCACACGTGTCGCACTTTTCGCTGTAGTTTTTCATATTTTTCTAGCGCTTTTCTATTCCACAAAAACTGCTGTTGGTTGTGTTTGCTGTGCATGTCATTTCATTTATGAAATTTCAATTATGCCTAGCGCAATAAAAATATAAAGAAAAAACTATTTAACAAGTTGATTGTTCATTGTGTAGGTTTGCAGTTAGACCCTTAGGCAGCACGTGTTTACCTTTATCTACCTCCGTCTCTCTCACATACCAACTCTCTTCATCTCTCTCTGGCTGTAATACTATTTAAGCTCAATTAAACTTGAAATTTTTGGAAGTTTAGTAGTGTTTTATTTGCTATCTTTTTAGCTACAGTTTTGTATTTACTTATGCTTCTTACCTCATACAGTAAAGGTATATTGCTATAGTGGCCAATTATGCCCCAACTGAGAGTTCTATGAGTCTGTTCTAAAATCAAAGATAAGCATCTTTCGTAGTCGTAAATTTTTATCACTTTGAGACCGAAATTATACTAACTCATCATTAATTCTTAGCCAATGTGATTTTAAAAAGAGTATGAGTTTTATATTTAGAAGAGCTTTTTATTTTAAGTGCATTTTATACCAAAAATTTTAGAAATTTTTTTCCGAACAGGTATTTATTCTCAAGCCTCGTTTTATTATTTAATATTACAATTTAAAACCTTGAAATCAATTCATAAATTAATTTAAAAAAAATAAAAAAGGAAAAAAACTATGAAATGACACGTAATATATATTTTTTTAAATTTCCAACAGTACTAGACTTTAATAACTACAGAGGAATTAATTGAAGACATTGAAAGGGTTTCTATAGTAATACTAATTAACAGCAAATTGTCAACATTCTAAAGAAACTGGATGTAGTAGTGCATATTTCGAAGTACAGCAAAGACTCGCTATAACACATGACGCGAAATGACATTAGTTTTGGTAGACATGTCAAAGCGACCGCTAGCAACAGATGCGGCAACAACAGCAGCGACTGCAGTTGTTGCAACTGCTGCAAAAGCACTTTAAAGTTGTTGGTGCATACTTCAAGGCGCTGGCAAGTGCGTGTGTCGCCGCAAGAGTGTGTGTTTGCGGGTGTGTGAGCCAGTCATTTAGCAGTCGACGGACTGCTTACAGTTGTTTGGCTTTAACGAGAGCCTCCAAACGCTCAACGCTCAAACGCTCAGTGTTAGGCGGAGCGTTAAAAAAGCAGTAAATGCTTTTAGACAGTTTTTTTTTTGTGTTGTCTGTTGTTGTTGTTGTTGTTGCCAGTTGTCGCCGTTATAGCTGCATCTGCATGACACAATTCAGTCTCTCTTAAGTTGTTCTCTTAAATGTTGCTTAGTTGGCCGAAACTCACCTCACACAGCTACTGCGTCGGCGCAAACTCACCACTTGTTGGGGTGAAAACGTAGGTAATGTCAACCGCCCACTTTCAACCTGTCGCATGTTTATCGTACCGTTAAAAATGCACTTCGACCAATGCTTGACCAACTCCCCATTCTATGTATTATCCCCTTTATAGTTCCTTCTCCCCGCTAAATTGCAACAACTTGAAGCAAGCTGTGTTTATGATCTATAATCATCTACGCGCAATTGCAGCGACCATCAAAGTTGTCTGTGAGGTTGCAGCAAATAGTAGAAGCAATCAGTGCAGGTGCGGTGAATGTTGCACTGCTGCAATTGTTGCAAACAACTGTGCCACAATTGATAAGAACTTGCTTCACATTAATCCAAATGGCATGTGGTTTAAATTTATTGCATGCAATTTATTGATGTGCAAAAAACATTTAATCATCAATGCATCGATTTTTTCACCTGACAATTTTTAACCGATTTGTTGTGTAATGTTTTAAAGCACAGCAAACATAAATATGTATATTTGTAAACTGAAATAAATATATATTCTTTGTTAAATAGACTTTAAGCACAGATGAAAAGTGTTTTGTAGATTTAAACCGCTTAGTTACAGTGCTTAAAAAAGTCTTCTACAGATATGTGAAGCGGAAAATAATTGCTACATTTTATTATGGATAGAATATTCCGAAAACTGAAATTGTTTTAATTAAAATATCAAATATTAAATTACATTACAATGGATCCAAAATTGTTGGCACGCTAATTTTCTTATTATTGAAAAAAGATTAACAAATCCTTAAACTAAATTAGTATATTTATATTGGTATATTAAGCTGTATTAAGCTTTTTATATATTAAATATTTTATATTTATATATATTTATATATCATTTTTATATATTTATATATTATATTTCATAATTTTTAGTAAAAACTTGAAATTAAATGCTTTTCTAACGCATCTCTCGATGCATGTAATGTCAAAATTATGCTCTCAATTTTAGCTAACAGCAGTTTTGCCATTATGGACAGACGTTGCATGCCACCACCAACTTTGATGTTGCATATATTTGAATTTAAAGAAGGCCAACGCAGCTGATGACCTTATCATGAAAGCAAACTGACTTACAGTTGCTGACAGTTTGTTGATATCTCCGCCGTCTCTGGCTTTTTTCCGGATAAAGCAGTGTAGAAATGTAGCATACGAGTCGGATGCGTAATGCGTACATACATATATGTGTCAGCGTCATCATTGAAACGTTTGGAACGTGCCAATGAGCTGTGTGACCATTTGCTTTTATACATCTGCTAATGACTCAATTTGGCGACAAACAACACTGTGAGATACGCAGAGATATTATAAGAATGAGACAGCAAAAAGAGAAAATCAGAGAGCAGGGGAATGACATAGAGAAGAGCAAAAGCAAGCGTGCTAGACTACCATTATACAATATATACGAGCTAAACAATTAACTGTTAACAATAGATGGGTAAATACATGAGTACACAATTTTTTATTTGTATTCCCTATTTCGCGACTTCTTTTGTGGAACTTTCATGAGGTCATGTCATGTAGTATAAGTATATCTGCATATGAGAAATATGTTTTATTAACTAGTTTTATTTTCAAGGTATTGAAGTTAAACTGTAACATATTAGTTAACTGTAACTGTAACTGTTACCAGTAGCTGTAGCTGTAGCTGTAAGTGTAAGTGTAAGTGTAAATGTAACTGTAAATGTAACTGTAACTCTTACTGTAACTCTAACTGTAACTGTTACCAGTAACTGTAACTGTAACTGTAACTGTTACCTGTTACCTGTTACCTGTTACCTGTTACCTGTTACCTGTTACCTGTAACTGTAACTGTAAATGTAACTGTAACTGTAACCAGTAACAGTAATTGCAACTGCTACTTTGTACTATTTATATATGCAAACTTTGATGTCTTCTTTATTGCTTGAGCTAATCGTGATTAAGTCTAATATTTTATAGATCCATTTGCTATTCTTACCCTAGCATGGAGTACAGTTATCCGCTCACTGATATTCCATTCAACTGTTTATTGAAGCTCTTTTGTATTGAGGCTAGCAAACTCGTTACTCGTATTGTACTTTGGCCTGTGGCTAATGTGGTAATTGTACCGTTCCTAAGCTGCGACTGTACTTAGACTTCGATACAGGCAGTGGTGGTACTTGGAATATACGATGGACATTCAAAAGTGTCATACACACACATATATATACACACTCACACAAAGAAACAATACCGCTGACCGCGCATACTTAACGTAAATTGCTCTTTTGCACTGCAAACAAGTTGGCCAGCTCAGATCGGAGGAGACTGGACCAAAGTAGACCAAGGAGGGAACTCATGCTCAGCAGGCTAAAAGCAAGCGACACGTCGCGTCGTGTCGCAACGTCTAAGTATGTCGCTTCCGTTTCCGCCGACGCCGTCGCCATTGTCGATGAACGAGAAATGTTAGGTTAGCCGAAGCCGAAGCAAAAGCACAAGCTCAATGCCACAAGCGCATTGTTGTCGCAAAGTGCTGACACAGAGCGGTGAGATAGCGAGGGAGCACTGTGATACTGTCTTACACACACACACACACTCACACACACACACACACACACACCCACACACACCCAGTAAGGCACGCTCACATGCATCATTGGCCATTATCGTGTGCGCCTTAAAAGCACAGCAGAGCTACGAGTACATCGCACTGAAAAAGTTGTCTAAAAGCAACGAAAGCAGGACAATGAAATGCCTGGCTCAATAAATAGTCAAAAGCACTGCCAACAACAGCAGCAACATCGACAGCAGCAGCAGCAATAACGAGGAGGCAGATGGAGCAGAAAAGCCATAGGAAAAGGAGATGGAGAATTACACTCATAAAAAAAATAGTTTAAAATTCAGCTGCTATCCACAAGGCTACGATTTTCAACTGCTAAATGCAACAAAGCATAAACTTTTTTTAAACTAGCGAGCACATATCATATTATAATTTTAACAAAATCATAATTTTAATAAAAAATCGATATAAATTTGCAATTCTAAACGCAAGCTGAATAATTATTGATATTTTAACAATACATTATTTATATGTAATGCGAGCTAGTTAGATGTCAGCTTAATTAGAGATTAGATTTAGAAAGTGAGAAATTTGAAATATTTTCGAGTCAGATCTAAGTATACTTTAAAATTAAGGAAATTGAGGAAACAGGTCTTTGAGATGTTCTTTTTATCAGTGTAAGTGCTACGGCTAGTTTGCCTTGTGTTAGATTTGCTTTGACTTTGTTGCTGTTGTTGCTTTATCGCAACCAATTCGCAATTCGATTTGCTTTTGTGTGCGCCGAATGCGGCGTATGCGTAATGTATCTCTGTATCTTAATGTATGTGCGTGCCTCTCTCTCTCTCTCTCTCTCTCTCTCTGTGTATATGTTTGTGTGTGTGTGTGTGTGCGTATTCCTATCGGTGTCTCACAGTCGCGACAATCGCAATTTAGCGTCGCTTTTATGGCCCCTAGGTGCAAGTCCCGGCAAGTTCTCGCATAATGGAAATTACTTGATTATCGTTTACACGTCGCCAATCGCTCAGCGATGGAGCAAAGAGCCTTCTGGTTCCCGGTATGCCTAGTTAATAGACTTCTCTGCCCATACATACGATATACCCTCTACTGCTCCCCTCTATCTATTCTTTCCACTTTGTTTTGACCATATCCATCGAGCCTATAGACCTCGCGTGAATCTTATTAAAATTATTGTATTCGATTTGGTATTTTCTTTTGCCTCAAGAGAGCGTTAGCAGCTGTCCCCACCTTGCTTGCCAGAGACTCTTTCTACCTATCTCTCTTTCCCCTCTTTCTATTGAGGCCTGTCCGCCCACATTGTCTGGGGACGGACGGGGATATTTTATTTGCTTTGAGGGCAGCTACAGACAGGGTCATTAACGGCTGCTCGTTAATTTCAATCTCATTCTGACCAATTTAGTGCACCGCCCTCCTCCCTCCTTCCTCTCTTTCATACTTTCCCACTCTCTTTTTATGTCTATCACTCTCTCTTTCTCAGCAAATATAGTTGTAAGTAATTAAATAAACTGACAAACGTTTAGCAACATTCGTTACGCCATTTCGATTAGTTAGTATCTGTTAACGGGTTAACTTTCTCGCCAACCCTAGAAGAATTCAGTTCTGATTGATACTAACTTGCTGTACTTTAATCAGAACAGCCATATTATACCGTTATCAGATGGAATATCGTATGTTTTTTAAAGTATAACTAAAGTATCATGAATTTCCAACTCCAAAATATCATTCTTACTTTGGGTTAATTTTACTTTGTTAAATACTAAAAAAGTGCTTAAAAATTGTTTACTATAACTTTTGCACAGAAAATGGGTGTAGCGTTTGCGAGTTTACTCGACATGTGTGTGTGTGTGTATGAGTATAACTGTTCTTGTAGGGCTTCTTAAATTTTCCGGCTTTTGACGTGCCAATTTCACGCAGTTTTCAGCAAGCTGCAAAACTTTCAGCGCGCTAACAAAACTAAATAAATAAATGCGCCTTTACACACACACACGTATATATATATATATATATATATATATATATGAGTATCTGTATACAAACGCACACATACACGCATGCATAAAAAGTAAAGCAATATAAGTAAACACATGAGCATTTGTGTGAGAGTGTGTGTATCTGAAAGCAGCATAAAAAATACACTGCAAATAAATACAAGCTGCGAACTGCGAGTTTGTGTGTGTGTGTATGTGTGTGTGTGTGTGTGTGCGTGTTGGTGTTAGTGTGCGCCTCGCTTTTATGCATGGAAATAAAACTTTTCCATAATTTTGTATAAGAAAAGTTTTGCGTTGTGCCACATAGTTGCAAGTGCTTCCTGCTGATTTTTCTTGAGCCGATTCTTTCTATTTTGTTTTTTTTTTTGTTTTTTTTTTTGAATTTACTTTCTATATATATATAGTGCTTGATTGTTGTTGCTGTTGTTGCTTTTTCTGGCAGCATTTTCATTTGTGTGGGTCTACGCCCAAGTGGTTGCCGCCTGCAGTTGCGGGGCAAAAACTTTGCACAGCCTGTGAATTAATTAAAAGATGAACTGAGTAAAAGGAAACCGAGTAAACGAGTCAACTACAGCTATCAGAGCCTAACGTGGCCAACAGTCCAATGGGCCAGCAGCTCAACCCAAACTCAAGCTCAAACTCAAACTCTAGCTTCAGCTTCAGTTTCCGTTTTAGTTTCAGGCTCGGTTCCAAGTCCAGGTCTCAACCCCTTTAGTTATATTTAACGCAAACTTTTAATCTAACCGATAAGAGTGAAAGAGTAAAAAGGTGAGAACGGGAAAGAGACAGAGAGAGAGAGAGAGAGAGAGAGAGAGAGAGAAAGGTGAAAAGTAAGCTACATAGCTAAGCAGAAAGCGAATCATACAGTGTCGAATGAAAACATTTGTAGCAAGATGTCAACCTCAGCGCAATGAGCTAACAAATCAGTCAATAAGCGAACTAAACTTCTTAGCAATTGCCTATAAAAGCAGCTGACTTATGCAACTACAATAGAAATTCATTATAAGAAATTCATTACTCAAGCAAATAAATTGGTATGAGCTACTGTCAATACATGAATGTTTCACATTTTTAATGCCACCCCACATTCGCCCACAATAAGCGAAAAGCCAGACTTACCTCGCCAAAAAAAGGGCTTTACGAATGTCTCAGTAACTATAATACCTAGGGACACCAATTTTGGCATGCAAGTTTCTATATGCAATATAATGACAATGTTATAATAATTTTTTGAATGCCAAGCCCCCTTAGCCCATAGGAAGCAAGAATAATCGATATTGTGCATTCTTTTAACTTACGAATTTCTTGGCGTATAGTTTTGTAACTTCACATTCATTAAGAATCAAACAATACCAAATGATCTTGAAAATCGCATCAAGATCAGATTATAATCAAGAAAGTTAACATACAACGAAAAACGTCCGTTTACAGCAGATGCGCACTGAGCTCTGCTGCAGCGCTGATGTCACACAAGCAGCGTAAACAAAAGGTCATGTGCGAGCGAGAATGATATATAAACACATGTACATGTTAACTTCTAGTTGCGCTTAGTTCGATTTCATTTTATACAATCGGAAATCAGATCCAGAGGGTATTACATGTTCGGACGTGCTCGACTGTACTTTTTGAACGTTCCCTTAAACAAAACCTTAAAAGCCGTTTACAGCCTTGCCAAAATGGCATCTAGTTTGAAAAAAAAAAAAATTAGAAATATGAATAAAGAAAAAAATAATTGATTTCGATTTTCATTTCTCACTAGAAATTTCATTGGAAAGTCATTATAATCGAAAATGTGAAGAATTCGTGTTCCCAACACCGATGAGAGGCAATTAGCTGCAATTGGTCAGCCTATTCAATCACTTGATTTGCCTGCTACTTGAAACACTTTAGAGCTTTGGCTGCAGCACAGTTTATAAATAGCTAAAGCTTTCAACTAGTCGGTCACTCTCTCTCCCGCCCTCTTGTCCCCTCTCTCTTTCACTGTGTCTAGTCTTTGCGGCGTCAACTTTGACTTGCAGCCGTTGTTGCTGTAATCAATTGAGGGAAAAGAAAAGACATATTGCATGTCATTTTCATTGGTTTTCAATTAAGATTCAGCGTTCAGTTATCAGTGTTTCAATCATCAATTGTGAGCAAAAACAAATTTTCACACATCTAGCACACACACACATATATATATTTATATAAATGTATATATACATAAACATACACATACAGATATATATATATAGAGAATGTGAGTTAAATGCAGATTTGTGCGAGCTACGCTAGCCAACGGTTTACCGGAAATGGCGGCCAGCATGTTGCCAAATGTCAATACAAAATGTGCAAGCTATCCATCTATTTCACACACACACATACGTAAACAAATAACGTTTCTAGCTCGCTTTCACTTTAAAGCTCTTCTTCTGTCTCTGTCTAGCACACAAATGCAATTTGTATAATTGACTGTGACTGTAACTGTCACCTACTTTCGCCTCCATCACCATTTCCAAAACGATTTAGCTATAGTAGATTTGTACATACATATATAAGTATATACTAAATATGCATATTTATATATATATATATATTTGGAATATATTTCAACAATTTGTTTATGCATTGTTGTAGCTCTTTTACATCGCAAGTTGTTGTTGCACTTTAGTTTTGCTGCGGTTTTTTGACACTAGGCTCTTTCACTCCTTTGTTGCCTTAGTTTTGGAATTTGTTTGCGGTTAAATGCAATTAAAAAGAGATTTACAAGTTTAGAAACGGCCCAGATGGCAATAAAGTGTGTGTAACAGAGAGAGAAAATTTGTATATACTTGTAAGTATACACAAAAATATTAAAATTGGTAGATATATAACGCTAAGGTGAACTACCGACTCTGGCATACCCGTTATTCATGTTAAGCTTTGCATTTCTTGTTGGACTGGCATAAAAATTACTGCATACTTGTAGGCGTAAACGTTTCTTTCAATCATCAAACAGCTATAACTTACGCTATTTGTTTATTATCAATTTTTGGGTTGAGGGAAAGATAGATCAAAATATCAATAACTGCTTAAAAACATTGTATCCTTTAATAGCATAGGTTATCACAGTTTGTAGGTTTAACACATCGAGATTATAAACAAAATATAGACTGAAAATATTTGAATAAAATATATATATTACATATTGAGTGGATGAATCAAGTTTAAGAAAATTGTACATTTAAATTTTTGGAACAGCTTAAGTAAGCCCAGCATTCTGAATAATTTTTAAGAACACCTTCAGTTAGTCAGGAAATTTTTAATAGCATAAAGCATAAAATGTGATATATCATACTCAAACATAAATATAAGTAGCATTTGGTTGAGACTTATTTAATTGAAATGTGCTCGACCAAATGAATGAAATGTATTCAAATCTAAATAAATCTAAATTGCATTCAAGTAAACAGACTTTTGAATGCTAAATCTTATTAAAAGCGACTTTTGCTTCTTCTCTTTTTTCTCACCTCTCTGGCTAACTCGCTGTCTCTGGCGCTTTGGGATATTTACAGAACAATTAATAAATACCATTATGGTTGGCAGTAACAATAACAATTACAACAATGACAGAAATGCTGTCAGGCATCAGGATCAAGACAGCACCAACTGACAGCACAATAACGCAGCAGGGGTTGGGAGTAGGAGCCAGAAAGGGAAGTGAAGCAGTAACGGGAACGAGAACAGAAAGAGGCATTGGAATTGAAGAGGCAGCAGGCTAAATAATAATAATACTAATAAAAAAAAGAAAAGGTACATGTAAATATTTGACAAAAGCATAAAAGCTGAAAAGGACAACAATGAAATGTAATGAAACGAAATAACAATCGCCCCAGGATAATGAAATTTGTGAATAAAGGCAACAAACATCCACGACAGAATTAAATCTCCATATACAAATTATGTACACATATATATATATATATATATACTTTCATTTATAAGTACAAACATAAATTTAAATTGTAACTACACATATTAAACTCACGAACTGATTTACGGATCAACGCTTTGGTCAAACCATAAGACCTACGAACACATATTTCTGATCACTTTACCGAACCAAAGGGGTTAAGTTTGGGGGAACAAATTCGTTATCATTAGCAACAATTGTTGTTGTGGGTTTATCATCGACTTGTACATGTATGACTCGCACATCATATAGAAACCTACACTTAATGAGAAAAACTAAATTGTTTTTTGGGACATAAATCAAAAATATGTTGGTACTACTTAACACTATTTAAAAGTTTTATACTTTTTAGCGTTCAAATGGTTTCTCTAATTAATAATTATCGCTTAATTGCACTTCCTAAGTAATCCTTTTAATGTATGTAGGTTGATGACAGTTGAGGAAGTTTAATTCTATTGCACACAGGTTTTTTCTGCCAGGGCCCCTTAGCCCTAGTATCTGTTTTTTAAGAACAATACATAGTCTAATTTGTATTTATCATTTCATTCAAACAAATCTTCCATTAGAGTACTAAAAGAAATATAATTAAGATTATTTGCAAATCTTCCTATGGCAATTGTGAGTGGTCTTCGTGGTTTTACGGCCAACCAACATCAGTTGTAACATCATATCGATGAAGAGTTGTGAAAGTGCGGAAAGTTGAAGCATGAGTATCGAGTATCTAGCAGATACAAGTACGAGTATCTAAACCAAATTGCATTTGCTTGCGGCTGTTGCACAATAAAATATATGCGGGAGCTGCCAATTAATATATGTACTGCAGTACGTGATTTGCTTGGCAGACAATCACAACGGACTATGTCTAAGTTTATCAGTGAGTATATCTATGCACTTTTCTATCAATGCTATCCACTTGGGTCCCGCCCATTGCCTAGCCAACTCTTTCCGACTTTCTCATTCTCGTCCCTTAGCCAATTGGTTCAGTGGCAAATCGCAATTTTCTAAATTACATTTGGAATTTTGCATTTCTGCTGCCCTTTGCTGTGTATATATGGTATACATATTATTTTTTTCTCATTTTGTTTTGTTACCCTTTCATGAAAGAAGTATTATAGCTTCCGCATACTGTTTGACAGCTTTGCAGCTGGATTAAGTTTTCTCTCTTTCTCTCTTGCTGTGTGTTTGTCTCTGTTTTCCTTTCACTGTCATTCACTTTGTTAATTCATTTTCCTCTGATTTATGCGAGCTTAGCATATTTTTGGAATCGTCCCAAATTTTGCTAAATGCAAAGATGTGACATGTGAAATTAGCTGATCAATGGGATTGGATTATGAGAGGAACTTGAAGTTCTTCTGATTCTTCTGACTTTTTAAAACATACTCTTTTTACATTGAGCCGCATATGAATTTGTAATTTAGCCTAAACTCGTTACTATAATACTTATAAATTGTAAAAGCAAGAAAATATTTTGTACAAAGGAAAAAATTAAAAAAAAATATAATTGTATAAACAAAGAATAACAAAAAAAGTGTATATAAGTTTTGTTAATTTGGAAATCTGTGCTTTTTCTTAATATTTTTTTATTAATATTTATGCATTTATTTGAAATGCTTTTCAAATAAAGTAAATATTTGATATACCGAGTTTGTTCTTTCAAGAATTTCTGTGCCTGTGCTTATTGCAGTTCCTGTAGTTGTTATTGTTATTGTTGTAGTTGTTGTTTTTGCAGCATTTGACTGGCGCTTCTTAAATATATTTCCATGTTTGCCTTGGCTGATTGTAATGCAATTTGTATGCATTGTGCATGACAAACAAAAAGGCGAACCCATGCAAACCCTGAACACAAGACACTCTGAAGACACATTGGACACACAGGACACAGGACATGGGACAGGCCAAGCTGGGCTGAGCCAATCATTGAGCTTGCTGGCAGTTCTGCAATCCTTTTCAAAAGATGCTGCGACAGCTGCAGCAACAACCGGCAACAAGCAGCAACAGCAAAAACGACAACAACAACAGAAAGAACAACAACTGCATGGAAATTATGTTGAGTAAAACAGAAAACTTGAAAGTCATTTCAGGTCACACGCAAAACACACAAGCAAATAAACAACAAATTATTTTTAGCATGAAAATTAGTTTTGTTTTGCATTTGTTGTCGTTTTCCACACACTTTCTTGCATTTCAGCTGCTTCAAATATATGAGCTACATTTTCTTTTTTATCAAATGTCATTGAACATTGAATGAGAAAATGTTCGTCACGTGTTACTGTTATCAGAAAATCTTCTCAGATGCAACTTAATTCAAGATACATGTATATGAAGGTTTTTTGTAACAAAAATCGAAAAAAAAAACTTCGTATTTCGTGCATATTGTATTTAATTGAATCATATAAGGGCGACTTTAGGTATTCAGATGTTAGTTTCGGAGTATCAGAGTCTATCAGTCCCAAGATAACCACTGTAAAGTGCACGCTTAGCAAGTATGTTTTAGTTCCAAAAACTGCCAAGCAACGGAAACTTGAATTGAAATAGTCAAGCGCCTTGGCTGTACATGTGCTTACTCTAAAGAAAGATTTGTTTGCAAACTTAGTAAATATCAGAAACTGTTATGTTCATCTATTGAAAAGTGCCTACGATTTGCTGTATAAGTGCAATTATATATATATAAAGTATGTATGTTGTATAAAGGTGAATTGATTTCAATTCAGACGCTTTTCATTTTTGCAGTACAACATGTGAAAAGTGTCAGGTCAACGCTAGGCAATGCCTGTGGCCTTTTTCCCTCTTTCTCTCTCTTTCTCTCTCTCTGTCTCGCTCTCCCTTTATTGCTTCTTGTGCACACCTGGTTTTGTTATTCTTGCCCATGAAGCTCAGATGTCAGCCAACTAGTGATGGCTTATAACCCGGCTGCAATAACTACTGCTTCTGGCATTGCTGCTTTTTGCCAACTCACAATTCACATGAGGCAGCAATCGGCGAGATCAACTTTCACAGCGGTTGGTCGACATTACCATTTCCATTTCCACAATCTACTCTACCATTTCTATTATTATTTTCTTTGGGCTCTTCTCTCTCTCTCTCTCTCTCTCTTTCTCACAGACTCTCCTTCTCTCTGTCTCTGTCCTGTAAGCAGCAAACTTTTGTCCAAGTGCCACAAAGAAAAACTTTACACAAAGATTATTTAGTTAGACTTGGTTCCGTGCTGTGTGAATGGCAAACAAGTTTCGCATTGGACGCAACAATATAATGCCACTGCATTAAGTAACTGCTACTAACGCAACAATTAAAATTTGTAAAGACTCACTAAAATTAACTTAAATTTAACTTAAGCCTTTTACTACACTGAAAGTACAGTTTTCAGTCTGAGCTTAATATCACAAACTGGGGAAAAGTTCTGTAGGAGAGTGCTCAACATAAAAATAGATTTGTTGAACAATATCACTATTAATTATATGTGGTAAACTTGAGTTAACATAACTTTGATATTCTTGAAACTTGTCCATAAAGGACAGAAATGCGGTTGGGGTAAGAGACATAAAAATATAAACAAATCTCTTCGATAAATAACTGATATGACAAGTTGATTAGAGCTTCCAATGGGTAAGTAAAAAGCGACCTTTTTCTTTTTGTAGCTTTAACTAGAATCTTGGATTCTGGATATTTGAAATCCCTTGATTAAGTTGCAACTATTTCAGCTAGTGTCATTGTGCATAATGTAGAGATAGCAGCTCTGGAAATAGTATGGATTGTGTGCAATGCTCATTGTTTAGTACCACAATAAAATCACAATGATTGGCCTGCTGCAGATAATGAAAATGGCATAGTCAAGGAAAACTGGGAAACAGGAAGGAACAAGTGTCTTTCTCTCCCCCAAAAGTAAGGAGAAAGGTGGTTACTACCAACTGCATATTGGGCATTCTTTGGCTTGTTATTTATGTCAGAGTGCAACTACCACTTTCGGTACACGGTGTTTGGTGCTCGGTGTTCGGTGTTCGGTGCTCGGTACTCGGTACTCGATGCTCTGCTATTCATATTCACATGGTGCATGCAACCGATACAAAGGGACGTCTGACAGAAGGGAGAAGGGAATGCGGACGGTCACCCTGCAATTTGTATGACATTCACAATGACATTCTTCGAACGTCGAGAGTCGAGCATAGCAGTGAAGGGAAGGGCAGGGAGAAGAGGGTAAAAAGTATTTATAAAGAATGGCACAAGCACAAGCTCAAGTCAAGTCCAGTTGAGGCTGCAGTTTCAAGACGACAGCGAAGACGATGTGAGAGATAGCGAAAGCGATAGCCTTAAGTATACACATATACAATTATATATGTATGTATTTAGTAGAATACATAGTTCATACATATACTATATGTATACAGACTTGCCAAGCAGGTCAAATGGCACATGGTGCTGGTTGCATGCAACACGGCGAAGAGAACTGCTTGCAACTAGAAGCAGTCTAATAGCCGTTTAGATGAATTTCTGTTTGGCTTAAGTCGTGGCCAAGTCGGACATCCGCCAAGATACTATGGAAAACTATTCAGATTTTTGTGGGCTATCAATTGTCGACAACAATGAAGGGAGTTTTAAAATTGTCTTACAAATCAAACCTAGAATAACATAAATAATAATAGTAGTAATAATAATAATAATAATAATAATAATAATAATAATAATAATAATAATAATAATAATAATAATAATAATAATAATAATAATAATAATAATAATAATAATAATAATAATAATAATAATAATAATAATAATAATAATAATAATAAAATAAATAATAATAATAATAATAATAATAATAATAATAATAATAATAATAATGATAATAATAATAATAATAATAATAATAATAATAATAATAATAATAAAAATAATAATAATAATAATAATAATAATAATAATAATAATAATAATAATAATAATAATAATAATAATAATAATAATAATAATAATAATAATAATATTAATATTAATAATAATAATAATAATTTCCTTTGTGAATTGTTTCTTTGTTTAATAACCGATCTTGACGAAAGTTTCAGGATCTTTTAATAATAATATTCAAAAGGCTTGTGCAAAGCTTGAACATATTACGGTTAGGTTTACTTCTTTAATTTGCGTTATAAAGATGATGAGGGAGTGTTATCAAAATTTGGTAACGTTTATGCTTATTGTGCGACGATTATGCTTATATTTCTAATATTCATTTGGATAAAAATCAATATTTTCTTTATTTTGTACGTAAAAGAATCTTAATGCACCTGTATTTTATTTAATTCCTTTCGATACCGAAACAAAAATTTTGCTTTTAACTTACATCACTAATACATATGTAATATTTTAGAAAAAAAAACCAACATATATTTTCCGCAACATGGACAAAAGTGCCCATAGTGCAGTTGTCAGTAGCATAACCATTGTGCTGACGCCTTCTCTATATTAAATGTATGTTTTTATGAGCAAGTACATGTGTGTGTTAGTGTGTGTGCCCTTAAAACAACAAGGCAACTAAAACGCGTTCACTTTCCACTTTCAACATTCAACATTGAACAAAATGCAGTCGCTAAGCGAATCTGAGATGAGAACGAGGACGAGACGCAGCTATAAACTATTTGCTGCCTTGGCGTTGCTTAAGGCAATTCGGGCTTTTGTTAACGTAGACAAACCGTTAGTACAAATCTTCTTTTTCCTCTGCCCGCGGAAGCCCCTTGGTTGATATCTTGCCAAAATGCCACAGGGCAAGCAAGTGATGTCATTGTTAAAGCCAACAGCAACAAACTAAACGAAACTGAACTGAACTGAACTGAACTGGACTGAACTAACTGGACAGTGGTACACTGCACCTTCAGTCTATTATAGCACACGCCGTGTAAATGTGGCATGTCCAGGACTCCATAAAGGCATGTCCTGCCCAAAGCGGATCTCTCTATGCCATATTTGCACTAAAGAGGAACTGAAAAACTCCTAAAAAGAGAGAAAGAGACAGTGGCACAGTGGGCAGTGTGGGTGAGCGGATTCTGCATTATACAATTGGAGTGATTGGAGATGTTTGTTGGTAACTATGACACCGAAAAGGACATTTGCCACTGACGCCTGTTTGTGCGCCAGTTCCTGCTGCGCACTGCTCTCTGGTGATACTCACAAAAACGTTGTGATTTCGCAAAAAAATTCTTTTACTTATTTAATGCATTTAATTTTAAAATTTTTGTTTTAAAAAATATTATAATTTTTGGCGAGGATATCGCCTATCTTTGAAAATCTTGCAATCTAGTTTTTATTTCTATTAATTAACTACAAATGTATATAAAAATATCGAAAGTTTAGCGAGGATGTGGCGAAATCGAGGATAAGTTTGTGCGAACTTGTATCCCTTAAAGAGCCAACACTCTTCGTTTCTTCACACAGCAACATCCCTCTCACTCACCCCAAATCCCTTTCCCTTTCCCTCTCCCTCTCCCTCTCTCTATCTTTAATTCTTCTTTGCTTTTGTTTTAGTCTTTGTTTTTTTTCTGTTCTATTTACTTGCTTTTAGTCTGTTGCTTTTGAGCGCTCAATTGAGTGCAAGTGCAATATTTTGATTTGCAATTGTTTGGCGAGTTGCTTTCGAGTTCCGGCGGCTACCAAGCGCTAGATGGAGCCACCGCATACCATGCTCTTTGTTATGACTGCTTTTAATTGCTGGTAGCTTTGATTTTCAGCACTTTGCTGTTTTTGTCACTCTTTATACATACATACTCGTATGTATGTATGTAGCTGCAGGCCAAACAAACGAATGAACGAACAAACGGAGAAACGAATGGAGAAAACGACGAATGAATGCATGAGTGAATGACTAAATGAATGACCCAGTGAATGAAATAATAAATGAATGCATGTAGTACACATGTAAGTTGGCTTACATGACTTTGTTTTAGTTGCAGCTAAATGCATACAACACAAAAGCCGATAACAATGCAAACAATTATAATTAATACATGTGAAATTATTTGTTTGTAAATGAGAGTAGTACATTACCCAAATTAAACTAAAATGTTCTTGTAGTAATAATTGTTAAATAGTTAAAAATATGTAATAAGCAATTGTACTATTACGTTTATTAATGTATTATACTTTAATTTCAAATAATCGATAATGCAAATGCTTTCCAACTATGAATTCCAGCAGTGTATATCGACATCTACAAAACGTAATTAAACTCATCGGAATTCAACTCTAATTACCAGACAAACGATTGCAATGTAAAAGTCAAAGAAAATAAATGTATAAAAAATAATATTATTACCATATAGTATATCAAACAGTTTGAATACATATATATTAGTTTTTTAAGTTATTTTTTGGCTACCAATTAGCTGATTACAGAGTGCATTCGACAGTAATTGAATGCCTTTAAAAATCATGAGGTTGTGTAATGTGAAAGCGACGATAAAAACCGGTTTCGTAATAAAAATTTAATTAGAAAATAATTGATATTGTGATAATAATTATAATTGCTGACATATTTGTGCAAGCATATATACGTTAATTAAAATGCGAGTATTTTAATGACAGATTGTTTTCAAATAGTTGCAGTTTGCAAACATGTGTATGAAGTTTTGTTTTGCTGGCTACTCCCCTGTCAAAACTATATAACTAGTATGAGCTTTATATGTGGCACTATCTCGTGTGTTGTATGGCATTCACAAATAATCGTATAACATGAAATTCCATGAAAATTAAAAGAGCCACAACAAACATAAATTAACAGAGCGAGTGAGCTTCTTCATCTACGTAGAAGTAGTAGTAGTAGTAGTAGTTGTGAAAATAGTAGTAGTATAGTACGTGGTATGTTTGTTGCTAGGTGAACAACAACAGACAACAAGGCCATGCAATTGGGGGCGAAGGGGGCGTGGTCAAAGAAATGATTTGTTGCAGTTGCTGGCGGACAAAGTTGCACGCTCGGCTTCTGTTGCCAGCAACTTGAACATTTTGTTCTATTTAGTTGCAACTACTTTTCTCTTCTCCCTTCCTCTCCTATCCCACCCCCAGACCTTGGCTCACACCAATGTTGTTGCATTTTTATCGTAGTTTTATAATATCGAGCAACATATGTTGGTAATTACGTGCACAACGGACGGCCTGGCCAACATCTTTGGCTGCCTTTTGTTTTTTCTTTTTTCCTTTTGTAATTTTGACTAGTTCGGGTTCTGGTTGTGGTTCTCTATCTGGTTCAGGTACCAGCTCGCACTGCTTAAAGTTTTACTTTTCTTCTCTCTAACGAAAGTAAAAACAAGTTAAGAAATGAAACGTTGCCAAACTTCTTAACCAAAAGTACTAAAAATGGCGAACTGTGAACTAGAAGTTGAAGCACAAGAAATTTGGGCCACTTGTGTCTCAGCATGTGGCTTGTTGTCGCTGACCATCACTTGCTTAGTTTTGCCACGGCTTTTCTTTTTAACGCTTTTCCAACAGCAGTTCGCACTCTAATACACTTACCTCAAATTACAGAACCATTTCACCAAGCAACGTCGAAAGTTCCGATACAGACTCAGACTTAGACGGTGACTCAGATTGTCCACCTGTCGCTCTGTGACTATGATTACAATTAGCCGTTTCCTCACTCTCTTTCTCTCCCTCCCTCTCCCCCTCTCTGTTATTTTTTCTACGTCTTTCTCTATTTCAAAAATTCTACAATTTTGATTGTCCTTACAGTGTTTGAATTTGAATCAAATTTTTTAGTTTAATGTTTAAATAAAGCACTTGTTATTTTTATTTAATTTGAAGTTAAAATTTACCCACTTCAATTACTAGCTATATTTTGAGTTGTTTTGAGTTTTTTTTTTATTAGAAGCGATCAATTTGATTTGATTAAGCTTTGTTGTGCAAATTAAAAACGCCTGTCAATTTGTGGAACAAATACCGACAGTTAACTGCCTTCCGTTTCGCATTCGTAAGAGGATCAACTTCAACATTTACTTCAACGTCTACTTTTACTTCTGTTTTGACTTCTACTGCGAATGCGGACTCGTCCTTTTGCTTACACATCCTGCTGTCATCACATGTTGCGCCCACGAATTTGTCCCGTCATCCATTTTGGTTCTTTTCGTTTCGTATTTGTTTTTTTTTTTTTTCGTTAGCTAGCAATTGGCAAGTGCCACGCCCCTGCAACGAGTACTGTGGCATTGTGCTGGAATTGTGCTTTTCTTATGTTTTTTACAACTTCTAATAACACAAAAGTGCTGCTGATTTGGTTCATCACTTCAGCGTCATTTCCGCAATAGCATTGTCCAACTCCCGCTCCCACTCCCGCTCCCGCTCCCGCTTCCGCTCCTTCTGCTGTTCTGTGACCCTGCTCTTATTTTGGTTCCTTGTTGCTTTTGCTGCTGGGTAAATGTCTGTCGCGTCGCCTGCCGTTTGTCGTTTGTCGTTTGCATTTGCGTTTCATTTTATTAAATGAAATGCCGTCAAATACGCCGCAGAACAGACGCCAGCACCGCTGAACGCGACCCAAACGAGCTCTATGTAAATCGACGAGGGTTGCCAGTTTAGTTTCAAGTCTGCTAGTCACTGTCGCTGTCTGTGTTGCTTAAGCTTGTTATGCAAAAGTACAAATGCATGACTCATTTCATTGCTTTGTTTTGCTCTCTCTTTGATTTTGGAGAAAACACAGCACTAGAGACGCTTTTATTGTCAACGCGGCGTATGAGCCATATCGCGTATATGTCAAGTGACAGCAACTTGCACAAGTTGTCAATGTGACTCTCGCAATAAAAGCGGCCCAATAAAAAACAAATCTCACATAAAAATGCTCAACATAATTTAACCAAATAGCAATAACCAAAAGCAGAAGTTGAGGCTGAGACTGAAACTGAAGCTGATGCTGTGCTCAAACTAACACTGAAGCCGAAAGGCAGCTGCAGCAAAAAACACAAAAACAACAACAAATACGAATGAGAAAAAGCTACAAAAAAAAAAGAAAGAAACAGAGCTCATAAATTATCTGAAGACGAGGCCAATAAACGCAAAACTAAGTGCCTTGGCAACGCCACGCCCCCCACCTCGCAGCGACACGCCCAAAATGCGGACGCTTAATAAATGCAAATGTGTCCAAGTATGAACAATTATAGAAAGGAAATTTGCATTAAAAATTTATGTACTCGCCGAAGTCTCTCCCCGTCTCGCTCTTCCCCACTCTTTTTGCCCCATTGAGAGATAACGCGTCGCAAGTGCGACATAAATTCCTTCTCTCGTTTGTTGTTGTTGTTATTTTAGTTTGTGTTTTTACTATCCGTGCTACGGGGTATAATATGTATGTGAAGAGTTTGAAAAAAGGAATTTGCGATATAAAGCAGTTCTATCTATAATCTTAATAAACGTTTCAATTGTTAAAGCACGTTTTTCATATTGTTCTACTTGCCATTACAGGAATATAAGTATTTATAAATCCAATATATTTAATAGATAATAAGTATAGGGTATTTCATGGTCGATATAGCTTGACTGTAGTTTGCGTGCTTGTTTTATTCTTATTTTGGGATCACAGTCACTTTTTTCGAGGCGCCAATGCGTATGGCTTGAATCCTTGGTGCTTGCATAATGGCGCCTGTGGTCGCTTTGTGCGATGGCCGCCCAAAAGAAACATTCATTCGCACAGTGGTACCATTGTTGTTGTTTTGTTGTTGTTGTTGTTAACACATTTTACTCAATGTGTGTGTGTGTTCGCGTACTGCCTAAGTAGCAGGAAGTCATTAAGTTGTTTAGCGCCTTTAATGCGCTCTATATCTTCTGGAATAGCTTTGTCCCTGCTCCAGTTTAACCAACATCCGTCTAATGTCAGTGTTGGCACTTGAATACATTTTTACTTGGCCAATTTAGCATTAGCCAAGTTATACAAGCTGGAACTGTTGCAGCAATGGGACTCGTGCTGCCGTACCCATAAATCTTCACTTTATCAGCTGTGTCATTTATACAATTAATTAACGTCAAAACATATTTAAAAATTAAAAAAAAAAATTTCATATAAACACTCAAAATTCTTTAGTGGTTAAAATAATTATTATTAGTGAATATTTTATATAGAAATTAATGACAATCTCAAATATTAAGCACAAATTTAGATATTGTAATTGAAAGCATGCAGTGATGTTTTTAGAGCAGCGAATTACTGTCAAGACGCACCTTAATAAACTGAGATTTCACCAGAGTTACTGGAGCGCCTCGGTATATGAGAAAATTGAAGATAGGATTCAGAACATTGCCAAACAATATATCTCGAGACATTGGAGATCTCCCACAGGAGCAGACTTCAACACCACCCCCCTCAAAATCTGCTGAGCAAGATCTTTACTTGGAGACCAAAAAATTTCTCAATGAACCTGACCGGTTAAGTCACACCCTTTAATTCTTACCTCCACTATTTATGTGTCCTATGGTGATATTTCCCATTTAAAAAAAAAAAATTTTTTTTGTATATATTTTTGTATTGATTATAAAAAGTTTTTAAAAAGGTACACTATTTTGTCAAATAAATTTCAATAAAAAACAAAGCCTCGAAAAAATGTAATGCGTGTAAGTATATACATATGTATGTATATATTATATATATTGATTTACATACATATAGAAAGTTATGTCTGCTTGAATTTGACAAGCAATGATTTAATAACGTTAGAATCAAACTAAATATATAGGCAAAATTGACATACATACTTTTATATATTTTTATTTGTAACGGAATTTAGTTCCCTAGAAAATTTGCAAGCCTAAAAGTATGCAGTAATTTTTATCACTATTTATATGTGACGTGCATATTTCCTGGCTAATACACCGACATATTTTGTTTATTCAAAATTATTTAAATAAAAGTGGGCTACATTTCTTTTATTTCTATATTTGCTTATTTACCGCAGACTAAAACCAGTGGACGATGGAATAAACAGCTACTAAAATGTAAAAGCAATTCAAGTTTTATATGTAAATTTTTATTAAATTAAAGTTATTATTAAAATTAGCGTAGCAGAGTAAAAAGTTCAGTTGTATCAGAATTTCTTTGCGAACTTGTTAAACATAAAATTGGTAACATAAAATCGATTTCCAGTGAATTTTTATTGGCTGTCGTACATTCGTTAAACCCCCAACTGCCCCCGTACACGGCCAATTAACAGCTCATGATGCTATTTTTTTCTAGCAGCAAACAAAGAGCTTCATTTAAGAGCTGGAAAAGCCGTAGGCATCGAGTTCTTTGCACTTCATAAATAACGCAATGGTCGTAATTGTGATATAAAATGCATATAAAAATAAATATAAATGTAAAATGTAAAGTAAATATTTGTTGATTTGTTTTAAAGCCGAGGCAGAACGATAAGCCCATGGAAAAAGTTTGTTTTTTATTGCTTAGCCGCAATCTGTCGATTTCTTCATCCCCCTTGAGGAAATCGCAGCAACCGCTTTTGACCCCTTCAAGCAATTGAGCCCCTAAACTTGCTTATCAATATTTGGAAATAAGCAGATGTGGTGGGAGATGGGGTGGTGAAATGGGTTACTGGGGAGTCAAGGACTCAACTTCATAATTTTTCTGGTTTTTTTTTTGTTTTTTTTTTTGTTACCGCTTTTTGGTTTTTGTTCTTTTATTTTTATTACGAGCATTGCTCGATATTTGTCAGTCAGAGCAGTAAAACTTTCGAGCGTTATTTAGCCATAAGAAATCAAACTTTCTTAATTAACTTTCTTTAGCATCGTCGACATCAACGTCGTCGTCGTCGTCGGCGAAGGCGGCAGAGATAGGCAAAGTAAAGTGGGTTATGCCAGGCAGATACAGTAAAAAATATATACTGATAGATAGACAGACAAACAGACAGATTGCTTTGTATATACATATGCATGAATGCTCATTTGTATGTGTATATATAGTATACTTATAAAGGGTTGCCTTTAATTGTGAAGATGTTGATTCTTTGCCACAGAAAAAACAAGTCAGAAAGGTATGTTTGGCAAGCCAAAGGCTTGATACCCTTGCCGATTACTCTATTTTCAATTGACTATTCCTATGCTTGATATATATATGATGGTCCCCGATAGCTTTAAAACTAAGAGACTAGTTCGGATATGAACAGACGGATACTGACCCTGTAATGCCTCTTCCTGCCCGTTACAGACTTTTCAAACAAACCCAAAATACCCGTAGCGAGGGTATAAAAAAACGTGTTGCACGTGTGTGTTTCAATCTAAAGGGCATGAATCGCTGGGCAGAGTTGTCACGGTGTTATAGAGTTGACATTTTTATACTGCCAGCTGCCTGTTGTTGTATCCAAAGTTTTATTGATTTTCAAGTTTGAATGATAACTTTTGCAAGAATTTCGCTTTATGTATCTGTGTACAAAATTGTTAAATTGCTTGTTATTGCCAAATACACGTACAACTTCTATATATGTATGTATGTATCTATGGGTGCATATGTGTGAGTGTGTGGGTGTGTCAATGTGTGCTATGTGCTGGGTTCTCGTTACAGTTGGCACTGTGTGTGCCATAAGCGAGTCTCGTGCTGCGTAGTGCCCAAAGTTATCAATTCCAATTATATAACCAAAAATAATTTGAAAACTTTGCAGCACTTTTGCAAAAGACCAACACACACACACACACACACACATACACAAACATGAGTTTACACACACACACTCACATACATAGAGCGACACTCTTATGACTTTATAAGTTTATACTTGTTACCTGTGACTTGTCAAGTATTTGACTTTATCTCTGCACGCTTAGTTCAGTGGCGAATTTAAGTTTTCACTCAACTTTCAAGCTGCAATTTGAACAGAGAAATAGAGAGAAACCGAGGAGAGAGGGGAGTGAGATGGAAAGAGAGCTTGAATTTGAGTTGCGTGCCAAGTACTTCTTTAGCGACTGTCTCAAAAGCAGTGTCATCAATAGTTTTCAGTCCAGCTTTAGATTCAATACACTTTTTGTATGCTCTGTAATACAATATCGCTCAGCTTCGATATATCAGCTTTGTTAAGAACTATTTTATTTATATATTGCTGAATTATCTAATGACCGTAGTAGTGTCCGAAAATAGCACTGACATTATACTCGGATGATTATTTTAAATATCATATTCGTTTGTATGGTCAACGAATTTTTGTCGCAATAACCGGACTTATGTTCTAAGCGAAGTCTTTATAACCTGATTTAGTGTAGATCTTCACTTGATGTTGCATACTTGATAGTTAAAACTAAATTTGGTACATTCAGTCTCTTTCTCTCTCTTTTAATCATCATCTCTATTATTTTCTTTCTCTATTTTTATTTTCTGCTATATCATAATATATAAAACTTAAATTTTTAATTTAAATATTTGATTTTGATTGTTATAAAATTTTAGCATATACTTCTTTTAAGTTTTTAAATGTAAATATCCATATTTACAGGACACTTAAAACCGAATTTATTGTTAACAAACAAAAATTTATTAATTACATATATGAATGCTTCATTGTAATTTACGAGACGCTTGTTGACTGAGAGATAATGTAATATTTTCACTAAAAGCTGAATGCTTAATTTGTCTTAATAAGCTGAATGTTGAAGAACTGCACTTGCCTAAATTGGTTTTTTTTGCAAAACACACTCTAAGGCACTGTACTATAGTTAAAGCGCATAGCTCGCAGCTATGACACTCACTAACATGCAAGCGCATAAATTGTAAACTTAATAAGCACTGAGATCTTGGGAACTTGTGCAGCTTTTATGTTCATTGCAAATCTGTCCTTGACAACTGCTACACAACTTCATATAGCTCGCAGCTATGACACTGTGACTTACTTGGCATCATAACTCAAATGTCTTGGCTTTGATGACCTTACACCTGCTGAAGTCTTGCAGTTTAACGCTTATGTCATTGCCGTCACTGAATCAGTCCAAATTGAGCATTGCCAATCGACGGTGTAGTCTTCTCCTTCTCCTTATCTTCTTTCCACCTATCTGCCTTACCCCATATCCCTACCGTTTCCTCTTCCGCTTCCGCTAACCCATCCCCGCGCTCCCTAACTGGTGGAAAAACTTAAATGAAACTTTGTTGGTAACCAAAGGAGCCCACATCGAGGCTGGCAAAGTTTGACTGCAACTTTTGTTGCGTGCAGTTACCATTAAATAGCTATCTATCTATTAAGTTAAGCAGGTGTGTGCGTGAGTGTGTGTGTGTGTTTTGTGTGTGCGATGACATCACGTTTCTTTTACTCTCTTTTACCTCTTTTTGTGGAGCATGACAGAGGCAAATAACCGGGGAAATTGAATTTGCACAGAGTACAAAATTAAAAAACATAAAAAGGTTAAAGCATGAAGAAAAATTACAAGGAACGGCAACTGTCGAATTAACCGACTATAAACGACTATGTACTTACATTTAAGTACTAATATACAAATATATCTGACAATTTTGTAATTAGATGAAATTGTGTAAGCAGAATAAAGGTTTATTCCTTACATAAAATGCGTGCGTGAGTTTGTGTTTGGATGAGATAGCATATGGCACCTATGTTATATGAAATAGCAATTCGATTCTCACCAAAGTTAGTCAGCATACAAAAGATAATACCAAAAATATATTGTGTGAGTTTGGTTAAGAAATCTCAAATAATTTTTGAGTTATGCGATTATGGAAAAGGTTTTTGCTTGCACCACAAACTGACTTACATGGCAAATTTGGTAGCTCTAGCTCTTGCAGTCTTACAGTCAAACGTTTTTAACAAACCTAATAGACCAGTGTACTTTCCTTGAAGTTACATGGGTTAACAAGTAAGAAACGAAAGAAAAGCAAGAAAAACTATGGCTAACCGATCGAGTGCTGCAAAAAACCACTCGACAGCTTGTTGACAATGTAAATAATGCATCTAAGGGCGTACGGGGAGAGGAGCTGAGGGGTGCAGGTAAAGGCGAGGCGGTTTGATGGGCGCTTGTGTTTGCCGTGACGTTGATAAGCCGCAAAAGTGTCATAAAAAATATGCAACTATCGCAACAACAACAACATCTCCAGCAACGACGATGGTAAAAACCTCTGCTATTGCCGCTGCCGCTGCCGCTGCCGCTGCCAGTCACTGGCGTCAGCGTTTTGTTTTGGCCAGGCTAAGCAACTTTTTGGGATGCCTTCCCTCTTTGTCGCTCAACGCATGCTGCTGCAATGCGCAGCGGGCGTGAAAGTTACGAGAATTTATAAAATTCACATTGACGCTGCAAATGTCATTTATCAACGTGTCACTAACACACACACAGACAAAGAGAGAGAGAGAGAGAGCAAGCGGGAGAGGGTTGCCAGAAAGAGTTTAAATAATTACTGTCGACAGTTTAAGAAAGGAATCAAAAGAGTAGTATACTTAAAAGACTGAAGAATTCAATTTCGAAATATAGATAATAAAGGAAAAATTAGGCATTTGGCAAGTATTCAAAAATTTGCATACACCGTAGCTGCGCATCTGCTATTAATTTTCGTGTTTCGATGCATGATAACTATCTTGATTACAATCTGATATGGATGCGATTTTCAGGATCACTTGATATTGTCAGTCTCTAAATGAGTGTTAGGTAACAACACTATACGTTAAGAAATACGTCAGTTGGAGGTATGCTAATTTTCAATTTTTTTTTGTTTCTTATGGGCGAAGTGGGCGTGGCATTTTAAATATTATAATGTTCATTTTATTGTAGTGCATCTAGCAACTAGCATACCAAAATTAATGTTCCCAGGAGTTATAGTTACAGAGATATTTGCCAAAATCACTTATTTTCCCCACAGAGGGTACTTTTATTTAAAGCGCAAATTAGTGTTTGATTGCCTATAGTCAATGCATTCACTATATTTTGAATAGTACGTTAGTAAAATTTTTTAGAGAAAAGTTAGAAACTTTAGCTATTTCAAACCAGACGTAACTTGACAATTCTTAAATGATCTTCTCATATACTTACTTTGTTATAGCCAGCTTTTTGCAAATTTTCTTAAGCGGTAAAATAAATATTTACTGCCTACTTTTAGGGTTATCTACGCTGTATGATATGTATAGTTAATTAATGAATGTAATTCCTTATAGTTTTCAATGAAGTCATGCTGAAATCTGGTTAACTATTGAAACTCACCTCGCTTGTGTTTTTCTCGGGGAAAACTAAATGTCCGCCCACGTAAAACTTTTTGCACTTGGCACTAAATTTTCAGCTGCTTTTGTGTTATGACAATTATAATTGTGCTTTTGCATATGTGTGTGTGTGTGTGTGTGTGTATGTGTAAATTTCTTGGCAGGAAGTATTTACGTGTGGAAATTGTAACAAATGTTTTGTGGTAGGTGTGGGTGTGTGTGTGGCGTGCCTTGTTGCATTTTTCAGTAACTGAAAACTGAAGGCAACGCAGGCTAAAATAGTTAAATTAAATAATGAATGAATGAATGAGGGTGAGTGTATTTGTATGTGTACATATGTGTGTGTGTGTACGTAAGGTTGTCTTAAATAGTCATAGACTGTTAGACAACAAACAATGCGCCGTAGTTTTGCTGTAGATGCTGCCGCCTTCAAGAGCTCGACAAAGTTTGTTTTTTTTTTGTGTTTTTTTTTTTTTTTTTGTTGGCCCGCACGAACGGTGGGCGTGGCTGTGAGATGTGGGCGTGAGCCAAAGTTGCAGTCCAAATGAAATATGTTCTGTGGCACGGCGAGAATCGCAGCCAAGAGCGACAGCAGCAGCAGCAGCACAGCGCGAGTGAGAGTGAGATGGTGAGAGAGAAAGGATGTGAAAGAAAAAGCCTTGGCAGAAACTTTTGGCTACGGAAATTTATAAGATTTATGTTTAATTGTTGTTTTTGGCTTTTGCGGCAGCTGGCGCGCGTCTTTCATTGCTCTCTGCTCTGCTACTGCCGGTGCGTGGGCTTGCAAACAAATTAATTAATGAAATTAAATGGCAGTTGGCAAATGACAAGCAAACAAACATACAAACAAAATTAAAAACTATTTGTATGCATGTGTGTGTGTATCGAAGGGGGTGTGTGTGTGAGTGTGTGAAAATGGAAAAACTCACCTGTATGCCAAATAGCAAATTGTATGCACTATCAACTCGCGCATTCAATGCATTTAAATCAGCAATCAAATGATGTTTAAAATAATTGCCAACAATTTGTTGATTGATGTTTGATTGAACATTTTTGCGAGATGAGTTTGACGAGTTCAGTGAATTTGCTGTGACATCAACTAGCAATTACACTATTGATTGCTTTGATTCTGCACATTGTGTGTGCATTTCCACCAAAAATGTTGTGCATCATCTTCATCATCATCGCCATTAGCATTGTCGTAGTTAGCAACATGATATTATCTGCGGTAAGCAATTATAAATGCATTTATCAAATGCCACCGAATGTGTGTGTGTGTCGAGAAAATTGTCAAATTATGTGGACTAATGCAATAAATACTTTGAATTATTGTAAATAAATTAAAGTCGAAATTCAAGAGTATTACACTGACAGAAAAATTGAGTTTAAATTTAGAATTTAGATAAGCAAAAGCGCAGATAAACTTCGAAATAATAAAAGTTTTTGGCGATTATCTGAGTAATTATAACATCTAGGGAGACCAATTTCGGCATGATGCAATATCAAGACAGTGACAGAAATTGAAAATTTGCAGCCCTTTAACTCACGAATTGCTTAACGTATAGTTTTCTAACTTCTCAGGCATTTGGACACAAGCAATATTAAACGATACTGAAAATCACATGATGATTGGATTTTAATCAAGAAAGTTATCAAACATCGAAAAATTCGTAAATTTACGGCAGAGGAACACAGCAACGTGCATAGCACTGAGCTTCTGAAGAAGCGCTGCCGTCACACAATCAGTGTGATTTTTAATTTTAACGGTGTAAACTGACGAGAAATTGCTTGTATCTACAGTAAAACACTGTAAGAAATATGGAATGAGTTGAGGCATCTATGGCATTGCATTACCATTACTTCTAGTGCAGCTTTACAGCTATTTACCACAAGTTGGCAGTCATGTTTCTGATACATACAACACACACACACACACACACACACCTACGTAAGTGGACATCCCTCTTGTTGCTGCTGCTTTGCGGTGGAAATTCACGTTTTGGTAATAGAGTTTTCTCAACAAATCTGCGCCGCAAAAGCCACGACCGCACTTTTAATTAAAGTGAAAACTATGAAAATTTATAAAATATTTTGGGCAAAAACATCAGTATACAGCAGCACACACACACTAATACACACACATATACAAAGATATAGAAGCTGATGACAAACTGGTCAAAAAACGGGATGAAAAACAAAATCAGAGTCTGGCAAAAAAAAAAAAAAAACCGAATACGCAAAAACGAAAATATGCACATGAATCTGTTGCTTTACTGTTAAGAACTGGGTTCAGTATCCCTGGCAGTAATGTGGCATGTTTGTGTTGTGCGAGTGTGTGTGTGTGTGTCTGGAGAGGTGAGGAGACATTTTGGTTTTGCAGGGGTGGAATTTGCATGATATATGCAGTTATAATAAACCGCAAGAGCTGCTAAAGCAACAGCAACAGGGCACAACACACACATACGACTAATGCCAGGGCTACCAACAGACACACACAAACCCACATACAAACAAACACACACACAGACCGACGGCAAGGCAAACAAATGCCAATGTGTAACGGTGCGTATGAAGGCAAATGGCAAACTTGCAACCACAAAAGGCATTGACCAAAGCCAGATTGCAACAACATATGCACAGACTTTTCATACATACACACGTCCAGAGTTGCCAGATCCAGATTCAATACATACCGAAGTCTTCCTGCTTAATGTCAAAGCAAATGATTTAATAATTTTAAGCATTAACATCAACATTAAACTGTCCGCCAATGCATCAATGATGACAAATGTTGCCACTAATCTATTAACAAATGTAAAGTCTGTATAATTCATTCGAATAATACTAATGATTGTCTTACAATTATCAATCTCCTACACTAAGCTTACTATAAAATCAATATTATTGTACTTTTTAGAATTTTTTAAAGTTTTATAGTGTTTTTTCTATGAATGGATGAAGAAATTCATTTATGGAAATTAGGTTGCAGAAAAAACAAATAGTACTCTTTATTTGCTTTGATATGCTGAGTTCTGGTGAAAAAAGTATAGAGTAGGTTTCGAATTACCAGTGTACAATAAATGACATCTAAAATGTTGAATGTCAAATATTTATGCTCCTAAATTAACTGCACCAAACTGTTTTGCTTCATAGCATTAGGACAATGCGTTTGCAGTTTCAGGCAAAGTAACAATGACGTCACATCGCTCAGTTTTTAATTTAATTTGTGGTTAATTTTCACAATAATTTGTGGTTTAAAACGAATTGAATGAGGCTCTAATGTTTATAAAACTTTTTAAAAAATATTATTAAATATTAAACACTAAATTTTAGGGTCTATCTAGAAGCTCAGACAATAATCAACAAACTTTCGTTTCTAATGTGGATTTCTTACCCCAGAAATAATAATGTATATTTATTTATTAAACCTAGATACAGCTGTAAGCTTAAAGTTGAGTAACAACTGACGCAACTGTACCCAATTGCAGCAACATTATTTACAAACGTCCTAATAGATATTTTATTTATCAATTGTGTTTTCTTTTTATTAATTTTGGTATTTTCTATTTTTGCTCGCAGCCTTTTGAACAAGGTTTTAATATAGTATGTGTGTGTGTGTTTGTGAAGTGTGTTTTAGGTATTTACTTTATGGCTTTCATCAATTGCACAGTTCACAGAAAGTTCTTTATTTTTGTATGTTGTTTGGAGCTTGAACAACAATACAACAATGCCGAATGCAATTATTTCAGTTTGAGTTATTCTATTTCTTGTTGTTGTTTTTGTTGTTGCTGTTGTTATTGTTGTTGTCATTTATATTTGTACTGCTGCTGCCGATTGTTGTTTTTGGGGAATCGATGTGTTGCTTTGCGCTACCAATTAATTGCTTTCAAATCCTTTTATCCAGCAGATTTGGTCAATTTATTTTGCGCAGTTTTTTGCTGCCCTTCAACAAATACACATCCCGCTATACATACTTTATATAGATTTATAAGTACTATATAAATCTATTTATATATATATATATATGTGTGTGCATTTCGTGAGCCGCACAGTTTTCGGCCTCAATTTATTACATACATGTTTAGTTTATTGTTTTTTAATGGCGTTTAGAATCAATTTGAGCAGCGCAATAAATTACACATTACCCACCGACCCTAGTTCTCGTTCTAGGCCTGATTTTGGATCTGATTCAGGACCAAAATCCCTTTTTCTTAACTCCGTTTGTTGATAACAAGGTTAGCTATTAATACCCTATTGACTGCACAACACGAATCCCTTAAACATAGTGCCAATTTAGCATAGATCGATTTCATTATGCAAATTAATGGGATATAATGTGCGTGCAGCATATTAGATTTCAATAACTAAATTTACTTATAAATAAAACATGAATAATTTGCATAAAACTGCCGAATAAAACTACTTCGAACGGCTTCAGCAAAGCGAACAAACTGTGAAGTCCAATCGCATAATATAGTACATAATATGGGAATTATAAAATCTTTCAAATACAAAAAATTCTGCTTTATTAAACCAATTTTTAACAAATGTATCGTTTGACATAGTTTTTAAAGGCTTTTATGTGCTTTTAAATCACAGAAAGAGAGCTCTTAGCTCCAGTAAAGTGCTTTAAATCTATTTAAATATTTACTTTATGTACTCTATGTCACTTTTTCATAAAAAAAAACTCATACAAAATTGAATTAAAGAAAACTTTGTAATGTCTTGCTCTGCCAGATTAATGTAAAAATGTGTGCTTTGTTAAGCGACTGCTTTTAAACTTTAAGTTGCTTAAATACTTAAGGCCAACAGCTTTGACTAAACAAAAGTTTAGCCAGAAAAAAGCCGAGTGGCGAATTTAATGTAAAGCGCTAAAAATACAAAAAAAAAGAAGCGAAATGCAGACAATGTGATACAAATATAGCATAATAGTATAACGTTGTCGGGATAGCAAAAAAAAGGGGGCGTGGCTAGGAGCAGAGTGTACTTTAAAAAGCCCTAAATGCGGAAGCAATTCACTTTTTGATTTTAGCCCAGTTCTTTTCATTTACATGTTTATTTTGTTTTTTTTTTCTTATGTATTTATATTATTGTTGGCAGATGACTGTTACTCGGAAAGTTGTTGTTCTTGTCAACATGATCATTAGCAACTCCATTATTATGATGATGATGATGATGATGAGAGTTTAACTGGTCTGCAATAGAAGAGCAACTGCAAAGAGTCTCGCGTTTCGGCTCGTTTGGCTTTCTTTGCCTGCTAATTACCATAATTAAGCAAAGGTCAGGCTTTAGTCGCCTTTTGTGGCCAGGCCAGCAAAATAATAATGAGCGTGGCCAGCTTTTCTCTTATATCCACTCAGTGAGAAATGCATGCAAAAACCCACTAACAACGACACACGACTTTGATATACCCGACACCATTAAATATATATTTTTATACCCTCTGAGGGGTATATTGGGTTTGTTAAAAGTATATAAAAGGCAGATGGAGGCGTTGCAGACCCCATACAGTAAAAATATTCTTGATCAGCACCAACAGCCGAGTTCATCTGTCCGTCTGCCTATCTGACCGTCTGTCTGTCTGTCCGTGTGAACAAATAGAACTCAGAGATGGTAAGAGCAATATTAGTCAGGCAATAGAAGAATCTTTTCTTTTTTTTAAATTTCCATGAACTCCCAAGTGGTACCTTTTAATGTTACTTTTTCCGACTCTTCTACAAAAGTTACTGTATATTTTACTGTATGCTTCAAGACAGCAGTCTATATTTGAAACGGTGGTAATATACTCGCATTATACGAGTAACGGGTATTAATGTGGCTGACCGTCGTACAATAATCTGATATATTTTTTCTTCCCTGACTTTTAGTCTCTCTTGTTTCTTCATTCGTTTCGTTTCGTTTCATTCTGTTGCTTTTCTTTATTTGCCTTGCTGTGCATTATCCTTATGATTATGTTGATTATGACGTTTTAATGGGTTTAGTGAGGCGACGACTACAACACGAAAAGCGCATAGAGAAAAGCCAACAGCTTAAGCTGACAACAAAAGCGCAGAGGGAAAACGAAAAGACAAAAAAAAAAAAAATAAGGAATAATATATGTATAAAAAAAATACAGCAGACGATGAAAAACTAAAAAACTTGACAAGCTGTTGAGGCATATTATAAAAGTAATGCATTTTCTTGTTCTCTATTATTTATGAGAAATAAACAGCCAATAAATAAAACAGGCGGGAAAAAATTGAACTTGATTCAAGAGTCTGAAATTCAGTGGTACTTAGGAAAACTGAATATTCAAACAGCAGTGAAGAGCAAATCATTTTCTTAAGAGAAGCATTTATAGACATTTATATAAGTTTAGTTATCATATTCATTGAAAGTTAGTAATTGAATACAAATATCTCAAAGTTATTTCTGAAACAGCAGCATCGTTTGCGACGACAGGGTATCGGTTACCCTTTCTCATTATCCGCTTATCTCATCTTCTTCTAATGTTTACTGCACACTTTCTTTCAGGCATTTGAACGTGTTGGCAGCATGAGTGACAATACAGTTGACAGAAAACGTTGCGCATACGCAACGTATGACAGTCATTCGCGAGAAACAAATGAAAATTCCATAGCAAAGCAACAAACACAAATTGTGTCAACTCATTGGAACAAACTCAACAAAGTCATGGCAAAATACCGGAAGCAATTCCACACTTTTGCAAAAGCAAACATAAGAAGAAGAAAAAAAAGATGCTGGGAATGTGCACCACCTCCAATGTTCTGTTTGCAAGAGCAATGTTGATTAACGATCGCTGTGTGGCACGCCAGAAGAAAGTCAAAGGGCAAACTACGCGATTGGAGTGGGCTGAGGGGGTTGAGGGGGTCGAGGGGGCAACTACATACTCTACGTAAATACTTATTATTATTATAAGAGTGGAGTTTGTCGTGTTTGTTGGCAGCACACGCATTAAGTGGCGCAAATTCTTTAGCCCAAGAAAAACATTTTCATTCCAAGGCGTGTGTGTGTGCTTTATTCTTTTTTTTTTTGGGAAATGGTGGGAGGGGGTGGTGGCTTGGGCTGAGGTAGGGTATTAAGGGAAGTAACGGCAGTTGTTTGAACTTATCTATATTGTTTTGCCATATTGTTTTCTTATGCCATGTGTGTCGCACTCTGCCTTGCTCTCATGTATCTCTCTGTCTCTTTCGTGCGTGCTTTTAGCTGTTGCTCTGTTGTAGCTATCTCTGTCGGATGTAGTGACTTGAAAGTCCCATTGTCTTTAGCAAATTTGCTTTACTTACGCCGGCATTCATTGACTTTTTCTATTGCTCTTGTTGTGCCATTTTCAAATGCCTCTTCTTTACGCTTTTATTTTTTTTTTCAGCTTCCACCTCTCCTTCTCTCACTCAGCTACTTGCTCTCTCTGTCTCTGTCTTGCTGGTTGCGTACGTGTCTATTATTGGTATTTGCTGAATGAATGGATTGTACGTGCCCGAAGGCATTCGCATATCTTAGCTCAAGCATTGCATGAAGGAGCTACGACTCCGCCTTTCCCTTGTATGCGTGACTCAGTCGCTACAGTTCTCTTTTCTCTATCGCTCTCTCTTACACTCTTTTTCATCTCTTCTCTCTCTTTAGCTTCTCTGGTTACTCTGGCACATTCTGCGGTTGAAATCTAAGCGATTTTACATTGTTATTGTTATGACTGCCAGGCGGCGCAGTCCCCGTCTGCTTATAGAGACATATCAGAACAACTACCACACATATATGTATGTATGCAAATACAGACACACACACACATTTACACATTTACTATATATATACATATATACAAATACAGTTGAGTTTTATTTATACATGCATTTATTTGTTGATGGCGTATTTTTGTTTATTTATGTATATTCATATGCATTTGTCGCAATAATCATTAATTTGCTGATAAAACACGCCCACATGTTGTGGGTGTGAGAGAGTGTGTGTGTATGGTTTCCCTTTATTTTGTTGCTGTGTCATCGCTTGGCTTCAATTTTCATTGCATTTGCAATGCTAAATACAAATACGCTAAATAAAATTGTAATTCGTTGGGCTAATAAATAAATGCGCCCTAATGTAGGCAACACAATTTGCACAACTTTAAGCACATCCCCCACTGCAAAATGTGGTATTGGGCATGTGGCATGTTCAATGCATTTTTAAAGCCAAAGCATATAATGTAGATTGAATTTGAGCGCTGCTCTAAAGATTACCGTCAGTCAGTGGAATATGGAAAGCAACAGGATAGTAGGATAATGCATGAAAGCGAAGTAGAAAGGCGAGAAGCACAAATAATAACACACAATATGCGAACAGAAAGCCAACGGCAGCAGAAGTATACGAATATACGAGTAAACACAAATCCAAAACCCAATCCCCCAAGCCGTAGCTCAGCTCAGCTCAATGACAAGCTCCGTCTGCATGAATGTATTACGCTGCGTATACGTAAAACATTTCACGATATCATTGTGTAAATAAACTGCATTTCACGCATTTGCTTTGAGCTCATAAAAACTACAAGTATAGTCAACTTAACTCATTATTGCTTAAGTAAGGTGGCAACGCTAACAACGAAATGTAGGAAATTTTTCAAAGGCTGTCAACTCTAGTTTGCAAAGAAAGGTGCTAACAGCATATCATATGTTTCTATAATAAGATGACAACGCTTAGCTTAAAATTGATAACTGTACCTAAACTAAGCATGACTTTGTCGAAAATCCATTGAATATAGCGTTTTTTTTTTAATTTGTAGAAATTTTGCCAATCTGGCCACTTTAGTTAAAGATATAATTACTTTCAGCACAAAATAATGTATGATTTTGTTAACAACACAAAGCTTTAAGCAGTTGTATTAACATTTTTAAAGTTTTGCTAGTCTGGCAACTCTCAACACAATTAGTTAGATCGTATGGTAACACCACGAGAATGCTGAGAATGCATTGATTGAATACGTTGAACGTAGCATAAGAACAAATCATTACCAAGGTGTCAACTCTAAATAACAGATAAGTAATGTCACTTAAGGAACCTTCTAATATGTATAAAAAGAATTAATGGAAATTAATCATCTTAAGTATATAGAACAGTTTTGTTGACGTGGCAACTTTGATTTTTGAAGTTCGTGAATTTCTGGAATACATGAAATACTTTTTTTGTATAAGCGCTGTACAGCACACATACATACATATAGTATGTAAATGCGCTGAGTAGTTTGACGTTACACAACACTATTGTTGCCACACAGATGCGTTTTGGAAAATTGGTTTGGGGAAGTTGCCACTTGGTGGCGTTTTATCGCGGCAAAAGCGACGTGTTCGTCTCCAGCGAATCCAATTGTGAAGCAGCATTATATATATATATATAAATATATAAGAATTTCTTGCATTTTAAATCGGATTACTTAAAGCAGCGAACGAACATTGCCACAAGCTTTGCCAGCTAGCGTGTTGTTGCATGCAACTTGCTTCTAGTTTTTGCTTGTGAAGACATCGCGACGTTTGCTGTTTGATTTTGCCAAGAACGCAATCGTTTATTATTATCGTTTATTATTATTATTATTTACAGTTTACGCTTTTGGCTGTCACTTATCATCGCAATATTTGTATGTGCCTCGCAAGTTGATAGACACGTGCCACACTGTCACATCACCACTGCCGCACTGCAGTGCAAACATTGTGTTGGCAAACATGCAACAAATCGTGGCATCCCAGCTTGAGCCCAAGGCCCCAAAGCCATCCATCCATCTAAGCACACAAACAACGTTTATGACAAATTTTGATAGACCTACAAGCCCAACAAACAATTTACAAACATTCTCAGCTTGACATATCTTTAGACAACTCTGCACTTAAACTTCCTTCGATTTCTCGCTTTCCCCTTTAATTTATTTACTCTATCAGTGTGAATGTTTAGAGGTGAACAAGATATTATGTGATTTTAACTATTAAAAAGCCATTTTACATTGGATTTAATCATTAATAAATATTAACTAATACGCAAATGAAACCTTTACTACTCTGATGTCACTATTCTTAGAACTGCAAACACTCAAACACTTGGGCAACTAAATCTCTGGAAGTAGATTCTTTTATACTCATAAAGTAAAAAGAACTTTTGATTTCCTAAAAACTAGTTTCGTCATTCAGCAAACATTAATTAGCAATTTATGATGAATAGTGAGGCAATTACTAATTGAAATACCTGCTGAATGCTTTGCAATGACAATTAAATCCCACACTGTGCAGGTATTTCATCAATGAAATCATAATTAACTCCTTGGCATTATTCTCATTCCGATAGTAAGTTAATCAGCAAATCCATCTTACTGCCACACACAGCGTTGCATGTTGCATGTTGCATTCTGTCACAGCTGGTGAGCATTATTCAAGCAGCTGAAAAGATGTGCAACAGTAGTGTACGTATATTTGAGACAAACAGTCAATCAATCAATACAATAGGTACTCCAAACCTTGTTACTGCAGTAACCGCATCTACACAGAATGCAACAATAAATTTGAAAGTTCTTGGCATAAATGCAAGCAAATGACAACAATGTTGAAATTTAAGTAATAACAAATGGAATTTTATTTGCTGCCAGAATTTCATTGGTCAAATGAAATAGTCTGGTGTGTGTGTTATAAAAAATATTTACTTATATTTTAAGAGATTTAATTTTAAGGAAAAGAAACAACAAACTGGTTATTTATTTCAATGAAATTTTTTTATTAAAATTGCTTTAATTTTATTATAATTTATATTGAATTTAAGAAGCACACAAAATAAGCATTATTCACATTAAGAGTTATTAAATAATTTTAAACCCAGTTGTGGGAATAATATAATGTATAATATTCTTTTACAGTTGGAGTTTGTGGGACATGCACTCGATTTGAATTAGAAAATTCTGCAATATTTTGGCCATCAATCTCAATCTCTGCACTGTGGCACAACGACAGGAACCAGAACAACAGCAAACTGCAGCGGAAATAGAAGTGCGGCATAAGTGCACTTCCGGTGCCGTTTGCAGTCGCCGCATGCAATGCATAAATTTTGCACAACATATTTATGTCTCACTGTCTGTATGTACAGTGTGTGGTTGCTATTTATGTGTGTGTGTGTGTGTGTGTCTGCGTGTATGCGTATTATTTTACTAACGAGATTTGCACATTGTTGTTGTGGCATATCACGTATACGCAACGTCGCCAAATCCCGCAAAGCATTTTGCAATTTTTCACAGTGCTATGTTGTACTATCTGTGTAGCGTGTGTTTCTATTGCTATTTGTAATAATATTTGAGCATCCATTGTGCAACAGTTGCATCTCCATGTCGCCAGCACCTGCAATTCACACACAAACACAAGCACACACACACACACACGCACAGATTGTAACGCTTGTTTCCGCTTCGACTGCAACTGTGGCTGCGGCAGCTAAAACCTCAGCTTTACTGCTACCCACTTCCCTTCCAATCATTAAGCGAATTAATGGCTGGTTTAGTTATTTCAACTGCAAACTGTTTGACTTTGTTGCATGCAACACACAAAAATTCTCACTCGCCCCGTTAGCCAATGTGGCAACTAGTAGCTTGCGGTTGCCACTAAGCGCATTCAACCCATAATGTGGCACATAGAGCACAAAACTGCGGGCACTATTATGTACACAGAAACATCTGCTTCTAAAAGCAACACTATGAATTGCATAAATGATCGCTAAAAAGCAGTTTTTAAAAATAAAATGTAGAGTCTTAGTTTAGTTGAAAAGTTTTTAGATATCTGAAGCTAACTCACTCATGGTGAACTGTAATTTACAACTCTGTTTGTTTTTATATATTAAAAATATATTATTATTATTCATAGCAAACAAAATATATTAAGATATTTTAAGCCAAGTCACACAATGTGTATATCATAAAGTATATGTATTCTTGATCAGCATCCCAAGGCGAGTCATTAAAGCCATGTCCATCTATCCGTACATACGTCTGTCTGCTCGTTTGTCGGTGTGTCCGTATGAACGAAAGGATCTCAGAGATGGTAAGATCGACAATCTCTATTGGATATTCAGTTAAATAATACAATCTTGTTTGTCTTTTTTGAATCCACGACCCATTCGCCCACAATAAGCGAAAACCTAGACATACCTCGAAAAAATAACATGTTTTTGGCTAATATGTAAGTATCTCTAACACCTACACAATCGCTCCTAGATGCAATATAAAGACAATGAAACCCAAATTTTTTAGATGCCAAGTCCCGTTCGCCCGTAAGACACAAATATAATTTCAAATTTTCTTGCCTCTAACTCACGTATTTCTTATCGTATAGTTCTGTACCTTCACAGTTGTGTAGAGGAAAACAATTTTAAGCGATCCTAAAAATCGCATCAAGATCGGATTATAATCAAGAACGTTATCATACATCAAAAACGTAAGTTTACAGTACCAGCGTAAAGCATGTGTGCGAGTGAGAAAAACATACAAACACGTGTGCATGTTTGGCTCTTACAGCGTTTACTTCGATGTGAACTCACGGCCGTAAACTCGACTGAATTTTCCAATTAACCTATTTTTATTTTTCTCAAAAAATTGTATATTTTTGCTTTATAAATAGAAAACAAAGTTTCCAAATTGTTCTTGGTCTAACGTTATAGCTTTTATTGAGATTTTACAAACTATAGATCTGCTAGAAATTTCAGTGTAGAGTTAATGGAGAAATCTGCAACTGCTTCTGAACTGCGGTCGCTTCAAGGACACGCCTGAAAGCATGCAACCCGTGGCCGACTTGCAACATGTGGCAACATGTACGGTGCCGTACACACGTATTTGCATTGACTTAACCACTCTTACAGCTTTAGGCTGTGGATTTTTGTGGCATTCTCTTGTGTTCGGTTTTATCTAAAATATCCAACAGAGTTATTGGCAACTGAATTGCCTACACATTGATTACTTTTTCCAGCCAGTTTACAAACAAAACTTGTTGACCAGGTTTTATATATGGATTATGTGAGTAACATACCAGAACACCTCTTGAATCCCCTGAAATGGAAGGCACCACAGAGCAAAGCTGGGCATTTTCTTTGCTTTTCATTTGCGGAAAGCCCAATAGCAATTTGTCAGCCAACTTGACTCACATGGATTTCACAAATGTAATCCATTGCTGAGAGTAAAATTTAAAAGTATATATGTGCACATAGATCTTATAATTTTCATTAAACGATTTAATAGAGTGCAGAATCCATTTAAATCTCAATTGAAATCATAAAAGTACCAAATAATAATACCTATGGGCTTAGCTTTCAAATTCTTGAATTGTTTTGTGTACACTTTACTCAGCAGAAGAACACACAATGTAGTAATTGAGAGCTAGAAATAGTAAAACGGACACAATTGCAATTTGTGAGATTCCAAATGGTCTTAAAATGGCTTATGAAGTTTAATTAAATATAAATATGTACTGTTATGAATTCGAATATTACTTAAAAGTGATTGAACCTGGTAGCAAATTGTTTGTTCGACTGTAGCAACAAAATGCGTAGTCTTAAAAAAACTTATGTGATGAATGTACATCACCCCAAAGGATGCAGGAACAGTACATAGTATTTAACAAAACAGCACATTCGCAAATATTTTTCGAAACATCCTAAAAAGCAATGAACCAAATTTTTAATTTTTGCATACTCAAAAAATCAATCAAACGGAATATAAGTAATATAAGAAGAATATCTACTTTTATGAAAATTAATAAATGTTTGAAAAAAAAAAACAACCCATAGCATATAACATATAAAACAAATATTTATTTATTTGTATCGCCATCAAATAACTCCCATTCTTTTCCCACTCGTACCTTCCTCTCCTCTCCTTACTTTTAGCTGTACTCCGCCCAGTTTAATATCTTAAAGCAGCAAATAAAATTGCTATGTGCACTGATTACCTAAATGCATAAAGAAACTGGCATTTTCAATTGATTTCCTTATGGTTTTCAAAGATTCTTTTATAAAAAAAACAAAAAAAAAAAATAGAAAAGGTAAGAAATGAATTCCATTCAATGGAATTGCACTCACATTCACATTGACACATTCCTTGGCATTCGTCGCATATAATCCATACTCCTTCTAAAAGGTGGTATTCCAGTGGGAAAATTCCCAACAACTGTCATTTAGCAAAGAAGGAAATTTTGTTGCGTCGCAATACGAGAGGTGCACGGTTTACTGCACGTTTGCAACTGTGATTAATTTCCGGCTGGTTGGCGATAAAACTGCTTTGCCTCATCAATATCTGGTTACGACTGGCCTCTCCCTCCCATCCTCCCATTCCATCCCTCATAGTCCCTCCACTCACCGTATCACTTGATCTCTTCCGTACTCTGGTTGCTGCGTGTGCGCATCCAAATAAAACCTATCATTTTGTGTAAACGTCAAATACTGCGAATTCTACAAATTTCTTTCTCTGTTCTCGTTTTATTTCGCATGTTGTTTTTGTTTTTATGTTGTGCTTTTTTTCCATTGGAAAGTTGCATTTGGGTCAATGATGTTGTGCTTCTGTTTTAATTTTTGTGCCCTTTTTGGCTTCATTTTTATGTGCAACAATATTGCAGCAGGGGAAAAAAATTATTGCATATTGCATACACTTGTAAATAAATAAATCAATAGAGGGTCGCGACCCCAATGTGGACAACATGCAAGCGTAACATGAAATATGTATGCCAAACAACGCCCAGCAAATTCCAAGTGACAACATATCCCCAAATGGATCACTGCTGATATTTAGTACACTGCCAAAATATGTTTCTAACCAGTAAAGTAGAGCGTTCCGACTATTAAAGCCTCTGAGTTATTTAAAAAACTTAAAAGTAGTTTACAGAAAGCACTGATTTTGACCGATCGTTCACACGTGAGCTATGTGATGTGAATGACTGAATCTAACTGATACTATCCCACAATATGAAAAATAATTCTATGCACCTAATGTTCAACTTCGAGTGATATTTCCAGTCGCAGATGACTTCGTCTACTACTTGTTTGAGAAACCTAATGTTTTTGTCAGTGCATCAGCTGTGATGTTCACTGAGCTTTGACCAGTGAACAATTTTGTATCTTCCCTCATTTCGGACCATCTTTATGCCATGGCATGCCATTATGATATTCAATATTCCAAAAAATAGAGAATCTCAAGAGCTGGTACCGTGTCTGTTCTTGATTTGCCTCTTGTGTTCTCCAAATGATTTTATTTATTACAAGTACGAGAATGAGAGCTTGTATTTGCTAGCCCATTTTCAGGGATTTTCATAGTCACACATAAAGTGCGTTTCTCTGATGCATAAAAATAAAATCTCAACGACGAAAACCACAAAATTCTTTTGTTCAGCAACTGAAGTACGCACATTAGAAATGTCTAAGAAGTCCGTAGTTCATTGTCCGTTGCCCGCAGTCCGAGCAATGCTTCATTTGACCACTGCACAGGAGATTTTAATGGAATCGATTGTCATCAATCTCTGTCTCTGACAGAAAAGCATAAAAATTTACCAAACAAACTGATACTAATAGTGCTCACAATCGTCACAGCTCATTGCTGACGGTATTCCTGTGTAGACATGTCCATCCGCAGGCGACATAAAAGTAACGAGCATTTACTATACATAACGAGTAGCTGAATGAAACAAGAAGAACATAAATCATAGAAATTAGTTGTTTAGCGAGATAGTTGCTTGGGTAATGAACATGTAGCATATGGTTTTTTCAATATTGCAATTTTTTGAGACTCTATAAATATATATACATATAATATAACATAGTATCATCATAAAGTGTATCAGATTTTATATCCGTATTTAAATTTTTCCAATTTCAGCTAAATTTTATTTAATTTTTAGATCCACACATGCAATCTAGCATATATGTATGTATGTATGTACATAGTAATATACTATCAGTATCGGTAAAATGTTAAAAGTAACGAGTAGGAACAACGAGTGGATGTGATAGCTTATACCTGAAATAATCAAGAGACATATCAAAGAAGTAAAAACGCTACAGTCCATGGGACAAGAGTGTACTGTCATTTAGTCTCCATTTATTAGTAATAATAAGTGTTAAATGTTTTCATATAATATTGTTTTAATTATATAATCAAGGAGTGGGAAACAAGAATAAAGAAATTTTAGGGGAAATTCAAAAAGTCAAGATTTCAATTGACCTTTTTGCTTAACAAATAGAATTGTTCAAACTAATTGTTGATTAAGGAATTTTATTTTTAAGCATTTTAATTTTTTAGAAGCTTTAAGTAATCAATTGCTCACATTGAAAAAGGCAATTTGAGTTGCAATCAAAACATTTACCTTTAACTAGGTATATGGTATATATGTATAAAGTTTATCTATGTATAAAAATAAAGGTAACTGGTAGCTGCATCAATTGCACGGTTTGGTGTTGCAGTTGCAAGACCAATACAATTTTGCCGCATGTTGAATCGAGTGAAAACGCAATTACATGTACTCTCTCCCCTCTCCACTCTCCACTCTTTACTGCCCCACTGCCTTGTATCTTTCATCTAGTACAATCTACAAACTGCAATCTCGTATCTAGTCGCTTCGCTGGCGACAAATCGAGCCTTGCAGACAGGTTAACATGCTGGCCAACTGTGTCACCAAACGAACATTACCAACTATACCATTACCTTCACCTTCACTCACATTCACAGTCATATTCACAGTCACAGCCATAACCGCAGTCACAGTATCAGTTGTTGCCTTGATTATTACAACGCAAGCACACATTTTGTGGCCAGCATCTGCAGGTACAAGCATCTATCAAGCTATGTGTGTGAGTGGGGGTGTGCGGATCTGCATCTGTGGCCAGGCGAGTGTATCTAACGACTGTCAGGAATTGCGCGGAAAGTGACAACCATGCCCACAAAACTGGGCGTTGTTTGATGTGCACGCAAATTATAACTGCAATGAAACTTAAGCGGCTTAAACTTGTTGAAGGGCTTCCGGTTTTCGCTTGTTTTTCGAATTTGCAGCTTAAAAGTGCGCAGAGTGTTATCGGTTTGTGGAAAATATATAGTAATTTTTAAGTTTCTGATCATCAAAAACAATTTCGATCATCTTTTCAAATCTACAACCTATAAGTTAAATACTGAATAAGTTTGAGGCAAGAAACTTTGTTTAGAGGTTTCATAACTTGTAAAGATCATATATGTTATGTAATTTTACTTAACCATTTTCATAAAATGAATGAAAATCGTTCAGCCAGCCGATATATATGATCTAAGAGTTTGTAAAATAGTTTAAAAACAAAAAGATTTTTATACATAATATTATTCTTTCGGCATTCGAATTGTGACCAAGTCTCATCTCATCCCTGAAACCTAATAAGGCTGACAATTTAAATTTGAGTACAAGTGGTAAAAACTGTACTCTAAATATGTTTAGAATACTTCATCATGATTGCATAATAGGTTTCGTACTCAGCGTGAACAGTCATACATCGAGATTACACTTACAATTTTGCGCTGCGTTAGTGCGTCGAAATAATTGCTAAGAGCATATATGCAGGGTCTTTAACAGTCTGTCTCTCAAGTAAAGCCTTTTAAAACTAGTTTTATGCTCACTCCCATCAAAAGTTTCATTACGTGTTTGGTATAGAGCTGGGGAGGTGCTCTACTTGGCTGCGATAGAGACATCACACTTTCGACAGTTCTAATGCGATTTAAGGCATTAAATTATATTTCCATAAGTGTAAACTGCAATTTTGTGAACGAGTGTGTGACAATTTCACAATAATATTTTAGATAAGTATATTTTAACGTTTATTTAATCTTTTAAATCTTTGTAATCTCTCTTTACATAAACTTAAAATCATTCTTGGAAAATTTCATCTTCTTTATTTGTTTAAGTTAAAAATTTAGAAAACTTTTATGTTTTTAGTTTATCCAATGCATTCAAAATCAGACTCATCACAACACACAAAATTTGAAATCAAATGTCAATGCGAAACACTGTGGGGATGGCGTCGGAATAATTTGAGTGATGTCCTCGTTCCTTGTTCGGTTTTTGGTAAACAGAAACAGAATTCATATTGTGTACGAGTGTCATTAGCAGCAGGCGGAGAGACAACAAGGTCAATAGGTTGTTTACCAGCGTCGTTTTCCCGAGCCAAATAGATTGTAAATTGTACCAGCAAAAATATAAACAATCGAGGAAATTAGAAAGACAATTCGCCAGTTGGATATGGATGGATTCTTGTTGATCACATGTCCAGCAATCATCGGTGCTGTAAGTCCCACCAGATTGGCTGTGCAGTTGGTAATCGCTATGAGAAGTCCCGCATATCGTGGCGATAGATCCAGATGATTGATTTTAAAGCCCGAATAGATGGCACCATTGCATCCCATACCGATGGTGAAAATAACAACAGTCAAGACGAGACCAGTGTGACAATATCCGACGGCAAGCAGAGTCATTGCCGGACCGTACTGACCAATTGAGTTCATGATCTTACGGGTGATCGTAATGCTAAGTTTCTTGCGTATCAGCAAGTCTGCAATGAAGGCAAACAACATGGCCATGAGCCACATGGCCAGATAGGGCAGTGCGGATAGAACACCATTCGCCTTAAGATCCACATTCATCACCATGGCCATATAGGTGGGTAGTTCGGTCATCAGCGTTTCATAGCCATAATTGTGACCGCAGTGGGCGATCAGAATGCCCCAAAAGGGCAGTGATTTACAGATACTACCCATTGGTGTTCTGCCACTCTCCCCATCTGGTGGATTTGACCAAATTGTTTCCACGATATAACTACGTTCCGCATCCGTTATGTGCTTTGCTACCTCGGGACTCTCCGATACAAAGCAAATGAAACAGATGCTCCAGATTGTGCTCACCGCCCCAAAAACATAGAATATGGAAGGCCAACCGCCATCGAATCCATGTGCAGCCAGCAGTCCACTCAACGGCATCGATATTATGGTGCCAAACTGTGCACCAGCATAGACAGCGGCTCCGGATCGACTTCTCTCATCGGGCGGTATCCACTGGGCCAACATGGCATGAGTGCAGGGCACAATGGGGCCCTCGCCGAGGCCCTGAATGAATCGCACTACACTGAGCGCAACGTAACCACCTTTGCGTGCTGCAATTGGCACAAAAAAGGCAACAACCGAATTGAGCATCATACCCCAGCCAAGGAATTGTTTGGCTCCATAGCTCTTGATGAGAAATCCAAATGGAATTTGTGTCACAACATAGCCATAGAAGAAACTGGCCAATATGTAACCCTGTAACTTATAGCTCCAAGTGAATTCACCATCACGATGATAGCTTGTCGTTTCGTTTCCCTCTTTATCGTACTCCTCATTAATTGCCGTATGATTTACCATTGCCACAATTGCCACAGACATGTTGGTCCTCATCACATAGGCATTGGCCATGCCCAGAAATAGCATAACTGTCACAAAGAATCGACTTCTAATATATGGGGGAATCTGACTATCCCGTGTATACTTGGCCTTTGCTCCTTCTCCTTCATTCTTATCCATTTCCTTGTAAGCACATTCAATTTGGATATGTCTGAATATTTATCTTTAATTTTCACAATGTGTGACTTTGTAGAAATGGGTAAATTTGTAGTTAGATTGTTTTAAAATGTTGCTTATTTTTTAACAAACCTAATATACCCTTGGCAATTTATATAAAACAGTTCCTTAAACACCAATCTACAGTACAACGAACTTTACTCCTTTTTATACATTACATAGCAGAGCATAGTGTCGCTGTAAAAATGATTTTGCTAGTTGAACTCATATATCGCCACCTCCACACTCACTAGCCCCTTACACACGATTACACTGCCTGTAAACTGTCTTTGTCTTGCTCATAATAATGTCATATCGAATTCAACTTAATCGGCTTTGCCGTCAAATGACTTCACACTAGATTAACCCCATTGCGACTGTCGAAAAAAAATAACAAAAACAACAAACACAAAATCTTGACGCCTTTGAAGCTGCTCACAAAGTTTTGACTCACTGTTCACGCAAACACACTCACACACAACCTGCTTCTTTTGTCAATTTTGGGGTTTATCAAATTAATTTCGCATATTTGTCAAGAATTTACGACTTTGACTAGATCTGATTAATGTTAACAATATGTCTATGAGAGAGTTTTAAAGAGTAGAGATATACAGTGCTGTCTGGATATGATGATCCCCCCTATATAGTGAACACCCAATTTAGTGTATTTTCTTCAACAGGTTGTCAATGATTTAAAAAATAAAAGAGCACATCAAAAACCGCTCAGATATTAATAGAGTTCGACTACTATAATCTTTTAAATAAATATAGCTATAGAGTACAATATTTGCTTAAGAATGTCAACCAGTTGAGAAGTTATTTCCCAAAAAGTAATCAATATATTTACTCTTAATATTTTGAATTGATAAATTGTGCCATTTCGATATTGTCACACTCAAGGTGAATTGAAGTGTTTTCGAAAGGGTTTCGAGAAATGTGTAATTATTGGCGAAACATTTCAATATGAGCATTAGGCATATCTATATATAGTATCGTACACATAAGCTAACCCTTATTTCTAATGTAATCAACACACAGGCACACACACCAACATAGAGGCAGCATAATAGCGCATTGAAGCGTTGGTTACGTATACGCAACGTTGACTTCGTACTTATTCAAACGAACGAGCATTCGCGATGGTTTAACTTGCGGCTATGTGACGATAGGATGTGAGAGTATTTTAAGTGATTTGCATAAAACGCTAATCGCCATCAAAGAGGCACTGAAATTTGAATGATTCACTGAAGTATGTGAATATAATGATGCCATGTCAACACCCATTCACACATTCAGTTGGCTATTCAATTATAGAAATTCGAAATATATGAATTGAAAACATGCTTCCAGTGTGTATATAGCATATAGTATCGTATATGAAATGTGTCTCAATTGAAGCCTTTTTTTTTGGATAATGAGCAGCGGCAGCGTGGAGGAAATTGCACCTTATGATTGCGCTGGCAAAAGTTGGTTACGCCACGAAGTTAGCACGGAGGATACCATGGTGCATTTGGCATTGAGATGTGGCATGACAGTCGGACAACTGTGTCGTGCCAATCGCATGCATTATCAGGATATAATACAAATGCGACGCTTCATTTGGCTGCCAGTTGCTCAGTCGGACAAGCAGAATAGTAGTGTGCAGTTGCCATTAGAGCAGCAGCAAGTGCTTAAAGTTGCGACTTTGCCACCGCACTTTTATCGCCAGAGTACCCCTAATGTGGATGACTTTGCGGAGGAGTGCGATCCGCTTTTGATCACCACGAAGTGCATGTGATGCCATCACAATAAAGTACCTGAATTTGCGAGCACAATTTAATTAGCGACCACATCAGGAGGCAGCTACCTTCTGCTATCTACTTCTCTTTTCACCCCTTAGGTTCCAATGTCCTGGCTGTGAATCTGGTTCTGGTTCTGGTCCTGTGCTGCATTTGCCATTACATCCTGTCTAGGTCGCTGTCGCTGCTGCCGTCGACAAAGCGACAAAGCAAAAGCAAGCAGCAGTTTTATCAGCCAAGTGAAATTGTGGGCGGCATTCCAATTATCGTTACATTATGCTCTTCTTGCGGCACACACGAATCTCGCATGAGCTTTACAGGTCACCCAAATAGCCCAAAGGACAAACCAGACAATCGATTAGGTAATAACTTAAATTTCAAATTTGTATGGGAAAGCGTGGAGTGTATAGTACATATATGTATATATATTAAATTATAGTTACACCTTAACAAAATGGAAATATTTCTAATGGAAAACTAATTAGTTAGCTTTTGTGGAATTTATCCCAAAAAGTTGGTTGTTAAATTAAATTAAATTATACTTTATTAGTTTTCATAAGCTTTAATACTTGTCACCGACAAAGTGCAATGAACCAAGGTGACTTCTTTAAATAGTATTAGTAGGGTATTTATAAAGAGATAGAGACTTCAATTTGCTGGCTTGAGTTTTGTGCAGCGTACATTAAGCAAATGCCTGGCAATTTTTGTCGCACGGCGGAAATAAAGGAGAAATGCGAGAAAAGGAGCCCCATTGGCAGCGTTTAGCTTCACCTTCCTCAGTCTCAGTCACAGTCTCGAACCCGCTACCCACTGTTTCCTCTTTCCAGTCCACTTCTTGGATGCTAAAGTATTTGTTGTTGTCCCGCTGAGTTGATTAGAAACCCCAAAGCGCTGCCAGCTGTCGTCGTGCGCTACAAAATTGGCTTTTAATTGTTGCAGAAGTGAATTTGCCACAAACAGGATGCAATTAAGACATTCAAATTCAGAATTCGAGTGTCGCACACAACGAAAGAGAGAGAGAACAGAGAACAGAGAACAGAGCGTATGAGTCAGAGAGAAAGAGTGGAGTACGTATGCAAAAGTACATACTACATACATATATGCACATACATATATTTGAGCGCATGAGGCACGTGCAACGGTAGAGATAAGCAGGTCGACCACGGGCGACCGTTGGCGACCCCGACACACATTCAAAGTGGAATATTAACTAATCTGTGTGCGGCACTTGAGCATAACGACGTTTGCAATGAAGCAATCGTGCCACTTTTGGGCAAGGACGCGTGCTTCACTCCCATCCTCCACTCACGACTCTCTGATTCGGTCAAAAACTCGGCTTGAGTCTAACAGCAGTCGTGCGTGCCTAACGCTAAAAGACCCTGTACTTACAGCACGCTATACGCATGCCAGCAACTACATTAAGCGATTTTATTTCTGGAGTTGATAGTTAAATTATTTGGATAATTTAAACAAAAGCTTCGACTATTGAATCTGATGTGGCTATGCTTTACACTATCAGTGCAATTATGGGATCGTAGAACGTAGGCTAGTCAAGATTAAATAGAACATCTGGCAAAGAGGTAATGAGTTTAATATAAAAACATATTTAAACATTAAATATAAAAACTAAATAATTCAATATTAATAATTTGATTAAATCATTCATAATTATATAGCTCAACATATTTAATTATGAAGAAACATAAACTACAAAGTTATTTTATCAAGAACGAAAGTTTTTGTTTTTGAATGAAGAATGAACTAAACTTTTTATCATAAGAACACAAATTATTTTATTCAAAACGTTGATATATTTAATATTAAAGCCAAAAACCCATATAAGACCTGCCAATCTTACTTCACCAACTCAACACACCTGCCACATATTCAAAGAGCAGAGAAAAAAAAACTTGCGACGGAATGAAAATGGAAAAAAGGCCAGGCGCATAGAAAATATGCGTACGTGCTCGTGTGATAAATTCACATTTTCCGGCTTGTAGCCGAGGCAGCGACAGGACAATCGCCTGGCATTGATAGACACCAAAAACCGAAGCGAATGTCGAATGAGGATGTGAATGTAGTTGTGGGTGGGTGTGGCAGGTACAACAGCCGTGAAACGTAGCGCAACGCCGGTGTCAAAAAGGAAGTGCCAGCAGAAAGAGAAGTCTCAAAAAAAAAACCCAAAAAAAAAAGAAAATAGAAAATATGCGAAACGCAGACAGCGATGAGCACGATGACGACGAGAAGAATGTCGTCCATGAATGGCCACATTTTGTGCCTTTTTGACAGACACAACTTTGGAATTGCTCTGATTATGCCCAGGTTCGGAGGCAGACACAGAGACGGAGACAGAGACGATGACGTACAAGGCAAAACAGATGGAAATGGAGATGGTGATGGAGGGGTCAAAGAGAGAGGGAGAGAGAGAGCGAGACACAGATAGGCATGGGTCACAACCGACCTACACTCGACTCGACTCAATGGCATGTTGACAATGATAACGAAGTTGGCCCTGGCTCGGTTTAGCATTCACACTCGCACTCGCACTCACATTCAGACTAGGATTCAGACCAGTAGGGATAGCTAAAAAGCATGAAAGATAAGTAAAGACAAGCTCACTCAACCGACATATACTCAGGGCTAGTATTGAACGCTTCTAGATCTATCTCCATCGTTTTTACACATTCATGCAGTGTATTTTGATGTCCTGCTCATGATTCAATATATGTTTTTCATTACTTTTCTGCTAATTTGTTTCTCGGAAGAATGTTTCAAGACTGCTGGCGATATTTACTGTAGAGAGACCCGTTTGATATATCACTTTTTCAGAAACACTTACATAAAATAGCTTCAAAAAATTTGTAATGCGATGTTCAGATTTGTCAGACAATTAGCAGTATTCGCCTGTAAACACAAGGGGCTTAAACACTTAATCAAATACATATGCAAATACTCTACACCCACGGTGCAGGGTATAAAAACAAAGAGCACTGTGAAAAATATCAAATGTCGCATGCCGACATTAATATTTCATGAGAAATCATAGTTTGGTGATGCGTATAATTCAAAGGAATTGCAATCTGAATTAATTTCAAACGCTCGGACCATGATGCTTAAAACGCTCGAATGCTCAGGTATTTCATTCATGCCCAAGGATTCAATAGAGCCAAGTTCAATGCAGACTATAACCGTATTCTCTCTCGCAACCAGGCTGTAAAGTCAAAGTTGATGACAACATAGACGCTTGGCATTTTGTGTGATTTTATCTGTGGGAATACACTGATAACAACAAGCAATGTAGTTAAAAAAAGATAGATTTTTGAGTAATCTTATTGCTTATTTTTAATAAAAATGTTTTAATTTTTGTTGATTAAATTTTAGTTTTATTTCTAAATAAAGCACAAGAACTTTTTAATAATTGTAGTAGCCTAAACTAAATGAATTTCCTGATTTTTATTCGTACAATGTCCACTTGGTTTCCGCAGCTTAACTTATGTTATTTTTGCCAGTGCATAGTTGACTTTAATTGTCAAGCAGTGAGACAGTCAGACATACAGTATCTGCTCTTCCCTGTAGTGCAAGTATAGAAATGTGAAGAGAACAAAGCAACAAAGTTTCAGCATTTCTGCTTCATAAAACTTTTGGTCCCCGCAAAAGGGCAACAAAATGAATGCGTATCGAATTTTGATGCATGTGCAGCGATCGATGGCCACAAAGTGCATTTTGCTGGCTTAGAGCCCAAGGGGGACAGGACTGAAAGCAGTATGGTAAAAGTATAAAAGGGGGTGGGGGGGTATGAATACATCCTTGCTATTGTGTACTAAAGCTGCGGCTGCTGCTGCTGCTGTTGCCAAAGTTTTGTGAACGAAACTCATTTATTTGTTTTCCGCCGTGACAGTTGAACCATGTAATTATACATGGACAGGCTCCAACGCCTGTCGCTACACCCTCACTACTATGCTGTTGTAGTAGTAGGAACCCTTAGCCAAATGCTGAGCCCCCCTCCCGTGGGTCCCTCAGACTGTCAGTCATAATGCTGCCTGAGCGACTTATGAAATATGACAGTTTTGCACACCACGCACAACTTTTGCTCTGCCTTTCAAATAGAAATTATTAGAAAGTTTTGAGCGAAAGCGAAAAGCGCTATCTCTCTCTCTCTCTCTCTCCCTCACACACACACAAACACACACATTCTCTGGTTGCATCTCTTTTCTCACGAGATTAGTGCAATTGGGAATGGCTATGGAAGACGCTAAGCAAAGGCAATGACAGCAAAAGAGAGAGAGAGAGAGAAAGAAAATGATACTATATGAGATATTGCTAAATTCATATTGAACATTTCAAGGTTCTGTCGAGTTTTTGATTTATGCTCGTTGGCAAGCTGCCATAAGACAACTTTTCCAAAATGCCTTACACATACAAACATACATACTTCCATAAAAAAGCTGAAACAGTTGGAGAAAACACTAAAAAGAGAAGGATAGAGAACGATAGAGAGAGAGAGAGAGCGAGAAAGAGAGAGTGCCAGCATTTTAAGTTGCTCAGAATTAAGGTCAAATAACAGACGTTAAATGGCCAACTTGTCTGTTTATGCAATGAATTACGAGTATTCAACTTTAATCTTTATAATTTAAAGTCAAGTGGATGATTTGCCAGTTACTGTGGAAAACAGATCATACACAAAAGCTTTAAGGAGGTAATCATTTAGTGACAAATGATATGGAACACCTAACATTTCTTATATTAACACAGTTTGCAACATGCCAAGCACTACTTTCAGAACTAGTGTGGTTTCGAAAATAACAATTCGAAGTATTTGTAATTTAAGTGTAGTCTTCATGAATGTTTAGCAGAGAACGAGAGACACAAAATGCTTCAAAACGGTAGTAAAATTACAGGATATTTATTTTATATATTACATAAATTTGTATACCCATTATAATAGCGCTCTATTTAATAATCGCAATAAGATATCATATATGTTGAATAAGTTGTAGCTACATTGAGATAGTAGAAAAACGACAACGCCTAAGAGTATGCAATGCAACTTTTATAGCTGAAGTATAATTTCCATAGTAGGTGTATGGTCTGCATAAATTTACTAGCCACATCTGGCTGACAAAAAGATATCCGCACTTGACATACCCATATTTTTGTAAGCTACATGTAGGGTATTCAGAGCCACTTAAAGTCATTGTGGTTATGTTTTGCATATTCATTCAAAGGACGCGCCTTAAAGGACGAAACTTTAAAGCAGGTGTATCGAGACGGCAGAGAAAAAGACAGCCAAACTTCATGTGCGAAAGAGAGAGAGAGAGTAAGTGACAGCGTCTTGAAAGTGGCAATTTTGAGTTAAGTTGCATTTAAGTGAAAACACATTTAACATTCATTCGTTCAATGTGACATTCATTCATTCATTTATGCATTCGTGTTCGCTGATTCGCCCACTCATTCGTATATTCGTTTATTCGTATTTCGTTCGGTTGTTGCATTCACTAAAGCATTCAGTTGCGCACTCGTTTCAGTTGCAAGTTGCATGTTGAAGTTGCAAATTACAGCAAGGCAACAATTTCGCAAATGTCTTTTAATTGATTCGCGAAGGGCAAACGCAACGAATGGAGATAAGTTTCTACCTGACTCTCTCTCTCTCTCCCCTCTCTTTCATTGGATTGTAAAGCATTGGTGGCACGATAATACTTGGAAACAGTGGGAAATGTTGCATGTAATTATAAATTGAATTAAAAGACGAACATTTCGTTCTTCGCCCGATGCTGCTGCTGCTGCTGCAGTTGCTGTTGCTGCCTGTGCTTAATTAAAATTTCATTATATGCACTCTCTCAGAACCTAACAGATATATATGGAGTATAACAGAGTGTATGTGTGTGTGTGAGAGAGAGAGAGGGATAGCAATGTGTTTAAAATGCTGCAAAAATATTTGACAAGCAACTTTACGAGCAAGCCGTAAAAATATTTTCCACTTTTTGGATCCTTTTGCTATGTCTATTAACTGCTCCAGCAGCTAAAACTAATGCATGCATATAGTATGCATACTTACAGTGAACGATGAATGGCATAGTGTACAGGGTACGGGGGTAGTGTATAACGGGAAGGGAGAGGGAATGGAGGAAGCCAGTTGGACATTATGTGTGTTTGCATGCAAATGCATTTGCTGAGTCACAAACAAAACAAAAGACTACCAAATACCTACTAAATGCAACAAACACAAAAAGCAAATGAGCCAACTGCAGTAAGTAAACTTCAACTGACTAGAGAATACCCTATACAAATTATACAAAAATATTTATTTGCATAGTAAACAATTACCATTAATAAAATAACATTTGTATTAAAAAAAATAACTTTATACACAGTTTTTTAGACAAAAAATACCCTGTAACCTGAGTCTTAATTCAATTAACGTTCATTTGTTGCAAGCGCATATAGAATGCAGCATACCCCATTATGTAAACGGAGCGGGAAAAAAATGCAAACGCAACTTGTCGACATGAATTGTTGTTGTCATTTTACATGTCTCCCTCGTTGTTGCTGTTGTTGTTATTTTTGTCTGCTGTTACTGTTACTATAGCTGTACTTTATCGCTGCAAATGTGTATGTATGTGTGTGTGTGTGTATGTTTGTTTGCTCTTTTTTGTAGCATAGGAAAGCATAGCATAGTTTTTAGCGCAAATCAAAATGATTGATGATGATGGCCGTCATGCAGCTAAAGCTCTACTACTATACAGTATAGTACTACGAAAAGTAGTAGTAGTAGTAGTAGATCTAACTCTCACACAAACACACACACACACACTCTGTGCTCTGCTTCCACAGACAACAACAACAACAACAACAACTAGAAACACTTGACAGTTATGGCTGCTGATATACAGCAAATAAACTAAATAAATCCCTTTTTGTGTAATGTCATTTTTGTGCCACTTTGTTTAAAAGCGCCCCCAACTCATAAGACTGTACAAAATATTTGTGTATTTGTACATATATGCATTTATTTAAATATATGAAGAGTGTGTTTTTGTTTGTAATAGTAGTACTAGTAGTAGTTGACACTCTGAGAGCTATGGTTACTCTAAGTGTGCGCTAGTGCTGTTATTCTTTTCAATTCCCAAATTGACGCTGCCCAAAAGTATGCAACACTTTTTGTTGCACTCGTTGCGAAAGAAGGAGTGAGTTGTTGCGTCTTAGCTGATTTATAGCTCATTTTAGCAGTTTAACAAAAATGCTTGAATATTTTTTTGAATATCTATGTCAACAGGTTTGGCTAAGCAACTTTACTCTTGGACATTTATATATTATAATTAATTAAAGCGACTCTTTATTTAATTAACGCTCAAAACTGTTGTATCTCTTTATTTTACGAAGATCCGAATTTAAAATGCCCTGTACTTATTTTAAAGCCAAGACATATAATAATATGAGAAGCGCAATATAAAAGTTAACAAGATCCATTCAGCATTAAGTTCTTTATACTAAAAACAGATTTGCAAGCAATCGTCCCATCATGTAGAAGGTTTTCTAACTCAAAACAGATTTCGAATATATGTTAGTAGTCATTAGGAGAAGCCTACTTTACCATTAGGTACAATCCCTAAACATGCATAATTTAAGTTTTTAAAAATTTCATTTTCATTTTTGATTAAAATGCGTGTGTAATTTGTCAACGCTGAGAGAAAGTTGAGCTGGATTAGAGTGAGATGGCTTTTAAGATGACCACATCGTTGGCACTTCAGCAATCTAGAGTTGAATAATTTGGTTGGAGGGATTGGTGTGTTGGCCACGTTTAAAGCATATTTAGCATTAATCCTTTTGGCCAGATAATATTGCTGTTGCTTTTGGAGCAGCATAAAGCGCTGCCACATTAGGCAAAGCAGTGGCAGTGGCAGCGGCTGCGGTTGCGTTTGCGGCCATTCAATACACAAGTCCAGCTGCTAAGCACTTGGCAACATACACGCAAACACACATACACATAACACACATTGTTGCATCAGTGGTTCGGGCTATTGTTGCTGCCACAGGCATTGTTGCTGCTGTTGCTAGGGCTCGCAAGCTTAACCCCAAATGGATTTCCTTAGAGCTCTCAATTTCTTGGCCGCACATTGTTGGGCTTCACAACTCTCCCATTGACAGTTTATGTTGGCTCGCCAAAGTGCCTCAGTTTAGAGGCAATCAAATTACATGGCATCCTCACCCTTACTGGGGCACCTCACTACCCTTTCTACCCTACGACACTTCTATCAAGCAACCTGCCTTCCTTGCCATCCCTTTCTACAGGTTAAACGCTCTCCCTGCCTCTGTTAACCTGTCTCTCTTCAATCACAAAACACATCACAACTTCACTCGTATTGCAATCGCCTACGTGTTGACGACCTGTCGAGACTATATAACATGGTATCTGACCGAAATTTGAAACTCCTTTCAAATGTTAATGCCCTCCATTGCTACTTGAGACTTTCTGTTATCCTAACGGATTCAAGGGTATAACATTAATAATCGTAAACGTTCATCGGCAGATAGTTGAGAATCGTAAGCGTCACAATTTTTCCAGTTTCTTTAGCTGTGGAACATTAAACTACTGTCTGAATGTCAGTGATACGAATACGAGTATATTACTGATTTTTTTTAAACCAGCTATAAATATTTTCCATAAACTTCATAAAAAAATATTTTCCCTAGCTTCATAGTTACTCCGTTTCACATAGCTTTCAAGTGTCTAAACTGTATATACATTATTAAAAGCTATACATCTAAATCTCTAATCTGTTTGAATTCCTTAAAACTATTCACTTATACATATATACAAAATCGTAAGTGCAGTAATTCTAAAGACTTAAAATTACCCAAATCGTTATTTTAATGAATTTAAATAGCTATGAATTTTGATACAACTGCAATATTAAATACCTCTGAGCTTAAGTTAAAGAACTTAAACAAGTGAAGGCAAATATCAAAGGTTAACAAAGCACACAGACAAAGTTAAGCTGTCATATTAACTGTCATATGCACTGTTATACCGTAAAATAGGCATGCTTTGAAATGTATCCATGTAAATTGTAGTATGAGATTCGTTTTTCAATCCTGCACTGAGGCGATATATGTATAAGTTTTATTGCATTTAAGACACACAGCAGTCGTCTTGCGAAATTCAAATTACATGCCCGGCCATCTTGTGTGGTAACACCCACTCACACACACACACGCACATACCAACATATATAGACACACACTCATACATTTGTATGTACAACAAGCCTTCAAATTCCTTTGGGGCTTTGCCAGAGTGCAATGTCTGTCAACACTAATTGTTGGCTGCTGTCGCTGCCGCCTTTTGCTACAGTAATGTTCCCACTCTCTCTCTCTCTCTCGCTGTTTCTTTACCCCTCTCTATATGTGTGTGTGTGTGTGTAAATCCTGCTTACACACAGATAGAGGACACATAGGCATAATCAGTTGAATCGCATCAGCAGGCAGCGGTAACGGCATCAGCAATGGCAAACTGCTTCGGTTCTTCCCCTTGTCGTAGTTGGTTATATGCCCTTTAAGCGGGTATATGGATTTGGTGTGTACAGTTATGTAATACAGCTGTAAAAAATATATATAATACTAGCTACTCTTGAGATTTGGTTTGGACTCTCGGTTTAAATTAAATATTGATTGGTGTACAAGAAAAGTAACGACCAGAATTGAAAACTGAAGAGAAAAAACTTGAAAGAAAATGATTTCTAACTAATCTTATACAAATTATATAATAACAAATTTTGGGTAAGAGAAACAAATCTTCGTTGTGGTTTTGATAAAGTTGTTTTCTTGTTGTCATTAGCTTTGGCACCCTAAGAAAATGGCGACTTGGACTTTGGCCCGTGGCCGTTTTCGGGTGCGAACATAACACAAATGCTAAGCAGGCCAACATGACACATACACCCATTTAGCACACACACATACATGTGTCTACATATGTTTAATTAAATTGGGTCAAAGCAGTTAACTCACTTGTCTTGGATTATGTTTGCATTCCACCTAATCTGAGTCTTAGCCTCAGTTGAGTATTATATACGCACTCATAAACTACGATACGTTCGTTCTCTCTGGCATTCCCTATTTTACCCATTCTCTACCATTCTCAACCATCCTCCCATTCCATCATTCTTGCCGCACTCTGTTATCTTGAGTCCAGCCGAAAACTATCCAAAAGCTTCGGCTACAAACAATAACTTTAACTTTAGCTCCAACTCCCTGACTTTTGTGTAGATATAATAAATTGGTCTCGTGGCTCGCGCCATATAAAATCAAATTATTGTCTGCATTTCTGGGCGTCTACACAAAATATTGTCTTTGCGAGTTTATTAAAACTTTTTACAGCAAAAGCAGCAGCTAACTAAGCACTCTATGCTTCTCAGAGTCCAGGACTTGTTAGTTGGGCTACAAACTTTTGACCTGTTGCCACACACTCGCACAGAAATTCACACATTCAACCAGCACTAACAAAAGTATTCGCATGCGTTCTGCACAACTTTGCACAATTCTTAACTTTTGCTTGCTTCTTAGATAAATTGGTTAATTAATTGGGGTATGTGTCGCAAGGGAGGTGAGAGTGAGTGTGCGAAATGCTTTGCTATGTGACTAAAACTATTATAACTGCAATTAAATGACATTTTTTCAACTGCTAGTCAAACTGTTATACTTTTACATAGTTGGCATTTGATATTTGTTTGCCTCTACTATTGTTAAAATGTCGTCTGAAAGGTGTATTCATATCGTATTCCTAAAAACTGTTCCCAATCTGAAGAAAACATAGCGGCGTTGACAGAGATTACTCATTTATTCAGAAAATGTTATGCTGCATACATTCAAAGAAATCATCTATATTTGTACACCTTGGTCGTCTGTATCAAAGAGTATTAATAAGGTGACGTACTCCTAAAAACTGTTCCCAGTCTGAATTCGTTTCATTTTAATACCGACTTTGATGATTAAAGTTGCTTATTTGTTCAGAATTTATTTAATTTATTTAAGGAACACACCAGATAAGAACGCATGACCTATATTAATACACATTGGTCGTCTGTATGTCCTTGAATCCATTGAACTGTTATATGCAAGGTGGCATACAAAATGTTATACATTGTTGAACCGATATCAGTCCCATGATTATTAATTTGCACACTACTTAGCTCCCTTAAATTTATTGTGCTAGTCATTTATTCCGTTTTATAAGCTGCGAAAACTGTTCTACTGACATATTGGTATACAAACTGTTATACTGCATTATACTGGTTATTTTTTTTTGGGGTATTGTTGAACAACTGTTGATATATAATGGCAAAGCTTTAGCTGTTATATATACTGTTATACAAAGTGGTATACGCTTTACTTTTCACTTAAGTAAAAGATAATACATATATTCAACAACTTATAATCATAATTACACTCTTTTGGTATAGAACTATTTTCAATACTGTTATACATTGGCAACTCAAATTTTCAAACTCCATATGACGCAAACTGTTCTATTATTCTAACATATACCGACATAAAACTCAATTTCAGCAAAAACACTACTCTACTTTGCTATACATACAGTATTTAAAATATCATCCTTTTAAAATTAATTAATTCAATTGTTATGAAAACTGTTTAAAGTTTAATATACTACTACTCTGTTATACTGTTATATCAACTATTTTATAGATTCTTAACGGAACTATGAGTGTTTCGTGTGTAATGCGAATCGAAAAGCATTCTGATTTTGCGTACGTCAATCTCTTTTAATTACTCCATAAAATTTCCCCACAAACTAAGACCCTTTTTGTATTCGCCTTTGGCATCTTCGTTCATCCGTCTATCCTTTGGTATGCTCGTTGGTCAATGGCTCTTCTGGAAAATCAGCTTGAAAGCATGGGAAACTTGCGTAATCCAATGAACACAAGCAGCTCAGTTGCCATTGATAAAGGCCAACTGCTAGGCAACTGATCCGAAGGAGTTTTCCTTCTTTGCTGGAAAACTGTGCTTAAATATACATGCGTAGTGCTCATAAATAATAGTCCAAGAATAATAACAGATGATGCGTAAATAATGAGAACTGCACAGAAAAAAATGTTGTTAAATTATGTTTTGAAACTTCTTATTTATATTGAGTTTTTTTTGGGTTATTAGTGCTAGATGAACCCAAAAATGTGTATTAAGCTCTCGAAATTTTATAATCCTTATTAATTTTAAAAACTCTGAATTCCATACTGAATTTAAGAAAAGTTAAGTCTATTATTGCCCGATGTTTTGCAGCTGCTTTTTTTATTTTTTCATGTCTGTTGAAATTGTGTGCCCAATTCTGAAATCAACCGTGAACCGCACCTGGCCAAATTCTTAGCTCATTTGGCACTTGGCTGGGACTTGGACATGACATAGCAACGGATTAAGTTCCTTTTCTGGACTTTTGTGCCACATTTTGTGGGACAGCAAATGCTGCAAATGCTCAGACATTTAAATTTGCGGTCGCTTTTGGTTGTAACTTGACAACATTTTGCCGTCTGCAATTTACAGTAAAATTTTATGCATAGTTGCCGTTATGAAACTTGTGGTGTACACACACATATATAGTATATATATATAGTATATATATTCACACACAACATGCAGATATTATATGTGGTTGCAGTACCATCTACAAAGATACATGTGCAGATTGAGATACAAATACATGAGACATAACTCGTATTTTGAACTAAAACTCACACTAATTTATGTGCTATCACAATACTCAAATAAACCACGAAATGCCAAAACCTCTCGTCAGTACATTTTCATTCCAAATTGTTGTTGCTGTTATCTCTGTTGTTGTTGTTGTTGTTGTCGTTGTCGTTGTTTAGCAAGTTGTTGTCCATGTTGTCCATGTTGTTGCTCGCGTCAACTGCAGTAGCTTTAACCGCAAATGTGTTATATAATACATATGTATGTACATATATATGACATGTGTGCACACTAATAACAACAATCAATTTTGAAAATAAGGAAAATTGGCTGGAAATTTAGTTTTATCCATAAGATAAATCTAAATAAATAATACTTACAGCTAAGAACACTCGAATGCTAGATACCCGCTACTTATATTTAATACTACAGCCCTTTTTGCACTTTAAAAATGAATTGCAAAAACAACGAGATTGATTCTTAGTTTAAGTTTAATTTTTAAATACTTGAATCAAGTTCTTCAAGCAATACCAAAAAGTTTTCTATGTTTTTTTTTAAAAAGCTTGTTAAATAAAACTAAAAAAATTTTAATTTTAAATATTGATTAAATTTTTTTTGGGCTTAATTTAAAGTCTTTTAAAATCTATTACATAATTGTTGGCAAACTAAATAATAATTATTAATAACCTGTTTTGCCGATGTACATATATATTGTTCAAAAACAATTTTTAATTATTAAATTCTTAAAATCTAACTTACAAATACTCACTATACTTGCTTTTTAAGCTACTTTTTATCTATATTATTTTTTTACACAAAAAACTAACAGTTTACGTTGAAAACTTGCTTCGAATGCAAACAATTTTTATCAGTGTATGTTGCTAGAGTCGTAATATATATCTCTTCTTTGTTATACACAAAACAAAAAAAGAGTTTCGCACACCTAGACAAAGATACAAATGTATCTGAAAGCTGCACCAGCTGCACTGGCCATTTGTGTAGCCTTAAAAGTTGGCAGTGAAGAAAGAAATCATAAAAACAAAAGAACGTGAAACGGCAAAAGCTTAAAGCGCAAATTAAATATAATTAATATCAAAGTACATACTCGTAATTACAAATTGCCCCTACCAAGTGTCTGTCATTGCTGCCATTGTTATCCTTTAAGTCCCCGACTTAATGCGACTGCTGCCTTTGATTTTTACAATTTCAATTTGTGCTAAGCAAAAGCCACCCGCCAAATGAGCATTGTCCCATCCTGAGAGAGACAGAGAGAGAGGGAGAGACTGAGACAGTGGGGGAAATGCGGAGAGTGGCAACAGTGAACTGTTTGTGGCTGTTGCAAGGATTTACAGCCGCTGATTATTACATAACAGGCGAAAATAAATTTCAGCGTTTTCCCGCACGAAATTTATGCTAATTTCCACCGAATTGAAAGGATGTCAGTGACAGCATACAAAGAATAATGGGTGTGGCAACGCCCCCCGCCTCCAACGTGCCTCCCGGTTATACAGTCAACTAATCACTGTGCACAGTGCTTAACTCTTTACATTGTTTGTAAATTTCAGCTTAACGCTGGCAAACTTTAGATACGCCAGACACGAGAATACAACTGAAACTATTTGGCTGTAAAGCCCATTGATATGGCTTGAGGTTGTGAAAAACCCCCAAAAGCCAACGGGAAACTGATTAAAGTTAGCTAAAGAGTAACATGTAGGTTTAATATTCATTATATATTCTCCGTTAACGCATGAAATTCATTAACTATTTATATTGAATGACATATATTTTTTTACTTTCACATTAGACAAATGATAAATCAGCTACATTAAGTGTATCATTATATTTTTTAGAAAAACAATAATTAAATTATATATCTAGTTTAACAATTAATAACATATACAAATATTTTATAATTTATTACCTCATTAGAGTAAATGAATAATTTAGTTTATAATACAGAAAGTTAGCAATGGAATACATTATCCATTAATGACCATAATGCGACTAATGAACTTAATCAATTTTTGCGAAATTCACAAGTGAACAATTATTAATTATTTGAAAATATTTGTCAAAAATATAATCAATTGTCGTCTGAACACATTTTTGACAAAATCAAACATATTCTCAAATTTCCATATAGATTTCGGTTACATTCTCGGCTGCAACAAACAGCATTAAAATTAAACAGAAAATAACCCACTCTATACATTTATATCTCAGTATATCTTGCTCGCTCGTTTATCTCCATCAACCTTAGACTCACGCACTTGCAGAATGTATTCATATCTCATTGAGTGCACGATACTCCAATACTCCAGGGACTTTGAAACTACAGAATATTTAGCTGAAATTTTGTTTTCAGCTCATTAACTAATTATTTTCTCCAATAGCTGCGACCACAACAAAACAAAATTTAAATTACTTGACAAAAAAAAAAAAACAAGATGAAAGCCGTTTGGGATTTTAGCAAAGAGTAATATCAGTACATGAGCTGATACGAGAGCATGCGTATCAGGCAAGCTTTGGAAGACTAAACTGTAGCGGCGAAGAGATAATGTTGAATTTGGCGTAAGCAGGTGCCAGTTGACAATGACGACAAATGCAAAAATACAGAAGACCAGTATTGTGAATCGCACAAAATATAAAAAAAATAAAAAACCCGCCTGATACAGCTTGGCACAGTCCCAGATGCAGATACAAATTGACAATGCGAGAAAGAGCGAGCTAATTTGTATCTTGTATCTGCTGCGTGTGTATATGACTGTGCCACATGTGCTACAAATGATCAGCAACATATGGCGGTCTACTGTCGTCGCCGTTGCTATTGGTGTTGTTGTTGTTGTTGTTGTTGCTGTATTTCATGACGCCGGCAACAATTATACAGACAATTATCGATACGGCTGTAAAATGATCCGCAATCCGATCAATGTCTAATTATTCCCACAGGGATGTCAATGTTGTTGCCTGTTCGCTGTTGCTGTTTGCTGTTGCTGTCGCTGTTCCGTGGAACAAATATCAGTCAAGCTCTGCACTGAAGCGTAACCAAAAGCAAGAAAGAATAAATCCCAGTTTTTTCATTGTTGACATATAAATATTTGGACAATTGTGCGGTTGAAATCATTTGTTATTATGGACTTCTTTGCAACGGGCGCATTTCAGCAACTCTACAATGAACTGGACGAGTCTGCTATGGTCTCAATGGTCGATGGTGAAATCCATGCAGATTTTGTACAGCAACCTCAGCAGCAATTGGAACTGCTAACAACAACAGCCACAGATAGCAGCCTAGATTGTTGCTATGCGGATGTTAATTTCGGCAATGGCTATGAACCGGGTGGCATGGACTATTACGGCATTATAACTCTCGATAGCAACAACAACAACCTGAACAACAACAACAACAACATACATCAAAACAATTACAATGAGAGTGAGAGTGAGCAGCTACTATTTGATTTTAGCGAAGCGGAATCTTCACTCGTCTCTATCGGTTCCTGCTGCTCACCGCCCGAGCTGAGCGACTGGGAGCAACGCTTGCTCGATCATTTTGTGGAAATTCCCGAGCTAATCGACATACTGCCCGAGCGTACACCCCTCTGCACGGACATGTGCGATAGTTTTCTGCAGGAGAGCAACAACAACTTGCGTCTAGCTGCACCAAATTCACCGCTCTCTGCCACGTCTCCCGCTTCACCGGATACTTCGACTGCTGCAGCCGCCTCAGCTGGCGTTCCGCTGCAGCTTGGCCAGAATGCGGCTGGTGAAAGGGGTTATCTGTGCACCTTCGGCACCTGCGAAAAACTGTACGCTAAGCCCGCCCACCTCAAGGCCCATCTGCGTCGTCATCTGGGCGAGAAACCCTATGTCTGCAGCTGGCCCGACTGCAGCTGGCGCTTCTCCCGCTCCGATGAACTGGCTCGCCACCGTCGCTCTCACTCGGGTATCAAGCCCTACAAGTGTGATTACTGTGGCAAGTGCTTTGCCCGCTCCGATCACCTCACCAAACACCGCAAGGTTCACGAGCGGCGTCTTCTGGCGGTCACCCAATCCGGAAAACTCCTACCCAATGGCTCCCTTCCACACAGTGTCTATGCCGTGCGGCCGGGTCGTAAGCGCAAAAATCACCTGTGACACTTGCGAGGGTAGTTTAAATAGTTGTAAAACTTTTTTTTTTATTGTGTAAAGTAATGAAATCAGAGAAATGCTGCAGTTGTCAAGTCAGCAGTTATTGAAATGTGTGAAAAATGTGAAAAAAAAAATTATTTTAAAAACTTAGCTGTGAATTAAGACCAATTTAAATCAATGTTTCGTGTTTAATATTATAAGTATCTAAATATAAATATAAATTCTTTTTTTAATTACCAAAGGTATTAAATGAATTTGAAATTTGATCAATGCTGGCAAAAGAATTTTTATGGGTTTTATACATATCACAAAAAAAAAACACAAAATGACACAGATTTGTTGGAACCAATTAAATAAAATTTGAATGAAACAAATTCGTTTTGGCGATTGGTAAATTCTTTCTGTTTTTTTTTCTAAAATCTTGAACTTATTTATTCTAAGCATTTTTAAAAATAATTTATATAGGTACATATAATTTATTAAATATGAATATTTGTGTAATAATGTGAATTAAATATTATATTCTTGCAAATTTAACTTAAAGATTAGTGCAGTGTGTTGCGTGTATTTAGCCAAAGGGTGAGAACGGAGAGAAGTTGGATTTTCTTTCTCTTGTTTGGTGCGCACTAAATCTCATTTGATGTCATTTTGAGGCTGATAAAGAACGAGCCCCTTTTCCTGGTACATATATGTACACACACTAATCCGCAACAAATGTAATCTCAGCCATAGGCCGGTCGTTTGTCTTTGATGCTGACTATAGCGACACTGCCTCAATGCTTAAAGGATGAGAAGTGAAGGAAGGGCGAAAAAGCTGTGAGCCAACATGGTAATTAAGTTTGTTTTTTACACCCACATTACCACTCAACACGGACACGAACACGGACAGGAACTCCAACTCCAACTCCAACTCGGACTCCAAGTCGGAGTCCAACTCCGACTCCAACTCCAACTTCGAGTCTGTCTCTTCATCTTCATCTCTTACTCTCCAATTGCAGCTGTTCCTGAAAGTCGTATCCTTTCCTTTATGCGCTGTCATATTGCATACTTTACGGCTTTCAACGCGAGTGCTTTTGTACATTTCAAGAAAATTTACAGCGCAACTTGCTTATTGTATAATGGCATTTACTTAACTTAACTTTACACAAACGTCGACAGCGACAGCGACGCCGACGCCGACGCCAACGTCGACATCAACAGCGCTGCCATCGCCATTGTCCCCACTGCAATTCCCCCGACTCTATGCTCCATACTAATATACCCGTAAATCTAAGATGGGTTGGCTATATTACATAAGATGCAATTATAGTTGTTTTATTAATTAAGCAAATTTATTCATTTTAAATGGAATACTTATTACGGATCTATACTTTAGATAACAGAAAACCACAATTTCTTGAAAGGTACTAAGCAGTTGTATTTGTGTGCACCTGCATGACGTCACTGTTCTTGGAACTGCAAGCGCAAGCGAGTTTAATTGTTTGGTTCATACTATCTTATGAAATTGTAAATAAAATAATATTACGGATATCTTTAAGTCCGGAACGCAGCAATAACATTTCTATATGTTGTTGTTAATGCAAAACTCCACCACAATTATTGCTCAACCGTCGCCCATTGGCACTCGCTTCTCCTTTTGACTTACTTCTTCCCCTCGCAAACGTCTGATGCTCATTAAGGCGAACTTTGTAACTGCCGTCACTGCATCTTGCAACCAAACCATCAACAACAACAACAACAACAAGTGCTGCTTATTCGAAAGTAATTAGCATAAAAATAAATACCACTCATTAAGTCATGTTGTTTTTATCTATTTACCAATTGGTATTGCGTGCTGTCGCGTTGTCGACAGAGACAGAGACAGAGACAGTGACAAAGACAAAGACACCAAAGACAGAGATAACAAACAGAACAGACAATGTAAGAGATAGATAGATGCAGTGAGAGAGTGTCGGGTAGAATGCTATAGAGAATGAGAGCTAATGGGTATGGGTGCTTGTGGGGTTTAAAGCAGCTGCCAGCTTTTGATGGGTTGGTTCTGTTTGAACTAGAAACAGTTATTTAATTTAAGGCTAATGTGCCTAAGTAAAGTGCTTACTTAGCTAAGTGAACTGGAACTAGTTCACATTGAAATGTCATTTTATATGACAATATCACATATTGTCAAGATGTTGGTAAAAAGCATTTTTAATGTTATCTACATAAAAAAAGTTTTGCCATTAAACTGTAATAAATTTATTAAATTAATTTAATATTTATCTTAATATACTGAAACTAGCTCTAGTTAAAAATTTGTTTTAAGGTACTAACACTGAGCAGAGCTTCATTCATTATTTTAGTCAGTATCGACCACATATTTAGCCAGTCAATACAAATAGCTAAAAACCAGACATAACTCGGAAAAAATACAAGTTTTCAGCGAATATCTTAGTAACTTAAATACCTAGAGACACCAGTTTAGTCGGCTATATGTAAAATGAAGACAATGTTATCAACATTTTTTGGATGCCACGTCTCCTTCGCCCACAAGAGACAAAACAAATTAAAATTTTGCATGCCTTCTAACTCACGTATTTTTAAACGTACAGTTTTGTAAGTTTATACTTATTCGGTTAGAGACTAACAATATTAATGAATTCTGAAAATTCTGAGCTCTGCTACAGTGCTAACGAGTGGAGTTAACGAAAACCGATTTGAACTCAAATAATTGGAAAAGGGAAGTCAGAGGGTATTACACGGTCGGGCGTGCTTGACTTAATTTTTTTTTTCTTGTTAAAGACCGTAAACTTGAATACATTTGAAATAATATTAATTATAATACATTTTAAATAACAATAGTCTGCTTTAAAGTGATGCTTAAATAGTGAACTGGTTCTCATTACGCAGCTTCTTTAAGTTCTTTATTTAATTAGCACAAATTGTACAGTTGTTAACTGCACTTTAACTTGTATCCTTAATTGTATTACTGCGCAAGTATTTATACGGAGGATTAAAACTACTGCTAGAAACTTAAATAGTGAAGGATTTTGAATAGCTTTAAAATACAATTTAAGTTTAAGTTTAAGACTGATACTTTAAGCAGCGTGTGCATATTTCAATTGTAATTTTAATTAGATGTTTGGAAATGAAAGCAGCATAACTTTTGCCCAATGCCAAGTCAGTAGATACTTTTGCCATAGATACACACACTGCAAGTGTGCCTCTGTGTGTCTCTGTGTGTGAGTGTCGGAGACATAGCGCGAAGTAGAAAGAGAATTCAATTAAATGTTCATCAAAAACTACAACAAAAATGGAGCACACACACACACACACACACAGATATCTAGAGAGAAAGAGAGTAGAACAAAGCAGGGAAGCGATGATGACAACGACATTGCGATGATGATGATGATGATGGTGCTAATGATGATGAAGGAACAGTGTAGCTTTGACTGTGACTATGACTGTGACTGTGACTCTGAATGTAATCAGAAAGAGGTGCGAGGGAGAGCGGAAAAGCCAACGACTCGACGTCGAGCACAAAAGTTATAAAATACCAGATAGATAGTAATTGCAGCAATTCTCTTTCTCTACTTTTCCAATCCCCTCACTCCCTCATTCGGTCTCGCTCTTTCTCTATCTAACTATGTGTGTGCGAATGGCTGGTGAAAATAAGCAGGAAACTGGAAATTACAAATGATACGGAAATAATGCGATATCATGAATCATTTTTACGAGAATCGAGACTTTGATTCTCATGGGCAAATGATGCTGTGTCGCTTAGTAAGCTACTCTCTTGCACTCTACCTCTCTCTCTCTCTCTCTCTCAGTGTGTGTGACTCTTTTTCTCGCTCTCTATCTGTGTATGTGTATTTCTTTCTTTTTCTCACTCCCACCCAATCATTTTCTCTGGGTTCTTTTGTGGCTGGTGCGGCCTTTTGTTGAAAACGAACATCATTGGAATTGGAATGCATGTGCAACACTTTAGAGTCAGCGAATTTGCATTGGAGGCGCCCAACTGGCGCCCAACGACCGCACAAATAATGTCAACAACATTGCAAGCCATCAATAAAGGCAGCCGACAGCTGGCATCGAATTCCCATATCTCTGCCTTTCCCTCTTCCACACCCCCTCTCTCTCTCTCTCTCTTTCTCTCTCTTTCTCTCTCTATTTTAGAGTCCACTTCAGAGTCAAAGTGCGGTCAGGAAGTTGGTCATGGCAAATGCAAGCGTATTTTTCAAATACTCCATGTCACCCTCGCCCTCATCCTCTCTCTCTCTCTCTCTCATATTGGCATAGTGCTATCTCTATCCCTTTCGCTCTGTATTTGGGTTTGTGTAGTCGATTTATGAAACTGCTAAAGCTGCAAATGCATTTAAAGTTGGCTTAAAGCAAGATTTGAAACTTAAGTTCCAATCGCAAAGAGTATCGATACGTTTCAAATAAAGCAACCCCCCTCACTGCTCTTTATGCCCCCCAATTCAACCCAAAAGGTATGCAATTTTCGGAAAAGCATAAACATTTCCGGTGAAAATCCACAAGTAAGTTTACTACAAAAGTCCTACAAATTCTACAAATGAAATTGAAATATTTTTAAAAATTCAGCAAACATTACTTAAGTTAAACAAACTTAAGCTTGGCAAAAACAACTTGTATTTAGGTTAAGTAATAGAACAATGCAAAATATATAACTAACTTTGTGGCAAGTGCTTTAGAACTATTTTAAAATGAATTAACTGACAAACATAAGCAAACATATTGTAACTTAAGTCAAAGAAACAGTAGCGCCACCTAGCGATCAGAACTGCGCCTAGTTCTTGATTTATAGACATTAAAGCATGAAAGGAAACTCTGTTCAGAAAGTCTTGAAATCGTAGTATAATATTTATATTTCTTTTTATTTCCCAAGCAGCTTATGCACAAAATGCACTAAGAAACAATCTCAGCGATGACAAATTCTGTGTAGCTAAGGTACTATATATTATTTCTATGTCAAGTGGCAATTGTCTGGCTACCTCGCAGCTTAGCTTCATCTACCGTTCCAAAACAGCGGCAGCACATTAAAGTCAATTTTCGGACAGCTCGAAATGCTAATGAACTTAAGTAATGGCCCCAGTCGAACTTGAAACTGGAAACTGCCAACTAAGGAGACGTTGGACAGGTTTTTCCGAGGCGCAGGTTACTTAGGATGGCATAGGCAGTGTGTGCTTGGGATGCCACGTTTAACAATTTGCAGCCTTAATGTGGCACCAAAGTGTTAAAGTCCAGGCCCCATAAGTTCTAGACCAAATGGGCAACCGTTTTATGTATGGCCCATGTACGTGCCGAACCGGCCTTTCAACAGTGGCTCGAGTTAGGGGTAAATGAGGTTTGCAAAGGGCTCTTGGAGCGAGCGGGCTGATAGGGTGCTTAATTATGAGGGCAACCCTTGCTATTAAAACAACTGGGGCAGTATCTAATGTAGAAATCACCTCCCCCATTCCCCTTGACTCCCCTCCATTCACCATTTCAATATCGACGAAAAATTGCAGCTCATTTTAGTTGACCCTAACGCAAAGGCCAGGGCCAAAATAGCAATAGGAATTGGAAATGGAATAGGAATGGGAATCGGTGAGTAGATGGATAAAAAAAAAAAAAAACTGTGTTCGTTATGGAGGTCGGTGCCGAGTTTAAAGTGTAATTTCTGTGGTTACATTTGCTAAACATAAATCTAATGGATATTAATACAAGTTAAGGAACCTACTGCATCCTACACTTACTATTCTCTACCAAGCCCTGTACACTGTTCAAAAAGTTTACAGCTTATATTTTTAGGAATTCAAAGTATGAGTGATGAAGATAAACATATGTAAGAACATATAACAGATTTTATAAAGTAGGTTAATTTTTTATCAACAACCGAGTCGATATTGTCAGATACAAAGGGATAAATTATACTAACGAAACTTTACACAGATTATTATTTATTAATTATTTCTGCAAGGACTTAAAATAGATCAGGTCATATAAGTATATCTGTCATATAAAGCTCTTCAATCGTTGAAGAAAATTGTGTGAAAATTCAGCTCAATTCAGTTTACCATATTATATAGCAGCTATATAAACTTTCTATAACAAATTAACTTAAACAAATTAAGCTAAAATATTTTCTATCATCTTTATTCAATTTATAGCAAATTTAATACTTTGAAATCACATTTTTATATGGTATATTAGAAGAAACTTGCCGAAAACTGGTTAACAAAAGAGTAAGACTATTTTTTTCAACTCAAATCGATGGCTTTTTTTTTTTTTTGTCAGTGTACTTGAAAATTCGCCTCGAATGCCGTTTTGTACGTGTGTACGTGTGCCCGTATATTTCACGTGCCACAGCCGATGGGTTTGGGGTTTTGGAGCTCACTGGGTGTGACAGAGAGAGAGAGAAAGGGGAGGTGCTGGGGTAGGCTTCAGGTTTGGCATACTGTACGCTCGTCTCACTAGCGATTTCCGGCATTTGTGCTGCCCATGGTTAGTTTATTATAATTCAACACGAATGTTTGTATGTTCGCGTGTGAGTGTGTGTATTTGGGACTGGTCCTTGTCTACATTAAGTTGCTGCCAACATCAAAATATTTCAATTTTGCAGTTCGCTTTGCGGCCGTTTTGGCATTTCAATGTTTTTTACCGGGTCAGTTTATAGGGCCAAACAGGAGGAAATGAGTGTAAAGGGTAACGGCGAGAGATAGATGGGGGCATGGAAGTGGGTTTAAGGGTTGACGTTAAGGCCAGGGCCACCCACTTTAATGCCATAAAAAGGCCATATCCGGTTTGTGTATGAGATTTTATGCGCTTTATGCATATAGAAAGCGAGAGAGAGAGAGAGAGAGAGAGAGAGAAGCTAAATAGGCGCTCATTTAAATTAGATCAGCGGGAAAGGTTTGTCGGAGCGATTTGGAGGCAAAAGGCTTTTGCCGAACCGCAGCTGAAAATCTAAAATGTGTGTGCGAGTTACGAGCGGGTGTATGCGACTAAAATTGATGACTTGTGTGGTTGCAGTTGCCTCTCTAAATGCCAGCAACTGATGAAGGTCAAGTTGAGAGGGAGCTGAGAACTTTAAACAACTAGGCTTAAAGTTGTTGATAACTGGGCTAAGAGAGACACAGTCTTTTAATTGCAACAGACACTTTGCAGTTAGATTCGATACTCCATCGACAACTTTGATTAAAAAGTTCGCACGTCAAGCAATGACGCTAATCAAGCCCAAAAGCGACAGCCTTGGAAAGAAACAGCAAGAGCTATAGAGAGGGAGCGCATATAGGAAAGAAGCAGATGAAGCATAGAAGCATAGAGGCTGATAGAGATATGGCAACGACACTTGGCCCCAAAAATAATACAAAGCGAAAGTTTGTTTCAATCAATGTGGCTTGCTGCCTGCTGCAACAAAAATACAAGCAGAAAATGTTGTAAGTATACCAAATGATTAAATACCCTGTATGAGTACACGCTACACTCTTACTAAATTATATGGTAGTCCGAAATGGATAAAGGTGCACATAAATGAGCAATGGTAAAAAGTAAATATTACGTGAGTTTGGTTGATAAGAGATATCTCTTAATAGACAGAAAAGTTTTTCATCCTAAGTATTTCCAACCAATTGTTCCAATTTCAGCTATTTGATAATGTAGTCGGATCTGTAAGAAATTTGGTTCATACCTGGCTATATTGATATGGCTATGTTGACTCAGCTCTTAATGTTGACAAAGATCATATATACTTAATGAACTTACTACAAGCTTTGCGACAAACACAGTGTACCTTCTACAAGGGTATAACAAAAACAGCGAAACTAAGAAGAAGAAGAGCAATAACAACAACAAGAACAACAAAAGTTGTAAACGAGCACATAAATAACTTGAGTTGAGGCTCAGGACGCCCGAGAGAAAGTCGCCAAACGTCAATGGAATATCAATTTTAAAGCAGACAAATACAAGAAAGAGATGAGGAAAAGGAGCAGCTAAAGCAGCAGGCGAGGGAGCAGGAGCAGGAGTCGAAGCAGGGTAGCAGCTGCGGAGGCAAATGCGGATGCGGATACAGATAATAGACAAAGATACGTATGTAAGTAGATACACACACATACATATACACGTATGTAAAGCCTGGTCTGGTTATGAATTTGGTTCCATGGCAATAACTTGAAAGCTCAAATTGAAATGCAAGACGTAGAGACAAAGACAGCGCCAAAGAGAGAGAGCGAGAAAGAGAGAGAGAGCATGACAGACTGGCAGTTAAATAAACTATGATTTTCTGTGCAACTTTTTCAGTTGACACCTTTTTTTTGCTGGTGGGGTGTTTTGGGGGATGCTTTCCTCTCATAAGGGTTGTCTTGACCAAGTTTATTTTGGCACAAAAGATTGATTTGCCCCCCCACCATTGAAAATAAACTATTCATAACTCTTTAAGACACTTTTGGGATTGTTTGCTGCCACAACTTGTGCACAACGATTGCGATTTTTCTGCTGAAGAGTCCCCGTGATTTCTTCACACAACACTTTCGGCTATTTTTCTAAATTTGCTCGCAATCAAACTGTTCAAAGTAGAGAATTGGCAACACTGCCGTAAAGTGAGTGCAGTGCAGAATGGACACCACTTATTTCACTTGCCTTTTACTACTTACTACTTGGGCTCAGACAAGAACAGTTGGCAGAACAACAACAAAATTTAAGATATTCGAATTAGACTCAAAACCAAGTACAACAACAAATCTTTTTCTTGCACACAACTTTTCAAAGAAACAAAATAAAACAAAAAGAAAGACATTGCGAAAACCAAAATAAATGAAAATCTTAAACGATGGATAGCGAAACTGCTATACACTAAAGAGATATATTAAGCTTGTCCTATTAGTATTTCTATACAAATTGTATGTTATAGAATTGATGATTAACTTTATCGATTGAAGAGATTTGAAGACAATTTACTACAAATATATATTATATGTATTAAAACAATGTAGTATATTAGAGTATCAGCGAAAAGTAGAGCCCAAAATAAATGGACGATAAGGGGAAACGTGCAACAAACAATGAGGAAAAAATGCCGATAAACGGAAATACAAAACAAGAAACGTGCACAAATCTAATTTCCAAACAACACGCGCGCTCAGAGCTAAACAAAAAAATGAAGCAGAAATTGAAATAGAAAAAAAGGCAAAATATAAGAGATATATAAGTATGGTGTATATATGTATATATGTGGAGTATTGGGAGAAATGGAGAGAACTAAGAGTCAGACTAGCAGCAACACTGAGACTGAAAATGACGACGACGTCAACGGCGTAAAAATTGAAATGAAGATAGACGCGCCAGCAGCAACACCAGTTACACCACCATCAACAACAACAACAACAACAACCAAAACAACAACAGCAGCAACAGTAGCAACAACATCAATAAACACAACAACAACTGACAGTGGCAACAACAAAATGAAACTTTTCAATATCCGCATCCGCTCATGAATAATAATTTATAATGGCTGCCATTCGACGGCGCTGGCAATGCGACGCGGACTGCGACTGCGACTGAGGTTGAGGTTGAGACTGTGGCTACGGCTACGACTTGGGGTCCAGGCAAAGGACGCGTCAATTGAGCTGGCAGTGAACCACAGTTGAGCACGGTGAATGTCTCCAAGCCGCAGCCAGAATATTACTTAACTAAACACACACACAGAAAAGTAGTAGAAACAGCTACAGTCGAACGCACCAACTGTAAAAGACTATGTACTTATGGGAGGGTACATAATTGAGATGTTTCAGAAATCCGTCTGTACTCCAGTATCTTTGAGACTATAAGAGCTACACAAAATTCGACATGTATGTAGGTCCGTTTTAGCAGCACACACAAACCGCCTCTGACAAACTTAATAGACAACACACACAAAGCTTTAAAAAAAAGCACTACTGTAGCAGAAAGAAAGCATGATGACAAAAGCCAAAGAAAAGCTTGTAGAAAAATCGTGAAAAAATGGAAGGGAAAATACTGATGAGCTAAGCAGGTGAAATGGATATGTGTGGCAACAACAACAACAAAAACAACAACTACACTGACAAAAACAATGTCAGCTTATCAAATCAAGCAAATGTGTCTTTAAAATTGTAATCTTCAAAAGGAGGAAATCTGGTCTAGACACAACTTTAAATATATTTAAAATATTTGAATGTTTTTTGTGTCTTATATGAATTTTTGTCTTCTTTTGTTTGATTGAAATAATTTAGTCTAATTAAATAAGACTTATTGATGCAGTTATTAACTATATAAAATCTTTTGACTTAAAAAAGCTTGGTTTAATATTATAAATACTTCGCTTCAGCAGAACTGTGTTTTGTTTTTCATTAGTGTAAGCAACTGGAGAATTGTATGTGCAAATATCTGTTTCAGGATGGGTTTCAGAGCTTTCATTGATGGGCTCTTATCACTAGAGTTAGCGATGCGGTTACTGTATATACATACGTATACAGCAACGCACTGATGTCAATATTTTAAATAGATTATTATACATTTGCACTTAACTTAAATACCTTTTATAATCCCCAATTTCATTGGAGTAGCATTATAGCTCTGGCTCTGGCTCATTGCTCTGCGTCTGCTGTCAGTTTCCCCAGCGATAATGACAAAACTTTGACTGCGACTCAAAAATCAGAGCTCTGTGCCATATCCCCGCATACGCCCTGTGCCTCCCTGTGCTTTGGCGAGGGCGTCACCTTGTGCTTCACGTGCCACACTCGCTTAATTCTTAGACCGGCTTTTGCGGGTCTCCATTAACCGCACATCAAATTCTTATTAGCGCCATTGGCGGCGTTCAATTTCAATTGATTCGTTTTGCCAAATGCCAAAACTTTTCCAATCAGCCCCATACAATCCTTCTTGAGACGCCCTTTTCTTTTCTTTTCATTGCTTTGCTTTTCTTTTCTTTTCAGTTCTTTTCTGCTCTGTTCTGTTCTGTTTCTTTGGGGCGTCTTTTCCTGTTTTTCTGTTTTCCTTTTTGATATGTTTTCATTTTTCCCATCGATGCGTGCACGCTAAAAACCCAATTAAACGCGCCATTAAATTATTTCGCAATTTGCATATATTTCGTATTTCGACTCAATAAAATTTTCACACCTGAGCGAACTCGCGCAGACATCCACGCACACATATACGCACACACCTGATACCCGTTTGCTTTGCAAGTTTCTTATATTTTTCTCCTTTCGATTCTCGCTTCTTGCTTCTCTATTCTTGTTACTTTCACTTTGTTTCTATGTATTTCATTTTAGCTCGCATTTTATTTCATTTCAATTCATTTTATTTTATTTCATTTCATTTTATTTCATTTGTATTTTCCAATTTGTTCAGTTTCCTCAAGTTTCTTACAATGTATTGTATTGCATTTCGGTTTCCCATAGAAATAAAAAAAAAAAATACAAAAAATTTATATCCGTAAGAGTTGAAGTACACGTTAAGGTAAGTATTTGAAAATTGTAAAGAATAAAATGTATATAGTCAGAAATCTCAGTTTAGTTTAAGTATTAACCAAAACTTATTTACAGACAAAAATTCAATTTTATATACTTTTTAATGTAATTTATTTTCACTGCCTTTCGTAATGAAGGTTTTATCTAAATTGTTCATGTGAATTTGGTAAGATTTTAGAATATTCAAAGAACTAATTGATAAATTGTTTGTTTCTTAGGATTAAGAAGTCATTGTAAAGCATGACTTCAATGAAATTTATTTACTTTTCGATTAAGCTAAATTACACTTGATTCCCAAAATTACGTTACTCATTTCCAATAATTCGTAATTTAAGTTAAATTGCATTTTACTCTGTGGGTTTTTAAGAAATTTGCCGAACGTGAATTTAAGTTTGGCTCACAAATCTTGCTTTTACATTTTTTTGTTTAGGATTCATACAATTGATTGACTGACGCACTACTGTAAGTGCAGATATAGCGAGAGACAGAGCAGCTACAGCTTGCGAGGTGCGTAGTCTATTGAAATGTTTTGCCCAGCTACCAAAGTGAACTGACAGTCCCTACATTTTCGATCTGTGCCTTACTCAATATTTTCGCCACATTCAATGCATAAATGGCCCTGAAATGCATGCATTTCGCACATGATTCTCCAATTTGTTGCCTTTTCTTCGCAATCTTCTGAGCAGTATGCATATGTACTTACATGTACATACATATGTGTTTATATATTTTGCTTAATTTCTTCAACTGACGCCTTTCCCTTCTTTGTGGCCACGCCCACGTAATGCACGCACAGCCGCGCACATAAAATAAATAAATAAGAAAACAACAAAAATATATATATATATGTATGAACATTCATATATATGTACAGTGCCGGAAAAAATAATAGCACCAAAGAAAGCAGCTTACTTTAGTTAACAATAAAACTTTGCTAAAAGAAATTTGGTTATGAGTTAGCTTACATTTGTGTTACTGAGAGTCTCTCTGAGTTGGGAGAGCAAAAAACAGAACAAAAATGATAACGGTTCTTTTTAAAAGAAGAAAAATTTAAGAGGGAATGAGTAAATGCGCGGAAAAAATAATAGCACCAAGCACATGTTTTCGCCAAAAAAAACATTTGCGTTAAAATTTACATTGGGAAACTTAATAATTTGAAAGAATTAGTGATTTTCTTAATATACAGAAAGGAAAAAAAAACTTTTTAACTGGACATTACTTAAAAATGGGTCGTGGAAAGCACTGCACTGGGAAAAAGGATAATCATAAAAAAAGTGCTTGAAGAGGGCAAAACCTATGCCGAAATTGGTAGTTTACTTGGCTGCTCTAATAAAATGATTAATAATGCCAAGAATTTTGTCCCAAAAGTGGAGTCTCGGGGACGAAACCCTATTTTTTCGCCATTATTCGTCAAGCGGCTAGTTCGGCGGAGCAAAAAGGAGCCTTTTAAGCCGGCAACGGAGCTAAAAAATGAATTAAATATTGCTGCATCTGCGAAAACAATTCGTAATAGACTAAGAGATAATAACTTAAACGCTCGTAGTCCGCGAAAAATGCCACTCTTGACCAAGACACATGCTGCTAAACGCATGAAGTTTGCTAACCAACACGCCCATTGGCCAGTGGAAAAGTGGAGGAACGTTTTGTGGACAGATGAAAGCAAAATTGTATTACATGGAGGCACAGGATCTTGTTGTTATGTTAGGAGACCACCAAATGAAGAATATCGATCTAGGTATATGAAAAAAACGATCAAACACGGAGGTTCCAGTATACTGATATGGGCGTGCTTTTCCTATTATGGAGTAGGTCAGATATATTGGATTAAAACGATCATGGATCAACACATATATGTCGATATCCTTGAAAATATAATGCTACCATACTCAAAGGATGAAATGCCATTACAATGGGAGTTCCAGCAAGACAATGACCCAAAGCATACAAGCAAAAAAGCAAAGAAGTGGTTTGCAGACAATAAGATCAAAGTCATGGAATGGCCTCCACAGTCTCCAGATCTCAACCCAATTGAGCATTTGTGGTCTGACGTCAAAAAGGCAGTCCACTCTAATAATCCAACAAGTAATGAAACTCTTAAGATGATAGTAAAAGAAAATTGGGAGAAAATTCCGAGCACTAGATGTCAGGATTTAGTGGATTCCATGCCAAGGCGCTGTGCGGCCGTAATTGCCTGTAAAGGATACTCAACAAAGTATTAGAACATTAGTTGAATACCATTTTATTGAAATAATAGCCTTTTTGTTTTATGTTTTTAAGTTAACACATAGTTTTCCCTGTTGAAATTGAAATAGTGCTATTATTTTTTCCGCCTTATTTTGACCTTAGTAACTTAAAAAGTGAATATTTCTTAAAATGTCCAAAAAATATTGGATACTTTTGTGTAACATATATGTTAAGAGATCAATAAGTTGATTTAAACAACTTTTCGTTAAAAATTTTTAGTTATATTCTTCTTTTTTACACTTTGAATTTTGCATAAACCTTTGGTGCTATTATTTTTTCCGCAGCTGTATGTATATAAAAAACTGAAGAAAAAAAAGAAAACAAAGGGAAAGAAAAAAGAGGCATCTACATGAGGCGCATATTTAATTTGCCAACTTCTCCCGACCCCACAGATCCTGTCACAAAAGGATTTCCACGGCCTGCGCTCTTCAGTTGTTTTAATTTTTCTTTTTTTATTTTCTAGTATTTGTGTTGTTCCTTTTTCAACCTCCCCCCACTCCCCACTCCCACCCCTTTTTTCGGCGCCCCTGCTCCTAACCAACGTCATCGTTCGCTTCATATGCTCTTTGTTGCTGTTTAAAAATTTCATTTTATGCATACTTTATTTTTATTTCTTTCATTATTAATCGCATGTTTACACACCAGCAACGCACCGTCCATGTGTGTGCGTGTGTGTGAGTGCTTGTGAGTGGGCGTGGCATTGCCTTTTTGGGGCGTAAACGGGTCACAGATTCTTTTAAATTTCAAAACACGCAACATGCGATGTTTTTTCAACTGGGTTCTTCTGCTGCTGCTGCTTGACGTACTCGGTGCACATAATGGAGTGCGATCGTAAATCACATTAATTGCTCACTAGATGGCGCTGTCAGCTTTCAATATGGCGGTGCCTAAGTCAAAATGGCGGCTGTCAAAATACATGAGTAAAGATAAATATTTAAATTGAACGCAACAAAAAGTGAATCACATTGCATTCCCTCTTGCTCTAGCACTCTATCTGTTTCTTGCTGGCAAACTATCAAAGAGAGAGAGAGAGAGAGAGAGAGAGATAGAGAGTGAGTGCATCAAAGTTTAATTAAAATTAAGCTTTGGCAAAGTTGTTAAAATGTAATTTAAAATTGACAAAAAAAAAAAAGCAAAAACAACAAATACACACACAGAGAAAAACTAAATTGAACGCCAAAACCAAACGAAACGTGTAAAGTGAGCGCACAGCAGGAAAAAAGAGCACAACAGAGAGAAAGAGAGAGAGAGAGAGAGATAGAAAGAGAGGGAATGAGGTATTGTAGGGGAGGGATAGAGACAGAATGCTTGTGACAACTGCCAGAAGCAAAAGCAACCACAAAATCTGCTGGCAACAAGCTATCCACACAAACGTACATACATACATACATACGGACATACGTACATATGTTCATATGTACATGTGTACTACATATACGTACACAAACACACCGATGCAGTGTATTATCAGTGTATTGTCGCTGGCCACGCCCACACGCCCAAAAGCCTGATAAAGTTCAAAAGTGAATGCTTTTTAGTTACACAAATTGCCAAACAAACAAATTCGCCAAACGCAACAAAAACCAAAACTACAAAAAAAATACGCCATCGGAAGTAGAATCAGTTTTCTCTCTCTCTCTCTCTACCGTTCAACCTAGTAACCACACAACTAGTAACCACACAGTGCTGGCCAACAGTATACTCACACACACTAACACTCAGCCAAAAGATGACCAGCATTGGAAAACAGTCGGTGTCTGACTTCGAGTCTGAGAATCAGAGTTTACAATTTCAGTTGAACTCACAGTTGCCTCCCTTCCACTCTTCGGTCCTCCCACTTCCACCCTCACAGTTTTGAAAGCAAAGAAAAACTGAAAACATTTTAGGGAACCCATCAAAATAAAATTCGTGTAAGTGCGCCAAAAATATAACTGCTTTCAGTTTCAACTTCCGTTCTAATGCACCGTGCAATGTCCCCTAAAACAAATTGAATGAATGGAGTAAGCGGTTGAAATTGAAATTGAAGTTGCTGCACAATTTGAAATTGAAGCTGAAACAGTCAAACCGTTGAATCTCGTAGTACTAAAATGTCTAAATACGAACTATATACTCTGTTTTATATCCATATCCTTACAGAATGGTTATAGCCTTCTCAGTCTGAAAGTTGATAAAAGATGAATAAAGACTATTAAATGGGCAAGCAATACAAGACGTTAATTGCAGGCACATGTCGCTTAAATAAGTCAGTTGTATTTATAATGCATTATACCATATTATCCAGTACATCTCAGAACGATCGCCTAATGAACAACAAAGTTTTACTTAGCAATACAATAAGCGTAACTTTATCAATCAAAAGCGATTTTAAATACCCTCTGACTCTTATATGCGATTATATGAATTGAAATTGAAATTACGTGTTAGTATGTCCTTCTCGCTCTTCTCGATTTTCAGGTTAGTTTGATATTGTTTGTCTCTGAACAATTAATTAGAACATATATCATCAAAGATATTTGAAATTTGATTTGTTTTTTAATGAAACTATTGAAAACTGTTTGAATTACTTACTCAAAAAATGAGAACACTGAGAAAGGCAAAGATGAAACTATAGAAAAAGAAAAAGAGCGAGAGCGAGAGTGTGAGTGTGAGTGTGAGAGAGAGAGAGGGAGCGAAAGAGGGAAAGACAAAGTAGTTAGAGTGAAGCTGAAACAAAAACATTGAGCTGAACACGTTTGTTTGGCAAGCGGAAGTGCTGTCCAAACCGGAACTACATTTTCAAATCTCTCGTGTGTGACGTAATATGAGCGACATCCGTTTGCACTTTGAACTTCCGGCGAGTGACACAGCGGGCTGCATTCGCCGAGATGCATCCACTAGACAGCCAGCTCATCAAACTGTCAGCAAAAGACACAAACAGAAACAAACACACACACACACACACGTACACGAATGGAAAAAAGAATGGAGTAGCAAACGCCTGGAAAATCCATCTAGAAATTATCCAAAGACATCACTGAGTGATGGTCGGTGCGCGAATATTTAAATAAATAACATAACAAGTGGAACTACACTTAGCAAAATTAGCGAGTAATTGAAAACCGTGTGACGAAAGCGCTGCAACAGATTTTAGCCATTGCGATTTTCGATCTATGATAACTTTCCTGATTGTAATCCGATCTTATTGCGATGTTTCGGATCGGTTGCTATTGTTTGTCTATAAACGAATACAAAGTTCCAAAATTACAGGTTAAGAAATACTTGAGCTATAGGCATGTTAATGTGCAATTTGTTTTTATCTTATGGGCGAAGTCGTGTAATTCAAGAATTTATGATAACATTGCCTATATATTGCAGCTAGAAACCCACAAACTCGAAGTTTCATTAAATTTATTGTGCATCTCGGTATTTTTAAACAACAATTTTGATTCCGATAAAAATTTTTTAGTTTAATCAAATAATTTAGTCTTTTTTTTTGAAATTGTTTTCTGAGCAAATATAACTGAAAGAATCGATAAGTTTATGCATGTCTTTGCGCTCAGTGTTGTTGAGCAACCTTTTAACAAGTTATTTATGTTTCAGCGAATATTAAGTTTTTCGAGCAGAAAAATCTAATAATTAAAATAAACGTGAAAATGAGCCCACTCAAGTCCCTAAGATCCCGAGCACAGGAAGAGCCCAAGTCGAGGTCATTTTCCACATCTTTTTCTCTCTCTCTCCCCCTCCCCCCCCCTCTCACTCCCTCCCCCGCTTTCTGTTATTCTATCTGTGTTTGTTTTTTTTTTCTCGTTCCCGCTCCCCTTTCGTGCCTGGCATCCATGTGGGTCCTTAAATTATTCATGTGCATTCGGTTGTGGGCGGCTTTTGGCCAAGTGCCATTTTACATGTGTTTTCCACGTGTTTTAATTAGTTTTGCAGAGTTCATCAACTGAGTGGCCACCGAAAGAGCCACTGAGCCACTGAACCACTGAGCCACATTCCATTATAGAGCTTTGCATGTAACAAAAGTTGCTCGGTGCCTCGGTGCCTAAGGCAACTGAGCTCCTCTCTCAAATAATGAACATCACAAATCAACAGCTCGTCATTAGCACACAATACCCAGACAGGTCAAAGTTGAGCAGGGTGGCAACAATAGGGGCGTGGATGTGCCCTGATCTGGTTAGGGTGTTCATAATTTTTCAGCTCACTGGAGCAAAGTGTTGGTTCACTCCCTCTCTCTCTCTGTCACTCTCTCTTCCACCCTCTCTCTTCTTGTGTCTCTCTGTGAGGTGACGAGCATACAAGTAATTACAGCAGCTGTTGACCACATTAATTGTACAATGTGTGAACGGGGTAAGAGAGTGACAACACGTCCAAACACACACACACACACTCATACACACACACCCACACATATCCACATAACAGATGACACCTGGAGGCATAGTATAAGAATTCATTTTCACTTCACATATTGCAATTTGCCTGACAAACACACATCGAATTATCGCAGAGACCTGTCAACATATCAAATTTGCAATTTGAAAGCTTTCATAAATTTCCAATCTACTCGACTCCTACACTGCTCCAAAATACTAGCTTTTAAAGTCGAGAATTTGCATCTTCAAAATTGTGCTAAGACCTCTTTAAGATAGCAATACCTTAATGAAGTATATCAACACTTTTCAAATACGCAATGTGTCAATTTTGGATAGAAAACTTATTTAACGTTTATGTAAATCTAGATATGTGTGATACACCAAGATTTGAGGAGATTCATTGTCTATATTGCATCCAAAACTGTGCATTGCTTTTTTTAAAATATGCAAAAATGTACAAAAATCACGAAATTTCGGATCATTTAAAATAAATCACAATTTATTAAGATAAACATGAGTGCGCTGCATATATTTATAATTAAATGCTGAGTCTTGAAACCTTTAGGTTTGTTGAATTACGTTAATTTAATTTTATTTTATTAATTATTTTAAGAGTTTTTAACCCAAGTAGTCAGCTTAGTGTTACCTAGTGCAAATGAATGAAATGCTCTGAACTTATTCGCATTATTTATACGCCACGTTGTTTGTGCAAAAGCTAAAGCAGAAAAGAAAAAAAATAATCTTGAAGCGTAAGCTTGCAGCCACTAAATGCAGCAGCAGCAGCAGCAGCTGCGAGTTGCAACAGAACTTCTTAAGCTCTGCCTCAAATTGCAATTACGCCGTATGTATGTACGTATGTACGTATGTACGAGTATGAAGTTGAGGTCTTAAGTGCAGAAAGCTCCATGCAAATGGGCAGCTCTTGACAGTAGGTCTGTAGATCTCACAGACAGACAGACAAGCAGCATCCTAGGCATCAACCGAGGCGCAGTCAAGCATTCCAATGGGACCAGAGACTCCCGCAGCTTCGTTTATTTGATTTAATAAAGCACAAGGTAAACAACAGGCAGCTGGGAATCGCGTCGAGTTGAGCAAACAACAAGTAACATGGAAGTAAAGAAAAAAAAACCAAAAAAGAAAGAAAAAAACAAGAAAAAAATAACAGGAAAGATTGGTTATCGTTGCCACGCCAAAGATTTGATACTCTTCAACAGTTCCTCTAATACAAATATATCGGTATTTAATAATAATAAGTAAGTATATAAAGCATAAAGTTTGATTGAGAAGACTTAGTAAATAGTTAGGTTAAGTAATTCTTTGATTGCGTTGCAAAGAGTGTGACAAATCACAGTATACCCTTTGAAAGGGTTTAACAAATTGAAGAAAAGCAGAAGAAATATAGTGAGAAGCACTCGCAGTAAAAGCAGTTCCAATTTCTGTTCCAGTACATAAACATCTGAATACATATTTAACCCTTTTTTGCTTTAAACCGAACCCGCAATTGGACAAATGCTGAACAGCTTTGACCTCGAACCCTACCAGTGCAGTAGTCATTTCGTTCACTTTAAAAACAATCTTTAATAAAAAATCTCAACTACGTAGGTACCTTTCCTGAAGATTCTTTAACAATGTTTTTGGCAAAAAAAAAGATTTATCTTCACTGCATGTGAAATTATAACATGACAATTGAAAGTGAAATCGTTAATAAAAAGTCTTCAATAACTTGGCATTTTTAACTGAACTAATATATTAAATAAATATATATGTTATTACTATTTTAACACATAACACTTACAAAAAATAGTAAGCTGAATAATTACTTAAAAAAATTAAAACAGTTGTAAATATTGAGCTGATAAATTCGTATGGCATTTCAAAGCTCTCGTTTCTGTTCAATTGTCACTACTTTGGCATTCACACTTCTAACAAATTAAAAAGTCGAATGAATAACTAAACTTGCTTAGGAAACAATTATGAACTAGAAGTCACTTTATTAAGGCATTGGAAAAAGTTATTTTTAAATGCAGTTAAAGCAATTTATGCACAACTCTTGTATTTTTTTTTATCATATTATATTGCTTTTGTTATTGCCTACCATTGATATAGTGGTTTGTGCTTGTTGTTGTTGTTAAATGAACACTCACTTTTCTGTCAGGAAGTGTACAATAAAAAAAATGCAAGAGATACCTTTGGGATATATTCAATCACATCTATCCATTTGCTATCGTGTGTAATTAAAAACTCGAAAAAAAGAAATGTTGAAAAAAATTAAATAAGTGAAAATGACTTTAGTTCAAACGTAGCTCACAGTGAGATATGCTGTAATTTTTACAGAAATATTTTTCAATCCAAAATAAAATAAACTATAATTACCATGTATATGTTAACATAAGTAACGGTTATTTTTAAAGATTAAAAAATATTGATGTAAAAAATATAATGACATTTTTTGATTCATTTTGTGATGAGTATTCCGGCATTTGCATTCCGGTTTTCCGCCTGCACATATTACAAATTTGTATTAACTTGTAGGTACGTTCGTGCATTTTTGCCCGCAGCTAGTAAAAAATGCAAAAAACTGAAACTGAATACAGTAACAACTCTGGGAAATGAGAATGAAAATTTGATTTGGTTTTCCGTGGGCATTGCATTTTAATGAGTCGCGAGTTTTGTACGTGAAAACCTTGCGGCAAACCCGATAATAATAAAAAAAAAAAAAAAACAAAAAAAAAATACTCGGAACTGAACCAATGGCAGCCAGGAATATTTGGTTTCATGTAATGTCAATGTAATTGCCATCGAGTGTATGTATCTCTCTCTTTCTCTCTCTCTCTCTTTCTCACTGTGTATATGACAATAATTACTTATGAATATGCATAATTAATATTTGGATATTGTATACATTAATTTACTCAAAAGAAGAATACGAAAGTATTTTATGTGCATTTATTGATGGTAAAATCCAGACCATTGTAATGTGGATTTTCTACTTGACGTTTAATAGTAAAGAATATTTATGGAATATACTTAACTTTACGTAACATAAATCCAAATTCCTTATTTAATGCAAATTTAAAAAGCCTGCAGTGCCTGCAGTGTATTCACCTGTTTTTGTACCCATCACACACTACTAGTAGTGTGTTAACGAGAGCTGATAAAGCTGTCGCCACAAATTGCTTCTCGCGCTTTCCAACACTTATTCGCATTTGCTTTAAACCATTTGTGCTATTGTCCATTTCATGGTGTATCGCATGCATATTGAACTTAAAGCATTGCTCGCATAGTTATTATTTAATTGGCACATTAATTTAACCACAATGGCCCCGTAAAAACACATAGCTCCATAAAATTTTAATTTATTCTTATACCCTACAAAGCATTAAATTAGCAACGCGGGTTAAATGTTCATAAGCAGACAGAAAGACACGATAGAGAGGGAGAGAGAGAGAGAGTAAGAAAGACGAAGGAGCTCAACCCTGGTGAATTATTATTTATTTATTTAAATTTACCCATTCAATTTGAGTAGTTTATTACTATTTATATTTTCTTAACATTTTTAAAAAGTGTTTAACTTAATTAATGAAAAATATTTGCAGAATATCAAGTTTAGTTATATTAAAAAAACATTGGTAAATCTTAAAAAGTATTGCTTTAATCACAAAATTCAAAAATAAATCAGGCTTCCATGTAAGTTAATAATTCATTGTTAACTTTCAATAAATAAAACAAAAAAAAAAAAACGAAAAAAAAATCAGGCTTAATTCACTCTCAAATTTCGTCTCAGCAGTTGACCAAATTTCCCACTAGAATTGACTTTTAATGTAACTAGAAGTGAAAGCCATAACAGGGTATCTGCTTATCGCTAAAGCTTAAGTCGCACATTATTAGAGCTTTATATTTTTTGGTAGGTTCCAATATTGTTGTTGCTGCTGTTGCCAAATGTTGCTGCTGACCAAGTTGGCAACATGCAGCGTCAACAATAATTGTAAATGCTGCAAATTAGTTCGTGTTCAATGACTAATTTAATGAACATTTTATGCCAAAATGCTGCAAATATTTCTGTGTGCTAAACAATTGTGCAAAGTGCGTGTGTGTTGTGGGCGTGTTGCAAGTAAATCATAGCCAAAAACAACAACAACAACAACAATATTGACTTGGTTAAGCAACAAATCTGTGCCAACTGCCGCAGCAATGAAGTTTATGCTTTTTAATTAAAATTTGCTGCCCAAAAGAATTTGAATGAGGTGTCGGAAGTGAGTGTGGGTGGGTGTGTACCGGTGTGTGTGTGAGTATTGCTATTTGTGTTATTTCTTGCAAGCGCATTTATCATGAATGAAATTTTATGTGGAACGACCACATTATGCGCAGGTGTGCCCAGGTGCGCATGTGGCTATTTAAAAATGGTCAGCGGTCATAAATTTAGCGCGAGCGTCCCATACACTGACACGCCCCCCCCCCCCTTCCTCTAACACGCCCACACGCAACACCCTTCACACAGACCCTTATGCTATGACTGCGTGAGTGCTTCATCATTCTCTCTTTTTCGCTCACTCTCCGTCTCTCTCTCACACTCTCGTTACGAATGAAATGAAGCGTGCTATGAAGCTGCCATTTGGCGCATTGTGTCGATGCCCGTATCCGTATCCGTAACCTTGTCCGTGTTCGCTCTCATTTCCCATATCCTTACGCCATTGCATTTAATGCGTTTTTAAAATATGAGAAAATTATGTGCACACAAAAATAACATACATATATAGTATACATACCTCATATACCTCCCTCTCTTGCTCACTCAACACTTTTTCGATTTTATAGCGATTTGAGAACCAAATGTGAATGATTTGTTTTCCTTTGTTAAAAGTAAATAGTTTGGATTATTAATAAAATAATATTATTTGCTGTATTTTAAAAACATTTAATTAAATTTAGGAAAATAATCACTAAATTGTGCAATTAATTTAATTATTCAAGATCTAAAAGTTTTGGTAGAACTGAAGATGTCAAAAGCAAACTGGTAGAAATTGAAGGTCCTTTAAGGGCACTTTAAGAGTTTATCGTAAATTGTACTATAATGCTTATAAAATAGTACTATAATAATATATGAAATTGTAAAATTCAAATGAGTTTAAGCAAATATTTCAACAATTTGGATACGTCATTAATTAAACTTTGCAAATTGAAAGTACAAAAACAAAAAAAAATCTTGACTTGATGCTACCCTGTAATGATTCATGTTTAAAATATAAAACTTTTCTACACAACATTAATAAAGATTATAGGATTAAGTTTAAACGAAACTGTTAGAGATTGGTTTATCGATTTCGAAACTTAATCAAAACTAATCGACTGCCAGTTGCAGTTTACGATGTAATCGATTGTTATAGTGACAATCGATTGTCAGCTACACTCGATTACAGCAACTTAGCCAAGCGCGCAACTCTCAAGCTTATTAGGTTTGTTGGTTTTAGCCCCAGGTTTAGACCACTTTGTGCTTCATTTAAGCCAAAAGCGACGACGACGGAACAACGACCGCGAAGTCAACGTCAACGTCAACGTCGACTGCGACGCAACGGCAGCGACAGTCGATTAATTATGTGGGCAGAGGGCGCACATTGCGCTGCGCTTCTGCCACACACACACAGGCCGAGAGGGGGGCAGGCGAGACACATGTGTGGGTGTTGACATAATATATGCGTTCTTATTAACAATTTCGTCGCCATTGCGAAACGGAGATGATTGTCAGGAGCCAGAGTTTGGTCAGGGTTGGGAGGGGAAGGTTAGTGATAGGAATTGGGATAGGGGTTTGGAGTTGGGCGTAGGATTTAGCATGTAGGGTATGCGGTATTGTCGGGGAGCAACGCGCACTGCCAACTGAAAGCTGGAAGCTTCATTTGGATGTGCAAACGTGTTATTTATTTCGAAAACTGAATGTTGCCTTTTAAGTGGCAATAAATCAAATTGAATGCTTCGTCCCTGGCCCACAATATGGGCGTCGCTTGTGGCATACGAGGGCGTGGCCGCATATGCATGCGTGTATGTGAGTGAGTGTTAGTCAGTCAAGCAGTCAGGCAAGTTACTTTCATATTTGACTTAGTCATAAAAGCAAAAGCATCCATCCCAACAACAAGCCAAAAAGAAAAGAAAACTTCGACATAGAAAAAGCCAGCGACAGCAACGGCTTCAGATTTAGCTTCAGTTACAGTTACAGAAACTTGGTGCAGGAAAAGTTGTATGAACGAGCACAGAAACGGCAGCACACTAAAGAAATACAAATGGTCTAAAACCTGCAATGCTTTGCTTTTCATACTTGGACTTGTTACGCCTTGAAAAAGTATTATTATTCCGATCTTTCTAACGTATACTGAACCAGACGTGTTAGATTCTAAAGTATATGCATTCTTGATCAGCAAGAACAATTGAGTCGATATAGTCATGTCTCTGTGCCAGCAACATTTTAAAGCAGCATATAAATTTGGAATCGTATTTTTATTTATTTTTTTTTTTCAGTGTAATAGCAGAAGCAGACATCAGGAGCAGGAACAGCAGCATAAAAGCGAGAAGCAAACCCCAACTCAGTCAACTGAAAGTCAGTCGACGTCGATGACGTTGGAGACTCAGTCTCTTATTCTTTGCCCCTGGATCTACTACTTTATACTTTCCCCCTTTTGCCACAAGAATTGAGACGCTGGCAGCATCGTCGTCAGCGTCAGCGTCATCGTCAACGCCGTCATCGTCGTCGTCGTCGTCGCGGCTTTGTGTGCTGCGTTGTTTGTTTAGCGCTCCATAAGCTCTTAAGCTCATTTTGGTTGCGTTCTATTTGTAACTTGAGACACACACACACACACACACACACACACACATGCATACAGTTTTGGCCTTATTTATTTAAAATAAAGCTGCCAAGCTGCTGAAAACATTGAGTTAAACAATTGCCCAGCTTCAGCTGCTACTTCAGTTTTGCGTGGCAATGAAGTTGCCCACGAATTCTACTCCCCCTCACCTATCCTTCCTCGTTTTCATCTAGCCTTTCCCGTTTCTTGAGCTCCACTCCACTGGGGAACTTCAGCTCCGACAACAGGTAGAAACCTAATATTCCACTAAAAGTGCCAACTCATTCAGCCATTCAACTCTCTTAACCCCTTTTCACCTTTCTCCCCACTCGCCTGCTACACACCAGCAGTTTCCCCTTTCAAAAGCTAACAATAATTATGGAATTTCTTATAGATAAATCTGTAATTAGTTTGCTTCACTGACTTTATCTTTTTCTTTTCGTTATTGGCGGTTTGTTATATAGTATTTTATTAAAATATCATTCTGTTCTTAGCTTTGCGATAATGATGCTTTAATGAGTGACTCGTAGGGTGACTCGTAAAGCTGACCCTTATAATAGAGTACACAGTTGCAGCTTAAGAAATCGCTAGATTAAATCAAAGCAAGATAAAAGAAACAGATACAAAAGTAATATTAATTGGAAAAACTATTTTTATACCAAATAAATAAATACACAAAGTGAACTGTTTGCATTATAACTAATCTAAATGCTTAAAAATAAGTAAATTTACATTCTAAAACAAGATGGAAAAATTTAGTGAGGCATCCTGGCCGTGTAATACCCTATGACCTTTATTTTAAATCAAATGAGTTGCTTGTACTGAAAATTTACGATTTTTGATGCATGAAAAACTTTCTAAATTGTTTTCCGATTTCAATGCGATTTTCAGGAAAAAAGGATTCTTCCATTGACTCCCTAAATAACATATGTGGTCCGTACTGACTAAAATACTGTAGCTCTTACCAACTCTGAGTTCTGTTTGTTCATAAGGATAGACAGACGGACACAAAGACAGATGGCTGTTAAATAATTTTCACAAAGCCAATATACCCCTCAGAGGGTATAAAAATATTGAATATTCTTTGGGACCAATGCAAACATATATGTAATATACAATACACAACTATTGTCTTGGCACATGTTTAATAAAACAATATATGTTAAGAAATGTGTATAAACTAAAAGTGATATCAACATGTAAGATTTATAAATATCAAATTTATTTATTATTTTCTCATAAATTTACTTATTTATATACCATGTGAGGTGGGAGTTGTATTATTCTGCCTGTTTCTATCTCTATCATGGAAAATAAAAATAAAATAAAAAATATATATATATAAGAAACATTTTACAAGTAACAAATTAATCTATTTCTCAGAGATTAAGCAACAAAGACATATAGAAGAGGAAATCAAACAATGCTGCCTAAGAAAAAGTAGTTTTTTAGCATTAGTATTAAACGAAATCAATGATTTGATAATTGCTAATCCTTGGCATTTTTTCAGCTTAAGCCGTACAACGTCTTTCTGAAGATAAGTTATGAAGCAAGGGAACGGGTTTTATGTGGATGTCAAGTCAAGACGAGTAATTTTTTGTGTATTTCTGCCTGAAGGTATTTTGCAGCACTTGAATTTAACGCTCTGTTGTTGCGCGTTTGACCGAAACAATGACAGAATCCTGGTATTGTGCTCGTATCTAGCATCTAGCATCTGCCAGTTCTCTTGAGCCTGTCTCTGTCTGTCTCTCTATCTCTTGGGAGGAGATGAGAAGCTCCAAAGATGGCAAGATGGGAAAAGATGGTTAGATGGAAAACTGGGCAGATGAGGAGAGATTGCCCTTCTGACTGACTTGCATATCAAGTTGCTGGTGTTTTTTTGGCTTATTCCTAATCGTCTGTCTAAGTGTCAGTCCGTTTTGTTTGATTGATTTTTGTTAGAGCTTCTCCTCGTGAAATCGCTTCCCTCCCTTCCTCTATTGACAAAAGCAAGACTCTCAGATGGTCGCTGGCAGAGATTCTTGTGTGCATTTATTGGCGTAGGAAATTCAATTTTCAATTCGAGTAAGAACGAAAGCCGATTGACAGAAGCCAACAATGAAGTACATCGAGGGAGCAAGGATCATGAATATTTGCATTGCCTTTCAATCTTGAGTTGTTGTGAGGAGTTTCCAAAGAATAGTAACTCAAGTTGAAAATATTCGGTAGACTTTGTTTCACTTGGTTGTACTTAATTGTTTGTTAATTTCGTGGAATGCATTAATTGATGTGATTAAAATTAATACGTAAGGCATAATAAAGTATATATGTACATATGTTTCTCAATTCACAATGCTCAATTGAAATTTATTGATTCGATTAAGTGAAGTCAACTGCTTTTGTCCTTAGCGATGATGATTAACTCTACTTTGATTCTGATTACGGTTCGCTGAACACTACTTGACAACTTGCACTTGTTTTACAACACTGGCTAATGAACTTGTGTTTATCTGTATCTACGCCTATCGCTCGTTGAGTGTGGTGTGTGTGTGTATTTTTCACGAAACGGTATTTGAATGTTTTGCCATCATTAGCATTTCATCTTATTTCACTCAGGCGTTCAGTCGTGCGTGCAACATTTCAGCAACGAAACAGCAGCAGCAACACAAAAACAACAGCAACAGCAACAACGCCAACTGCATTCCTCCAATTGTCCGTCCGTGCGTATCCGGCAGACAACAAACAGGACGCCGAGCAACCTAACCTGACGTGCCCATGCACCATGCCTCATGCCTCATGGCCTTCTGCTCGCTGCCCACTGACAGCACTTAGCTATCCCTCTCTCTCTCACTCTCTCTCTCTCTCTACATGTCTACCTCCTTTCGCCTCCATCCCATCATTTTCTTTATCCAACTGCCCTGTTGATGATGGCGTATTAATGACCTGAATGCGGAATGTAACAGAAATTTCTTCTTTACATACCCGATCAGTCGTAATGGAGTATGGGTGTATTTTGTTTGTTGTATTTTTGAGAAACATGAACAGAAGACTTATCAAAAACACATACTGCTTAAGAATATAACTGCTATAGGTTATTTATTATATGAACAAAAAACATTGAGGTCTGAATTTTATAATTAGGAACGTTAACCTTTTGTTTGGACCTTCCATCAAAAAACCCTGCTTTATTCACAAGACAGATAATGTGAGTAGTCTAATTTATATTATACCTAACAAGCATATGCAAATCAGAAATATATCTAACAATTTATTTAAGAACTACACTCTACTTCTTCATATTAGAAACAAACATACTTTTTACAAATTCGATATACGGTAAAGGAGTTATGGCATTTTGCAATTGATCAGCACCGTGAACGCCTAAAAGTATGCAACACATTTAATATAATCGCCGATTTCTATTCAAATTATTACTTTTTAACGGGTATCTCAAATTAGTTAGCTTGACTATGACTGAAGTTGTATTTTTTTTATGCTGCACTGCAAAAGCGTAAAGAAAGTGTACGCCGCGAGGGTGTAAGGGGCAAGGATAGGGACAGGGACAGGGGCAGGAACAGTGACAGTGGCACAGGGACAGGGTATGCCCGACACGCTAACGGAATGCATAATTGAATTGCGAATGAAGCGAATGGAGCGAATGTTGAATGCCGAACGATGCGAATGCAAAAGCGAATGTCGAATGCGTTTCGCCTCAGGATATCAGATCGGAGCAATTGGGTTAACAGCTTAGCAGCTATTTCGCATTTAAGATGCCAGCACAATAACCTCGCATGCCTTAAGCTCCGATTCGAAACTTTAAGCTCAAAATCACATACAAGCTCCAAATAAACAAGATACCGAATTGGCTGGCAAAATGTTTGTTTTATGAATTTTGGTGTTGACAAAGTGGCACAGCAACATAAACATATGGAACAGCGAACCAGCAGGCTTTTCACCCCTTTAAATATCCTTATATTTTGTCGATCTCTTGTTCGAATAAGCCGATTTACATTTCGTACTCGTAACTTCGAATAAGGATCACTTTTTCTGTTCGTTTACCAACTTAACTTCCAAAAACATATGATGTCCATTGCTATGTTTTGTCATTTCTATACTTATTGCACATACGCCGTGTTGTCCGTTGCGTGTAGCATGTTGTTGATCTAAGCGTTGATAAGACGTAGAAACAGCAGACATTTCTTGTGTGTGTGTGTGTGTGTGTGGGTGGGTACAAGTGTTTGTTTGCTGTTCTATATGTTTATTTAATTCCCTCTAATGGCTGCTACACAAGTACAAGTTTATTGGTCTTCTTTTCTCTGCTTCAATGTTTGGCTTTTATTTCGCATACATATGTATGTAAGCACACATGCACATATACGTGTGTGTCTGTGTGTGTGTGCCAAAGGTTTCTTTTTTGGCCACGCCCAGCGGTGGGCTGCCAAAGGAAAAGTAAACCAAACCAAACGAGGCAAAATGAAAATTATGCTCTCTTTGGCATTAAGTTTATGAATAACGAGCTTCACAGCTCGAGTAGGTGTGCCTGTGTGTGTGTGTGTGTGTGTGTGTGTGTATGTTGTGCGCTCTCCAAAAAGCTTACAGGGATTTATACAGTGCCATAACTGCACTCACACACACACACACACACTCGGTCACCTTTTTGTTTTTTGTTGGAGTATGCGCGTCTATTCGCCGCCTTTTTTGCCACCGCCTGCCGATCAAAAGGTGTTAAGTTCTGTTGTTATAGTTAAGCGCCAGGAAAACCACAAAGACATGCACAGAAAGCAACCGCATGTTGACAGCGAAAGGGGGAAGCTAAAGAAGAAGAGGAGAGGAGAGTGCCAAGGTGAAGTGGAAGGATGGCAATGAAGCCTCGCCAGGTGCTACAATTTTAGCTCCCAAAAGATTTGTGGTGCCTCAGCTTCAGTTACAGCTTCAGTTACAGTTTCAGTTTCAGCTCGTTGTGTGTGTATTCATCCACAAACAAGTTCACAAAATTGTTAAAACACACACACACACAGACACACACACACATACACAAGACACCCCATGTTTGCTATCTATCATGCTTATAAAAGTAAACTTATAGCAAGAAATATTGGCAATAGGTATAAACTATGCCAAGTAGATTGAATATGCAACTTGATAAATACTTACAAGCGAGTTTCATAAATCTTTAGTAACTCACTCAAAAGCAATGCAAACATTTGTTAAACTTTTAGCTTTTAATTAAATGTTTCTAAAGTTGCAAAAAAAAAATACATAAATACTTTTATTATTTAATTATTTATTCATAAATATTAAATTCTTTGTTATCACTAGTTCACTGACTAACTAACTCGCTGGCTGACAGACTGATCACTCAGGCCAAGCCACAAGAGCTAAAAGTATAAAATTTTCACAGAACATACTGCTCATAACTTTATGATGCATAAAATATATGTAAATTATTTAAACCATTTTTTTTAAATTAATTTTAAATGTGTTTTATTTTTTATTATATGTACAAATAGATTTTAATATTATTTTAAATTAATTTTTAATATTGTATAATAAATTTATGTTGTGTACTTTTCATAGTTAACCTAGAATAAATAGTAAAAATAAAAGCAACCATCAAATAACGTATTGTATACAAGATAGAGCTTGCTCTATCCCCCTCTTCCCCGTCTCTCTCTTTTTCTTCGTTTTGAGTTAAAAAAGTACTATTGTAGACAGTTCGTGTTTGGAGAGATGAATTACCTTTACGTGCTTTGTTGTTAACACGTTTCGGTTGAAAAATTGACTCTTCTCTACTTATGATTCTAGTGCCAAGTCTAATTTTAGTTGGCACACACATTCGCACAGTCGCACACTCGCACGCCCTCTCACACACACAGACACATACATGCATTTGGTCATGCGTAATTATACACAAGTCGATGCTATTGAATCCCATTGAGTTTTCCAATTGAATAGGCCATGTATGTGTGGTTCGCCAATATTTTTACGAGCACTAAATGACTTGAGTGCTTCGCTTCGTTCAATGCCCTGTCCGGTTTGTGTTGTCAGTGAATTCCATCTGCTACACACAATTCACTCAGCTCATGCCTACACTCCGCCCCTCTTTCCATCCCTCCAGCATCCCCTTTCCGTGGCTGTCATACGGCGCACATTCAAGTTCAATTTAGCCTTCATGTGTCGGTGTCGGCTTTGGCGTTTGCCCCACCTATGGGATGTTGTCATTTTGGAGCACGCACTGATACACACATACAAATACACCATTATACGCAAAAATAGGTGAATCATAGGTACATTGATAGTTATTTAATTTTCTTTAGCATCTATTCAACATAATATTACAATACTATTTTAATACAGGACTAGAAATTTTCAAACCATTTAATAGAATGCCATATTTGGTGCCTAAAGTAAAGCGTACATATTTTAATGTCCAGCGGTGTAGTTGTATGGAGCCGGATTTGGCACTCAGGGAATACGCTTAAATGGATAGCAAGTCGGGGTTCCTTTTTTTCCTGATTTCTGCTCAATGAAAATGCCAACAGGCGCATAAAAGTATGCAGTAAAAACTATGAGAACACAAAAACACGTACATAACTTGAGCGTACGAATGTACATACGTTCATATGTACGTAAGTACGTACGTACGTACGTAGGAAATGCAACGTAAACATGTCGCCGTGTTATATTAGGATTTCGAGTAGCAAATTTGAGAGACGCTGTCAACGCTGTCATCGCAAATGTGTCAATTACTTTCCCTAGTTGAAGTCCAAGTCCATACACAGTCATTGGAAACACCTTGAGATGGAAATTGGGGCGCAACTCTGATTCCGATTCCAATTCACACATGCTAGGAACACAAATATTTTGTTTGAATTTATTTTGATTTGCATACAACATTCCTACAGCTTTCTATTTATTTAAACCTGACGTGCATCAGTTGACAAAAAATAAAATACAAATTATACTTAAATACATTTAGATTATGGGAACAAAAGTATTTCACCTTAACTAAAAAGCTCAATATTTTATGACTCTAGAGCAATGGACATTTATATAATAATTATTTTTTGAAAGAACTAGTTCATCACTCTTTTAAGCTAGTTCAGTTAAAACTCATAAAAGTAATTTTCATCCAATTCAGTCCAATATTTAATAGTGATATAAATGAATTGTACAATTTTGGCATGTAAACTTGTTCATTTGAACTGAATAGTTCGCAACAGTGAACAGATGTATAAGCTGTAACCAGCTCAACCATTTGATTTAGAAAGCAAAAAACTCGTTCATACAAACTAAGGTTCGTGGAAACTTGGTCCGGCAGAAACACATTCAAAAACCTAGCTGAATAAGTAAGCTCAGAAGTACGTGTAAGCTAGTCACATGTATATAGAAAAAGTGCAGTTCTCTTGTATCAAAACGTATAAATAAATAAGTACTTTAATAAATTCGTCAAATCGTAATGAACTAGTTCAATAATTCATTTGAAAGGGCCATGAAATCGGTTAAACGAACTAGTGTTAGTTCATATCCATTGGATTTCCCTATCAACTTACAACACTGCCAACACAAAGACCACTCCCATTTGACAGTGTTGAAAAATCACTTATTTGGTGTGTTGTCAAATCTGATCGGATCTGATTTGATCTGTCTGTCTGTCTGACTGGCTGCCAAGACATAAAACGGAGTAATTTATGGCACATTTCCAGCAGAATGCCGTGGTCGTCGTCTGTTGCGCTCATAAAAAGCAACAATCGACCAAAAATAAGCAAAAGAAACCAAAATTAAAGCGGTTCGTGGAGAAAGGGGCATGAGAGGGAGTTATGTGGGGGACAGTGGCAAGGGGTCAAATTGGAGCAAAACGAGGCAAATGGCAATAAAGTGCCAACCGAAATCAATAATGCGCGCGCCTCCCAAATGTGGCAATAAACTTGCAAAATTTGTGCTAAAAAAAGGAGAAGCTAAAAAAAAACAAAAAAAAAGACGATAAATAAAACTAAATAAGATGCGACCTGAAAACTCGAAACTCAACTCAAGTCAAGTTTAACTTAAAGGAAATCAAGTCAAATTGATTTCGGCTTATTAACAGTAGAGACTGTGCTGTAAAGTCCAGTCCACTAAACGGAAAAGTTTTGTGCTCATTATGTGAGACCAGCTGCCTTTTCCCCAACCCCCGTTCCGAAATAAAACTTGCTGATTAGATTTGTTATTTTTTTCCATGTTTTTTTTTCTTTCGTCGTATCAAATTTAATTTGCATAAATTTACAAATATTCAAAAGTTTTTTTTATTCTTTTCATAGAGTTTCGGTTTCTGTTGGATTCACCCAGAATGACAACCTCATGAATACAGGCATAATCATTTTGGCCACACATTTGCCTCAGCTGACGTTCACTCAGTGTTGGATAATTGCGATCCGCTGTTAAGAGATGTTTCCTTCCTCTCCACTTTCAACTATCGAAGTTTTTCAATTGTCGAGGAACACGTAGACTTTTTTGAAGCTTACGTTTTAGAAAAAACATACTATTATCTATTTTATTCTTGATCTTTGATAAACTCATTAATAATTTGCGCCACGTTATCTTGCAGACCATAACCAACACTGAGAACACTGACAAGTCAAGGTATATAAACAGTTTTCTACTGAAATTTGCTAACCAATTTTAGTAAATATACACGTGTTATGTAAATTTAAAAAAAGCATCCCAATTAATGGAAATGTCTTTGATACTTTCATTTATTTTACTTTCCATTCTCCTATAGCAGCCCGATCTATTTGTAGGTTACTAAGATTACTCAACCATTGTTAGATAAGAATCTGTATTTTAAATGTTTTTCACTTTCAGACAAAGTTTGGTTAAAATTTTTAGTTAATAGTCATACGTACATAACATATATAAACGACCAGTCAAATTAGTGCCCATTCAGAAGGTATGTCAATCAGTGAATGGTGTACCCTATTAGATTTTTTTTTAGATTTTCGTTTATTTTAATTCTTTTACAATATAGTTTTGTCAGTCTAATAGGTTACAGTATCTTAAGAGATTGTTTTATTTGGTGCAAATACGAAAACTTAAAATTCGTTGTCTTGAAAGTGATGTAGCAATCGACTGTTTTCATTATCGACGGCTGAAACTACCTGGTGAATTTCAACAATCCCTTGAAAAGGACATCTCGCTCACTCACTCTTTCTCTTTCTTTCTTTCCCTCATCTTTTGTTTCCTTGAATCAACTTTTTGCAACGACTGCAGCAGCAATGTTTACTTTTTGTATTAAGTTTTTACACATTTTGATTGATGAATGCTTTAAGTTGTGACCACTGTGCCGAATTAAGTTTATAATTGCAAAGATGCAACGTTGCGCATACATCATTACGGTCAGTACTTGAGCACTAAGAACCTTGAAACGCAGTAAGCAGACAGACCAAGGTAACTGAAAGCGGAGAGCGGTGAGCGGGCGTTGGGAGAGAGGTATTTGTGATGTAGCAAAGGAAGCAATAGGGATCTCTATTGGGAGTCACAGGAGGAGGTCCCTCATTAAATGTGCAAATTGTGCGAGCTACCAAAAAGAATTTAAAAGATGACAGCGTTGCAACTAGACAGAGAGAGAGAGAGAGACGGAGAGAGAGAAGGCTGGGTCAGTTCTGTGGCTCTCCCTTTCTAATAGACATCAGACGCGGATGCAAAAGCGGATGCGAAAGCGAATGCGAATGTGACGTTTAAAGCGGAGCATACTTTCGAACTTAATGCACATTTGAACCCAGTGGATAGCTGAAGGGGTTTTTGCCATTTGGGTTGGGTTCTTGGCTGCTTTTTAGTGGGTTTTTGAGCGGTTGTCCTCGCTTACGTCACAGTCTGTTTGCGTAACTTTCTGCTGACTTTTTAGACGAAAAGTCAAATATTTCATTTGAAAATTCCAAGAGCTAGGGCGAGAATGAAATGTGAAAATTTGCAAATACTCCTCCTATACACATGTACATACACTAAAAGAAAAAGCAAAATCTTAAAATCCGTTCAAAACTAGTACGAAAATTAATATATTTTAAAAGAATTAAAGTTTTGAAATTTTAAAATCATTTTTTTTTTAATATTAACCGAATAGTTTTTGTTTTTTAAAGCTTTACATATATCAACAATAAATTGTTGGGTTTTTTTACCAGTTTATTATAACATAAAATGTTTTAAAATTTCGAAAACTTTTTACAAATTATTTCGCATTAATGCAACTAATTTTTTATTTTTTTTTCTTATCTGTTTTGGTCAGTGTAGTTGTGTTTTTTGTGGGGTCTAAAACGCCTATGCTGTGCCACCCAAGCGATAGCAGCCGAAACACATTTTTATACTTTTCCGGGGGGTATATTGTATTTGTCATAAGGTTTGCAACGTAGTGAAGGTTGCGTTGGAAGACCCAATAAAGTATATATGTTTATTCTTGATATAGCCTTGTCTGTCTGTCTATCTGTCTGTATGTCTATATGTTTGTTTGTGCCTATATTTCTATGCAATCTTGTCTCTCAGCTCTAAATCTATCGGAAAACTATATCGTAACGCCAGCAAACCAAAAATTTGTTTGAAGTACGCAGTATAATAAACTTTAAAGTTTTTCAGAAAATCTGATTTGCATTTACTAACCTTTTCCATTTTCTAACGGACTTCCATACTAACATACTGTATCTTATAAGAACTACGTTTGGAAATACTTGGTGATAAAAAATCTGACGAATTCACAGAATTTGTCACATTTACCTAAACAATCAGTCTTGATTCTACAAGAGTATCAAATGTTTGGCGTTTCAAAAAAACACTTCATTCTTCTTTTAGCTGGAGCTACATAGGGCCACGCCCCCCTTGACGCCTCTCTTTCCGCCGAGCAGCAACTTTAGGTTCAGCCGGCGGCTGCTTAAAAACTATAAATTAAGTTCACAACTTTTCCGCAGAAAGTTTCTTGCCATTGCCGCTCATTGTTGTTGTTGTTGTTGTTGTTGTAGTTACTATAATTTCAGTGTTTTGTCACAGTGTGACAAAATGGCATTGTATTAAAGCAAAAGCACAATAAAAATGTGTGTCAAGCTGGCCAACAACTTTGACATCCATCATTGCTGCGCTCGACACTTGTTGACCTCAAACGAGGCAGACACGATTGTAGTGCAACACCACACTGCACCACCAAACCACGTGCCCCGCAGCCCAGCAGAAAACAGCAACAACAAACAATAGCAGTAAACAGCACAACAAGAACAAGAACAACAACAACAACAACTGACAGCTAATCAAAATGTCGCACAAAGTTCATTAACAACATTTTCCAGTCAATTGTCTTGTCAAGGTGCCCAACATATTTCTGCCGAGGAGCAGACAGAGTCAGAGATTGTCTACAGAAAGAGAAGGAGAGAGAAAGAGAGAGAGAGAGAGATGGAGAGTGAGAGAGAGAGGAAATCAGAGTCTCTGTTTGCGTTTTGCATAGACACAGCACTGAATGCTAGATGGGTCGGTCGTTGTCGAGAGAGGTCGTTTAGGTCGTGGAAGCACTTTGTTAACAACTTGGCATAAAGTTGTTTGTCTTTCACCTCAGCGTGTCGATGACACGACTCTACCCCTGACTCTGCCTTAGACTCCCAAACGCATAGCATCTTGAGCAAAAGGCAGTTAAATAGACCAGAATCCAGGGCTGGCTAAGAGGTGGCTAGGTGGGTGAAAGAGAAGCAAAAAGTTGGAATGGGTCAGGTCATTTTATTGTCAGGCAAATCAACAAAACTTAACGAACTGTTCCCACATTGCTGATACATTAAATCGCACAAGGACCAACATCCAAAAACCAGTGCCAGCTCTTAAAACCTTTTGTATTGCCAATAAACTTGCAATTGGCAACAGACGGCACTGTAAACAGCTTCAACCAACACTTTCAATTCGATATCCTATGACAAAGGTGTCTTGGCAGCAGTGTTGCAAAAATTTCAGAAGAAACAGGAAAAGAAAGGATATTTTCAGTATTCCGCAGACTTGACAATCTTGCAGAGCCCTGTATCTATTAAAAGGAGTTTTTTTTGGCTGAAATTGATGATTGATCAACAATATATTAGCATTAATTGCCGAGTAGATATGTCTCTCTCTCCATTTTTTAAACCTATCCTGATTAAACTTGAATACTTTGGAATCTTACCCAAATTCTTGCTATTTCAATTTAATTTTGAAAAATTTCCTGTATTATTGCATTAAAAAACTTCTTGAAATTCTTTTTTGCATTCATCTTTTCGGTGTTCAATAACAATGACAACTGCGTGTCTCTCGTGAATTTTCCAACACTTGCTCTGGTTGAGCAGCAATTCCTACTCAAAGTTTACTCAAAGTTTTCTAAAATATCAGCAATCCCCTTACTTGTTATCTAACATGTTAAAGCACAAATTAAATTATTAAAGTGCTTTGCATAAATTTCTAAAATTCGCCCTTAACACAAATTTTTTTAGTGCATTTTTTGCATGTTGTTTTTACTACTTATATTTTGTTGTGCTTTAATTTAATTACTTGAGTTTTTGCTCTAGTAGCTTTCAACAAGCTGGGACTCCCAGTGGACACGCCCCTTTCCACACTGCCCCTAGCTCCATGGGTGAGGTCAAGCAGTATTGTCAGCTTGTGCACAACTTGTTTGTTGGGTGTGTCTTTTTATTGAAACAAATCGAAAAAAATGTATAAATACTAGTTAAAGCAGCTGCTTTTTTCGTATTATCCGAAAATTTCTTCATGCTCTCAAAATAAAATCCATATATAATATAAGGAATTCTAACACTCTGTTCCTGTTTTCTAAAGATAGTCTGTATTAATGTATTCCAAATTTATATTGGATCTGTCTAACACATGTCTTTGTAAACCGATAGGAAAATTTGATAGAATCAAGTTTGTCTTACGTTTAAGCTACAATACAGGGTCTCTTAAAGTCTGGTGCTCAAATGCAGCAAGTTCTTTGCCAGCTATTGTTGGACTCCTGTGAGTTTTCTATTCAATATTTATATGCACGTCGTTAACTGCATAGATTATTTGCATTTCAAATAGTAAGTATTGTGTGTGTGCGTGCTTTATGTAAAATATGAGTGCGGGGCAACACTGGCTGAGTGCAGGCACGCACAGTCGACCAGTCTCAGTTGCTTTGGCCTCTTTTGGCCAGATCTAGATCCTTTGGCAGTCTGGCTTCCTGGCACGCACAAAAGCGCAAGACACGCAAACGGGTCAAGGATATTATGCATATGAATACACAAAACGTAACCACAACCAGACCTCAGAAAAGCATAACCCAGACTAACTCAGCCAAACGTCACGAAGCTCGGCAAAAGAAGTTCACTGAGTGAGGAGCGCAGCAAAACGTACATCAACATCACCGTACAACAACTTCAAAGCCAACGTCAACGTCAGATTTAGCTTCAGCGTCGACGTCGACGCAGCCATTGCATTGTCGCCGTTAGTCGTCCATTGTTATAGTCTTTAGTGGTATGTGTGTGCCACGTAAAAGTCGCACAAATGAACGCGTAATTGTTTGCACATGAATACATTGCGTAAATATTTGCCAACACATTCACAGACAACACACATCGCCAGCTGTTGTTGCATGCAACGCGCGCTCATTTGCATGCCACAGTCTGGTTGAGCAGTCTGTAGTAGATGCCAGAACACGTTGCTAAGTCAAAGGCGTTTTAATCTGCTTACCTTGGTGACGTTTCATTTCGTTTCTTTTTCAGACCCTGTAACCAACAACTACAAAGGGTCTATTAAATTAGTTATCATTTGTCATACGTATGAACAACAACAGACTGCAGAGAACAAAGCAGAGCCAATTAAGTGCTTAAACTTTGAAGTAGCATGAACAGTTATGTAAGTTAAGTTCCTATGGCATTTCTGTTTGTCTAAAAAACATCAACATAAATGTTTTCAATATGCAACAATCCAACTATTAATTTATAAGAATATTAACTTCACTTAGACCTCGCAATGCGTCGTTTCGTTTTGCGTTGTTTCGAAGTTGCGTCGCTGCTCAATTAGAACTTATTTTGTTCAATTTTCTTTAAAAAAAGTAATATTATCGTAGTCCTGGAAACTATCTTCAACGCAAGACGAGGTCTATGTAAGTGTATCTTAAATTTGACTATAATGTCCATGCTCACACTGGATATTTTTAAGAAAGAAATCAAATATGTAGACGAAAATATTTACTTAATTTAATCTTTGTTTTCTTTTGTGAAATTCTAGTAGAATGTCTCTGTTCAGTGCCATCTTTAACGCTTCTCTCACGATCTACTTGAAGCTATAACTCGCCCTTTAACTTCATGTGCTTGGGTGAGACAACTATATAATTTCTGTTAACTCAATTTGGCACTGTTAAAAATCTAATGATGGCAATGTTAACAAAATATCAGTGGTTTTACTAGAAGAATACCAAATCTGCATAAATGTTCATATGTACTAAATTCAAATCTCTGCTAAAAAACTTAATCAACGTGTGAGCAAGTTTGCCTTGCTGATGCCTGACCAGCTACAGGGTCTCCCACAAACTAGTTATCTTAGCTGTAGCCATTTCTATTAGTTTTCTTCTTTTTTCTGTGTTGTGCTCTCTTCCATCTCAGCAAAAGCAAAATTTGCATTTGCCTGATGACGGGCAACTTGAACCAAGAGGTGGCAAAAGGAGGCTGACTTGCGAATGAGGCATGGGGCATGGGGCTCGAGCACTGTCTAAGCTTGCCGCATGCCTTGACTTACCGGAGATGCAGCAGCTTTGCTTTAATTACGGGCCAGGCTTCACTTTGAGCACATAAACAAATTGAAAATGGTTTATGGCATGCAAATTAATCAAATCTCTTTCTCAATTAAGTCAGAGTCGGGAAAAGATTTCAGCTTGCCGCTTGCCGCTTGCAGCTTGCAGCTTGAGCTGGGGCATGCCACAATACCGGAAATTTTTATATTTAAGCAGCACTGGAGACTTTGCTTAGTTTGACATTATAATTATGATTATAATGTTCATTTCACTTTAAAATTATTATTATATAATTATCGTTATTCCCAGGATAAATGCGGAACAATATTTTTCTCAGTTTGCAGCTGCATTCGCTTTACCTGTCCCTTGTGGCATCCACACACACATAGCAGCTAATGAAATTTGTTTAATGCATAATCAACTAATGCATTACACACAAATACAAACAACAACAAGAGCAACAGTAACTTCTATTGTATTTTTGTCGCCTGTCAAAAATGTTTGTTCAATTAGGAAAACTTTCGCCTTCGCCTTAACTCTCCCACATGCTAAGCAACAAGCTAGCCGTGTTATATTTATGTGGCACTCATACACTGAGCAAAAAAATTATCTAAAAGAGTTTTTTCAAAAAACCAAAAAAAAAGAAACGAGTCAATAATAAATATTACATTTTTAGAGAAGAGAGCACTACTGTATTTGAATTCTAGTTTACGCTGCTTCTTCGCCGGCAGCGCTGCGGCAAAGATGCACTTGTCTGTGCCTATCCTGTAAATTCACGTTTTTCGATTAATGATAACTTTCTTGATTATAATCCGATCTTGATGCGATTTTCAGATTCGTTTAATTTTGTAAGTCTCTAAATGCTAGAAAACTATAGGTTAAGAAATACGTGAGCTGGAGACGTGCAAATTTTCAATTTGTCTTCTTTCAATTTACTTTTTGCAAACCCAATAAGTATATCTCTCAGAAGATATAAAAATAAGAAGTTAGCTAGACTACAGTTGGGCCAGCAAAAAATAGAATTTGAATTCGAATTAAGTAAAATATGTATATATACATATATATTTAGATAAATACCCCTAGAATCATTACCTGGTAGAACTCAAGAACAATTTTTAATTTATTTTCTTAATAGCAAGAAATTAACTTTTATGTTAACCACGCTCCCGACAATTAAATTATTTTATTTTCTGTATAAATTTTTTTTCTACGAATCTGGAGTCTATAGTTATCTTTAGTTATCTGTGGTCAATGTGGGCATTGTATACAACATTTTAACAAGGAAAAATGTCAAGCTGGTACTCATAGAAATTTCTCAGATAAAAACATATAATTGTTATGTATTACCGAGAGACACAGTGCTCCTCTTTATGCAGGAGACTTGCAACTAGAATAAAACTTATAGACAGATTTTAAGGTACTTGCACACATAATTGAACAGGATACAAAAGTGATAAAAACGCTTTTGTTAGAGTTAGACTAAACTGGTCCTTTTTTTTAAAAGTGTACCGCTGGAGAAAAGTTTGCAGCGACAGCATGAGTTGGCTCATTAAAAACTAAACTGTAATTATGATGGTTTTGGCCATGAATATATGAATATATATAGTACTTATGCTGGCTATAGCCATGGGATGGAGGGAGCCATTATTAATCAATACGAGATGAGCTACAATTAACTCAAGAATCGAGTCACCTTTTTAGATTGCTTTCATCGTGGATAGTTTGTATGGATAAATGTGAGAGTTATACAGTTATGAGCGTATGTTACGTGCCACCTAAGCACATGGTTACTGGCTGGTTTTGGCTGGCGGTGACGCGGCAATTTGTGGGGCGAGAAACTATTTCCGCTGTCAGTTGCAAGGGCTGCCAACAGTTGTCAGTTGTCAAAGAAGGCAGTGGCACTTCCTGAGCGCGTATCAATTATGTTGCACGTCCAATGTTATGTGGCAGCCACAAGCTTAGGGCCAAAAGCATTGCAATGAAGAGAGAATTGTAAATCAACAGCTGGCAAAGAGCAAAGCATGGCCAAGGTCGCAACTCTCTTTCGCTGCTTGCTATTCGCTCTCTCTCTTCACCACACTCGGTTGCCACGAACTGTGGCACGAACTCACCACATTGGCCTGACGCTGTCGTGTGGCAAGCAGCCGCCTTTTAGTCTAACTTTGAACTCTGTAGCTGCTTGTAGCCTCAGTTGCCTCAGTTGCCACAGCGCTGCTATTCAGTGACATCGCTATACTTGCCCCCGAAAACGGTACGTGTGTGTGCAACGTTGAACGAATCGCGACGCGTAATTCGCCATCACCTTGCAACAGCCGAAAAGGGCTACCAATCTATCAGCTCCGATTTGTTTTTGTGGTATTTTTTTTTTCTTGTTGTTCTCAGTCGACAAACAACTAAAGTCATAAATATTTGCAAATTCAAATTATAAATATTTCATTGTGCCAAGTTTGTTTATCTAACGGCAAATACAAAAGAGAATGAGAGAAAATATTGATATGCCGGCACAACAGTGCGTATGATTAATATGCAAAATGATATTACAGCAACAGCAACAACAACAAGTGCAACAACTTAAATCGATGTAACCAAGTGTGAAAATTTACATTAACGCTTTCAAGTTCCGCTGCAAACGTAAAAACCGGAAATAGCCAACAATTGAAAATTGAAATCGGTTAGTAAAACGCATGCTAAAAAGAATATAAAAACAACAATAAACAAAAAAAAGAATCAACTGACAAATAAATTGCAAAACGCATTTCATGCAATTAAATTTAATGTAATTTAATTAAATTTAATGCATATTATAGTTAATTGCACACAAAGTGCAATTTTAATTTATCAACTTAATATGCAAACAGCATATTGATATCAGTGTTTGTTACTTTTTTTTAATTTTTAAAGCAACTACAACATATTCAATACATTAAATGCTGACTTTTACTTGAAGAAAAGTGTTTTTAAACAGCACTTTTTTAAAGTTCCACTGTATATATTAAAGATGAAATTCGTTCAGAACTGTTCTAATGGCAAATATTAATCATGTCTAATTTGAATTTATCGTCATTAGTTTACTAAGAACTTATCGAAACAGTGTGTCTTGAACAGCTTTTTGTCTTATTTATTTTACCTTATACAATTTGAACATTTTTAGGTGCCCTAGATAAATATGTTGCAGGCATTTGACAAATCTTTATAATCATATAGCGTTAATTAAATGTATATTTATTTGTTTATATGTTAAATAACACATATTTTGTACACTTACTTACTGTGCATCTGAGTGGGAACACTCATAGAATTAGTTTAGAAAATTCATTGAAAATGAGACTGAAATCATTCACTATAACCTCGATACCTATCAGCCAAACCGATTTTGATTTTACCACTTAAAACAATCAATCAAATTTATCAGCATGGTCTTAATAGAAATTATTGGCTACGGAAAGTAAAATTTGGCTGGTCGATTATAAATTAGGTCAAATATAAATTTGGCAAATCAACTTTCGATTCGATTGCCAAAGGCTGCTGTGAATCTAGGAAAGTTTATTCCACAGGAAAGTCAATTTGTCAATTGATCAACAATTGATTTATATACCAATCACAACTTTAAGCAAATTTCCAAATAATTGTTTTGCTTTCTATAACGTTTTATGGTTTATTCTGGGTATAACTTTAAGGGTAAGACATATTTTAAATATCTCAAATACCTTTAGTTTGTGATATATTTTTTTAAAACTTTTAATATGCTTTTCCAATAAAATGTTGGTCTAACTGCTGCTCTTCTAACCAATATTCTGTACATATTTAAGGCAGTTCATAAAAATTGTGTACTGCAAACCGCTAAGCAGTTGTAAAAATGAAGTGGCCCATCAACGGGTAGCTTCAAAAAAATATACAAACTATAGATACATGTTACATACATATACATATATTTAAAAGTGGCTTAAAACATTGAGTGACAAAACAAAAACAGGCGAGATAAAAAGAAAACAATGTGACAAGAGCAAACCGAAAAACCGAATAAAACTCGATGCGAAATATGTTATGGAAACAGCAGCAACAGGGGAAGTACACATACATATGTATGTATTTCAGTAAGGACTAGTAGGATGTGGGTTAAGGAATGGGGCTAAGCAGTTTTTGGCATTGGCGGACATTCACAAAAAGGATCTACATGATTTATAAGCTACATTAAATTGAATATTCAACATAATGTAGCATTTAAATGGCCCCACACACACACACACACATGCACATATGGCTATAGATACATGTGTGTATGTATGTATGTATGTGTATATGTATTTGCAAATTGCGCTGCCTTCTCAAGGTCATTCGACTCGAATGGCATTTTATGGCTACAAAAGTTGACCACACTCGCCACTGGCCTGCCTAATGTCTAAGTGACTTTTGGCCGCGTCTCTAAGAGCCTGCCCCACACACACACACACACACACACACACACACACACACACACACTCACTCGCATACCAACACACATACACTCTCCCACACACACAACCACAAAATCAAAATACTAGCCAAGCACCTAATGGCATGTCTTGTTGCCTTTTCACATTTTCCTTCTCTCCACTTTTTTTTGTCCTGCATTCCATTTGGTTTTTGACTTTTGCTTTGGGTTGGTGTTGGTGTGTCTTATTAAAGTTAGCCAGCGATTAAGCTTTTGACCAAAAAGCAAAGGGAATGTAGCCAAAAAATGAAATGAAATAAAAGCGTCCAAAAACAGAGAGAACGAAAAAAAAAAACAGAAGAGAAAAATTATTTAAGTTTAACGTGTGCGAAAGTAATTTAGCAAACCAGAACGTAGCAAGCATCATAAATCACACGCTTCTGCCCAACGGCAAAGTGGCAACTATAACTGTAAATACACAAACACACACATATACACACACAAGAAATTGAGTGCTGTTAGAGTGTGTGTATGGTTGGGGGCGTGGCGTGCGGTGGAGGAAGCAAGATCCCTGCGTTACGTGTGCAGGTCAAATGTGAAAAGTCAGCCAATTTGGGCCACATTTGACAGACAAGGCGGCGTCGTGACCAGCTGTCTGCCAACTAAATGTTGCACACACATCATACCTTCATTTCACAATACCCTCAAGCTCCTCTGCCACTTCAATGGAACTCACGTTACTCGCCACTCGCCACTCGCCACTACTCGTTAAAATTTTGTTCATCTCTATGCATTATTTGGCATTATGCAACACTGACATGGTGACATCTGATTGTCATATCAAATATGACGTCACAAACTGTTAAAAGTACTGATATTTATGGCTTTTATATTACATTTTTCACGCTTTAATTGTTAATGAAAATATTAAATAGTTAGTAACTGTTCAAAAAAGTTAATACCTTAAAGTAGTTAGCAAAATAGTTTAAAAAAATATTATCCTCTAAGATTTTGCTATTTAAAACATTTAAAAACTTTACTTTTATTTTACTAATTTTCAACATGCATATTTAAAAACTTTGCGCCTAGTAAAAAGCTTATCAAATTATTGAAAAAAAAAATGAATTTTGAGCTAAGATTAAGACTTAAAATCTTAGCAAAAAAAAACTTTTGTGTGTTTTTAAAGATGCTTTCGCCACTTACGTAGATTGGCTAGTTTTAAGAAGACAATCTAAATTGGAAAACATTTTTTGGCGAGTGTATTTTAATGCAAATACAAAAAATACTAGTATCGAACTAGCAAAGGAACTAGATTTATCGAACTAGAACAGTTTTGGAATCATAAAGTAACTTTTACATTTAACATTGTCAAATTGACAGCTGTCGGAACACAATTTACACAGGTCTGAAACTTTATCATTAAACAAACTGAAACAATAAACTATATAAATATTTGTATATTTATATATATTTACATATATTTATTAAACTTAAAGTCAGACTAGACGCAGTTAGCAGTGCAGGGACGCAAAAAAATGGACTTTATGAGCTTTTTGGCTAACTCACAGCGTCTCACACAATGGGTGAGTAATGTGCCGCGTGCCACAAAATGAGTGACGCAATGAATGTGTCTTGCATCTGGTTGCACTTACAGCGACCCACGGGCGGCGCGGAACTAATGTATATAGCACTCTCGCACGATAGTTGTGATCTGGATAGCGTGGTTAGCACATTGGCGATTGCATTTTGGCATTATCGCAATCCGGGAATATTGGAGCATAACTATATGCCCGTATTGAATATGCTGAGACGTGATTATCCGAGCAAATCGGAGGTTCGCTTTCTGCTGAACAGCCAGCGTATAGAAGCGGACAAACATTTGGTATTCCGTGACGATGTGCCGGAGGAGTTGCTGCTGCGCAGTCGCTTCATATTGGTCAACCATCATGTGAGTCCATTCCACTACTGCACCGAGGAGGTCTACGACTATCGACCCTATCAGTGTCAGGCAGCCCGTTTGCCCATCTACTGTAAGCGTGTGATGTATCCGACGCAATCGTGTGCCGCTCTGATCGCCGAACGCTACGATAATCCCATCCTAAACCAAAGGAATGTGCATTGTCTGCGTGTCTACGAATTGTTGCATGCCGCGATATTGCTGCAGAATGGCAATTTCGCACGTTATGCCCCAGATCAACTGCAACAATTGCCAGACTATCAGATGCTACAATCTCTGGAAAAGCATCTGGGAGAATTGGCAATGCCACAGCGCGCTATTCTCAAGGATACACTGGTGAAGGCCATGTTCAATATGAACGATCTCACGTTGCCCCAAGTGCTGCGACGCGAATTCAAATTGTTGCGGGCCAATAACGGTAATCATGTGGTTCGCACTTCACTCTCGTGTTTCCCCATGGCCGTCACCCGTTTCATTTCCTTTGACTACTCCCTACTGGCACTACAACAGTTTTCCACCGATCACAATTGTGATTTTATTGTACTGCTTGGCACGAGCATGCATCCAAAGTTTGGCTTGTGTATCAAGGAAATGGGATTGGTGCCAATGGATGCATTGCGCGATTTGGAGGATAGACGATTCTTTGAGCATTTGATTATCAGCTTGAATGCGAATCTGGAGCCGTTTTTGGCCCTGCAACCGTATCGTGGACTCAGCTTTATGCAGGGCGCCTATTTCTTTTTAAATGGGTGGAACATTAAGTATCCCGACATGGTGAACCTCATGCAGCGCATCATCTACAAATGGGCTTCTGAGGATCTGCATTAACCCAAGTACTACGCATCCTACTACATCTCAAATTGTATTCTCAACGAACTCCCAATAAAGCTGTGCTGTAAATTGCTCACTTTAACTCATCTCTGCTCATGTTACGAACCTAATCCATCAAAACAGTCAGTTCAGGCAGAATTTCCAATTTGGAATCCCCACATCTCATGTGATGCTTCTGATTTGGTGGGCCACAAGAGTGTGCTGTTAACCCCTCATCAGGTTTCACTTACAACAGTTGAAAACTTGCCAAGAATATCAAACGAAGTGTTTTTATATCCCGATAAGAAATCGACCTTAGAATGCTCTTTGTTCTGGTGAATTTGTAGTAATAGAAAATTGAAATTAAAAATAGTGGAAATTATATTCCTAGATATTTTCCGATTTCATGATATATATATATATATATATATATATATATTGTAAATTGTAAATATTGTATATATTCTCTGGCTCTTGAATATATTTTTAAAAACTTTCTGCTGGTGCAATATGTTGCTTAAAAAACGTTTATTATAAAATTTTTTGATACCCAAGATTACTATGAAAATATAACGTAAAATTTCACAGAAAGAAATTTACAGACAGTAATGCATATTTTCTAATTTAAGATTTATACATATATCCTAAAATTTTCACTGCTTTAAATTTGAAAAAGAAAAAGTTCTTTCAAAGAAATATTGTTTAAAATGTACTGAATTCTGGCAAAGTTGCATTGGATACATTTTTAATTTATTACTAAAAAGATTGTCAACAAAAGTTGATTATTTACAGCACTTTAAGGAATTCTGAAAAACACAATTTTATATATATATATATATATATATATATATATATATATGTATATACAATTTTATTACACAATATAATTGTGTAATCTTTTCTGTATTTTAAAATATTTCACTAATTTATTGCTAAAAATGTTGTAAGATATTAATTTTATTTTATAAATATTTTTTAAACTAATCGTTAACAATTTTGAACTTGACAACTATGTAACTACTGTTACATAGTTTTATTGTTTGATAAATAAGTGAATACAAAATACAAATTTAAGTAAATTACACCACTGCAAATCTAGAAACGAAGACTCCACGGCATGTAAATAATGTTTTAGAGTATAAGAACTGAAAGTGTTTTAAAAAGAACGCATTTAAATTATGATTTAGCAGCCTTATAACACACTCCCTCATATGTTCAAACAATATGCTGTGAGAGATTGCCAGAATATATATATATGTGGGTGCTCGAACTGAAGCGGGTGGGGAAGGGAGAGTGAAATATGGTAGATGGCAGGTAAAAAGGCTGCTTAAGCCATTACACAATGCATTAATCTAATCATATAAGAATATGTGCGAGTTGCCAAATTTTATGAACTCGAGAGAGACGAAAAGAGAGAGTGAGAGAGAGAGAGAGAGAGAGTAAAAAAGGAGTTTTGTGTACGACTTTGACCCTGTTTACTGGCTCAGCTTTTTTACTTTGTGATTGCTGTTATTGTTGTGGCAGACACACGCATGTACATACATACATATATAGTATGTAGTATATATGTTGGTATGAGCAGGTAAAAGTATTTGCAACTTGATTTATAAGCGCGCTGATGTCAGTTACGTGCACGCACTCAATAATGGCAGCAAAGAGCATGAAAGCGGCAGAAAGAGGGGAAGGGCCTGTGGGATTCTGGTGCGGCTTGAGGGGAAAGTGCTGTGTGTTGTTGTTGTCTTATTGTTGTGCTTTTGGCAGCAAGGATTTTGGCGAAGGAGCTGCCGGTTGCCATTGCGCAAATTGCTTGCAACACTTTTTTGTCGCTGTTGACGTCGCCATTTGCCGTTTTTGGCTTTTATAAATCGCTTAGAACGTCCCTTCAGCACCCCCCACCCACCCACACAAAGCAACGCCGATTCCCGCCCTCCATACGAATGGTGCTGATAACGGTGACAAGTCAAAGTCGCCGAAAACAGGAAACTCTCCCGCTTGCTCGCATCTGACTCTCAGCCATCAAGTCGAGAGTCGACAATATATATTCTCTGGCGACACTCAAAACACATCCATCAGCAACGCATTTATATGAAGAGCTTAATGCCAAGGGTGTTGTGCTTCACCTGTACAGGTGGACAGGTAGGACAGCAGTTGGAATCCACCTTCCTAATTGTTAGACTACTCGTCTTTTATATTTTTTTGTTTCCATTGCCATTGTGTTTGTTTTTATGTTTTTGTTTTGTGTCTTGTCTTGTCGCATTTTCTTGTCTGCCATTGCATACTTTTGTGCGCTGAGCGCGTAATGAAGATAATTGCTGTTAAGCGCATCTTTAATCGGATTTTCAAGGCATTCCACCCACTACCACTACCACTACAGAATACCCGATGCCCTGTACCAGCTACTCCTTTTTCCAGAGCAACAGTTTTTCCCCTACGCCATTTTGCTGTATCTGTGTTGTCAGCGAAAGTTTTGCATTTGACTTTTATACCCTACACAATGCAAAGTAGGTTATACTGGTTATTCCTAAATTATTTAAAGTCATTAGCTTTGGGTGTTATTTATTTACATAGAATTTGCATTAAATAAAACGGATTTAAATGCCTTAACAGACTTTTAGCAGATACATTTATAAGTTTTTTAAGTCTTTTATAATAAGATTTAAATAAGAGAAGCTATAATTTATAACTTAAACATAGAACTTTACTAAATTGTTATGAAATATTTTACATATTATTATTTACTACTAGTAATTATTTATCTATATCTATACTATAACCGAGTTTGTTTTTTTTTAGATTGTTTGCCTTTTGAGCGCATTCAGTTGTCTGCTATGTCTTAGCGGACTTAAGTGTTCTTATTTATTAGTATTTTTTAGTGACGTCGCTTTTTTTAATTAACACTTTTCATGGATGTGTTAAGGACCTAGTGGGTGTGGCAAGAGCATATACATCTCAAAGCAAAAGCAGGAGACTTGCATTAATTAAATTCCTTAGCAGCTTAAAAAGGTGTTTTAATTTGTGCTCTGCTGTATCCAATTGCTGTTTGCTATTGTCATTGTATATTTTATTACTTGTAGCAGCTGTAGTGTCAACTAATTGGCCAAACGGTGGCGTATATAAAACAATCAAAGTGGAGAGTAGAAAAACTAGCAACAAGATTTTTACAATAGAAATCACGAATTGCAATCAAATATGGTGACAAAATTGTATAAGATTTTGATGAGCCAAACACAAGTCCAAACACTTGTTCCCCAAATGCGAGAACAACAATAGTTGTAACTAGATAGAAAGGTTAACTTTGGCACGCCAAAGACTTGATACCCTGACAAGCAGAGAGATATGGGTATATCGACATGGCTGTTGATGCTGTTTAAAGAACATGCTCGTATCTATGTACTTTGTGGTATTCTTTAATACGTTACCAACTTTGTGACAAAAAGATAATACCCTCTTTAAGGGAATAACAACAAAAACAACAACAAGCACAGGGCTAGCTCAACAGCTTTGTCCGGCAGTTGCTGAAAACCCAAGAAACTTGCTTTTCCTTTCTTCAAGTCTAGCTTACTTTGCATATTTCCGGCTTCCGTTTTGGGAGCGACATTGTTACAAATTTGCTATGCTACAATTTTTTGTAGAAAACTTTTTCTATTTATATATACATGTACATATAAATATATGTGTGTATGTATGTGCCCTGTAGAAAAATTAGCAATAAAGCAGGTATATTAGCAATGCATTTGATTTTTCCTCATTTGCATTACATTTATTTTCTTAATTTAAAATGTTTTTTCCCTCCCCGAATGTATCTAGCTAGCCCCACTAGCCAAATTCTAACAAATATTCAAATTAAAAATTCTGGATTTAGATTTTATAAGCACAAGTTCAGCAAAAGTAGTTTAATTAAGAAACAAAAATAAAAATTGGTAATTAAAAATATATAATATTCATGTTTTTGGTGAGTATCTCAGTAACTTTAACATGGCATGCAGATTACTAAATGCATTATAAAGAAAATGACATAATTATTTTTAGGATGCCACGCCCCGTTTGTCCTATAAGAAACAAAACAAATTGAAACTTTACATGCCTTGAACTTGCATACTTCTTAAAGTATAGTTTTGTTACTTCGTATTCGTTTAGAGACAAACGATATCAAGCAATCCTGAAAATCGCAATAAAATAGAATTATAATAAGAGCTGTTAAAAAAAGCATTCGAATATATATTTAAAAATTATAATTAATTAAATTATAAAATATATATTCGAATGCTTTTTTTAACAGCTCTGATTAAAATGGCCGCCAAACCCACCGGAACATCCTCCACAGATTATTGGGGTCATATCAAATCCAGTAGAGCTATTGGAAAGTCCCAAAGGGGTGGGAAAGTAAAAAAACAAATTTAGTCCATAAGTGTGTATTCAAATCAGACCTGTTAAAAAAAGCATTCGAATATATATTTTCTAGAAAGTTATTATACATTGAATAATGTAAATTTACAGTAGGGGCGCAGCCAAGTTTATAGCACTGAGCTTAGCTACAGCGCTGCCGTCACACAAACAGTGTAAACGAAAGCAAGCGAATAATTAATCTTGCTTAAATAAACACTTTTTATCTGCAACTAATAGGTATCCGCCAGTCAAGCACACACATTTGTTCTCCCTTCGTTTCTTGCATTGTTATTTGTTTTGTTTCTTTTTTTTTGAATATTTTTATGTGTCAAAACTTGTTTACAGGCGCAAAATTATTGTGACAGACGCTAACATTTACGACAAATATAAGAATAATATTGAAATGATGTGGGTGGGGATGGGAGTGGTTAAGGCGGTATAAAATGATGGGCGCGGCAATATCATAGGCATTGGCTTTCTCCAAGTAACAGGTAATTGTTTTCGTGCCTGTTTTGTTCTGTTCTGCATCATTTGGCTTTGTTTCACTTCGCTTTCGTGGCAAAGTCGTTATTTTATTTTTCTTTTCCTTATTTCTCTTTTTTTTTGTTTTTTGTCTTCTTTGGCATAATTTATTGTATTTCTTGTCTCGCATTTGCATAAATATTTTAATTTGCATTTTAACAAAATGCGAATTTCAGAGCCGACTTCGCCACATAATCTTTAAAAATACATAGATAGATATATATACATATATACGCAAAATGGAACAAGATATTTTATATAAGTTTGTATAGATGCGTATGGCTTCATTGTTTTCCTATTTTTTTTTTTTTTTTTGTTTTTTTGGTTGTTGTTGGTCTTCTATTCCCATTATTTACATGGGTTTGTAGGCAAAAAATGAAAAAATAATAAAAGTTGTACAACAACAAAAAAAAGGGCTAACACAAAAGAATTGAATTGAAAATCTTTTATATGCCTTGATGGAAAGCCCTAAAACCGTATTTAAAGAGTTAAAATTACGCCTCAGTTCGTTTAATACGCTTCTAAAATGCAAATATAAATGGAATTGTAAATGGAAACTCAGATGCAATAACAATCTATATCTCTCACACGTAACTAGTAGAATATGGTCAAGCGAGCCAAGTGCAGTAGATTTCAGAGCATAGTCTTAAAATAAAAGAAGAAAATGAAAAATTTAAAACATCAATTCGTGTACATTTCCCACATTTGTTAGTAAATTAACTGAGTGGTGATAAATTCAATAGCTATTTAATTGAATTTCCATTAATTGCAATGCAACGTATTAATTAATTAATTGAGTTCATATTTGTGCGTGTTAAACACGGACTTTATGGCCACTTAATTGCATTTCATTTACCTTTATATGATTATTATTATTATTGTAGTAATTATAAAATAATTTGCCATCCAATTTATGACATCGGTTAGCTTGATAAATTCAATTACCAAACTAAACAAAACAGCCCTCGCTGAAATTTAAATACGAGTTCCAACTCTCAGCAGTGTGTGTGAAACTTTTCATTTTCAAAGCACATATTTTCTTAACAAGCTTTTCATTCGTAATGCATTTTTAGCTGTTTGCCTCTGACATTTTTTTTTCTCTTGCCTTTCGAACTGCAAACAAAAAAACCCATTTTATACTCTAGTTTTTTTTTCTTTTTTGTCATTGCAATGTTTTTTTTATTAATTTGTTATTGTTGAATGAAATAGAGTTGAAGTTTTTTTGTGCTCAGTTTTTGGCTGGAAAAGATCACTTTTCTTCTTTTTTTATACCCTCTGAGGGGTATATTGGGCTTGTCAGAGGCGATTTGTATGTAACAGGCAGAAGGAGGCGTGGCAGACCCCATAAAGTATATATATTCTTGATCAGCATCAACAGCCGAGTCGATATAGCCATGTCCGTCTGTCCGTCTGTCCGTCTGTCTGTCTGTCTGTCTGTCTGTCCGTATGAACGAAAGGATCTCAGAGATGGTAAGAGCTACAAGTTCAAACTTGGTCAGTATCGACCACATATTTAGTCAGTCAATACAAGTTTGTTTCCTTTTTTTGATGCCACGCCCCATTCGCCCACAATAAGCGAAAAACCAGACATACCTCGGAAAAAATATGTGTTTTTGGCGAATATCTCGGTAACTATAACACATAGGGACACCAATTTTGGCATGCAGGTTGCTCGATGCAATATAAAGACAATGCCATCAAAATTTATTGGATGCCACGCCCCCTTCGCCCACAATTGCGTTGAAACTTCGAATGCCTCTGGCTCACTTATTTCTTAACGTATAGTTTTGTAACTCGGTGTATAATTATAGACAAATAATGTTAAGCAATACTGAAAATTGCATCAAAATCGGACTATAATTAAAAAAGTTTGTCATACAAACTTAAATTTTCATCGCAATAGCAGTGCACTGCTTTCGTTTACGGTGCAGTGTTTACAAGCAGTGCGAAAGTAGTGCTTGTGTATTTAAAACTTACTCAGTGCACTGCTTGTGTGTATAAAATTTACTCAGTGCACTGCTTGTAAGAAGTCCAAAATGAATTCATATAATTGGAAACGAAGCTCAGAGGGTATTACACGGTCGGCATGCCCGACTGACATTTTCTTTCTTGTTTCAAATCAGGCAGAGTTAGATATGTGAATGCAGACGTATAAATTTGGCTCCCTAACGTATATTGTAGCTAAATTACAATACCCTAGGCAAATGTACAATAATGGGCATAAAGAATACGAGTTGAATAAAACTGAATTTGTGTGGCATCAAATGCGCATAATTTAATAATAAACTCAATATAAAGAGAGAGGGAAAAAGAGAGTAAAAGAGTGAAAGCCAAAAGAAAAAGAGAGAGAACGCGTGTTAGTGTCAATGGCGGTTGTGCCCTGAAGTAGGCAATCACTTTATTATTAAGCCAGATAGGCACACACACACACACATACACATACACATACACACGCAGCAGACAGTTCATAAAAAAAGCAAACAAAATAATGGCATCAAATTTGAAGATTTGATGCGGCAAAATGCTTTATACGTTTTCAGCATTTTGGTGGCTTTTGTTGTGAGTCTAGGCAGCTTATCGATAGATAATATATTTATATTTAAATAACACTTCATCATGCTGTTGTCGACAACGACGACGATGACGTTGTGGATTGCTGGATTGGTCTGACTGAGCAAACGCTGCGTATGCGTAATATTGTTTGCTTTCATGTTTCAAGCAGCAGCAACAGCAGCAGCACTTGCCTTATAAATAAACTTGATCCATTGCACACATACAATTTGACTTGGGCGGCCGTCTGGAGTGCGATAAATTTGGGCTTATGAATTTATCGCTTTTATTATTGGCCACGCCCCATACGCCTCAATACGCCATATAAACCCAATGTACCCCAAATGCCATACACTTACAGCTAAAGAACGCCACATTCAGCCGTTTGGTCTACCATTTTCATCTCATTTTCATTCGCATTCACATTTCAGTTTCATTTTGTTTTTGGCTTTTGCCTGCTCGCTGAAGCGTGAAACAACGCTCACAAACAGACACACAGAGACACAGACACATCGATACAGCAACGCATTGTCAGCTATTTGTAGAGCCAACATCCAAATAGCAAAAGGCATTTGCTTCAAAATAAATAAACTATATAGTCGGTATAACAATAAGTAGGCAAGCAAATTAAATCCACACACACACACACAGCAGCACAAGTTTTTCTTTGTTGGCATTTTCTTTTCCATTTCCACTGCTTTCAATTTTCCTTTTTTACCACACACAAAAACTTTTGAGCTCTGTGTGTGTAACTAGAAATCGCTCCCAATCAGCCAGCAGCAAGGCAGCAAATCAAATAAAATTAACACAATATAACAATGGGCAATACTCTTGAAACTCTGAATGAGACTGACTGTCTGTCCTTGACCAATGTAACGGATTCTGTAATGAGCACACACACAGATACACACATATTGTCCAGTGAACCACAAGAATGATTCGTTAAGCAAATCAAAGTATTCCATCTGAATGTATTCACTGTTACACAAGTAGATTCATGAAATAACCTTTTCAAGTGCGGTTAAATAACTTTTGTTCAACGAATCAAAAAAAACTATCATGCACATACATATATATATGTATTTATATATCATGCTTCTTATTATTGTTTTGTTTGCTTATGAGCTGTTTGTGAGTTTGGCAATAAAAACAATTAAAAATGTTAACAGTCGATTCGCAACTGACAGATACCCAAGAGTGTATCTTAATCAGCATCATAAGCTGAATCGATTTAGTCATGTCCGTCTGTCTGTCCGTATGTGCGTAGCACATAGCTGTGCTGCAACGATCGCGTCTCATAAGCAGCTCAAACGAAAAACGTAGTTTGCATTTTAAATTCTTGCAGCGCTTTCTTCGATTTGAGCTCACATAAATGGAAATGAGGGTATTACATGGTCGGGATGTTCGACTAGACTTTTCTTTCTTGTTTTAAGTAATTCTTTACATTTGACTATTGTTATCAATACCAATTCGTACTAAACATAGAAGGCATTGTACCAAAGCTATGCTTATCATTAACATATGTAACTTTTTTTTAAACCATGAGTATAATAAGATCGTATACTTTAAGTACGAGCTTGGTTTAGTATTCAAGGAAAATATTAAATGTTAACTTAAATATAAATGAAATTATTTAACTTTATGAAAAAAAAACGTATTAAACAAAATATTTGTAAAATATATGCCAGAAAATACTGTTCTTATATGCACATATCTAACTATTTAATATGCCCATTCCCCTAAAACGTTGATGTACATTTTGCTCATTGTTACACATTCTTTTTTTGCTTTATTAAAAATTTACCTTCGTGGGGAATTGTACAGATAACACATTTACATATTTTTATAATGAAAATAAAATTTGAAAACGTTGAAAAAATTTACATAAATTGTGGTAGAGGAAACCAAATGTTGCACAGGGAAAGACTTAGCTGAAACCTTCGTTGAGTAGTGGATGAATGCTGCTGTTTGAAAGAATCTCAAAGAACAAATATATTTAAAGTTGATGCATATATAAGACAGTAAAAAGATTGACATATTTAACTCTTAAAATACATTTATAAGTTAGTTACAAGCTAGTTTTATTTCAGCACTATAGCATAAGATTAAGCGAACTGTTTGCTACTTTTATGCACGCAATCGAAGGATCGTTTTATTGTTGTTGTTATCTATACACATGCTTCAACACGTACATGTATGTGTGCTTGTGTCAGCTCGTAATTATGTGCTACATCATCTTTTATGGGCATAACAGGCATACAAACATCTTATGCTTTTATTTTCAAGTGTATCAAACAGGAAATGTTTACGTCTCTTGCGTATTATGTATGTATGTTTGTACTTATATAGTACTATATTCCACTTGTGTTCCCATGGCTCTACACTTGCTTCTCCTTTGATCCACGGTCTCCAGCTGCCTGGCAAACCCCGCGCTTGGCCCCTCGTTTGTTTGTGTTTAATCTCGTTTTAATGCCGTCGAGCATCATCGTAAAAATTATTACATTAAATGTCAACGCACAAAAAAAAAATGGGGAAAAAAACGAGAAGAAGCGTCCAAGCAACAACCAAGCACCAAACACAACAATACAACAGTATATATATAATACCATATACCATATATATATAATGTAAGAAAACTGAAAAGAGATAGAAACAGGGCAAAGAGAATGAGACGGTGGATAAAAGTGGAAAGTATGTAAGCAGTGAGTATAAAGAATACCGGGTGCTCTGCTCTTGGGTTAAGAGGGTCGTTATTATTAAATTTTACACACACACTAACACACGCACACACGTTTCGAGAGCAACAATAAAATGTGCGACTATATGCCCAAAAGACATGTTGCTATCTCGCTCGCACACTCACACGCACACAACCTCAAACAAAACAGAGAACAACTTTATGCCCGGGCCACTAAAATTCAATTTTTACAAGCATAATATGTTGCAATGGCAACACTGATGACACACACACACACAAGCATAGGTGGCACACACCTTATACCTTCTCAGCGCCTTTTTCGCCATTGTCTTTGTCTTCGGCATTGTCCCTGTCTCTGTCTTTGTCTCTGTTAGCAGCTTTTATTCGCCGTCTTCTGCCAACTGCCAACTGCTTTTTATGTGTCGCACGTTATTAAATGAATTCAAGCGCGGAAAATTGCCAGCCAGACCAACTTGCAACCAACAAAAACAACACCTTGACACACCCATACACCCACCCATACATACACACTGCCCGCAGCCATTGAGGCTGCAAATTGTTTGGGCCTTTTGTCAATACCCGTCAAGGCCATAAAAGACACATCAGATGGCATTTTTCTGCTTCGCTACAAATTGAAAATTTCATAAATTTCCTCCACTCTGTGTGTGTACACACTTCTTAACTAAATGCAAGGCGACTGACTTTTGCTTAACGGCTCATTAGTTTAATAAATATGGCACAATAAGCAATCGATTTTATGTTACCCTTGGTTACAATAAATAAATGCCAAAGTATTTCTCTCCTTTTCGCAAACAACAACTTGTACTAAATGACAAAACCAACTCCATAAAAAAAACTCTTGAATTCGTATATTAAAATTCAAAGATTAAATATTTTGTTTAATTTGTGTAATTTTCTTCGGACAAGACACTGCCAGAAAATATGAATTACTTTTTTGAAACAATGTTTAAAGTAGCAAATGCAAATGCTCTTTGCTTACTTTTAGCCTTAAGGAATTTCAATAAAGAAAGTAAATAATGGAAAACTAAGAGAATAAAATATATAAACAACTAATATTGTAGTTAGCTTATGGTAAATAATTATAAATAAATGAGAAGCAAATCTTCATAATTTCAAATAACATTCGGTTCAGCGAACAATCAATAAAAGCTCACGAGTCTGACGTCACAATTCTTGGAACTGCTAACGTGTTGAACGCTGAATTATATTTTTGTTACTTTCTTTTTTGTGAAACTACAAAAATATAATTATATTTTTGTTACTTTCTTTTTTGTTAAATAAAACTCGAGTTAAACTGTTTTCTAACCGATTTATAAACAAAATTAAGTTAAATTTTCATTTTCTCTGCACCTCAGATTGCTCAAAGCTAATTTTATATCTGATTTGTGTATTTTTTTTTCCTTTATAACATGCAAATATTTTCTTTTCACACACATTTTTCATTCTTGATGTGTTAAGAGTGTCATCATTTCCGCTAAACACAAACGGCATTGCAGTCACAATACAAAAGCAACTGCTTGGCAAGTAGCAAACTGCTTGACATGTCATTGCACTGCTTGACAGCCATTTCCGGTTATGGAGAAAGAGAGAGAGAGAAAGAGAGAGAGAGAGTACGAAAGAGGGAGCACTGCGAGAGAGCAGTGTTAAATGACGTGCAGTGAGTGTGATCAAAATGTGTAGTCTACTTTTGTGCGGCTGCCCAATTGGCACGTATACCTGCAGTTCTTCAGTTCTTCAGTTGCTTATTAGTCTGACAAACACACACATATGTATGTATTTATATACATATGCATGTATATATATATATGTTAGCACACATAAGAGAAATGTAACTAATGAGGCGTATAATCATTGTTATGTCAACAGTTTTGCTGCCATTTGACAAACGACTCATACACAGCCAGACACATATAGTCATGTGAGTGGGAGCAAAGATTCGTAGAGTGTGTGTATTGCAGACATTTTGGGGGCGCAAGAAATCTACTTGAAGATGTCAATATAAATAAGCGACATAGCTCCACGCCTGAGTACCTACTTCCAGCATCAGAACATCACAGCATGTGTCGAAAATTTAGAGAAAAAAACATGACAGAAACCAAATAGAGATTCCATGGCATGGCAATGTTGAGATACTCTTACAAAGACTGACACTAAGCTATACAGTTTAGGCATATATAATTACAGACCGATCACATTTTGTATAAAACTTTATTTTACCCCTATTTTTGAGCTCAATTTTGATCAGCGGCTTACTTGTTTGCTGTTACCAGAACAGTGACGTCCGCACTGAGGTTGATTATCATAAACAGTTGATATATATAAATACTTATCTTTTGATACGTTGCACAGCAATTGACTAAGTACATATGCCCTCTTTCAGGGTGTAAGCAAAAAAAAAAAGAAAACATAAATGAAGACGAACTTCATGATTATCATCGTTATTTCCGTCAATGTGCTTTGTGTCAAGTGACACACACACAGGCTTGTGCAGACAAAGAAAGATGTAATTGCTGGCAGCCAGCATCATGTAGGAAATAAGCAATTTGAGAGATCATTAAAAAGTTGAAGCGCCAAAAAAAGTGACACGCAAAAAAAAAAAACAGAAATGGGGAAAAGCAGCGTAAATAATACCCAAGATGAAGAAGTAAAAACGACATCAATGCTAAAGGACATTAAATGCCAGGCACTCAACACACACACACATACACACATGTGCGTGTGTGTGTGTGTTAAAGAGCTGAGCTAAAAACCATTTTGAAATGCTTTGGTGACAATTGATTAGATGATGAAAGTTGCACACAGACAGAAAGCAGACAGAAGACCAAAGACAGTTGACAGCAGAAAAGCAAATGTGCACAATGACGTTCAGGAAATTGACTCAATTTGCCGTAAAAAGTCTTGTGACATACAAACACACACACACACATACATATATGTGCACAGAAACAGTAAGAGCTAGCAGCTGAAGAAGAAGAAACTGCAAGTTGCAGTTGAATGCACGCATTTTGTGTCTCACAGGCTTTTGTCAGTTAGTTGAGTCTGTATCTGTGTGTGTGTGTGTTTTCTTACCGCCCCCTTCCATTCTCTGGCTCTCTCTTTTTCCTGACTGTGTTCTGGCCTGTTCTAGCCATCATTCGCATTGGCTGGCAAAGTTGTGTTTGTCAGAGAGCAAAGACTTTGCGTCAACAGCAGCCAAAAACACTCGACTAGCACAAATTTTTGTTAGTGGCTTTTGACTTGGCCAACAAACGGTTTCGGGTTTCGGGTTTCGGGCTAAGGTTTTAGCTTGAGATTCGTATTTGGATTTGTCTGTGGTATGGGTAAGTGTGGCTAGGTTTTTTTTTTTGCGGTGCTAGAGCCCAGCGCCCTCCACATCCACCTCCCCCCATTCCCTCGGCAAACCGTCTGCGTGTTGCATTGTTTGCCACTTATTCGGCTTTGTAAAAAAAAGTATTTGCATTTAATTTCCAAGTCTCGTTTTTATACCCTAGCAAAGGACATCTGAATTTTGTCCAAATACTTTATTCATGATTTCTTCTGTTGATTTTTGCACTGATATACACGTTTTCTGAACATATTGATCATATTTGATGAAACTTCAATAAAATATGTCTCATTTTATATAACGTTGAATCGGATTGTTTTCAACTTTAAAAGTATTTATCGTGGATAGCTTAAAAGCTATGGCCTTGAGATTTGGATCACATATATCATAAACGAAAGAATATAAACTGTTAGTTTGCTGATCGAACAGAAATATTTTGAAATTGTGTAGTCTTGCGGCATTGTTTGAAAGAAGTCCTTCACAAATTTTCTACAAATTGAGACTGCTGGATTATTTTACTATATTTTATAGTTGCCAATTTAAAAATGCTTCTTAGAAAAAACTTAGTTATTTCTAGGCTTATTTTCTACCAGCTAAAGACGAATTCTTTTATTTTTAAGATCGTATATAATTTTAAGTCATTTTAAATAAACGAATTCATAACAATCATTTACGAATTGTAATTGAACGTTCCGTTTTTGTTCTGACCTGACTAGAAAATCAAAAAAATCGGTTACCAATCGAATTTTTTTGCAGACTGCAAGTGTATAATTTGTTCAACGTGCCATAAATTCAAATTTCAATTTCTGTATTTTCATGTAGTTGTTTTTCTATTTGTTTTGTGGGCAGTTTGTTGTATTGCACTTTGCTGTGTGCTAGTTAGCGACTTTTCACTGCACTTTAAATATCATTTGAAGTTGAGTTTTTGAGACCGCGGCTGCCTTTAAGCAAATTAGTGTAACGTGCTGTCCAGCCAGCCAAGCAGTCCAAGCTGGCAAACTGTCGAGCAGTCGAGCAGTTGAGTTTTACCGAGCAGTCGAGCAGACGGATCTAAGGACCTGGCATTGTGTTTAGCCATGCACAATTCATTTTGTGCAGCGAGACATTTAACAACTGCACCGCAGTTGAACCAGTCATCGCCCCTCCACACCCCCTGCCATCGGCCCTCTGGCCACGCCCTGATGCCGCCCACTCGTTTACGTCTCGACGGTAGTCTTTGTTCTACTTGGTCGCACAGTAGCTGAAATTTGTCGTAACAAGATTTGTTTTTGATTTGGATTTTAGTTGCTGTTGCTGTTGCCATCATCGTCATCATCACCATCACCAGCAACATCAACATCAACATCATCATCATCATCATCATGATGTTGATGATTATCATCTTCTTTGTTGCTACTTGAAAAGCGTGTGGCATTGGCGAACGCAACGCGCAACATTTTTGCGTAAACAACTTTCTTTGTGCAACGAAATGCGAACAAAAACAACAACAACAAGAACAAATTTGCAGCAAAGGGCGGACAAAGTTGCAATCGTGAACTGGACAGACATTTCAGCCAATTAGACTTTATGCCACACTGGGACGGAACTGACTTATGGCCAACTTCGTCTGTGTTGTTGCTGCTGCTGCTGCTGCTGCTGATGATGCCTGTCAGAGTTTGTGACGTCATTAGCTACGCAAATGTCAAGCAACTGCTTTTAACGGAAGCTGCCATCAGTTAAGTACAGGGTATTAAAAGTTTCCTATACCAATACCAACTTTTTGACAGAAATTCCGCTTCTGATACGAACACAGACTTGAGTCACACTCAATAGTCTAAAATTGCAGCTCTCAAAATAGCAATTGTAGCCTCATTAGTGAGCATTTGAATATCTATCTACTAAAAGTACACAGAGTACTCTTAACTATTACTCTATACCTACAAATTATTGCTAGAAAATTGGCTATAATCGCATTAGTTGCACAACAAATGGCAAATCACTGGAAGGATAATCAAATCAACAAGCTAGTGATTGATACAGTCTTAGCTTCAAGTGGACGTCTTAGCATCATAATACGATGCTGAATTAAATGAAGAAACAATAAATAATTTCCTTACAGGTAAATACGAGCTCTATGAACAATACAACGTTAAAATTTATTAGTTAAATTTTCGTACTTAGAAATACATATTTGTTCTTACTATACGAATAGAAGTTGTATCCAAAATCGCATAAATTGGAAATATATCTAAATCAAAGTATTTTCTATATTGGTACCAAATGTGATAAGAGCGATGTATTAAAAATCTGTTTTAACTATAGAAAACTTATTGTTTTTTATAACACCGAAACTCACACTATTCGGTTATGATATTTTTTATACCCTCTGAGGGGTATGTTGGGTTTCTTAAACGTTTTTAAGAGACAGAAAAAGGCGTGACAGAACAAGCGGAGTCGATATAGCCATGCCCGTCTGTCTGTTTAATACGAAGATCAGTGGGACACCAATTTCGGCATGCAGGTTCCTAGATGCAATATGAAGACAATGTTATTATAGGTTCTTGAATGACACGCGCTCTTCGCTCTTAAGAAAACATTTTTTTTTGTAAATTTGCATGGCTTTAACTACCGCATTTGTTAACGTATGCTTTTGTAACTTAATATTTGTTTAGAGACAAACAATATCTATTGATCCTGAAATTCAAATTAAAATCTAGTTATAATCCAGAAAGTTATCATAAATCGAAAAGCTTAAATTTATAGCAGAAGCACAGCTCTACTGCAGCGCTGCCGTCATACAAGCAACGTAAAGAAAAGCATGAGAGACAGACAGCCATGTGTGGATGTTAAGTTCTCGGAGCGCTTATTCTAATTCAACTCATATAATCGGAAATATAAGTCTAAGGGCATTACCCAGTTGACATGCCCGACTGAAATTATCTTTCTTGTTTTGTTGTTTTTTTTTTTGTTATTCCGAGAGAATGAGACAACTGTATATGTTACTTATAATGGAAAAAATCCAACGAAATCGATTTCGAATATGAAGAAAACTTTACACAAACTCTTACTTTAAGTTATTGAAATTATTGTGTTATTGTACAAAATTGGCTAGTTTTATCTATTTGTGCAAAGGTCCTTTTACTCGCATTATGTTTATTAGAAAATAGCTGTGACGAAAACGAATTTGATAAGTAACGAAATATACAGTGAGGGGAGTGTTTGAATACTTTTAACATATTTGTTCATCGTTACTCAACAGCTTTGGCTACCAAGTGAAATCAATTACCCATCCGACTGCATAAACGTCTCTCTCTCTCTCGCTCTCTTTCACTCGCTCGCTCTTTGTCTATAGCTTCCTCTGTGCGGTGTCATGATATATATCATGTTATACACCGACTTCAGTTCCCTCTTGCCTGACGCTGCTTCCACTTAACTGCTATAATACCCGTTGGAAATTGTGAATCATATATTCAGTCTAAGTAGATGCAGCGCTTTTATTTTTATATGAACAAATCCGAGAGAACATTTCGTATAGTCGTTGCTGTTGCTGTTGTTGTTGTTGTTGTTGCTGCTGTTTGCTTATCTACGATGATGCATACGCGGAAATCCACAGCCGTACTCACACCTACTACACAAGCACACCCCTCCCTCTCGGCTCATCCAGCTCCTGAGCAGCCCTTTTTTTACAGTTAGCTACTTTATTATGCTAAAAACTCGGGGCCAAAGTGTGTTATATGGCATAATCCACTAACAAAAATTGAGCAGGAATTTATTATGTTTTATATGCCTAAACGGGCGTACAGTATATCAGAAAACAGGCGAAATGGGCGTGGCATGGGGAGGAAAAGGAATATACAGATTGTACGTATGTATATGGTATGTGGGCGCAAAAATACATAATGAATTATGCAAGGCACTCACACATCTGGAATTCTCGCAGTCCACTAAGCACACACACACACACACACACCTACACACACACACGCACACTTATATACCCTATAGCAGACATATCAATAATTCAACAGTCTCAACGAGCAAAGCCAACACAAAATATACAAATCAAGTAAAACAACTGTAGCCCAACTAGCAGATACTCAGCAAACAAAAGCTTAACAGCTGCTGGGATAGACTATAGGCGAGCCAATATAACCCTATATCATAGCTAGCCGTACAGGGTAGAATCATAGAGAAACGGCGTAAAACAAAGTGAAAAAAAAACATAGAAATAAAATACAAATAAAATAAGGCAACTGTCGACTTGATGAATTATTGAAGTAAATCTGAATTGAAATATAACTCAGCCTTATGCCAGATATATGTATATATGCTATACAGTTGTATAAGTATGCCGATTTCCATGTATATATATGTATGAATGGACATATAGTACACCTGACATTTGGTTTGGGGCTAGAATTGATATTGGGTTCGGGCTGAATGCGGAGTTAGAACTTCTTCTGCCCGAGTAAATTTATCGCAATTTTTTTGGTTATTATGGCCAAATAAAATGCACGCCATATGAAGTGTAATATTTCATCACAGTTAGCCAAAATCAGACAGCTGGACAGACAGATAGACAGACAGTCAGGTAAATGCTAAAAGCATATACTATAAATAAATAAAATCAGTATAAAAGCTACAGTTAAGCTGCTCGACAGTTAAATGCCCAGTTAGCGTGACATCATCACAAGAAAGTCTTAAATAATTAAGGTGATTATTAAGTGACTTTGTTGAAATTTTGGACATAAATTTACAAGTTTTTATTGAGTCTCTGTATCGATTTTAAATGTAACTAAATTTTAGAATTCTACGACTTACAGTCTATAACGATACAGAACAGGCAGACATTTATACATTGTTTTAGTAGAAAATACTTCTGTGTTTATTAACAGCATATGTTCTTGTATAAGTCTACTACATTTCCCAATTTTAGTTATCTTTGCCCAAGTTATTCCGTTTTTATGTTTTCATGTCATGTTTAAATATAAAACAAACTTAATTGAGGATTCTGGTTCTTATGGACTCGGTCTACTAGGTGTTCAAGCGTACTGACTTAATTTCGGCACAAATACATTAGCCTTCACTAGTATCTGGGTGGAAACTAGGCTTAAAAGATTTATCGCTGCACTCAAAGCATTTATTCGCTTATTCAGTCATTCGTTCGTTTGTTTCGCTTTGAGTGTAATTTATGCGGCCAAATATTGAATTAATTCGCATTGCTTTATCAATATAATCGTATATATTTCGGGACACAGACTAATGAGCTGCATTTGGAGCAACAGGCTAACAACAACAGCAGAAAGGCAAACTGAAAAACGTACGTATACGAGATGAGAATATCAAGTAAGTTGCAAAGCCAATAGATACGATGATTATGCCACATACTAGATAATCAGATTAATTAAGTTCGATAGCATTGCGATATTTCTTGACAATGTCAACAAAGTGATTTATTTATTGCAGACATCAGACAAAAAGCTAAAAGGAGTCAAAATATCAGCGCAATTAATAGATATATCATTCTTTATTTATACATTTATTTGTTAGGTTAAACGCATTAATACTTTAAACTAAAACTAACCGTACTGGAATATGTATAGTACTCCATGTCACTTAGCAGACCCGTGAACTTTATTAAGTACAGGCTCTCACAAAAAAAAAAAAAAAAAACTGGAAAATTTTGACGAGACTTTGGTGATGTACGTAGGCATGCTTTTGTCTGATGGGTAAGTGGTTGCAGTTTTCAGTTTTTCAGTCCTGCAGTTTTTTCTTCAATTGCTTTTAGTCCCACAAAAAGCCGACGTAAGTTGGTTGGCCTTAGATCACGAGCCGCTTTGAGGCGCACTTGTGAGTGTTAAAAGTACTCGGTCTTAAAGTGCATTTGTTTCCCCCTGAGTGCCATGCATTTCTAAAGTGAACCTGGGCCAGATTCATCCGCAGACTTTTGTGCACAAACAAAGGCTAACTAAAACTATAACAGGAGATGAAAACACAAAAAAAAAAAAACAACAACAATAAAAAATAGAAGCCTGAAAATACTTAAAGTTTGCGCAAAGTGTAACTAGTATATATAGGATTACAAAAGCAAAATAAACTAACTGAAAATCCTAATGCATGTGCACAAAGTTTGCAATAAGCCAAAGGCTCTTTTAGTTTCTATCTAAATTCATATAAATTTTAGTTTGGGCAACATCTTTGGTTTGTTTTTATACCCAGTGTCAGGGTATACGGAGTTTTATCAAAACATATAAACAAATAGAAGTAGTATAGGCGTATATAAAAGTATAAACATTAATAGCTGAGTCGATGTCCAGTCATGAAAACAAAAGTATCTCGGAGCTGTTAAGAGTTAAAAGTACTAGAATTGATATGTAATCTCGATAAGTGCTCTAACGTTGAATTTTAAAGACATCAAGAGCTAGAGCTACAAAATTTGTATCTTTTGCCTCTTCTCAATTAGTTGGGCAAACAAATTTGATGAGCTTGCTGATTAGTTAAATTATATTTATATCTCTTAATAATTAGAAAACGATCAGCTTTGAATATTGATAAATTTGGCTTACTCCACTGGAAAATAACTAAGAAGTTATATTGAATAAAACTTTGATTTCTTGCGAAATTTGCTATTAATTTTAATAAAATGTATGTTGTTTTTTGTTTGTGAATACAATTTTTAGTAGCTGTTTTCTTGCTTTATAAAAACTTATTGAAATATAAACTCCAATTATATAATTTTATTGTAATAATAAAACAATTTATCTAAAGTGCTTTAGGCATATTTTCATCTAATAATTGAAATTTATAGAGCCTTATCCTTGTCCTATGAAATAGCTCTTTTACAATTGATTTCCTGTTACGCTTAGACTTTTTAAAAAGGCTAAAATAGTGAAGCAACTTGTCTATAGAAATGTTGGAAACTATTTATTCATGCAACTAATAGATTTTAGTGAAGTCGTGTGACACACGACTATATATACAAATATATAGAAAACACGTTTCAGTTCACATCTACGGCCTTAATTTGGATCCAATTACAAAATTTCTTAGGGCGCTAATTCAATTACGAATATCCGGCAGCCGTGCGCCAACTGAATTAAGCTACTTACACAATAATTGACTTTAACAAACTGCATTTGTTGCGCATTTATCTGTGGCTCGAGTCTTTAGCTATGTGCAGAGCCACTCCAGAGACTCTTCTCTTCTCTCCCCTTTTTCTGCTCCTGCTTCTACTTAAGCCCCCCAATCTGCCCAACAACAACAAAACTCGAGTGCCACAAAAGATAAAAAGTAAACTTTAGCAAAATGGTGGACGCAGCCGAGAAAATGGAGATGGAGATGGTGATGTAGATGGGGATGAAGATGAAGATGGCGTAAGCTGGCGCTGAAATGCGTTGTTTACTCACCAGGCGGCATTTTCCGCTCATCCTCTTCCAACGTCTTCCCCTACCCATTCCACATTTATCCAGCTGTGGTTTCTTCCAGTCTTTTGCAGCTCCATCAAATTGCAATATCCGCGACAGCGACAGCGACATCGACATCAAGCGTGCCTGCCATCGATACCCAAAGGCAGCTTGAAACCCGCTGTGACCGTCTCATGTCAGAACCCACTGTACTGTACTGCTGCATTGTATGTACAGTGTGCAAGATTAATGCATTTTAGCCGAAGCCAAAGCCGAAGTCACAGCAGCCGTATTGTGTGGGTGTGAGAGCGTATCTTAATACTTTGGTTTCACTTAAAACGAACAGGCAACTATCCGCTGACTCTACTCCATCAACTATAGTATACTTTCTTGGTTTTTTCTCTTCTCTTTTCTATTCGTAGCAAAAGGAGTGCCTTTAGCTCTTTGCATATCGATGGCTCTAGGTCAGTGACTTGTTACTGTTTAAAGAGCAGTTTACCCTCGATAGCGCTGTTTGTTTTTTTGAGAATGTTGAGAACGGGTTATGCACAATGTGATTAATGAGCGCACATTCATTAGATTTAAATAGTTTAGCATTTGGTGTTGTCTAATGAACGCGCTGTTTAAACATAATTGATCAATTTAATGGCATCCAATTATGAACTGACTAATTGAGTTTGGCATTCAAAACAATTCAACTGACGAATTCAATTCAAAATGCATTTCATTGCGAGTGTCTCTAATGCGACATTACGAACATGAAATTAAAGGTATTTATAAGCCAATGCGTTGTCAAACTGAAGATGTAGTATTTATAAGCAAATTCTTAATAATACTATAAAACAACAATATAGATAACTAATAAATTGGAATATTATACGCTAAGTAATAATACTATAATAATAAACATAGTTTGCAAATATTTGCAGATGGATTACGGGTGATGGCGATGTACTGCCTACTCAACATATCATCGTTATGTTGTTATTATCGCTATATATGCAGAGCTGTTAAAAAAAGCATTCGAATATATATTTTATATAATAATAATATATATTTTATATTCGAATGCTTTTTTTAACAGCTCTGATTAAAATGGCCGCCAAACCCACCGGAACATCCTCCACAGATTATTGGGGTAATATCAAATCCAGTAGAGCTATTGGAAAGTCCCAAAGGGGTGGGAAAGTAAAAAAACATATTTAGTTCATAAGTGTCTATTAAAATCAGAGCTGTTAAAAAAAGCATTCGAATATATATTTTATATTCAAATCCTTTTTTTTAACTGTATATATGCTAATCAGGTGGTATCAATTTTTCGGTCGATTTCGCTACTAAGCTAACACAAACGTATTAATTTCAATAGAATATATTGGTAATTAAAGACTTAAGTGCTTAACAGAAAAAGTTCTTTAATCAAATTGTGAATGAAACGCAGCTCAATGCTTGCAAATTAGCGAGATAAGTAACTGAATTGTATTGCAAAAATAATTAATTAAAGAGGCATTGATGTGGATGATCCACACATTACGTATACGCACATATACATATGCATATATGAATATCAACAACAACAACAAACAGAATGGCAGCCAATGAACAACAAAGTGTCAGCTGTACAATGTTGTAATTAAATTAACAACCACGTATCTATAAATAATATAAAATAAAATGCAAACAACAACAAATGTGAAATGAAATGAATAAAAACTGTTGGAAAGCAAAGTGAGGCAAGTAACAAACAAACGGGAGAAAAATACTTTAAAGAGTTCTTCATGAATTGCAGTTGTAAATGATGCTTCTCAAATGCGAGGGGTGTGCGACAAATAGTCGTATATTGCGCTTGTTATTTATATGTTTTGTATTCTGTGATTCCATTTCGTGGTTGTAAATAATTATTACACTTTTTCATTTCGTTGTGTAGTTGCCGGAACTTTTCAATCACCCCACGCGGACATACACGCTAGTGTTTACTTGTACAAAATTGCCAAATTAAGTAATATACATTTAATTAAAACGACAAACAAAATGGCAGACGAGCGTTAACTTACCGCCAGGTGGCGCCATCAACTGTCAGACCACAGCAGACTTCAGCAAAAGATTTCACTCGTTTCTTTTATACTATAACGTGTTTGTTTTATACCTTTATTTTCATACCTTTATATCATTTTTTTCTTGCACTCGGCCTTATACTTATTTGCTCTCTTTTGATTGGGGTAACATGAACAAAGCACATGGATAATTTTAATTTTATGTACTTTCTGTTGCAGACATACACACGAGCAAAAGTTTTCAAAAATATTTTGCCAACAATAACTACTATTAAATGATAGACACAATCGTAACTGCAAGAGACCCTGTACTTACGAGATAAAAAAGCACTCAAAGAAATTTTCAGGTTGCAACCTCTGTGTTCTCTTCCTCATTCTGTGCTTTAATATAACTTCTGATATAAACTTTCGATATTAAGTTTTCAGAAAAATTTCAAAAATAGTATTTAATATGACAAAGTTTATGAATATGAAAGAACTGATACTTTCCATTCATTCATAAACTAACTTGAATACCAATTTAATTTAATTAAGCGTACCTTTAGCTTTCGGTGTATTAAGTTCATTTTGTTTTCCAAGACTCGAACAGATTCATGCAACTCTTCAAGTACAGGGTCTAACAACAACAGGCAAAACTGCAGCAGTTGCATCTATAAATCTTAGCATACCGCAGGGCGCAGAGCAACTTTTGTGGCGCTTTCTCTGCATACGAATCTGAAAGTCTCGCCGAGTGCCACATTGTGGCTTGAGCAATTTGTGCAACGGCAACAACATCTGTAACAACAACAAGAGTCACTACTGCCGAGCACATGGAGCAACTGTGGCAAACACTGAATGCACAAAGTATGTGCACACGAATGTGAATTGCTCAGTCATTAGTTTTAGTTTCCACATCATATGACGCTGGGGGTGTCATATCGAAAAAAAAAATTGCTTTCAAATTGGGACAAGCCAAGCCAACAAAAAGAATAAAGTAAAAGAAAAACGCATACAGAATGAGAGGAAACATTCAGAAAAACAAAATGTCCGACGGCAACTAGAAAATTTTTGTTTCGAAATTAATTGCAGTGGTTGGAAATAAACCAAAAAAGAACAAAGAGTGCAAAAGAAACAAACAGAACTGTGGTAAACCGATGACCTAATACACTTAAAAACTACCATACTTTCAGAATTTAGAGTCAGAAATCATCACAGCTATGCATACCATAAAAGAGTATAAAATTACCTGCTTGGCAATCAGAGAAAACCCAACGAAAATCACCATGAATTTGAGAAATATAGGTGCATATGTGTGCATATGTAAATAGTATTCTGGTATTTCGTATTGTGTTTTGTTGAATCTGAACCAACTGACTGTTCAGAGTGGGTCAAAATGAGTGGGCGTAGACTGTCTGCAAGTTGACAAGTTGACGACAGCTGGCATTTGACCGGACAGTTATTGTGGCATACTCGCAGCCATGAAATGTTTCTGCAAATGTGCAAAAATATATGATGGCAAGGATTACTATACTTAAAGGCAGAAACTTTTACTCAAAAAAAAAAAAATAAATAAGTTCAAAAAAACTTAAGAGCTTAGTTTTTTTAATGACTTTAACAATCTATTTAACAAAGTATATGTTGGAAAATATACTAATAAATAAAATATATAAAAATGATTATTTTGCGTATTTTAAAAATTTTTGTTTATGTACATAAATAGGGTGATTCGTTCATTTCAACAAGATCGTTTTACTTAATAAAAATTTTAGGAACATTCCAAAATTATTGTTTTAAAACTAACATTTATTGGTCTTAAAGTATGCTGGAAAACACAATATTCTTTAATACAAAAATCACATCTTGATCACTTTAAGTAAGACAAAAATCTTATAATATGAACAAGAAGTTCTTATGCGTCTGGAAAATACAAATCTTAAAAAAAATAATTATATTTTTTAAATAATATAATATATGTATAAACTATTTTTTTTTTTTTTCAAAAATAAAACAAATAATAATTTTCCATGTACCTTATATTAAGTGCATAATTCTTTATCCCAACCTAGTCAAATATTGAAAATATTAAAAAAAAAAAATAGTTTCTGCATTTAGAACAATTTTTCATGTATTAACGACTTTTGATTATAGAGATGGAAGTTTTGAGCTTTCCAGTTCCTCGTAAAATCGTTCAAATTCAAAACACAAACCTTCAAGTTGTAGTTTTCAATTTAAAACGATATTTGTTTTATCGATATGTAATTTTTACCGAAAGAAAATTAACTTTTCACACAAATATCCAAATTTAACAGCAGCTCTCTACCTAGTGTATTATGTTGCGCTAATACATGTTTATTGCACATTTGTTAACTGCTATGTTTATTGATTCGTCGAATTTTAAATGAATTGCACATTAGCCATTCAGACAATATACTGATACGTGTATGAATACACATATCTGTGTGTGTTAATATGTAATAAACGCGTTTTACAACTCAATATTAAGCATAATAAGTCTGCAATTTTGAATTTTATTTCAAACATTTGATGATATTACGCTTCCATTTTGCAATGCAAACAGTTTGGCGCCCAACGTGCGCCATCAAATATGAGTGCACACACCAATTGGGGGGGTAAAAACATGAAATGAGAGAGAAAAAATGGCAATTGAATGTACATATAATTCGATGCGAAGTTGAGCAGATATCAGTAAATGTATTAAAGTTGGTTATAGCTTCTTCATTTGGCACTTCATGTTTATTTATCTTGTTAGCCGCATTCCCGAAACAGCAGACACGCCCCCTTTGCTCCGTTTCTGCATCAGATAAATTAATCAATTGCAGACACACAGAGAGACAGAGAGACATATACAAGCTGTACAGTGTACACTCGCCCGCAGATAAATATTTGCCACATCTGTATAAACTTTGGACAAAATGCCGAAAGTTGTCCAGTTCAGACACGATGGGCATCAAAGCTACGGCTCAGCTGTCAATTGAAGTCGTCGCTGTCAACGCCATGACAGACAACATCACACATATGTGTATATCCAAACATGCACCCATACACATTCCACATGTTGTGGACTGACTGATGTACGCTGTTGACTGTTTGCTGTGTGCTCGTCTATAAATCATGTTAATTACGTTATAGCAAATAATTTTCCTGCACTTTCGCACACACACAAGCAAATATACCCACATACATACATACATACATACTATATAACATATACGATGCTAACATGGAACCAAACCATAGTCATGTGCTCATGTCTCACAGTCCGCAATTCGCTCTTCGCAGCTCTTCATTCAACATTCAGCCGTCTCCATTCACCATTCTCCATTCTCCATTCGCCACTTCTCCACTCTCAGTCCATTTCAGTCGTCGGACAGTTGACAGTTGCTTCACATCTGTAATGCATCACTTATTTGCTTGTTGTCATGCGGCTCGGCAATATTTGCGGTTGGTCTGAATCAGCAAACCAAACGGCGCGTTTACTTAACATCGTTACAGTAACATACAGCAGAAAGTAACTGTTGTGCAACCTGATCTCTCTTACCACATACCACAGCCATAATCAACACTCTACACAATTAATTGCTATTTATTCTTGATCACAAATGTCATTTTTCACAAAAACCGACACTTGTTGGAATTACCACTAATAGAATTAGTGGTTAGAATTTCTAGAATAGAAAAACTTGTGTGTTTATTGAGTTATCTTGCGAATTTCACACAACATGTATTTACTATTTAGACGAACTAATTAAATTTAATATAAAGAACTAATTAAATTTAATAAAAATAGTTTGTAAAACTTGAAAGCTAACTTGATCAGATAGAATATACACTTACCTTTAATATATTCTGTCTTAAACTCCTAGCTACATAGCAAAATTTGGTCTTGGCAAACTGTAAATATGAACAACTTTTCGGCTTATTGAGCGTTCACAATCAACATAAGAAACAAATCATTACAAGCATTTCTTTCAAGCATTTCCTTCAAGCATTTCTTTCAAGCATTACTTCCAAGCCATTCCGCCATTCGTATAATCGATTAGAAATCGGTACGTCAAAAAATTAAACAATTCGATAAGAAGGATTTACTTAAGCATAACATGTGCAATATATTCAGACCAATTTTTAAACTACTACAGTAAATATCTTAGAAGTTGATACAGTTTACCGGCAATAATATTAGTTAAGTTATCATTTTCATTCTTAGTCATTAGTTTACCTAATTCAGTTTTAGATTGGCTACAAATTTTCTACACTATATTAGCTTTATTTTATTTTATCCGTCAGTTTGTTATTCATCCTTGCTAGGCCGTATTAAACATTTGCTTAAAGGTGCGTTTTTAAGCACACTTTTGTTTGCCAACACTATACAAATTTTTTCTAGCGTTTTACGACACTGGCATACATTAGAAAACCTCATACAATCAGTTCAAGTCAACGAGCTCAATTGTCAGAGCTCAGTATTCTATTTGCGTTCACTCAACTCTGTCTGTCTGTCTGTCTCTGGGCGACCTCAGCCCCAGATTCCAGTTAACACGACAATAGCCCATGGCAGCCCCTGGGAGTCGAGTCGAATCAAGTCGATTCGACTGGAGTAGAACAGAGTAAAGCAGAGTAAAATAAAGTAGAGTAGAGTACAGTAAAATAGAGTAGTGTAAAGTAGAGTGTGTCGTAAGTACTGTAGGTGTAAGTATGGGTAACGTTGCCCTGGTTTAATTGAGTTTGCCACAAGCAAATAGCTCAACCAACAGTTGAAGTTGCAGCTTTAAGCACTTGCCCCACAGCCTTTGAAGAGCCACCACACTGGGCACTTGTGCAGGTCCTTGCGACATTAATAAACTGTTAGTAAGCCAAGTAAATTAAACAAAATCAAGTTACATTAAATATGAATTTACAGCTAAATTAATTATGTGTAACAAATTAGTTTACAATTAATGTTTTCTATAAATTCCATTTTGTTATTGTTTGCTTTTGTTTCAAATGCAATAATACTCTATAAAGTAGCATTTTTAAAAATGTATTCAAAACATATTGGAAACATTTTCATATATCTTGAACGATGACAGTGATAGTCATTTCTATTTGCTACTGTAATGAACGCTAGTGTCTTTTGCTTTGCTTTGCATAGAGTATATATAAGTCGTGCAAACTTGCGGCTGCACTGCCTACTAGTTTTTTATTTGTTCGAGCAGACAAGTGGCCATCATAAAGCAGGCCACACAAAATGGCCGCATGTTGAGATTTCCACACTCGAAAAAAAAGTGCCTCGCAAGACAATGGGCGATAGGCCATCATCATTTGGGACAGCACACAAAACGTTGGCTATCCACTTATTTGTTGTCCTACATATTTAACCATGTGTTCCACACACACTGTTGTTGTCAATGTGGTGTGTATGGTAGCCCTTTGGCTTTAGGAGTAGATCCTGTTTGTCGCTGCCTGTCGTTTAATGCACTGGAAAAATGATTTGACTGGACCAGTTCCGTTGTTGTTTTTGCTGTCGTTGTTGTCATTGCCCAATTTGCGGTTAAGTTTCTTTACAAACTCTGAATACTGGACCCCACTTATGGAGGTTTCCAAGCTTGTACTGTCAGCTCTCTAGATCTTTATTTTTATTTCGTTTTGTTGTGCCCTACTCCAACTGACCTTGTCTCTTTGTCGTTGTACATATGGCATCTAGCTAGTGGCATCTGAGTGCCTTTGTGTACTTCAAATTTATGATTTGAAATGTGACTTTGAAAAGCGAATCTGGGTAAAAACATCTTTGCCTTTTACTCAGGCAAGTTTCTTTGCCTTCGTTTCGTTTCGCTTGACATTTCACTTTTGCCGCTTTTCACAATATTTTTCTCTATGGCATTTTTCATGCCCTTTTGCTGACAAACATGTTCTTCTCATTTTTATATATTTTTTTTCATCTTTCACTCTTTTTCTCTTGCTCTCTTCTCCTTCCTTCTCTTTATTTTACATGTATATCTGGCTTGGCTTGTGGTCTGCATGTTAGACCAAAGGGATATGCTGATGATGCTGTGTTGTTTGTCATGCATGCAAAAAGAGAAGATTGCTCAGATACTGGCGCATTGAATTATCAGTAAAAGACAACCTCAAAGACACGCTTGTCAGCTGAATGAGCTGTTGCCTGTTAACTCTCTTTAAAAACCATTAAGCCTAAAAAATATTTAAGAAAGCAGAATCTTATTTTCAAAACAGGGAAGAAAAGTTGAGGCGAGTACGCCAAACCGGGTAATACCCTCTGCCTTTCATTCGAAATTATTTGGGCTCAAACGTGTTTCTATGTCTTTTTTAATCGCACACATGCTTTCGTTTACGCTGCTTGTGTGGGGGCTGCGCTGCAGCAGAGCTTAGTCAGAGCCATGGTTATAAATTTTCGTTTTCGATTAACTTTCTTGATTATTGTCCGATCTTAATGCAACTTTCAGGATCGTATGATATTATTTGTCTCTTAATGAATTTTAAGTAACAAAACTATACGTAAGGATATACGTGAGTTATAAGCATGCAAATTTTCAATTTCATTTCTTTCTAATGTGCGAAAGGGGTGTGGCTTCCACAAACTTATGATGACATTTTCTTTACATTGCCTGTAGAAACTTACATGACAAAAATTCTGTCCTTAGATGACGTAGTTAATGAGATATTCGCCAAAGCATGTATTTTTCCGAGGTATTTCAAAAAATAATAAAAAATAATAAAATGGAGATTTTAGCTCTTACCATCTCTGAGCTCTGAGGTAGACAGACTATTCTTCTGCCTATTACATACAATTTCATTATAAATTGTTAAACATGTTAAAATATTTTTTTGTCTGAGTTCATAAACTGTCATGTTATGTATTTACTCAACTGTAAGCTTTCTTCATAGTTTAAAATATAAGATTTTGATTTAAAACCCTTAAAAACACATTTCATTCAATCCGTTAGACAGCTAAATTTGCTTTACATATGGTAAGTATTGGCACACCCAGAGCTTAAGTAATTGGCTGACTTAGTTTGGATGAACTGATTTGAAGGATAGCTGAGTGTAAAGTGTAATTGAATTCACTTCGGGATCTCGATATAGACCATGCTTGACTTCGGTTTGCTTAAACGCCACTGTGAAATTCCTTTCATGTTTTTAATTATTTTCTTATGCCTCACTTAAGTATCTTTTTTGCCTACTTGCCTGCGTGCTCCGCCCACTTCCGCCTCCGTCTCCTCGCTGTTTCGAGTGCTTTGTAATTTTTGCGGTTTTTAATCCTTTGTGGTGGGCTTCCATGCCATTGCCAGCATTCATGGGGATTCCGTCAGCATTTGAACCCAGTATCAATAATGTGGATTTTTTGGGAAGGGGACGTAGATGAGAGGCATAGCCCTGTCAGTTGCCTGCTGTTGTCCTTTTTTGTTTTTTGGTTTTTGGTGTTGTTGTGCCACTGTTGCATTGTTGTAAAGATTTAATCTTTAGCTGCTGTGGATAATTGCGGACTTAAGCATGCGCATAAAAGTCATTACGTTGACTGCCGCAAAACGAGCAATTTAGATTTATTCTAATTAGTGGCCCAGCAACAACAATAACAACAACAGCAACAGCAACAATAGCAACAGCAAGAACAACATGAGCAGCAACAACAATTCAAATGCTAATCAAAGCTTTTGGGGTACATAAAGGAAGCGTGTCTTGAAAAATGTCGCGTCTTAGGCGATGAAGTTGAATGGAAAATCTCATTGAAATCAACAGCAGCTGTTCCCATTTTCCTTCCTTTCCTCTCCATTTCATTCCATTTTCTTTTGCTACACTTCCACTTCCTTCTTTTTTTTCTGCTGTTGTTAGTTGTGGACATATTGCGCATACGCTGTGTGCGCCGAGCTGATAATTTAAAATAATTTGCACGCATTTCGATTGCAAATGATTTGATGTGCCTTCCGGCCAAATTAGATATTTAAGACAACATTTAAATACAACTTGAAATGTGTGTAAAATAAAATCATCTGATCTTTCTGCCCATCTTATTAGTCCTTACGAAAACGCTTGCTTGTCTCGTGCTTTAATTGGATTCATTTAATTTAAGAGACAATTTTTTGTGTAAATTGAAAATTAATCTTATACTCTATATGTGTTTGCATCGTTTGCAAACTTATATGGTCATATTTTGTGGCTGTTTTGAAGTCATCTGCTTAAATTGCCACCAAAACAATCAGTTATGTGTGCCTTATCAGAGCTTAAGCAACTGCGTTGTATCTTCAACCTGCTTAACACTTACATCACATCACAGCACTTTCAGTCTTGGCTGTTTTGCTTTTTCTGGAATATTGACTTGCTGTTTTACCTAATGATTCCCATTCTGTTTTTTCGTTTCCGCTCACTTTTCCGCACTTTTCATTGCTTGCCTTAGCGCTTAACGGCGACCACGCTGCGTATACGCAATGACAGTCACTTTGTTTCAATATGCATGCCACGCCTTGCTATTCCCAACGCCCACACATGTTGAAAGTGGCGCGTAGGGTGGGCAGAGGGCGTAGCTGTGGGCGTGGGCATGCCTAAAGTCACTTAACCAAATAAATTTTCAAGAAAGAAAAAAAAAGAGAGAGAGATAAAAATAAGAAGGAAAAAAAGATAAGACAGAGCAATGTGGCGAATTGTTGTTGTTGTTGTTATTGTTGGTGTTGCTTGTTGTTGTTGTTGGTTGTTGGTTGTTGTTGCTCAAGTATTTATTTTGCCTGAGTGCGCTACAGTTTTTAAGTTTGTTTGCGCTGTGTTTGCAGCACAACTCAAGGCACAACTTGCAAATATTCATTGCAAACACACAAACACACGAACTCACACACACACACACACTGACTGTTAGCCAAAGCAAGAGTGAGAGAGAGTAACTCTCTTAGCGGTCGAGCTGTCTCACTTGCACATTACACTATGTTCGAGCGCAAACTTAATGTGATTAAAATTGTATGGCTGTTGGTGGCTGATGCTGCTGCTGCTGCTGCTTTCGCTGTCGCTTTTGCTGCTGCTTTCTTCTGTTGCCCCCATTTCTCCCTTGGCCGCTTCTATAGTTTCCTTCGACACCTTATCGTCCTGCACTTTCACCTATGCCATGCCCACAAGACGCCTACTTCTGCACGAATCTGGCATCTTTAAAAAAAGGAGAAAAAAGAACAAGGGCAACAGCAGTTTGCAATAAAACCAAAGTGTGGCAACGCTGTTTCTCTCTCACTCACCTTCTCTCTCTCTCTCTCTCTCTCTCTCTGTCTGTCTTGCTCAAAAATAGTAAGCATAAGCTTGAGCTCAGTTTTGTTCAACTTGGTGGCAGCCACCACATCTTAAAGTAGCAAATTTATTTGGCATTTCTTGATTTTATGTTGCGTTTATTTTGCGATTGCGCATACGCCACATTGGCCCAAGACGGCCAACAACATCAGCAACAACAACAACTACAACAAGCAACTGGCAAGCAAGCGGCATTGTTATTTAATTTAGTGTCGAGTTTTAGTGTTTGTCATTAGTGTTTTGGCAGGCGTTAAATATTTAATGATCGCTGCGCAACCAGAACCAGAACGTCGAATACGTTACCAAGTTTCCTGCACGGAGTAGCAGACCAGAAGCAAAAAGCGTTGGAAACTTGCAACAAAGTGTTTGTGTTGTGGATAATTAATATGGCCAAAGGGCAGAGGGCAAAGGGCTACAACTCGTGCTAGTTTACACTTGAAGCTTTTGGCAAATTGACAGAAGGTTTACGACAGTTTTCCCCAAAACTGGACAGCCAAAGTTACAATTGTTGAATACACAGTGTGCACACACATATAAAAGTTAACATCCACTTACATCAAACATACAACATTCAAGTAAATAAGTAAACGTGCATAATGACTAGAATATTAATTGTTAGAGTTCATGAAGCAGTTTCAAAATAACTTTGACTCCATAAAGTGTGGATGAAAGTACTAAATTCCAAATAGCTTCTCATCAAGCTATTCCAAAACTTAATATTCATTAAATTTAAGTGTTGCAAAACGTTGCAATTTTAATTTAAAACACAGTTGTCTACATCGCTGAGCAGCCGCTTTCACATGCGTACGCCTTAAAGAATTAACACGTAATTAGTGTTGCAAAGCGTCGATTTGAGAATGTGGATAGTGCTCAGTTTCGATTAATTCTAATCGTTGAGAAATCAAGCAGGGCCAGCAGGTATCTTATCTTAAACTTATCAATTGCTAAATGACATTTTATTCACACAAGTGTTGGATAGCGCAAAACTATTAGGTTATAAAAGTAACTATTAGGCAAATTGTTTTTGAAAATGTTTTAGTAGAAGGTGTTTTTTTTACAGAGTAACCAAAATAGGTCCCACCCGTCATTTGTGATCATATTTAATCACATAATATATAAATGAGATTAATTACTATTCCTAAATAACACATTTGTTGGAAGAAGATGTTACCCCAGCTACGCATCCTCCTAAAGAGTCTCTTACGACCCCTATTATCTAATCACTTCCGACTCATATTTAGGTCGATTGGCGATTGATATGCATTTTGTTATTGCAGTACTAATATATTACATTTGAAGCATATGAATCTTCTTTAAATAGCGCAATAATTGAATCATTTTTTGATCGTCAAAATGACTCAAAAAGGACTCAAACAATCGTCAACTTAAAGGGTTTAAAGGTTTTTGAACTCACGTAACATTTTTACTCAAACTTGTGTTGGAAAAAGTTTATTGAAAAGTAATTTCAATAGGTATTTAAAATTGACGACGAAAATTCGAATCAAAATTACACATCATTTAAAAGTTATATTAAATTGTTTTAATTAATGATCCACTACATACATTTTAGCTCAATTAGTGTTGGAAAACGACAATATTTACTTGGTTACAACATCGCAAAGAGAAATTAAAGTACTCAGCATGTTGTAGGAAGAAGCTTTAAAGTTTCTTTTGAAGTGAGGGGCGTTAACTCGGAATAGTAATGAGTATTTAAAATATTTAGTTTTGTCAACAACGTAGCAGCTATACAAATGAGTTTATTCAAGTGATCAAAGTGATTTCGCACAACATACAAATGGAAAATGAGATTAATTTCAATGGGTTTTATACCAAACAAAAATAATAATTTGAAAAAACTATTTTCACGTTTCCCGACTCTCATAAAAATTTGAGATTTCAATAAGTGGGACTGCATGGATATATTGAATATGCAGATGCAGATGCAGATGTAGCTAATCTATGACTCTTAAGCTGCTTTGGCATAGACACAGGAGATAGTACGGTTGGGAAATGCATACTAAAGCATATTGAGAGCAACACTGGGCACAGCACTCAATTGGCACAACAACAATGGGGCTGTGAAGAAATGAAGCCAAAATCCAACCAGAAATAGAACCAGTTGCAAATGCAGATGCAATGGCGATGGCGATGGCAATGGCAGAAGGCTATTAAATACACAAGGGAAGCTACTTTTAACCCAAATCTGCGGGCATGAAAGCCAGACTTAGTAGAGTAACAGCAGCCGTTTTAGAGTATGAGCAGTGGAGTGCGAATCAGGCAGCCAAAAGGAGCAAGCCACATATGAGCACAAATAATGCAACAATGGCGGCCACGTTGGTCACGTGGAGTACTGCCAAAGGCGAACGGAATAGAGAGAGTGAGAGAAAGAGAAGAGAGAGAGGGAAGTACACACACACATAAACACACAGAAAGAGTATAGAGCAGCGACACTCGTCTGACAGCAGCAGCCTGGCAGGCGTCATCCAAATACAGATTCTCAAAGCGCACACGCATATGGGATGCAAGCCGGAAGAGAGATGCTACACTGATAAAAAAAAAAGAACCTGTTCTATAAATATAAGAAAAGAAATCTTAAAGTTTTTGATTTTAAACTAAAGAGCATAAAACTTAAGGAGCTGAAGCTATTAACATTGGAAACTAAACCAAAATTTCTAAAATATTTTTGCATTTCCAAACGGTTTTAGCTTTAACATTAGACAAACTATCGATTGTCGGCACCATCGATAATGGAAGATAGTTTTTCGAAGAACATCGATAGTCTATTGATAGTTTTAGAAAGTAAACTGCGCTACAAAAATTTGTTTATATTTTAATTATTTATTTTAAGCAATACCTTTATTATGTCTTTATGTTCTTAAAAGTATAAAGATTCATCCAACTTATTTTAAAAATATATTCTTCTCTGTTATTTATTTTCAAAAATTTTATATAATCGACACATATTCTTTAGTTTTAAGAGCACAATCTTGTTTTTAGCACCTTTTTATTTTTATCTGTGTAGCTATCGAGGGGGTGAAGAAGTGAAAGCTACTGCAGTTGAAGGCACTCTGGCAGGCGCCGCGCCAACATTCAGATTCACATGCTCCAAGCGTGATTAAGCTGCAATTTTTATACAATATTTACACACAGTTGGTTTGTGTGCAACTTGCGGAGTAATACAGCTATGGGGCTGCAGAGGGCGTGTCTATGGGTAATATCAGAGGTGTAGATGGGTGTTGGGGGAAGGGGAGGGGTGTTGGCAAATCGGTGGCTGTCCGGGCAATATAATGACATTCATGCACAGTTGCAAATGCCGCCAACAAGCGTCGCCTTGGCGGCTGCCATATAAAACAGATATTACAATATGCGGATTATTAGGCATTATGCATGTGTATAGAAAGTACAACCTACACACCCTACCTATATGTGTCTGTGTGTGTGAGTGTTATTGTGCTAACAATTTCTATTCAGAAAAGTGTGTGTGGCATGCAAATTTATTGTGTACTTTGCCGCCAAGCTGCGGCATTTTCATTTCGGTTTTACTTCCCACCATTCTGCATCGTTTTTTCTGCTTGTCTCTCTTTCTGCTGTTTCCTTGCAGCTAAAGTAAGTTTTTGATTGGGATTTGCATTTGCCATTGGCATCTGTGTATATATTTCTGTGTGTGTGTGGGCGAAAATGTTGGAAAATGTTGTCAGTATTGGGATTTGGGTGCCAAGGTTTACCCATACACATTGAGTGTCCAACCCTGCGGGAGAGGAGCTTGTCATTAGCATCGCATTTGTTGTCCCAGCACAATGAAGAAACATTATCAGCCAGCTGGATGGATTCTGATTTCGGTTTGCGCATTACAATTTTATAGAAAATCTGTCGTAGCTTCAGCATTCCACAAACATGCATTCAATGACTTACTAAGCTACTCAGCACATCATATTTATACGAAGTATGGAAGAAGATTTACATATCGATAATATGTTATGTTGTATATCAGAGGCAACACATCTAAGCTTCACATATTTTGGGACTTCATTTTTCATGTGGGCATAATAAATTTGTCGTAAATTGAAAGTGCCTGCAATGTGATTGATTCCTGGAATCCGTGTGTCTATTTATAAATTTTATATTTTTATTTGAAGCTAAAACTGTTGGCGACTGTTATGTGTCACACCACAAAGAGTAAATATTGTCGTTTTTTTCTTTTACCCATTCATCTTTAAATCGAAGCTGAAATTAATCTCTGAAATAAACCTCATTTCACTTGGTGACTCAGATATTTACAAATATTTTCTAGATCTCTCTTTCATTAATTGTCAATTAAGCTGTCGACACAAATTAAATTTCAATCTTGTTTTTTGCAATTTCAATTTATTTAAAACTAACCTTTTAAGTAATTGTTTTCTACGTGAGCTTTCTATATATATTTGAGCGGAAAAGTATGCTACATTTTTTAAGCTCTTTTGTGGCCCGTTAATGTTTATTATGTGACTGTAACACATAAGTTGGGTTTACTTATTTATTTATTTTGCCACTTAAGACCTTAAGTGCCAACAAATAAATTACAATTACACAACAACAACAAAATACACACGCAGACTGACACAGATGAAAATAAAACAAATAAAAATCCGTGAGAGATAGAGAAATGTTCTCACAAATGATATCATTAAACAAATGAAAAGTGGCAAGCAGACAAATAAAAGTGGCAAAGTGCTGTTATTAATTAAGTGGCATTAACTGTCGATGAGGGTCCATTGAAAAACCAAAACCGAAAACCCGACACCAAAATCCAATCACAAATAATACAACAAACAGCAATAAATGCGACAATAGCAACAACAAAAATACATTTTACATTTAACATTTACAGCAACAATTGCAATTTCATTGATATTTTATTAGATTCAATTGACAATTCTGTTTTCCATTTTTTCCCCCAACTGTTTTTTTATTTTTTATTGGTATTATCTAACCACAGTGGCAACAGGCAACAACATCTATGCTTCAGCTTCAATTGCAGTTAGTTAGTGGCAATATATGTGTGCTCTTTTCATTGATACTCTTGTCGTCTCTTTCATAAGTGGAAAAAGCCACGAGAAAAAAAAGCACTTCGATCAAAAAAATATTTTCATACCACAAATTTGATTTTAATTTGAAATTGGCATGGCAATACTCTTTTGAAATTGAACACTTGACATGGAAAAATGAGGTTCATGTAATTTGTCATATTCCCTTAACCTATGCCCTTTTCTCCACGCGTGACAGGCCTATTAACCTTTGAACTGACATTTCAAATTTAAATTAAGCTTTAGACAGCTGTTAAAACCATTAGATTGCCGTTACTAACAGTTGTTTTGTGACACATTAAGCTGCTGTTAAGCAAATTAATCAACGTACAATACATTTAAGAAAAACGAACATTTTATCTCAATAAAAATTTCCTATTACAAATTAAATATATTAATTAAACCTCTATTTTAATTCAATTTTAGTAAAGTAATATTTTAAAGCTAAATATATTTAATAAAATTTTATAGAATAAATACTCTGTTAAAAACATGAAAAAATTCGAAAAATATTTTAAACAATTCTTAAACAAACATATATTGAGCTTTTAAAATTAACCCCATACAAAAAAAAAAAATTTTAAGTGTTTTTTATCAGCGTTTATTTTACAATAGATAATACCACGACTTTTCTGATGATAAAAAACTTTTTTTCAATTTATTTCAATGCAGACAATCGCTAAGAATGTGAAAGTTAATATATTTAAAAATAAAATCTACCGATTCTCAACGATAAAACCGTCAATTACCGTGCCAATTAAGGTCAGAGTTCGAAAATTTAGTATGCAGTTAGTCAAATAGCAAATGGCAGCATAGATTTATATGGTAAATTTGGTAAATTGCCAGACATGAAAATCGATAGAAACAAATTACTTAAACAGATGCGAGATTGAAGTTGCAAGTTACGAGAGTTACGAGAGCTATGAGTGCTTTCGAGCAATTTCAATTGAGTGAGTGTAAAACATATAATTAGATGTAATTCATATACATATGTATTTATGTAAATCAGATTGTACCCTTTTGATAACTCAACTAATCTAAATTGCGTTCTCACAAATATTTGCTGGCAATTTACAAAATTTCATGTTATGGATGAAACCAAGGCATCAATCTATTTACAATTCCAACACAATTAGCACATGTCATCGATATATGTGTGTGGGAGTGTGTAATTCATAAAGCAATTCTATGGCAAGTAGCCACTGCAACACTGGCTGCAAACAATGGCCAAACATTTGTAATGCGAGAGACTCGTTAATAAAACAATACAAATGCATTGGCAGCAAATTAGCCAACAAAAACAACAACAACTACCACCACAACAGTTGACAAGTGCAGTTACAATTCGTTTCCACCTAACTGATTTAGCAGGCATAGATCCTATGAAAAAGGCTCCTCCACATCACAATCACAGCAGATGATCACACAAACATAATAGTTGGATAGATGTGTTTATTGTGTTTTAGAGCCAGAAACCTATCAAACAATTTTCAAATCCACACAGACATATTGATACGCTCATCTAAACAAGTGGAGAGTGTGTGTGTCAGTCACATTCATTATAGGCCATGTTTGCCGTATGCAGGCTGCCCATTGTCAGGCATTGTCTGCCCGTCGAATTGCCAGCCCGCAACTGTTATTAAACATTAATTTATGCATTACTAGAGCGCTTAAATTAATCAGTAAATTGCATGCACACACATTCAAGTAGAGACAATACTGTACTCAGTGCTGTTGGCTTAAAACAAATTAAATGCCCACAAAAGCTGTTTGCTATTTGACAGTCCCCAATCGTTGATTTTACATTTTTCGTTGCAACATTAATAAGCGGCATTTAAATCGGATACTCATTTTGTATGCTAAGTAAATCAATGCAACAATTCGCATTGCTTTTAAAGTTAATACGCTTAAACAAAAGCAACAAAAATATACACAAATAAACAAAAACACAAAAAGCATCTAAAAGCGATTTTGTGCAAATGCTTTTTATCGAAATTTGCATTTCTCTTGTTTCACTTAACTTCTTTCACATAATCCAAATGCATACTCGTATAGTACTATATTTGTGTTTTTCTAGCTAGCATGTTGAAATTTTTAATATTTTTTATGATAATAACAATGGTTTAGCTTAGGATAAACGAGTTGCACCAAAACACCGTTTATTGATTGATTTAGAAATTAATTAAATCAAATGAAAGTGTTTTTCTTTTATCTATTTGCACTACACATTTTTTAGACTTGCACTAAATGTAAATAAACTCGGTTCAGTGGTTCGAACCACAGCATACAAAATTTTGCTCTCATTTTATACCCTCTGAGGGGTATATTGGGTTTGTGAAAAGTATGTAACACGCAGAAGGAGGCGTGGCACACCCCATAAAGTATATGAATTCTTGATCAGCATCAACAGCCGAGTCGATATAGCCATGTCCGTCTGTATCTCGGCAAAAAATTCATTTTTTTGGGAAACATCTCAGTAAAATTATCATTTAGGGACATCAGTTTTGGTAGGCAGGTTCGTAGATGCCATAAAGAGACAAAGTCATCATAATTTTTTGTATACTCATAAAAAGCAAAACAACATGAAAAACTTGAATGCCTCTAACTCACTTATTTTTAAAAGTACAGTTTTGTAAGTTCACATTCGTTTAGAGACAAATAATATCAACCGATCCTGCAAATCACATCAACATCGGATCATAATTAAGAAAGTTATCACGTGTCGAAAAAAAAAATGTGGATGTGAGGCAGAACTCCAGTCTATTGCACCTAAAGAGTTTAAAATAAGCATATTTGCTATAGGCTTGGCCTCATTTCTCTTGCATTTATTTTTTTTTTTTATCTCCACGCAATAGGACCGGAATCATCGGCTGTTTTTTTCCGCTGCATTTGTAGGAAAATTATTGTTGTTAATACGTAACGCATTAAAAATATAAATACATATATAATTATAGAAAAAAAAAAAAACCAAAAGAACATATGGAATTTCGAACATACTTAAAAGCGCACGCAATAGTCTTACGTCACTGTTCTTGAAGCTGCAAACGCTTTAACTGCTAAATATAAAATAACACATTTTCTGCAGCCTTCAATTGACTAAACATTTTTCTTAAAAATACTTAAATTCAACAACTCAGCACACATAGTTACGCAACTGTTTAACAATTTAACTACTTTTTTGAATACAAATACAAAAACATAACAAATTATTTGAACTCTTCTGTTGATAAGTTGCAAACAACTGTTCGAAGTGCTTGTAACTCCATCAAGTAACTATTTGAAACTAATTGTATTACTTTTATCTGAACTCTTGACTCATTGCAGGCAAATACTATAGTGAGTTGCACTTGAAAAGAACTCGTGAAGACAGCAAACAAATTGTATTCTCGCTTTAGGTAAGTGTACGCCACTCAGGCAAATATAAGTACAAAAGTATGCAATTTATAAGTGAAATAAGAGGGAGAGTGCAAACATAAAAAACAAAAAATGAAGAAGAATTTATTTCAAAATGCTTGCTGGTGAGCAAATTTGATTCACCTGGCCATCGCATAGATCATGGCTAATCGTGTTATTTTTATTTTCTTCTACGTTTTCTGTGCACTGACACGCCCACTTGCCAGTGAATTTTTCGCCAGTTCATAAGAGGAATTTGGATTTTGAACAGTGGGTATAGGGTACGCTCTGTCTGTCCATCCATCCATCCGTCCGTCTGTCTGTCCATCTGTCAGTTCGTCAGAGACTGCGCCTCGTCTCCTTTCGGCTGAACTGAATGATAAATGGCTGACATTGCGGTTGTAGGCAACATTAAGCGTTGTTGAAACGCCACAGATTGCAATTGTTGGCCGCACAATCACTCCCCCATCCCCTTCTTGTGTCCCTATCCAACACTGTACTGATTTTTTGTATACTCTCCTTCTCTTCTTTTGCACTCGTCAAAAGTTTTGCCGGCTGCACATCTCAAACGAAGATCTACGATTCTCTGACAGACAGTAACTTGTAATTTGTAATGCTCCGAGTGCTAGTGAATGTTGTTGTTGTAGCTTTTGTTACTAGTATTACTGTTTAACAGTTACCAGCTAGTGCCAGAGCCAGGTCATGATTTTGAAATGAAATGCATTTGTGAGCTGATTTTTTGCCCTGATTTAATGATGTTTTATTGAAGCGACTCGCTGCACTTTGAATGAAGCTCCACTTGAAATGTTCCAGCTCCATCAAACGCCATCCATCTCTGTCTAACCAAAATCTTTACATCTCTGTTACATAAATCCATAACCCAAAATTCCATTACAATATGACTTTTAATGGTAACCACAAATATTTAAAAATATCTAAATCCAAACGTCCATTACTTAAAGTTCTTTGTAGGAAATAAATGTTTAACTCTTCTCTCTTAAGTATTGGTTAACCACTAAACTGTGTGAAATATATATGTTTTCATAATTTATACATATATATAATTTGCCTCTTTTATCTCACAATGCAAACGTCTCTAACTCTAATCAAATATTAAACGATGTCAATTGTTGACATATTATATTAGTTTCAATATTTGTATATATATTATAAATTTAATCCACATTCTCACTCGCTTGTAATTTATGCCTCTAATTAGAGCCAATTAGGTTATTAAAATAAAAAAAAACAGCAACTTGCAAACAATAAAACACCATAATATAATTCATGAAAAACTCGGTAAGCTTTTGTGACGCACAGCAAATGTCAATTAATTATGACATCAGCTATGAAAAAATAATAAATAAAATGGTAGAATTGCATGTGTTCGGCTAGCACATACCCATCAGCTTAAAATGTAATTGGCGTCTAAGTGAATTTCATTAAAGTTACTTTAAACATGACATAACAACTTAAAATTGCTTAGAGCCCATGAGTTTAATAATTCAACCTTTTGTTTTTGAGCTTTTGGCAATCGAGCGTATAGAATGAAAACATGCTAAGCTAACAAGTAATTAAACTTTAATTTTATTTTGAAAATGTAATTTACCCATAACATTTCAACAACAAATAACTCTTTGTCTATTTAACAACCTGAGGGTATAGCAAGCGCAGTATTAAAATCAACAGCAAAATCTGTAAAATGACACATTCTCACTGATATGCATATACAAATATAGTACAATACATTTAATAATAGCAACAAAAATATTGTGATGACTTATTAATTAAATGCAACACAAAAATGTGCCGATAGCAATTGTAGTCAGCGCTGAATTGTTAATAGATTGCCATTAGATTGGGTCTTATCGAAATTGCATTATAATTGTGGCCAGCAATGTGTCAGCGATACATCCTTCAAGCAGATCTGTAATTTAATTTGTAAACGAGTTGCCAAAATTAAGTATGCATAGTAAATATTATAATAATACGTGGATTACTGTGGCCAAACTAATAAATGTGAAATTAGATATTTAACCCATTTGCATTTACTGTGAATTTGATGTGCTGCACATTACTCATACGTAACGTTGACCAACACACACTTTAGTAAGTAACAAAGCTGGCAGAAGCAGTTGATGGGCAAACATGTTGACAATATGACGCAGTCAGGGCCATTGGCAAAGACCAATGCCCAGTTATTAGCTGACTTTGGCTATTTTCTCTTGCTCTCTCTTGCTGCCTCTTTGGCAACACAAAAAACATACAAATGACCATTTTATAGCCAGGCCATCAACAACAAAACTATGCTGGCCCAAGCAAAAAACATAACCATTTAAAGTACACACACACACACACACACACACACACACACACACATACACACTCATATATATTTATATATGTATATGTAAGTGTCTCTTATAGCATAAGTGTGCTGCTGTATGGGTTGGGCCCTTGCCATATAGCAACGCCATCGTTTTACTGTTTGCCGTTTGCTGTTGGCAAAAGTTCTAATTTTTCAAACCACAAAATAAAAAACACATTTCTTATTACAAATCGAGGAACCTTCGTGCCAAAAAAAAAAAAAAAAAAAAAAAACCAAAAAGAAATACGCTACAATTCTCCCTCAATGCTAAGGGAGACATCTTTTCGCTCTACAGCCCTCTTGCCTTCCCCTTTCATGCCTTCATTCTGCATTACTTTCAATACTTTGTTTGTTATGCATACTCTTATAACCAGCTAGAGCTTATAGTTTTTTAAAGACATAGTAAAGAATTCTAATTTATGTATAATCTACATAGAAAGAGTTAAAAATTAAGTGAACCTATTAGATCTTCTTCAAACATTAACTATATATTTTTACACGAGATATGTGTTGAATATTGTTTTTATATTTCTAACATTTCTCGCTGCAAAAAAAGCTTTCATTTGGCGAGAGATTTTTTATTAAGCTTGTGTATTAGATACAAATTAAAGCTATTGAAATCATAACCAAGTTTTCAAGCTTACATACGTCTACTAAAGTTAATGCTATATGCTGATCGAGTCAGTTTTAAACTAAACGAAATCGTTTTCGAAGGCTCACATTTTAAAATAACTCCATTAAGCTAAAAACTTAAAATAAGCGCTCAGTTTTCATTAGATTTTGAATAACAGTCTATCGTAACACTGTTTTAGATCTTTTCCACACAGTTCACAGAATGCAAAATTTTAATAATTTTGAGTTTATTTTACTCATTTAAGCAACACTAATAGAAATTTCATAATTTCTATAACTTACCAGAGCATTTAGCAGTCTTCTTTTAAGCAATTGATTTCTTGTGTCCTTTTTTCCCATTTTTTATTTAAGATTATTATGTTTGGTTTTCAGTTTTTCAATATTTAGTTTTCCTTTTTCATTTCATAAGTGAAAAGGTCGAGCTTCTCACTCGCAACGCAAGACGCACTTATTTGGCGCTTTGAATCCAATCACGTACCAATTTTCCAAATTTAACCTTTTTGAGCCGAGTGGCTCGGGTCGGCGGTTTTGGCCAGCAATTGGCGGCAATTGAACTGCTTGTTGGTTTTGTGTGTGTTTTGGTTGGGGCCATCGTATGCTGGTGCTTCAGCTGTACTATGCTGTTGCCAATAAAAACCATTTGCCAGAGTGAAATTTATATGGCCGCGTGAAAAACAGAGAGAAGAAAAAGAAAAAGGCAGAGAAGCAAAAAGCAAAAAAAATAAAGAAAGTGGAAAGTGGAAAGAAGCTGCCAAATGATATTCGTGGCAACGGGTAACAGCCCACAGTGTAAACGCTCTTTGAACCGTTTCAATTGACCAGCGGCCTGTAGCCAGTGTACCCTGTACCATGTAACCCGTCCCCGCCCCTATCACTCCACTGTTTTACTAGTACACCGCACCTGCACCTTCGTTTTGTCTGACTATGAGGCTCCCTTGAAGCTGTAGTCGTATTCAGGCCAATTTTTACTGACTGCACTTTGTTGCCTGACTGGCCCCGGCTTGCTCTTGCCCTTTTGGCCATATTAATTTCGAAAGCTGCGTTATTTGAGCGGCCGCACGAATTTGGCCTCAACTTGCCAATCTCTTCAGGCTCTCGAATTCTACCGTTTTTCTCTACACTGCTAAAAAAAAAGAGTAGCTATTTTAATTCTTCAGAGTAAATCAGCTGAAATTATCATAATTATATTATAAAAATTCTTCTTCTGAGTACAATTAAAAATGTTCTAAGACAGTTTGTGTAAAAAGTCTGCATTCAAAGCTTGGATAAAATCGAATAAAAAATTTTATTAACTCTCATTCTGCCAGCTTGATATTGCTATTTTGCGGTCGGTAGCTTTTTGTACTATCTTTTCATTGCAGTGTAAGCCGCCTGGCTCTTCCATCCCTTTGAGCCTTTTGCATCGTAAGTTGCTGGCTGTCTGTTTTGGCCGTTCAATGCCTGTAAGAGACACCATAAAATATTGAACGTGTTGAACACTCGCACACACACGAATACACTTAGTGCACTCACTGACTCACTGACCTCGCCAAACTTTGACCCCATCGATAGGCACACACACTCGCTCCTCTTCCTCTCCCTCACTCTGTCTCTATCTCTCTCTCTCTCTCTCTCTCTCTCTCTCTCACTTTCTTGTCCCACCGTCTGTACAAATGTTTTTTCTCACTTAGCTGAGAGCGCGCGCCACTTTTGGCTTTTGTTGTCGAGTCCTTCCCATCTTGCTCTCTTTGCTTTGGGTCATTCTTTTGTGAACCCCTTGACCCACCTCCATTTACCCATCGGGTTTTCTTAAGACCAGGGCTGATACTTCATTTTGTTTATTTTCTTCCCCTGGCAGCACGCACATTACATTACATTACGAGAAACGAGAAACGAGTCTGTCTGCCCGTGAAGTACTATGTTTTTTGGACTAGAGCTCGACACTTTTTCTTACAACACTTAAATCATGCTCTCTTTGTAGTGTGCAGGGTACAGCAGCTCGTTGGTCTGATTGATGAACCTACTTATGCACGACTATGAGTGCGAGTGTGAGTACAAGTGAATACTCGAGTACTCGAGCACTCGTGAGTGTAAGTGAATGCAAGTGTTAATGTTACAACTATCATTGTATCTTTATCTCGCAATAAATACCGCACGAATACGTGTTTATTCACTTGAATATATTCGTTTAACTTATTTTAATTGTTATATTGAAAGAAAGTTTAAGCTGCTCCATATAATAAATGTCTGCCTGAGTGTAATACATTACTTAACACTTTAATGCACACTTTTGGTAAACAGTAATTACTCATTTTTAGTGTTAAAAGTAATGTAAAGACCTCTGCCATATTTCATTGGAAAGTGCTAACAAATTTAACTCAAATCAGTGACAGCAAATAGACATTAAGATTTATGACTTGAAAGTGTTACTTCGTTCTTATGACAGCTATATGATTATTCGATTCAAAATTTATCGAAGATATAGAAATTTAAGTTTAGTGTAGATACCTTAAGAAATTCTCAAATTATGCAGATTTAATTTACAGATTTTCGCAAGTTTAGTAGAAACTTATTTAGCATATCGAACGTACATCGAAAAATTGGAGACTCTAGCTCTTATAGTGCCAGAATTTAAGTTATATTAGATGCAAAAGGGACGGATGGAGATGGCTCTAACAATTCGGTGTGAGGTGATAATATATATATATATGTATTATAGACTTTATGGGTTCGGAAATGTCTTGCATATTACATAGCTCTATTTTCACTAACTATTCCTATTCCATGTTCTCAAAATTAATTTTTAAATAATAGGTAAACCCCTATACCTGTATAAGTGCCATTTTCAACTATGTGCTTTACCATTAACTCTCCTACACTGCCCATTTCATAGCTCTTGTAATATTCATAAGCATGTAGTATTCATGAGTAGTAAGCACAACTGTTTAGCTGAACTTACCTCACTTACCACTACTACTACCACTACAATTCGTATACCTTTTGCACTCTCTTGTTCCCTTTCTTACATTTGTATGTGTTTACCCCCTCTTCTGACCGTATTCATTTGCTCTTTATGGATACTCATTTTGCCAAACTTGTTCTGGGCGCTGGGCTATCTACATTCTGGCTACAATTTGTTGCCATCTGTTTGATATTTAAAGCCTATCGGCAGTGTTTTTTTTTTATTTTTATTTGTGTTTCTGTACTTGAAGAGTACGTTTTGGTACATTGATTGTAGCGAAGGAAAATGTGCACAATAAATGAATAAAGATTTACAAATTACATTCGAATTAAGATTTGACACTTGTTATATATACAAAACTTCAGATCAATTCTTGAATCCTTGTATGTACAGCGCTGCAATGGATTGCTTTTGGTAATTGCAGGGTTTCAAGCAGTCGCGTCTCGTGTCTATCGACTGTTGCCTGTTCTTCAGCTTAATGCAGTGGCTGCATAATTTGAGCACGCATAAGCCGCCTGCATTATCCGGGTTATAAATCGAGCCAAGCTCTTTTCTCCACGGCATGTGGTCAAGCAGGTAATGGCAAAAGGCATGCGGCGTGCAGCATGGGGCATGGAGCAGGTGGCTAGTGGCAAATAGCCAACCGCTATTGCACCTGAACCACTTGAGTGGCATTCAAATTACGTTTCATTACGTTTATTGATACGTAATTCACCTTTGGCTTCGTTTTTGCCCACTTTGTTTTTTTTTTTTTCGCCTTTCTACCTTAAGATCCCTTGCCATCGAAGCTGTCTAACCTATAGCTCTGCTATATTTTGTGTTGATACCGAAAGTTTTGAATTCAATTTGTTTGCCAGCGGGCAATGTGCCAAACCGAAACCAGCTCAATTCCTTGCCCGCTTAGCATTTCTACTTGGCCTCTCGCTATTCGGGAAAGTTATTGATTTAATTCGTATCTGGGGAATGCTTAATCAAAAAATATCCATACACGCCTGCCAATTTGTTAGCCTCGAAATGTGAGTGTGCGTCTGCTCGTTACAGTATTTTCAGATAGTTTTTCCAGCTACTTCTACTTGTGCTTCTCCCTGCTCCTTCCCCTTCCATCCCTTTTTCATTTTCTACTTCTTGTACTTCATTTTGTTCTTCTTGGGCATAATATCGATTGGCCCATAATTTCCCCATGGCTAGTTGGCCACGCCTCGGCTGTCAATTGCCCGTCACTCAATGAATATATACATATATGCATACATATGTATGTATGTCTATACCATATAATATCATTTAATATTGACATTCTTACAAAATGCAAAAAGTTCAAAGTTCTTAAGTTCAGTGGACGAGTAAATGGAAAAAATGGCTCAGGTTTTAAATGTTTTTAACTATTATTAAACTTAAATATTTTTAATTTCATTAATATAGTATCGTCAATTACCAAATACTCAATGTTCCACCCTTTTAAATTAAAAATATGTAAGTGATCTTTATTTTATGGGGGCGAAGGGTATATAGTTTTAACAGATTAAAGCAAAAGAGTTCATTTGCTAAATTAATTAAATTCCCTTCTCTGCTTCTCTGATCAAGAAATATACACTGGTGTCACTAAGTATTGCAGTTACTGAGATATTCGCCAATAACATATATTTTGTCCGAGGTATGTCAGGTTTTCCGATATTATGGGCATGGCGTACCAAATAAATGATTCCTGTATTGACTGAATAAATATATGATCGAAACTGACTAAAATTGAAATTGTTCGTTTATACGGACAGACAGAGAACCGAACAGGCAGACGAACATGGCTATATCGACTTTACTGTTGATGCTGGTCAAGAATATATGTATATACTTTATGGGATCTGTCACACCCCCTTCTGCCTGTTACTTACTTTTCAATATACCCCTCAGCAAGTATAATAAAATATAAGTCTGTCTTAAATGGCATAAAAATGTTCTCGTTTGTCAACTAGTGTAAGTCCGTCATTACCTTAACATGCTTTCATCAGTTTTATTAAAATAATCTTTATGGTAAGCTCTATTATAGCATATGCTATAATTTCCTAGAGTAGTGCAAGTAATGTCAAATATTAAAATGAGGTTTTACGAGCACTACAGAATTTTTAAAGAAATTTAACCTATACTACTTTTCCGTCTCCGTATGCTGCTCTTAATAGTTAACCTCTTTGGCACTAAAAGCTATACGAAATAATTGTTATGTCCCCTTGAAAGTTAGGTTAAAATATCGTATGTGCATGAAAATTCAGTGCCATTTTCGACTGTCATATATATAAAAAAAAAAGTAGTGCAAAAATACACAAAAACAGATAGAGGGAGTAGATACGGAGTAAGAACGAGTAATAGACGAGCAGTGAAGCGAGGAAAAAATGGTATAAAAATGTGTGGAAAAACGGGAGAGAGATGGGTGATGGTCAGATGGCAGTGGTCAGGTCAGTTGAGGTCTGGTGACAAAACGAGAATGGCGTTGCGGTTTTGCTCTTAGCACTGCAAAGATTTTACCACATGCAAGTAATATAAAATTTATAGATTCAAATTTGAAATGTTTTAAAAGTGGAGTAGCAAAACAAAAAAGAAAATATAGCAGTCGAAGCTGTTGGGCAAAGCGTTAAACGCCATTGCGAAACGATGCAAAGTTGTGGCTGAAAGACCAGTTTAAGCCATTGGGGGAAGCACTTTAGAACAGTAGCAAGCGCAGTTAAGCGTACGTTTAATGGAGTGTCTAATGGCTGACAATGGTTCAACAGAATGCTCCAAAATCCCAAGCACAGCAGTCAGTGTTCATGAAGGAGCCCAGCAGGAGTAGTCTGATGAATACAAATACTCAGCTTAGCCATGATAGTTTGTAAATTGTGTGTTAGTATGTGTAATATCTATTTAATACAACAACTGTTAACAAAATTGAAAATGAGTTTGTTTAGCTTACACTTTACAATTGTAAATTGAAAACTATTCATAGACAAACAGATCGAAAACCCTTTAGAATATTGCTTGAACACATAGATCACTGATAGTCATGGAACGAAACATTCAAATTGACCTCGAAGCAGTATTTAATGAATTTTATAAAATGCTACTAAGATTCAAAGCATATTAGATCTGTCGCTACAATTTGGAACCTTAAAACAGACCAGACTATATCAACTCTGCTATTAATAATGATCATGAATATATATACTTAATGGAACTTAGCACGCTTCGTTGTTTAACATCACATTAAAGCTGTTTAAAGCTACTGTTGGCAGCTTTAAATTGGAAGCTTCAAATGGTGTCAAATTAATTGAAAAACAATTACCTCTAAAATAATATTAAAGCTCATATAAGAGGTAATATTTTTTTGCAAAAGTCCAAGCATTTCAATATATATATCGGCTAATTGCTATTATTTAGTAGTAGCTACAAATGCTGCATATTATCTATTCATTTATTTTTATATATATATTTTTCTTGTGCTTGTGTTGAAAATCTCATCAAGTCTTCTAGTATTACGAACGCTGCTGCTGTTGTCTTGTAATGCTTGAATTGTTGAAATTGTTACGTTTACTCGAACAAAACAAATGCAGAGATCTCGTCCAGCACTTTGAGCCTCACCTGGCAACCACTCTAAACCAGCCAGCAAACTGAGCAACGACAAAAACAATAACAACAGCAACAACAACAACAACAACAACAACAACAACAACAATAACAACAACAACGGCAACACTTCAAAGCTGCAATGGAAGTGAAACACGTAACAATAGTGAGCAACTATAGGAGGGGAGACAGGACGAGGCTGATGGCTCTTCAAGTTTCCAAGCTGGGTCAGAAAAGGTGCAAAATAAGAATGGCCAACAACAAATAAAAACGGAAAATGCTGCAACAAAAATAACAAAAACAACAATACAAAAAGATTATATTTGGCAAGCCAAAGATTTAATACCCTACAAACACTTAATGGCTCAACTTTGGTACTACAAATGTCTGATATGGAAGCTCGATTCGGACCAATAATAACATGTGTTGAATATAAGTTCATGAAATAACAAAAAAGATTTCTTATAGTTTTTATTGTTAAATGATTGTTCCCATTACGGCTACATATAACATATAGTATTGAAATTTGGTTGAAATTTAGTTGGTATTTAAAGAATATTAGTAAATTAATCTTGCAAGAGTTTGAATAATTTAACTCGATAAGTTTTGTATACTGATTGTTGCTATGGCAGCTTTATGAGAAGTTATCATCTGATTTTAACGATATTTAGTAGATGTATATGGAAGGTTCTTAACTGTATATTACGCGATATTGGTTGGTATAACTCCGATAACAAAAAAGGATTTTCATAATAAATATTTTTCAGCAATTGTTCCTATTACAGATATCATTTATTTGACCTAAGTTCAGTTGGCATTCTTAAAGAAAGGTGTTTGTTAGAAAAAGAAAGTGTTTTAAAGCGGTTATTTCAAGGGCAGTTATATGATATACCAACACGATCTAGTCAAATTTTATTGCGATTTCTTTGAAGCAAACAGACAAGTATTTCTAAAAAAAGATAAACTAATAAGATATTCTGCCGTCTTTGCGAGTAACGTGACAAATTCATAATACCCTCTGCTAGGGTATTACAAGTGACAACAACAAAAGACAACCTGAGCTGTGGCAGTGGCAGTGGCACAAACTTTTGAATAATTTATCTGGCGCTGAAAGGACGTTTTCATTAAAATTCGCCAACGTATTTAAAGTGCGAGATAACTCCCAAAGAGACGATTATTCAAGTGAGTTCATTTGCCTGCTAGGAATGTAAAATGCGATGGTAGCCACACCTCTCTCTCCCTCACGCTCTCTCTCGCTCTCGCTCTCTTTCCCTCTCGCTCTATATATGTTTCGACAAATGACAACAGCAATGTAGCAAGTACACAAAAATGTTTCGACTCATGCAATTTTCGAAACGTTCTTTTTACACTCAATACCCAAAAGGGTTAAAACGTGTTCAGCCACATGCCACAACGTGTGGCATCTCCGACTCATGCATGGACTTAAGTTATTAAATTTAATAACTGATAACGTATAAGCCCTAAAATGATAAGTTCTCCATTTTTATTGACTGTGACAACTCAAAAAAATAAAAAATAAATATATATTTACATATTCGTATATAATATATATTGTATATATATGTATATATATAAAAAAAAAAATGCAACATTTTTCTGGCACACTTTTTTATAGGTGATAAAAAAATTTAAGGTTTTTATATGAAATTCCAAATGATATGACATATATTTTATAGCTCACGCTTACTTCTCCCTCTCCCCCTTCATCTTCCTTTTTTTCCTACTCTTTACTCTTAATTGCTCTCACGAGAGCTTGAGTTTTTCAATTCAATTTCCCGAAAACACACATCATTTTAAGAGTATCAAATTTATCTGAAATAAAAATATTTCAAATTGTTTTTGTTAACTGTTAGCCTAAGGAAATATAATTTAATTATTTTAATCAATTAATATAAGTTCATCATAATGTCCAACCTATTGTCCTAGAGTCACCTTATTTAATCCATTTCAATTTTTTATATATTAATGTAATTTTTTTTCAAATTTTTTATAAAGTTCCAAACGCTTCAAATATGTTTTTATATTACATAACATAAAAACATGTTTTTAGCATATTTAAAATTCGACTTGATTTGCTTTTTGCAATGTTCACACTTTCACAGCTTATTTTTGCCATATTCAATGTGAGCCGCAAAATGCCACACGGTCCGTGTGTTACGGACATTTCATGGTTTTGTCACTGGAAAAGAATATAGTTTGCTTTTTAAAGGTATCCAAATGCGTTGCAGAAATTGTTTCACATTTTTATTTAATTCGATTCTATTTTTTTTTTTTTTTTTTTTACCATTTACACCTCCCAATATCATAAGAGAACAGCATTTTCCATGTTTGACAAATTTTTCGATGAGGTTGATGTGGAAAGCGGAAAAGCAAAACGGGTTCAGAATGTTTTTTTGATTGAACATGTTTGTTATTATAACGCCTTTTTGTACTATGTCACTTTATATGTACTTTCATTTACTTGAAATACGTTTTTTTTTGTTTTTTTTTTTTTTTTTTGCAACATCCGCATCACGTTCATTTCATTTGTTATTGTTAACATCGTGCGACTTTTGCACAACAACTTATATATTTTTTGTTAATTTCGTTATTAAATCTATAAGCCCCTGCTAAGCTATGAAATGAAATATATATAAAATTGCCTTTTTTTCCCAATGAAATACCACATTAATGTGGTCTGTATTCACTAGTTTTTACAATGAGTGTGTATTATGAATATCACAGCAGTTTGAAATGCTGAAAATACAGAGCTTTATAAAATAAACTAAATTCTCTATAGGTTTATATTGTTGTTTTTACTACAAAGGACCATCTACTTATTTTAAAGCTGTATCCAGTATGAACTTAGATATTTTCAGCTTTCCCATAACATCAAGTTGGAACGATCGTTCATATTACAAATATTTCTCAAAAAAGTAAAGCGTTGCTAAAAATATAAAGTCATTTTAATATGTTTTCATCGTACTATATGCCAAATTTGGTAGCTCTAGCTCTCTTTGTCTCTAAGAATACATGTTATTTCTTATAGATAAGCATTGCTATAGTGACTCGGCTGTTGATGCTGTTCCGGAATATGCTAGATACATATTCTTTATGGGGTTCAAGATGCCTACTTCAGTACTCAGTACCATTTTTCAACGCTCATCTTAATTGCACTTGTGTACAGTTGGATAGTTATCTTAAAATATTGTTAAAATAGCATATTAGGTTTATCAAAACACATAAATAGTCGATTTAGTTGATAATCGAGTGGACTTTTCTCAATTAAATCCGGCAGTTATATACTTTGTTCACATAATATTATCGACTCTTTTTCACTGTAATTTTGAATGGTTTTCGACTGCAGAGAGCTGCAAAGATACAGCTTTTATAAGCATGAAATTTGCATAGTAATTGTGCTGAGTACCATATTCAAAAGTCTCTTGTATTCTCATTACATGCTAAGTAAGATGAAAATCTTCTCTCTAGACCCTTTACTGCATATCTGCATCTCTCACATTCTCTCTCTCTCTCTCTCTGTGTTTCCTATGTCTGTCTCTCTTTATCGTTACTCATTCACGCCTTTCTGGCCTCGATTTTTAACTGGCAATGAACATAAAATAAATTTCAACTCTGCTGCAGATCGAGTGGACACTTTAAGCGCAAAGATGCATAATTTAGTTAATTTTTTCTATTTTATTGTTGTTGTTTTTATAGTCGCTGTCGCTGTTGCTGTCGGTGTTGTTGTTGTTGTAGTTGTAGTTGTTGTGCATTTTGTTTATTCTTTGTTTGCTTGTTTGCAAGCTGAAATATGGGACATTCGCAGCGCTGCCATTTGCTGCGTATCTCTCGTAAATATCGCGTATACGCCGTGTAGCTGCAGCTACAGCTCCAGCTTCAACGGAAGCTGTGCCATGAGCTGAATGTGGGTAGCTTTGCGCCCATCGTGCACCCGTTACTTGTACAGTTAGCGTATATTGCAATCGTTGCAATATTTAGAAGTAGAAATAATTTTAATGTAAGCCTAAGTTTGCATTTTAAACCTTAAGCATATATATAAATAACAATATATGTATAAAGTTAAAGTTCATAATTGATATGATCTTATGAATCAACTAAACCATTTGTATCATATAGCTTAACCTACAGGCGCAAGTTTTTTTTTTTTTTGTTCTCTGATCTTGGCTCTATTGTAGCATTAGAGATTTGCAACAGGAAGTAAATTGAGTGTTTTAAAATAAGTCAAGGATTTTGATATTTTAAAAGTTTATTAATTCGACTATTTGTAGACCGCATTAGCATAAAAATTATATATATCTGTAAGCCATTAGTCTAAACAAATCCACTATCAGGAAGCTTAAAAACAGTCGATGTACATTTGAGAAAGTGCAAATTCAAGTGAAAGAAGGATATGAGTTGAAATACATTCTTAAAGTACTTAACCTTTAAGTCGAAAAATATGGAATATGGAAAAGTAGATTACTTAGAAGATATGATGTAACCTATCAACCCTTTTGTACATTCCAAAACTGTGACTTTTTCGTTCTTAATGTATTCTTAAACACTTTCCTCATTTTAAGTCGAACCAAGTTGTGTTCTGTTGTAACCTCAGGGTACAAAACGAAGCTATTGGAACGGGTATGCGATAGTCGCAAGTCAAGTGTTGTGTTTGGCTGTGTTACTTTTGAGTTTTGTTGTAGTATTACCGTTTGGCTATGAAAATGCATATCCAGCGAGTGAACAATTTCTTTGGTGTTGTAGCTTTTGCTGTTACTGAGACGCGTCGCGTCGTTTCATCGCACAATTTCCGCACAAGTGTTGGCAATATAAAAATAGCGACAAAATATAAAAGTAATTTATGTGCACTTTTTCCATATACATACATTTCTATATACATATATATATATACAGTTATATGTATTTATATGCATGCGCTGGTTTGTTTGTTTGTCAGCTTTTTTGGGGTAGTTTATAAAAATGCATTCAAAAATTGCTGTTGAAAATATGAAAAATGCATGCTGATGTGCTCGTTTGTATGCGCAAACTTCATTTAATTTATTAATACACTATATGGTATATCACATACATACATATACATATGTATTTATGTATGTTTTCAAGCACCCAGCGACAAAACTGAGCTGACTCGACAGTTTTTAGGCCGCAGATGGTCAATTATGTATGTATGTATATGCTCAAAATACCTGTTACCATCTGAACGTTTAATATATCGTTAGCACAACAAGAATATCTGCTGGTATATGTGTGCGTGTGTGTGAAGATTGACAGTTTTCGGAAATGGAAAATATTCGAAATATATAGGTCATAAATATTTAATTGACGGACGCACAGCAACAATTTAAAATTTGATTAACCAATTTTTGATGTTGATGGTCAGTGAGCCAAATTAAATGTTGTGGCCCAAATGCAGTTCATTAATGTGCTGCAATCAACGCTGATTACATAATCATGCGGTTAACCGCGCACCGCTGACACACACACACACACATAGACACTTTCTAGAAACAGTCATGAAATGTGCGTTTTTAATAACTAATATTTACTAAAAGTTAATTTTATAGCAGTCTAAGTGCATTATGCTAAGCATAACACAAAAACAAATACAAAATTTACTACAAATTTTAGTCAATAAATTATTTGTTTACAAAAAATTTCATACTATTATAGAATTATTTACAAAAAGATAAGACAAGATAAAAAGGGTTTTATACATTTGATATTCTTGAATTAATAGTACATTTCTTCGTTCAAAATTCATATTTTAAGCCAACTGTTCCTATATAGCAATGTACCCTCTGCAAGGGTATAAAAGGAGAGCTTGCTAATATTTCTAATACATTTTAAAAACTATGTTTAGAAAACTCTGCCTTCATTTAATCGACAAGCTTATACTCTATATTCAAAGCAAAAGTTGCAAATGTTATCATGAAAACATTTATAAATACTTAAAATTTATAAATAAATAAAATAGAATAAATATTATAAAATATCAGGATAAAAGTAAATATCTATCTACAAATGAGCAACTGTAAAAGCAAGAAAATACAAACATGTATGTATGTACAGTATTTAAATATATTTTTCATATTTATATGCAAAGGTTCTTATGCGATTTGTGGTATTATTATGCATACGCGCTGTGTGAAAAGTGTTCAAGTTATTTGTTGTTGAATTTAGGCAGGCATATTTTTGTTATAACTTATTAGGTATGCAGAGTAGACAGAAAATGGAATGGCGAATGGGGCAGCAACAATTTGTAAAAAGTTAACAAATAAAATTATGCAAACGCAAAAGGTGCAGAACACACGACAAACTACATGAAATGTAAATAAAATAACAAAAACAAATGGCAAAAATATGTGAGGGAAAAACAGAAAGAGAAAAAATCATACGAAAAACCTCGACTTTATAATGTACGAAAACTGTTGTCAGAGTGTAAAAATGTCTATTTACATAGTCATGCATCATGCACACCAAAAGCGAGACAGAGGCAGAGAGAGAGAGAGAGAGAGCGAGAGCGGGAGAAAGTCGAAACGGTTTAGATTTGGGCACACGTGTAGAAAAATTAAAATATCTAGTTCATAAATTTGCAACGCGACACTCGCAGCCCAAAACGAGACACAGATTGCGGCAAACTATTTGCAAAATAAAGTGCAGAGAACCAAACAGAGAGAGAGAAAGGGTCAGCGAAATAGAGAGAGAGAGAGAGAGAGAGAGAGAGAGTGAGGTGTAAATGCAAATAAATCCCCAAACGTAAACTCCCAAAAAAGTAGGCAACACTAAATAACTGCTCGGCAAAGGCACGACACGGACATTGCCACAGTTTGAGGCACGTTCACAGCCGTTGCTGCCGCTTTGCAGCGCTTGCTTCATGGCTCGTTTGCTTGTTAAAAGATAACTGTAACTACCGTCACACACACACACACACACACACCGCACTCACATGTCTGTAAGCTGCATATGCAAAATATGTCCAAAAAACCAAATCCAAACAAAACAACACACAAAAAATAAAATTTCGTTCCATCAAAAAAAGCTACCCGACTTTAAGAGACCCAATACGCTGAACTTTGGTACTTTTGATCATTTTTTTGACGCATTAAATCACCATACATTTGATCAAACTTTTGTGTTGCATTTTTAAATTTTGTAATCTACAGCGCTCTAAGTTAAGTTAACTGAGTGCCCACTAAAATGTCTTCTAACTAATATGTAATATTAAATAACTCATTTATCACAAAAGATGTTTTGTAGAAAGAAAAAAAATACTAAATATTTTGAATTTGTGAAAAGTATGTAACAGGCAGAAGGAGGCGTGGCAGACCCCATAAAGTGTATATATTCTTGATCTGTGTCAACAGCGGAGTCGACATAGCCATGTCCGTCTGTTTGTCCGTATGAACCAACAGAACTCAGAGATAATAATAGCTACAATTTCCGTTTTAGTTAGAATCGACCACATATTCAGTCAGGCAATACAGATATCTTCTTTTTTTTTGATGCCACATCCCATTCGCCCACAATAATCGAAATATCAGACATACCTAGAAAAATAAAAGTTTTTGGCGAATATCTCAGTTACTATAAAACCTAGGGACACCAGTTTTGGTATGCAGGTTTCTAAATGCAATCTAAAGATAATACCATCAAATTTTTCTGGATGCCACGCCCCCTTTGTTCATATGAAGTATAACTTCATTGAAAGTTTACGTGCTTCCGGATCACGTATTTCTTAACGTATAGTTTTGTTACTTAGCGTATATTTGGAGGCAAATAAAATCAAACGTTCCTGAACATTTCATAAAACTTGGACTTTAATGAAGAAAGCTGACATTCATAGAACCTGTGCGATGCACAAATTGTATAAGGTTTGTCATCACTCATGAACCCTAAGCACTACTATAAAATTACTAGTCTGAAAACATATAATTTACGGACATATTTTGCGTTGCTTTAATCGCTTTCACCTTAATTTAGCAAATGCTTATTTAGCGAGAACTTGCCATAAAACTCTAAGCCCAGTCAATTCCCGCTGGATACATCGAAACGGAAGTGCCACAGAAAACAAGAGCACAACAACAAAGCAACACGCGTGCTGAGTGTGCACTTCAGCACCGGAAATCGCATAATTCTAAAGCGGAAACGACTGATTTGATTGTATTTAGTATTTATAACAGCAATGGCGGCTGCTTAATGAGCAACTTTTAACTTGCAATTAGCAGTCGTGGCAGTTGGATATCCCTTACCAAAATCCAGTTGGTCAGCTTGTGGTTTTTTAGATTTTTTTTTGTCTCCCCCATGCATTTCACTTTCATTATTCATATAAAAAGTAACCGTCCAACAAAAAAAACTCTGCTAACTTTTTAATGCGCAGCAACTGTTTTTAGAGCCCGAACCTTTTTTTGCCCGTCCAGTCGGTTCGTTTGTTGTCGCAGTTTTTAGTCGACTTGCCGATTCCCTTTAGTATTGAAAAACCAAAGACACGTCAAATTTCCTTTCTGCTTTTGTCCCTAGCATATAACATATTAGTCAGCGGCAAAAGAAATCTATTCAATTGAATTGCATAGTAATTTTTTAATGTCAAACATTTAACATTTTAAACTGAAGTGAAAAATTCAACAACTAACTTGAAATATAAAATATTGATCCATCTTATAACCAAACTAATCTAACTAATCTGCAAATTATTTGATTAATTATTGAGTTCTCTTTTTAGTGTATGTTTAATAAGTTAAAGCTAAAGTTCTCTTTAAAAAAGTTTTGGTTTGGTCAGCTAAAAGCATCTAAATTTACATAGCTAAAAAAGCCTCGATTAAGTAACTGTTCAACAACACATTGTGAGAATTAATCTTAACTTAAAATCAGTTTAAGTTTTATAATATTATTTTTGACACATTCTCCATAAATATTTGAATAGTACGACAGCCAAAACATATTCGTTGTGACCCCAAAATGTGGGTGTATCATTAAATGGCTTTTGGCACCCTATCATTTAATGAGATAAATTAACAAAGTAATCTGACTTTTATATGCTGTTTATATGTTATTTAGGGTATATAAGTATGTTCGTATGTATTACGGGCCTGAAGTGTTGAAACATTTTGTATGTTTGTATTTATGTTTGTGGAACATCTAAAAAAGTTCCATGCTGTTGCTCAGCTTTATCTACACAGATTTTCACTTTATGTTTTCTGATCCTGTTGACTGACTGGAAGTTAATGTAAAATTTGCAAACTTTTTCTGTGGAGCATTTTATGGGCATAGGATGCAAACCTTTGACAAGCATGGCAGTCATAACTTTTAATGCTCTCTTGTTTGGCTGTCATATGACACGCCGAGAAATCCAAAGAAAGACAAAAAAAAAACAAGAAAGAAAATTTCAGTTGGGCATGCCGACCGTGTAATACCCTCTGATATTCATTTCCAATTATATAAGTTTAAATTGAAGTAAGCGCTGCAAGAACTAAACATCTACACGAGTTTTTTGTGTCTTTTCGTTCGCACACATGCTTTCGTTTACGGTGTTTTGCAGCGCTGCAGCAGAGCTCGATTCTCGTTTTTCGATGTATGATAACTTTCTTGATTTTAATTCGATCTCGATGCTATTTTCAAGATCGTTTGATGCGGTTTGTCTCTAAACGAATGTTAAGTAAGAAAACTTTACGTTGGGAAATACGTTAGTTAGAGACATGCAAAGTTTAAATTTGTTTTATTTATTACGGACAAAGGGGGCGTGGCATTCACAAAATTAGGATGACACTGTTTTTATATTGCATTCAGCAACATGCGTACTAAAATTGGCGTCCTTGGGTATTATAGTTGCTGAGATATTTGCAAAAACCAGCTTGTAAGCAGATCAAGAATGTACATATACATTTTTTAGAGTCTTCCAACACATACTTGTAATAAATTCTATATACCCTTTTCAGAGGGTGTACAAAACAAAAACACAAAGTTGAAAGCGACAGTAAGGGTGCTCGGCATTTATATGCCTAGTTTTCGCAAAAATTCTTAACACTTATTCTTTCGGACTTATGTTCAAAATGCCTTTATGTCTTCATGCAATAGGTTTAAAGCTTTTGGAATATACGTTATCTTCAATAAATATTAAGGCCCCTGAAGTTTTTAAAGTTTTTTTTTACATAAATGCAATTGAACAAAAAAACTTTAACTGGTTGTCATTAAATTTGATGAACCTATATCTGGAAATTGGCATAAAAACATTAGTCTTCAGTTGCCTCTGGGGAGCAAGGCTGAAAATTGGCCAGGCAACGACATTTGCAGCATTTGGAGCTTGCCACAAATGAAACTTTGTTGCTGTTTACTGTTTGCTGTTGTTTTGTTTGATGCTTTTCAATGGCAGATTTCCTGCTTCCTGTTCGCGTCGGCTCCTAAACTTTTCTTCTCCATCGCCATTTGCTTTTTTTTTTATTTTATTCTATGCAGATATTAAAACGATATAAAACTGGACAACTCCTGCAAAACAAAACACAGCAAAACGTTTCGGCCTACAATAACAACAACAACAACAGTAACAGCAACGACAACAACAAAAATGTCGAGCTAATTAAAATCATTTCATAAATTTGCCATTCCTTTGGGTACACAACAAGCAAAGTGCCCAAAAGTGGCCGACAAACAAGTCGCAAGTCGCAGCCAGGACATCCAAGGACAACGTCAACAGGCAGCACTTCACGTGGGGGTAGACTAAAAGGGGCAGGGGGAGGGGGAGGTATGGGAAGTGGGGAGTGGAATGGACTCGGGGACTCGGACTCACCGGATGGACGCGGAGCCCTGCGGCGGGGCCGCGACACGTGCAATGGGCGCGTCAAATAGGAATTCATTAACAAAACGTTACACAAAATTTTAATTAAATATTAAAACATAAAACTTCTGCGCAATATAATATTTTCCTTCCATTCCATGCCATACCATACCATACCGTACCAAGCCATTCCATTGTGTTCCGTTTTGTTTTTGTTTCATTTTTGTTTTGGCGACAGTTTTTGGGTTCAGTTTTGTAGCTGGGAACCCAAACATTTCGAATACATACGCGTATACACGAGTGTTATACAAAATTATGTTCAATTTATGGCCCGAAAGCTGTTCATTAAAACCAGGCAACACAACTTTCATTAAAGTTTTGCTAGCATAATTTTATTTTTATTATTTCTGCTCGTTATTATCACAGTATATATTGTTATTGTTGTGGCAATTGTCGATAATTTAATTAGTTGAATTTACTGCCAACCTGCCAAACTCACTGACGTCACAGTTACACACTGATCCTTAAATTCGTCTTCCATAGGAGAAAAAAATCATTACAAAATAAACCTATTATTTATCTAAGTTACAATAAGCTTAGTACATTAAATATAATTTTGTGCCATATTTTAAAGCTGCAGATAAACAAACCCACAGTTATTAATTCTAGGAATCCACACACATGTCAAGAATCTATTATCAAATTTTACTTAAACGGTTCCAAACCGAATTACAGTCTTGTCCTAAAAAATACATCGCGATCGTATAACAAACCTGCACCATATTAGATATGAAACGAAAATAAATAATTTATCGTAACAGATTTGATACTATCGAGACACTATGCATGTTATGCTGCTTTTCTTAAATAAAAATTCTTGGTTAATGATAAAAAAAAAAATATTAATATACGATTGTCTCTTTAATACCTAAATGAATTTGTGATTTCTTTTGTAAACACATTGCGAAAATATTACGAAATTTAAGTTGTTTTTTAAATTTTGAACTTAATTTCTAAATACGAAGAGTCTTTAAAGTATACGATTTTTCCGTACTATAAATTTAAAATTTTTATTTTCTCAATCAGCCTGTTCTTTTTTTAAAAAACTCTCAACGACGACTTTGATTAAAAACTCGTTGTTTTAGAAATGATTATATTAATGTATTTGTCTATTTCTCTAACTGATACTCATATTCAAACTCGTATTCACACAATCGCACTTATATGGGGTATTATTGTACAGGACGATTAGTGGAGCAACAAAAATTAAGCTTACGACCCGAGTTACCCATAGGACAAGACAGCATAAAATCTTGAAAGCGGCAGTTGCATGGCCTAAAGTCTAACAGCAAGACTGAACAGATACACACATACACACACATTTGAAGTATAAGAATGATACAGAGATACAAATATATATATATATATATATATATATATATATTTCATATATATATATACGTGCATATGCACGCTCCGTTTGCCTGCGGCATTTAATGTATCTTTAATTTCCCTAGAGGTTTATGTCGCACACAATCAGAGAGAGGTGGCGACCTCCATATGAGCATTTCACAACTCTTCACAGTGCTTAGCAATTCAATAGAAGCACTTGAGCTACAAAAATGAAGCAATTTTATAATTTCCAAGCTGAATATTTTTTATGAAATTTTGATGCAATTTCACATTATATAAGTATGTATTAAGTATAAAACCAAAGAATATATCAGTATAATTACTTTAAGGATCATCTAAGTCTCTCTATACGTATATGAGAACTGAACCAAAAAACATAAACAAGAACTTAAACTCATAAATTATCATATGCCAATTCTGTCTTATTGGTTTAAGGACAGTTTTCACATCTTGACGATCGAAATACAGATTTGACAAACTTTGTTCTAAAGGAACGTTTGATATTTTTGCCTTAGATTTTGTTACAGCTGACTTATCATCCCAATCGTAAGTGCTTAAACTCAAATTTCATAAATGTTATGCTAGATTAGATTTTAGGTTAAACTGCAGGATATGAAAAGTGGCTTTTATGAGACAAACCATTGATTAACATAAAATTTCTAAATATTATATTTATATATATGTAAATAGGAAGATATACATACCTCGAGAAACTAGACTGTTGTTAACAACTTGAGCAGCCTTTTAGTTGACTCTTTCAGTGAGTGTGTCATATACACTCCCATTTACTCAGAAACAATCACACATGAGTGCACCCGTCGTCTGTGCGTATTCGTATTAACGCCAGTTCCTTCCATAACCCTTATATGGCATATATGTACATATGTGTGTTAGCTACCCGCTACCCCTAGTAACCGAAATACAAATTGGAATTGGAATTGAAATTGGAATAGGTGCCTTCTGAGTATAGTCAGTTTTGGGAGCTCTTTCGTTTTGTGCGACTTGAGAGCACAAGCTGAATGCCCCAGACAATAATAATGACTTGTAGTTAATGCCGCTAAGCGTCGATGGTTGCCCATCACAAAAAAAAAAAAAAACAAAAAAACAAAAAATGACGAAAATAAACCGAAAAACAGAATGGTAGGGAATTAAATGGATACTGGAATACAAAATAGAAATGGAGTGGACATGATCGATGCCTGTCTACCAACCCCGCTGCAAAAAAAAAAACCCTTTTCTTACTTATGAAATACACCCAAAGACTTACCTCCGTACTCTGCCATTTTCGGAAAGTGGCTAATGATGCCACTGGGACTGTTGTAGGGCTGCAATGCATCTAATTAACTTCGGGGAAACTTTTGAGCGAGTAAAAATACATAGCATTAAACTGACAAGTTGAGTACGTTGAGTATTCAAGGCGCGCGTCTCTCTGCCTTCAATTACCATTGAAAAATGTTTGCAATTTTCGTTTGGCTATGCTGCAGATTTTCCTTTTCCTTTCCGTTACGTTCCGTTCCGTTATATGCCACACAACTTTGATTTTCTTGCAATGGGTATTATGAATTTTACACAAAGTTTGTAACGCTCTTAGGAAGATGTGACATAACAGCTATATGTTAGTAGTAGATATATTCTTGAGCAGCCTCAACAGCCAAATCGATATAGCTATATTCGTCTGTCAGATAGCTGACTTAGGAACAGTGTGTTGAAACAAGTTTCATTAGAGCAATCTCAACCAAATTTAAACCTTTTACATTTAATAATAAGTTCTATGTGCAAACCAAATTTCATTTAAATCAGACCAGTATTTCATATAGCTGCCATAGCAACTATTGGTTGAAAATACTTAGTATGAATAACCATTCTGAATAACCATAATATGTATATTCTTTTATTTCCCACATGCAAAACAAATTTCATCTAGATCGGACCAATATATCAAATAGCTGTCATAGGAATAATAGGTTGAAAATATTATACTTGGCATAAGATTTTCAGGTCATTAAAAGGGTATCAAATCTTTAGCATGCCAAATGTAACTCTTTCCATCTTGTTTTTATTTTGTTTGTTAGGTTTCTGTTTAATAAACCGGGCAGACATGCAAATGAACTCCACCTAGAGTTCTGGACATGAGCATGAACATAAACCTGGACGTCAACGTGGACCAACTGCTATGCATTTTGCCATGGGTATTCATGAGCAGCGCTTGGTATGCCAATAATTTATTACGCAATCGTTATAGGTGTGGGTGTGGGTGTGGGCGTGGCTGTGGATGTGTGTATGTTGTGCATGCTTTGGTCGACAGGCGTCGCCATAATTGCCCGAGCAACTTGTTAATGGCTCGACAGGCTCCTTCACATTGCTGCTGTTGCTGTTGCTGCTGCTGTTGCTGTTGCTGTTGGTCTTGTTACTGTTGTTGGTATTGGACTGGCCTCTTTGTTTATTGCCAAAGTGCTGCGTGGCAAACAAATTGGCACTTGCTGTGTTCAAAATTTGATTGAACTGAGAAGCGACATGCGGAATCTAAAGCCAAATAAGCTCAAAACTGGCAATCACAACCACGGCTTATGGGCTTAAAAGCCAAACAAGAGCGTAAGAACGAAACAGCGAATGTAAGAAAGGGACAACCAAAAGAGTTACATCCTCAAATGGCAGACAACTTAATTCAAATGAGATCAAATTTGAAACGGAGATGGAAAAGTCTAAGTACCAAATGATTTCCCAATTAACACTTTATTGAAATTTGTTTCGGCGAAATGCAGAAATGGAACACAATTACCATAAAGTTAGTCTCTTAAAGCAAAATGAGAGTGGAATGAAACATCCCATTAAATGTTTTTTACAAAAAAACACAATTACTACATTAGTGAAACAGTGAATATTGCAAAAATGTAAATAAGCCAAGTAATTGGAGTTTCTATAACAAAGGCACTTAGCAAAGTTTCTTAGCGACACAGTGGAATGAAACATTTGTGCCTTATAAAATACAGTTCGATTCGCTTGCTAGTTAGCTCAACAAATAAGCTGGTAGGAACAGTGGAATGGTACATTTGCAACTCTGCTGCCAGAAAGGTCTTCAAATTTAAATGACTTCAAACTGCATCGTACAATCGATTGCTGTGAAAAACTGGTTGGAACAATGAAATGTTTGTTTTAAGTCGTTTTTAATGGCATGATAGCGCTGAGCAGAGCTCAATGGTAGTTATTGTGGTTACGCAACAGCTTCGAATTTACTTTTTTCAATGTTTGATAACTTTCCTCATTAAAATCCGATCTTTATGCGACTTAAAGGATTGTTTGAAATTGTTTGTCTCTAAACTGTGGTTGCGCCTCAGTTTTAAAATTTACTTTTTTCGTTGTATGATAACTTTCCTGATTAAAATCCGATCTTTATGCGATTTTTAGGATCGTTTGATATTGTTTGTCTCTAAGCGAACATAAAAGTCACAAAACTATACCTTAAGAAATGCATGAGTTAAGGTTAGGCAAATTTTCATTTATTTTTGTTTCTTATGGGCAAAGGAGACTGTTGATGCTGATCAAGAATCTATGTACATATGTACATATGTACATATGTACTTTGTGAGCACTGCCACGTCTCCTTCTGCCTGTTACATACTTTTAACAAACTTAATATATGTATCCCTCAGAGGGTATTTTAACAAGTGAAACCGTAAAATAAAACATTTGCAAATCTTATGAAACGCTTTATCAAAGAATACGTTTATTTCCATACATGTATGTGTAGACAGTCCATCGTGCTCCACATGCCACAATTTGCAATGGATATTTTTTGTGAAACAATGGAATGGGACATGCTGTTACCAAAAGCTTCACTAAACGAAACTGACTTGTAAATGAAGCAAAAAGTTGATCGCTGCAATCAATTGAGAGTTAGGTTACACTCATACATATCTTCATTCAACAAACTAGCTAAAGGGAACAGTGGCTTGAAACATGAGATGCAGGAAAGAACTGGATTAAACACGTTTTTTTTTTTTTTTGCTTTGTTTGTACCTTAGCCTGGCAAATCACCAAGTATCGCTCAAACCTTGCTCGCCCACTGGCCACGCCTCCCAATCACAGTTAACCCACACACACATATAAAACACACGTCAAATGCAACAAGCGTGTCTATCAATTCTACACCCGTCGCTTCGTGCTCTCGTGTTCAGTTCCTTGTCCGTTTGCACTCTCAACACTGCTGTGGGCATGCCAATGTCCTGGAATACAGTAGCAAGTACAAACGAGTGTATAAAAAAGTGCAATCGCTTTTCAGTTGGTCGGCAAGGAGCCACAAAAGTGGAGCACATCAATGGGGATTTATAAAAAATGCAAATTCATTAGAGCAAAGGATGTGCGAGGCGTTGAGTTTTGACTCAAATTTTGGCTTAAACCAAGAAAAAAAAAAACAAATAACAAACAAGTATGCAACAATGCATACTCGACTACAGAATACCCGAACATGAATTTAGCGTTATAAAAGTAAAAACTGCTATATTTGATGTATTTGATTAATAAAACTCTTACGAATTATTTTCCATTTATCGAACCCTTCTATCATTCGAATGATGATTACGATTTTCCAGTTGAAACATTTTATAACTCTTAGTTCGTATAGTGTAGACGTTAGAAGTAAGAAGTATCTATAGTATTCGTTGGCAGCACAAAATTGTAGAATGGCATCAGAATCAGCTTTAAACCCACGATTCTATACTGCATGTAATTGCTAACCATTTCCTAAGATAATATTTAAAATTTCGTTATTGATTATCTACGGACATTACTAACTTATTAGCCAGATTTAACTTTAGAATTTTTAAAACAGAGTTCTACTTTTCGACATTTAAAAGAGGTACAGAATGTCAGTGCACCGTTTTACAAAGCAGTTTCCATTTCGTCCTGTGACATACCCAAATATATACCTAAATATACCCAAATATGTACCCTAGACCTATACGAGTAACGAGCATCAAAAATGAAAATGGCAAAATAGTAGTTAAGACAGATGAGCGGACTTGTAGTTTTAAGAGTTTGGGCCCAGTTTGAGGGCAAGTTGCCAGCCCACTTGCACTAATTCTGAGTAGAGGCCAAGAGTTGCTCGACATCAACGTGTCAGTAGGCAAGAAGACTGCTTCGTCACAGCATTTTTGTTTTTTTTTTTCTCTCGCTACCACTCTACATACATACATATCTTCTATCCTTTCCTATGCACTACTTTTCCTAGGCTTGTCTACCATTTCTAGCAACATCATTAGGAAATTAAACGAAAAAAAAACAGTATTTGAAGATGCAATACAAGAAAATTCTAAGAAAAACTTTGCAAACTTTCCACAAATTGTACGAATGCAAACAACTGCTTTGGTTAGAGATATAGAAAAAGCATGTTAGGAAGAAACAAATATTAATTTTCTCCATTTAAATTGTAATTAAATAACCTCAAGAAACATACAGTATAATTTGAATTATTCTAAAGTTAAATCACAATAACTTTTAGTTCAATAAAAAGTTTGCGGAGGCTTAAAAGCAAAATTTATTAAAATTTGGCCTATTTCAAATGTTAGAAAAAAATAAATTAAATTTTTAATTAAATTATAATATAGTTTATAGCTTACCTGAAAAGTAAAATATTTAAAAATTTCAGTTAAAATAAAATTTCTAAATATGTATGTATATTAAGTATTTTTTTACTTTAATTGCTATTGTTGTTAGTAAGGTGATCTGTATGCGCGAACAAATATAAATTTGTATAATTAAAATGGAGAAAAAAGAAAGTGATTTACAATGTGCATTTCCAACTAAATGTGATGACATTTAATTTCGGAATAAAAGGATTTTATATATATGTACGTTATACAATTTTCAACTGAATAAATGAAGGATAGTTTGCAAAATATATTAAGATAAATTTACAAACACTCCAAGAAAACCAAGATAAAATATATTTTAAATGGTCTTTGTAATAAACAGTTGCTATAAGCTCAAAAATTCACTTTATTATTATTATTAATCAAGCTAAGAACAGTTGCTTTTGAAAAAAAAACACGATATATTTGACATACTTGAATGGAAGGAAAATATTTAAGTATTAACTTAACAGATTAAAATGATTATTCTAATATTAGTTTAATAAACACTATCTGCTAGCAAAGGTAAAAATAACGAAGCTATTAAATTTTAAAATACAACATAAAAACTGAAATTACTTTTCGATAACTTTTGACATACTGTATAAAAGGGTACAATGCAGATATGCATTATGTGGCACACAAAGAATTAAAGGAAGGTTATTGTATCTATGTTGCTACTAGCTAATTGAGTTGCGCTTACTCAGCATACTGCTACTACTTCCACCACCAACAGGGTATTGGTCAGTCGATAATGTTGCTCTTTAAGCCCTCTGCACTGGGATATCTTATGTGCTAAAAGGGGCCGTAGAATGTGACAAGCTGCTCTCGTTGTTGTCGTTTTTACGATCTGACTACTTTATGCTGTTTTTGTGTCGTAGCGTGTAGAGCTGTGTGTTGGTTGTGTATTTTGTTGTGTTGTCTTTGCACACGTCGACAGTTCTGCTTTGGTGCCCTGGAACCATCGACATCGACAAGAACTTCGACTGGTCCTGGGGACACGCAAAGCACACTTTGCACTCTCCACTTGCCATAAATCTCAGTCAGCACTTCAGGCAACAAAAACAACAACAACGACAACAACATCAGCAGAAGCAACAGCAGCAACAGCAAAAACATGGCATTGTTAACTGCAATGAGAAAATTAAAATCAAATCGCTTGCCAAGTTTTTGTTGCTGATTAAGTTAAGAGAGAATGGAGAGCTTGAGGTGGTGCGGTATAACCGGTATAACCGCTAATATGGCCAAGGACCAGACATTTTACCCAGTCATAAGTTCAATCAACATCAAATTTAATTAAAACGCTAAAAGCATCCGACACGCCCCCTAATGCAAAGCAGAAATGCAACAAAACCAAAGCCCAGGCCAAGCCAAATGAAAATTGTGGAGGCTTGCCATTTTCCCGCCCCCGCTTAACCCACCGCATCCGCATTTTCCTTGACCATTGCACATTGCCGTGCACATTAAAACGGAAATAATTGTGGTTGGGAGCACCCAGAAACCGGACAGACTAGAACAGCAATAGGAAGCACAGCAGAGCACAGCAGTGTAGTTGTACTTGTAGTTGTAGTTGTGGGTGGGGTCAGCACACTTTCCAACACTTTTGCCTCAATTCCCGTAATTAACCGGACGAGAAAGAGAGACAGAAAGACATACACTCACACACACACAGTTATAGAAGCATTCAAAGATGCTGTGAATAATGCCAAGCATTTGGCGATACAAGTGAAAAAGAAGTCACGGAAGTTGTGTAACCACTCGACTGCATGAGTTTTAGAAATCGATAAACCAATGCGAGAAATGCAACTATGCGTGAAAAAAAATACTCAACTCTGTGTGCATTAGTACTTACTTGTTGTAGAAATGTTAAACTAACTTACTTCACTAGCCAAATGGGATGCTTCAGCATTTATATGATTATCTTAAATAAATATACATACAAATTTAATAGAAAACGGTTATTTTTCGATAATAAATCGGAGAAAATTACCAACTTTAGGCAAATTTTTTAATTTTAAATATTTCTCCCCCTCTGCTTTTCATTTCCAAATATATGAGTTTAAGCCGGAGTAAGCGATGTATATACATATGTCTTTTTTGCTTGCACAAATTTTTTCGTCTACGCTGCTTGTGTGAGGGCAGCGTTGCAGCAGAACTCAGTGCTATCCACTAATTTACGTTTTTCGATGCTTGATAACTTTATAGATTATAAGTCAATCTTATTGCCATTTTCAGATTCGTTTGATATTTGTTGTCTCTCAACGAATACAAAGTTACTAAACTGTTGATTAATAAATACATGAGTTAAAAGCATGCAAATTTTTAAATTTGTTTTGTTTCTTATTGGCGATGGGGGCATGTCATCTAAAAAATCCAAGTGTCATTGTCTTCATATTACATCTAGAAGCCTGCAAGCTAAAATTGGTATCCTTAGGTGTTATTACATCCGAGTTAAAAACTTTTTTATTTTTCCAAGGTATGCCTGGTTTTTGGCTTATTGTGGGCGAATAGGGCGTGGCATCAAAATAACGCGAAATAAAAATGTAGAAATACTATGAATTAGAATGGTAACTAGAATTAAACTACGATTAGTTAATAGCTAAGTATTTAACTCAATCTAGTCTAATCCAGTACAAAAAATATGCGAAGTTAAAAAAAAAACTAATTTAAAAAGATATGTATGCAACATATATTTCGTAAGCCAACACTGGCTAAATAGCTTACCTTTTATGTAAAAATAGCAAGAGACTTTATTGGATAAGGAAACATTAGAAGGGAGGTAGACGTCATTAGGAGCTGTCTGACAAAGCAAAAAGATCAAAAGAAGCGAGAAAAAAATGGGAAAGTAGCTGCAACAACTTAACTGAAATGCAATTATAAACACATTTCTCTCCATAGTCGTAGCTTAAGCCAAGAGTTGCCAACTTTCTCAACTACTTTCAACGAAAAAAACAAAATAAAATAACAACGACAACAATAAAGAGCTGGAACTTTTTTGTACCGTGTTCACTTTCAATTTGGCTTTCATGTGAGCTGCAACAATGGGAATGCGTAATTGTTTTTATTTTTATAGTTAGACACGACATGCTAGAGAGCCGAGGAGGAGCGGATGCGGGGATGTGAGTGCAATAGCGAGAGGGAGAGAAGAACTTTTGCCGCTTTACAACACTTGCGCACATGTGCTGGCTGAATTAAACACCTCGCGGCTAAAGCTTACCACCTACAGGCTGCATTCCCTCCCTCTCTCTCTTTCTCTCTCTATCTATCTCCTTCTTTCTTTGTGAGTTCGCGACTGCACTATGGAACTTTTGGGTTTTTTTTTATATATATGGGCATTTCCGCGGTCACTTACACGACTTTCGTAAGCAAAATAAAATTTTAAATGTTAAATATATCAAACACTATTAAATTTTTTACAATTCACCACTAATAATTTTTTGTAGTATTTTGAGACTACTATAATTGGTAAAAAAATTGAGAGCCTCCAGTTTTTATCTTTTGAGATAAAAGCCACAAAAGAGCGGTCACTCACGCGACTTCAAATATACATGACTTTAGACATCATTGCTAATAATCGGCAAACTCTGCGAATTGTGTGAAAATTTTAAACTTTAAATATTTTTGACATAAATAAGAAATATCAAGCTTTATTATTAGACTTATGATTTTTCAATATTTGGTCTGTCCTTTTTTTGCGAAGGATTCTTCTAGGTCACTCACGCGACGTCACTCACGCGACATTGTTCACACTGCAGTTTTGTTTGCAGTTATATATACAGTTATAGTCATTACATTAGTATTTAAGCTAAGAAGATAAAGAAAAAATACAAAAAGAGTTGTCCATGAGCTGCAAACGACTAAAAAAACTCTATATTACAGAAGAAATGAAATTTTTTTTTGGACTCTTGGTTGACCTTTTCGCGGAAATGCCCATATATATATATTTGGTGACTTAGAAAGTTTGTCATTTTAAGGGTGTAGCATGAGAAGAACATACCCTCGACTCTATAGAGTATATTGTATGTATATTCTTGATCAACTTATGTATATTTTTATTTATATATAAAAATGTTGAACAAGCACGCCCAAGAAAATACTGTTTTGTTATAACGGCACTCAAGAGAATGTCATAAAAGTTTCGTAGTAATAATCAGACGAACGCTATAAGCGCAGTCGATCCAACCGGATTGTACTGTAGATATATCTTTTCGATGACTATTACATCGTAGTCGGCTTTTATATCTGTGAAGAAGAATATAAGTTTTTAACTATAAATTTTGAAAAAAAGCACATTTTGTCATAAATTTATGAAATAAAATATAGGTGATCGATTTTAATAGGTTTTTAACAGAGTATTTAAAACTTAATGATATTTAACATTTCATACAGAAAACACAACTCTTTTAAAGCGCTAATCTGTTAAGTAAAATACATTATACAAATTTTGGAGGTAAATGGCAATCGCTTAGCACTGAAATGTAAATATTACACAGAAATATTTAATTAATGTACAAAATTTAAATGAAGAACCCGACAGGATATTTATTTGTTTGGATATACCATAATTAACTTCTTGATTGCATAATACATTTTAGAAAAGCGAGATTAGTATAGTTCAGAAATATATTGTATTATATTATATAATTTTATATTGTATTATATTATATATGTAATATTATACCGTATTACGTAATATTATATTTAATCCAAAAAAACAGCTAAATATTCCATAGTGCAGTACATGTAGGTGTGCGTATGTACATGTGTATGTACGTTTGAGTGTGTGAGCAACTAATTTAAAAAGTAATTTTTACTTCCGGCATTTACACAGCTGCATTTAGCAACAGCAGCAGCACAGTAGCAGTAGCAGCAACACATTTGTACAGATGCCACGCCCCTTTGTGCCGTCACCGCCCACCCGCACACAAACAGTGCTCTGGCAAGTTTTGAGCTGCAATCTCATTGCAAATTTGCGCTACCAACACTTGAAAGCAAACACAATGGCGCAAGTTTATTTGCGCAACCAGCCAAATCAGAGTAAATAATAATAAATGCGCCCCCAACTACAACAACTACAACAACAACAGCAGCAACAACAGCTGAGCCAAACAATAGCAACAGAAACAACAACAATAACAATAACGTTGCTTATTTAACGCCACCAAAGCTAAGGTGTTTGATTATCCTGTGACGTCAACTCTGCCGTCGGCATCACTTGTCTACTTGTATATGCCAACGCCATGCCCCTCCCGCTGCTCCTTTTGGCATGCTGTGCTCAGTGTGCTCGCACCGTTTCGCTTAATTTGGGTAACATTCAGCACATTTCATTAAATTTATTGCCAACTTGCAATTGAATTATGGTAAATCCAATTAATTGGCATTTCGCGACCCATAAATTGTAATCAATTTCAATTGTACAGAGTTGACAGACATCATTACAATAACGGAAGCAATGCAAAAAAAAAAACAGAAAAAAAAACAAAATGTAAAACTGTGCAAAACTTTGTTGCCTACTTTTTCTGCTACTATTCGTAGATTTAGTCAACACTTCTAAATCCCATGGCATCGATTTAAATAAAAACTTGTCAATTGATATATTGAAAAGGGGTTTCGACTACATTAAACTGTTGCTTATTTATAGCTACATTTTGCAACTTTATAGCTTCAAAATATTTTTATAAAATTTCGAACTAAAAAAGTGGGGTACAATAGTATTCTTATATTTATGTAATATAACTTTAATAAACATTTTGAGTCATATTCGTATTGTATGTTAAATCTTAAATCTGTTTTTCGTAGGCACCTATAAGTATGCAATAGTAATGATTAATCGATAAGCATACACAAAACTTTTCGCCACATAATATTCCCTATATTTCCTAAAGATTTTACTATCCATGCACATTGAGTGAGTAGTACATTTGAATGACCCAAATTTACAACAAAAATAATGCGCTACTAAATCATATTCTATGTGTCTCAATGCGAAACTGTGACGTCAAAGGTTAAACAGGCTTAATGTAATAACAGAAATCATCAGAATCATCTAAAAACATTTGAATAAGCGAATCGTCTATCGCATCATTAACTAATTCATAAGCCTTGGCTAATACTACAAAAAAAACCCCACTCACACACACACACAACAAAGAGAGTGAGATGAAAGACAGATACTAAGATGGTAGAGTTTATGGAAAGGAAGTGTAAGTAGGCATTTAAATATGCAGCTAATCATAAAAATAAAACCAAACAAACACTCAAAGAATAAGCACATAAACGGCAAATAAACCATATAAACAAAAATGCTCCATAAAAGCCAACTTAGAAAACACAGACAGCAATGGGCTGGAAAACAGCAGCAGCAACAACAACAACATGAGAAACGGCAGCATTTCATTTCATAAGCTCGCCATCTTAATCTCAAGGAAATAAACTCGTTGCCACCACGCCGTAACTACCCATGCCCCAATATACCCGCACCGTCTTCCTCGACACACACCCACACATTTGGTGTAGCCGCTGGGTGGCGCCTCTGTTTTGTGGGCGTCGCTTCTTGTTTGAAATTAATTTCATTCACACAAAAATTCTCGAGCGCATACAATTTCATTAAGCAAATATTTTCGACGCCCGGCAGCGTTAACTCCACATCCTCTTCCACTTCCGTCCCCCCCACTTTGTACCCCTTCACCGACAATGCCACACCTCGTGCTTTCTCACTTCGCCTTCTTCGTTGTTGTCATTCTAACTGTTTTTGTTTTTTATATAAATTCTACATTCTGTCCGCTTTAATACCCTATAAAATAAACTTGCACACAGTCATGAAAGCATTATAAAACAAAAAGTGGTCTTTAAAGCCGAAACTATTTAACTGCAAGTAGTCAAATCATAGCTGTACAGGGTATCTTGGCGTCTTTTCTTTACTACTAATAATCAGATAATTAGTGCAACAAAAAATTGTGCTCTGGCTGAGTATGCAGTTATATTTGAATGATATTGATAACCTTTCTATAAGTTTAATATTTTTAAAAATAACTGAAAGTTTTGTAGAATTTTAAATTTTATTTTCTCGATACATGCTTTAATCACGATATACAAACCTCTCAAAAATGTATGAAACGTAAGGCACATCAACTAATAAAGAGTTGTTATTAACTATAATCACAAGTAAAACAGAAAATTTTCAAAATTTCAGGTGAAAACGTTTTGTTTAGTGATTCAAAAATGCTTGCTGTTTGATTGAATTTTTAAAAATGCGGTTCGGTTTGTGAACCAATTTTTATAATCCATTAAACCAAGATGCACACCATGTTTATTCTGACGTCACCGTTGGAACTGCAAACACATTGGCCGGCTAATAAGATTAAAATCAATGCATTCGCTAATATCATCTAAGTTGAATAGCAGATCACAATGTTTTAAGGCGTAGCATTTAAAAGCATTTAAAGTACTCAATATCTGCATTTTTAGGGTTTTTTGCATGAATTCTAAAACCTATTGCTGCAGCAAAGATCTTGCTTTAAAACTTAAAATAAAGGGTATTTATTTAAAATCGACTTTGAAACCTCTGTTTAAAGAATCAAAATAGAATTTACGTTTAAACGTTTCAAAAGAGTCTCGGGATACAGGGTATCGTTTCGTCATGCACTGTTGCCCATACTAATACATGCACACTAATATTTTTTGTTTCTGCTGCTTTTTTCCGCTTTCGGTGAGTTAACGACGCGCAACATTTATGCGATTTTAATGCCGCGAGCGTTGCTCAAATGAGCCGCTCATAAAACGTCGCATCTCCCGCTGCCGACACCCAACACAACCCCCAACGAACAACACCACCTCAGCACACTTCATCCCCCCTTCCCCCCCCCCTCTCACAGGTTTACGGGGCTATGATAGATAATGCCACGCCCCACCCAGTGAAAGTGGGCATTCTGAACAATTAATGCATTAAAAACGCAATGCGAAACATTTGCAAGGCCAATAAAAATGGCTCTTAATGACATCTGCAAATTTGCAGCCTCAAAATAATCAGCATAAAAATTAAAAAAAAAATTAAAATGATACCGACAGCCAGAAGGAAGACAACGGCAATGACAACACACAATAAAAATGCATAATTGTTATGGAAAATGAGGCAGAGCAGAGCAAATGGTGGACAGTAAAACGAAACGAAAAAGTTTTCCAGCTGCTCGCATTTTGTCGTGAAACAAGTTGATAATGGAACGGTATAAAATGAAATAACACAAAAATATATGTAAATGAAAAAAATTCAAAACAGAAAAAAAATAATAATTACAACGAGCAGAATAACATTTGCTTTAAAATGAACAAAAAAACAACAACAAAACATAATCAAATTAAAAACGTAATCGTTGGGAATCAAATAAAAGGAGAACAATTGGAATGTTATATTATTTATGAAACGAATGGAAATGAAACACTAACAGCGCGCATTATTAAATTAAAACCAAATTGTACTATTTAAGTAAATCAAATATTTTAATATCACTTAATATGGAACCTATTTAGTGACGAAAGCGAATATTCAACTCACAATATATATGACATCAATTTTGTGTCAAAAAATACTGCAAATATAAAATAAAATATAAAATAAATGTATTTGTTTCAAAGTTTTTGCAAAGTATTGAAACCATCACATGATGGTGACATGTTCGAGAATATACATATGTATATAATATATACATATTATTATAAAAATAAATGAAAGCCAGCAAATTTATTTATTTTCTTCTAAAATATTTATTATTTTAAATATATTATAAACAATTTTATTATTATTAATCAGCAATAATATTTCCATTAATAAAAAAAATAGCCATAAATTTCGATAATCTTTGTTAGTTTATACTTTATTTTCAAAACAACGGAATTTTTAGGGCGATTAATTTTGTGTTCAAGGCCAAATAGTTTTCGTTTTTTGTTGCTTTTGAATCAAATTCATAGATATTTTAAACTATTGATAGCACTATTGAGATGTTGCGATAATATAGTTTTCGTTTTTTTTTTTTTTTTTGCTTTTGAATCAAACTCTTAGTAGATGTTTTAAACTATTGATAGCACTATCGAGATGTCGAGCCACTATCGATGGTCCTGCTCTTCTGACAGTGCTAGCGAAAGTTTTGTTTAAACATCACTGAAATCAAATGCGCGATTAAATATTTTTGGTTGTGTTGGGTAAACACGACTTACTGAGTTGAACATGTTCACTTGTTCTTTTTTTCGAGAAGAGTCAACTCACTCATAATGCTCACTTGTTCAATTGCTCACTTAGATTTCTCATACGTTCACTGTTTATGAACAGATCCCAGATCTCAATATATACTTTAAGTTTCAAATATTATTAATTTATAACCAAAAATAACAATAACAAAACAATTTTTACTTCCTTTTATAGGAAAACCCATATTAAATTAATATTAAGGAGATCCTCCAGTCCCTTATTTTTTTACTATGTATTCGTATTAGCAACATATTGAATTTTTAAAAGAGTAACTAAGTTTGGTGGCAATACGTAATTGTCAAATAAACGCAAATATGAGCAACAACGCCGAATGACCCAGTCCCGGAACGCATAATGCTCTGTGGTGAACAAAATTGACCAAAAGACTGACCGAAGAACAAGTGAGCAAAAAAGAACAAGTGAACAAAGTAAGTGAGCAAATGAACAAAAAAAGAACAGTCTGATAGGAACATAATCACTTGCTCACCTATGTAAGTGAACAACTCTTTTTCGTTGACTCACTCAACGCAAATTTATGGCGACGCTTAACTTATAAAAGTAACTTTGAGTGCTGTGAAAATTGTTTTGCATAAAATTTAACAAATAAATGAAAAGTTTTTATCATAAAGATAATATACATAACCTATTGTTAAAGTAAGTTCAATAAATTTTACTAAAATTTGTGTTGCAAAAAGGGTTGTATATATAGTTTCAGATTGCAGAACACGATTAAAGGAGGAAAATGCCAACATTTTGTAATTTCTACATTAAAGTCTGTAGATTAATTTTGTACTTTTACATTTAATTTGCCTTAAAAACTGATTTTTTTGAATTTCTGTTAGCTTTTGGCCATTTTAAAGAATTTTGCTAAACTACCGCCTTCATAGTCTTAAGTTAAAAGAGATATTACAAATAAATGTAGTGTGGCATTATAATTAAATGTATAATTTCAATAACATTTTGTTTTCTACGCAAAGCGTTCAATTATATTAGAACCTTTTAGTTTTTAAGGATCTCAAAGTAAAGATAAACCCAAGCCCCAAGTATAGCTGCAAATATACTCACTGGTATTCTATTTATGTATGTATATAGTACGTGTAAAGTGCGTATATGTTTTTTTTTTATATATTTTGCCTATAAAAATGTCACCCCTTATAACCTACAACGGTGACTCAAATCAACTCTGAGCCTACTATTTTTTTGGGTTTGTTGTTTCAATATCGAGCAGTGTTTCAAAATTGCACGAAACGGATGTTGAACCCCGAAACTGAATGTCAAATGGCATAAATCAAGGCAAAATGGGTTGAAATGGAGAAGCGAACTTTTATCAGCGAATTGCATTCACGGCGAGTGGCGAATCGAACGCACTTCGAATTGAAATGAATCGAAAGTTGAACAAACCGAAACAACAGCGAACAGTTTACCAACTTGCCGTTTTAATTGCCATTTGAGCCAAGAGTACAAATGCAACAGTTTCAATTGCTGATGCAAAAATAGAAAACCGAAAGTGTTTTGCCTGTTTGGCTTCACTGTACAGTGAGCATTAAATACAACGTGCAGCGCCATTCGCTTAAATGAGCTGAACCGAAAGCTCAAATGATTATGCACCCAAGAGCGGCTTGTAGTAAATGCTCAACGACCACGCCTTCCTTGGACAGACAGACAGACAGACAGATAGACAGAGACACACATGCCACATGGAGGCGGTGGCAGCAGCAGCAGCAGCCGCAGCAATGTTGCAGTGCTGCAATTGTTGCCACACAGACTTTGGCCAATATTTCAAACACGCGTCGAACGCATTTCCGTGCGGAAAACGGTTACAGCGGAAATGCAACTTTGCCCGTTGTTCGAGCATAACTGTTGTTTATGTTTGAAGGCACACACACACACACAGGCTCGCCTGAGACCCAGAACACAGCTGCAAGCCACCCGCATAAATTCCTTTATTCTATTTCATTTTTTTGTTTCTCCGACTTATTTTTGTTTTTTGGGTCAACGGCAGTTACAGTTACAGAACCCGGTTACAGAGCCGTTTACAGACGCTACCTATTATATTTGCCAGTTAGTTCTGGTCCGTTACCCACACTCCTGCTCTCTCTCTCTCTGTCTCTCTTTTTCTACTATCTCTTATTGCCTTTTTTTGTTGTCCATGTGCTTTCCTTTTCTCTACTAGTAGCTTGTGGACTGCAATTTTTGACAGCTATTTTCTTGCCGTTGACAAAAGCCTCACGCAGTAAATTGAGATGGATGAAACCCAACGAATGGTCAGACAGACAGACAGAGCGACAGCTAGACAGACGGACGGCTGGATAGAGGGCCCCGCTTGATGTGAGCTTGTCTCTGACTTTGACTGAGCCAATAAGCTTCAGTCCAATAGCAAAAAGAGGCATTGCTTGACACACAATTGTCCTGCAAACACTGTGTTACACTTTTGATTATTCTGAAATTTTCAGAATACAAAATTGTAAAATTTAACTGTACAAAAACACAAGTCTCTACACAAACCATATACGATTATTTTGTGTCTATTTTTATTAATCTACAAGTTGTATGCGAGTCTAAAAATTTTATTAAACATACTGAACTCTTCTTTCGTCTTACGACAAATCCAATCTCAGGTTGACGATACCCAATTCCTTCACTTCATATTCAAAGGGTAAGCGGTACGAAAAAAAAAGAAATGAAACTGAAAAAGAAATCCCCAAAATGAAAGCCATTCCCTTTATTTTTGTGGCCGTATTTGGTGCGTTGCTTAATTGGTTTGTCCTCGCGAAGAAGGCAGAATACAGAACAGCAAAATCCGAATTCGGTCAAAGCGCCTTACAACTGCCTGATGGCTTTAGCCCTAACAAGCCAAAAAAAAAAAAAAAATCGGGCTATAGAATGGGTACAAATAAAAAGGAAATGAAAGCTAAAACAAACAGATTTCTGATATATTTGCTGCCAAAATCAGTTAAACATAATCATTTCCTGAGGCTTGTTTTATTTAAATTCAAACATTCCATTAGACGAAAGCAGTTAAAAGAGCTAAACAAAATATGAAATACAAAAAAACTGATCAAAAGAGTTGAGCTTCAAATATCTTTTAAAAACAACAAGAATTTCTCAGCAATTTATGCGAGCAATTATTCAAGAAAGTCGATATACAAATGCTGTTAAATTGATATAAATTTGGCTATCGATTTTCTAATACAAATGTTGAGAAGATATTTTAAAAGGCAAGATACATAAAGAAATTTTTTTTGTAGATAACTTTAAAATTCTGAATGGCAAGATTCTTAAATTAGTAGTCTGAGATTAATAAAAAACATCTTCTTAGGCTATTCGCTTGGTATTTCGATTAAATATTTTTTAACGTAATCAAAATTATTAATAAATAAACAATAATTTTAAATCGACAAAAAAGAGCTCATTATCAACTATTGAACCGCTTTCCAACACTAACTCTATGTTTTCATGCGTTTGCTAAAAATTTCAATGAAATATTTTGAAAGTCAAGATAATTAAACGGGTAATTTTATATAGATTATTAATAGATTAGCTGTTCCACATTTGTTTTCCAACACTATCAATTCATTTAGATATTTTCAAAAGAAAAATAATTTAAAGAATAATTTTCAATAGATACAATAGATATAAATCAGTATCGTTTTCCAATACTAATAAATTTCCTTGTTAAGGTTTGTAACATTTCTCAATTAGCTAGGTAACTATTACAAAATAAAATGTTGGAAAACGATTCGACTGCTGACTATGATATATTTATGTAAATATAATTGTTTTCTAACACTAAAACATAATTGTTCCCGTTTTGAAAATATATTTTCAGATGTTTCAATAAATTCTAGAATATTAAATGGGTAGCTTGAATAAATCAACTAGTTTTGCACCGTTTTGCAACACTGAGATATAATGTTGTTTAAATTTTCAAGCATGTAAGGACAATTGATTAGATAATTTGAAATTAATACAAAAGATCTCAATCATATTTCAAATCGTTTTTCATTACTCGCACTTTATTTATTGTATAAAATAAAAATAAAACGTTTTATAAATGATTAACCAAATTTAAGCCGAGCAAGATTTCTTTTCAACTTTTCATATGTTCCTACTTATTTTACATGAATATATCTACGTATGCATATCGTATCTTCAATTGCCAGAGCAGTTAATATAAGACATTTATGCATTGTTTTCAATAATAATCGTGGCATTCAGCAGTTAAGCCATAATGAAAGCAATTATGAAGGAGAATTCAGTCCATTTGTAACCTGGTATTATTTCTAAATAGCCGACGTGATAACATGGGTTTTATGTGCACATGTATGTATGTACGAATGCTTTGTATGCATGAGAGGGTATGAATGGGTGCCTGATACTCGTTGTTGTTGTTGGCATTTGTGGCCAGAGCCTCTTGGAGTTTCAATTAAGTTTACTGAATGTAATTAAGAGTCACTAAAGTGGTGCCACGCCCATTTCGGTTGAATCAGTCGTTGTTGGCCACTTTATGGTTGCGAGTCAAACGGTGTAGACATTTCCATTAATTTGCACAATTGAATGATTTTCATTAAATTGCAATTACCCAAAATTAATCGCATTACCGATTGGCAATCCAATTGAGAACCTTCGATTTCTGTCTAAGCGGCTTATGTCTATCTATCTATCTATCTATCCATCTCATTCTCTCACTAAATCTCCCTGTTTCTGTGACAAGCCTATGTTATTTATCATAGGCATGTAGAGGCAAACTTCCCACATACTATATCTTTACCTATTGATTAGCACCTCTGAACTTGTTTAGTTTTTATTAGAAAACAATTTCTGAATGTTTACTTTTGTTGTGCCTGGCAATTTAGGCCAAAGAAAAGTAATAAAAATACTAACTAATCTAGATTCGAGATATGCCGCTAGCTCAATATGTTTTAACAAATTACAAAAAGAACAGAAAACAGTAAACATTTAAAGGTGTGGTTGTTATAATAGTATTAGAGATGGTGCTGTTTTTATACCCTCTGAGGGGTATATTGGGCTTGTCAGTAGTATGTAACAGGCAAAACAAGGCGTGGCAGACCCCACAACGTATATATATTCTTGATCAGCGTCAACAGCCGAGTCAAAATGATTATGTCGATATTTTCGTCTGTCTGTCTGTCCATTTGTCCTTAGGAACAGAAGTATAAAACATCTCAGAAATGGTAAAATATCTTAGTAACCATAACACCTAGGGACATCACAATGTCATCATAATTTTTGGGATGCCAAGCCTCCTTCGCCCATAAGAAACAAAATAAATTAAAAATTTGCATGCCTCTAACTCGTGTATTTCTTGACATATAGTTCTGTAACTTTACATTCGTTTAGAGACAAACAATATCAAACGATTCGGAAAATCGCAGTAAGATTGGATTATAATCAATAGAGTTATCATACATCGAAAATTGTAAGTTTTAAGCAGAGGCGCAACCACAGTAAGCTCTGAGCTCTGCTGAAGCGCTGCCGTCACACAAACAGCGAAAGCGAAAAACTTCGTGCGAGTTAGACAGACATTAAATTCTTGCAACGCTTGCTTCAAATTAAAGTCAATTAGAAATGAAAGACCGAGCGTATTACACGATCGGTATGCTCGACTAAAATTATTTTCTTCTCTCCTAAGCATCTTAAAAAAAACGATGCTTAAGTTTGTTGAGCTTTAAAGTAAAGGTAACTTAAATATTAGCAAATTTAGCTTAAAGACTAATTTGCCACCTGCCTATCGAAATTTTACATATTAAGTCGAATATAAATCGTGTTGGGGCATGTCAAGAAAGTTAATTAGTGCTGAGTCATGTTAGACAGACAGCTAGTGGGTGTACTACTTACATAACATGAACACGCACAAATTTCGCTGCTTCTGTTGCTGCAAAACAAACACAGAGCACGACTTCGTGTCACGAGGCATGACAAGTGAGAAGTGCAGCAAGCACACGCCCATCTCTAGTGGTGAGCTTTGAGGCCTCGGCAATTAAGAACGCCTTGAAACGGCAGCTGCCACTGAGTTGCTCAAGTGTGTGCTGCATATTTTAAGTTGAGCCAACAATGGGGGGCAAGTTGGTGTTGTTGTTGCTGTCGTGTCGGCAAAGGCGGTCAAAAGGCCGTCAAGTGTCGTGCCAAGTAACAGCAGCAGCAGCAGCAGCAGCAGCAACTGGCAACCAGCAACAACAATAAGTGCACAAATGTGTTGCACATTTAGCATGCAACAGCAAGGTGAACGATTGCACGACCCGTGGGCGTGGCCAGGTGCGAATTTGGCCCCTGGCTGACAGCTTGGACAACTCGAAAAGCTCGGACAACACGGACTCCGAAGGTCTTTTCATTTCAAGAGGTTTTTCGAGTTATTTACGCTTCACAGCGATAGAGACGGAAAACGCGACAGAGAGAGAGAAAGAGAGAAAGAAAAGCAAATGTAAAATAACAAGCAGCGAAATGATGGAGTGATAGAGACAGAAATAGAGAGTAAGAGAGAAACACAAGTACTCGCAGGTTGGATAAGGAAACAGATGAACACAATAAAACTCACAGAATGAAAACATTTGGAATGTGGCTAATGGAATACGCTTTGTGATGAACTCAACCAAAGCAAACAATTGCATATATTGCGACTTAAAGATATCCTGTACTTCATTGAGTAGCTTTAATATTTGTTTAATTATCATAAAATATGCATATGTATGACAAGAAGTGTTAAAAAGTGAATGTGGCACTATTAAAATTTAGTATTACTAATTAGCTTAGCTAACGTAACCGTATCATGTGGTAAATTCAATGACATTGTACCATTTTAAAATAGAATTAACAACTAATTTTGCACATTTTTTGGTTAAACTGAAAGATTTTCTAAAGAGTAAAGAAAAATTGTCAAAAAATATTTACTCGGGAATTTTAGTTAGAACTTGAATCTTGATTTAGAACTACTTATTTTAAGCACAGGATTTCAGAATTATAGTAATTTTCTTTATATTTTTTATGTTTGAACAAGAAAACAATACAGAAAAGTGCATCCCGACCGTGTAATTCCCTCTCACATTCATTTCCAATTATATGAGTTCAAATCGTAGTAAGGGCCGCAATAACTTAACATGCACACATATTTGTACGTCTGTCTCGCTCACGCAAAGTTTTTCGTTTACGCTGCTTGTGGGCACGTGGATGTGCCTCTGCTTAAAATTCAAGTTTTTCGATGTATGATAACTTTCTTGAATACCATCCAATCAAGATGCGATTTTAAGAATCGTTTGATATTATTCATCTCTATACGTATGTGAAGTTACAAGAACATACGTTAAGAAATATGTGAGTTAAACGTATTCAAATTTTCAATTTTTTTTTCTATAAACATTAAAGTGTTATCGAACGCAGTTAAGCAAATGCATATGCAAAAAAGAATCAATGAGTGATGAACCCAAAATTTTATTTGATTTTGATTAAGATTTACTTTTAATTGAAAACTGTAAATTAGTTTAACGATCTGTACTATAATGTTTTCAATTGTATTTGTTTGTTTGATTTTGCAGATAACCGATAGCCAGGAGCAAAAAAAAAGAACCACAAATGCAAGATGAATTCGGAGCACAACATGCAGAAGCCATCTGGGCCGCCGCCTCCCTCGCAGAGAAGTACATGCGGCGAGTTCAGCGTGGAGAGGGAGAATTACGGGGCGACCGGGAGCATGGGGTATGGCGGAATACCGCCTACGTCCAGCAGCAATTACGCTTCTTTTGGCGTAATATCGACCATATCCACCGGGGGAGCCGGAACAGTCGGCTTGCCGTTGCTTTTGCCCGCGCCGCCTTCCACCAGCACGTTCAAGACGACGCCGATTTCGATGCCAACATCAACGGTCTCAATGACGCCCCCAACCCTAACCCCAACCCCAACCCAAACCGCCGCGCCCCTAATGCCAATGTCATTGCCAATGGCAACAACGACAACATCCAACCAATCGTCAACAATGATCCCCATGTCGATGACAATGTCGCTGACGACGCCAACATCGCTGCCGACGCAATTGTTGCCAATGCCAACGCTGGAGGACATTGAAGTGGCAACGCAACAACCACAATCACAGCAACCGCAACAACAACAACCAGCTGGCATACTTAAATATCCAGTACCATCAACCGTTGGCTATGTAAGTGAACTTTTGCCACCTACGGTGGCGCCACCATTGGCTTCTAGTGCCACCAGCTCGATCACCAGCAACTGTGGCACACTCAAAAGCAATGCCAAACTGTTGCCCCTTCAACTGGTGGCCACCACAGCACCACCACTACCGCCAACCTCTTCAGCCGCCTCCTCGCAATCACAGCAGCGCCAGAATCAACGTCAGCGTCGCCAGGGCTGGTGTGCCTGCTTCGGCTCCGGACCGAGTTCAGCCGAAGCGAAGGCACCACCCGGCTATGCCACCAAGTCCAAGAAACGCAAACCGGCCACCCAGACAGTCTGGTCCGCTCTACTCACAAATCTTGGCATCTGCATGCTGCTGCTCGCCTACACACTACTTGGTAAGTTTTCATTTATTCTAGATCGGTTAGGTATTACAGATCTATCAGTCATTACAATACTTCAACAAATTTGATAGACGGATGGACGAACAAAGGGAGACAGCTATATCACCTGAGCTATTGATACTGAATATTTAATTTTAGAAGCTACTTAGCAAGAAAACTTCTAATTGCCCGATTCCAAAGTTTCTTAAGTAAAACACGAAAACATACTTGATATTGATTTCAGCATGAATAAATTTCTTAGCTCTAGCTCTAGCTCTTATATAGCTCCTGGTATTCATAAAGGCTGGTGGACAGATGAATCGACAGACAAACGGACACAACTAAATTAAATGAGCTACTGATACCGTTCTGATTGTCCGATTACGAAGGTTTTTTTTAACGAAACTCGAATATAAAGTTGATCTTGATGTCAGCATAGATAAATTTCATAGCTCTAGCTCTTATACCAGCTGAAATAATAGTGTTCATAAATGAAACACAAATCAATTGATCTAGTGTTACTGCTCGGACGAAAAGACACATCTAGACTGTTATACTTAATATATACTTTATGGGGACGTTGATGACTCCCACTGTCTGTTTTTTCTCAACTTCTCAACTTCCCACTTATCTTTGGTATTTTAACTCCAACGTTATGAAAACTATAGCATACTTTTAAGGGCTTAAGGGCTATAGACCACACTTGTTAAATTATATTCCATTATCAGTTCGTCAGCTACTTTTTTAAGTATCTGAGTTTCAATTGAGTTGGACTGTTACTAATACGAAATTATAATTCAAAGTTTTCTTCTTGCATTTCATCTGGTCAGTGAGATTTTAATATATTGTAGAAGCTTTTCTTGAAGTTACTCAGTCAAATCATTTACCTTAGATTTCCTTCAAGCTGACTTTGGGATAATAGGTTTGTCGGATTACTAATGAAAAACAGTGTTTGTTTTTCTAAAAAGTTAACACAATTGAATCTCAAGTTTATTTTATTTATTAAAATTTATTTATTGACTATTTTTTGCTCAAGTTGAACTTTTTCGCTCGATAAACACACGATATTTTAATGAGTTGAGCTCATTTGTCATGTGTCCCGAGCATCGAGAGTCAATGTGCTCATTAAAATTAGACATCAGTAGTGCTTAGCTTGATTAATTGTCAGCTAGAAAGCATCAGTTGCACAAACATTTGTGTTGTTTTTGTTGCTGTTGATGTTGTATCGACTATGTTAACTAATTAACGCAACATTCTCAGGCATTTCCTTTTTTTTTGTTCACTATAAATTTGGGATCCTTATACATAGATACAGATACTTACAGTCAAAGTTACACATACATACCTAATGTATCTTGTCACAGTTTCGACGTTTAAATTAACAAAAACATCTACAACAATGGCATAAAATACCCAGCCGCAACACGACAACGTGACAAATTTAATTAATCATTTTACCAGGGGGCAGAAACAAAACGCCAAAAATATATCATCGGCCGCGAGGTTCATACATACATATATGTATGTATATACCTACATCGTAGCATTTCCTATTTTCATGCCACATACCTCTTGCCACACGGCCGAGAAACTTATGTCGCATACTTTTGTGCCTGTCATGTTGTTGGACGGGGGCATGCTACTCGCATTATAAAGCTGAAGACGGCTGCTTCGACATGACGGCCACGGAAGTGACAGGCTGTGAGACAAAAGTGACAAAATAGGCAGCACGGCGAACTCGGCAAACTCGGTAAACTCGGCAACTCGACAAACTCCACAATTTGGTAGCTCGACAAGTCGACAACACGACAACACGAGAGGGGCTGCATGCAAAAGACAACACATGTGACACATCAAATACTTTAAACAAATCGAATCGTCTACGCACTTGAGATGAGCCTCCCAAAACTGCTACCTGTAACGAGTCACTTTCAGTAATTTCTATAGAAATTAAAAGAGTTCACTTTCGTTCACTTGTATCGAATCGTTGATCACTTTTTGAACGAGTCGCTCGAGTCACTTGTCACTGCATTTTCAAGACTGCTTTCATATAATTATTATTATAACGAGTCGTTAATCACTAGTCGATTGGAACGAGTGACTTCAGTCACAACTTTCTGAAAAAAACTCACTCGCTTCCCTTTTCAAGATTTATAGAGAATTCCTCTAGGACGTCCCTTAAGGTACTGCATGTAACGAGTCACGTGCCTTATGCTTTAGATTTTCATTTCGTAGTCTCTCAAAATATATAGTATCGGTGATCGCATGTATCTAGTCATAGTTTCTTATGGATAAGTTAAAAATATGCTGCTTGTAACGAGTCGCTAATCATAAGTTATTGGTAACGAGTTACTCGAAACCTTTTTTTAAAAAAAATAAACTTTCTGAAACAACTTACCCGTTTCTCTTTTCATGATTATTCCTGAAGAAAGTCTCTAAAAAACTACTACTTGTATCGAGTCGTTGATCACTAGTAACGAGTCAGTTGCTTCACGTGAAACTTTTGTGTCTTTTGTTTTAGATTATCATTTGGAAGTCTCTCAAATTATAACGAGTCGGTAATTACATGTATCCCGTCACAGTTTCTTACGGATGTTTCTTAAGTGGTCGCTCATAACGAGTCGCTGATTATAAGTCATTAGTAACGAGTCAATGGGATCTCAAAAAATGCCTAGCACAAATTTCTTGTTTCACTTTTTATTTAAGAGAATTTTTGTAGGAAATAAAAAGTAACGAGTTACTCGCGTCACGTATCGCTTTTGACTGTGATCTTACAAAGTTTATTCACATAGGTTTTAAATTATTATACGTAGCGAGTAAGCTGATCACTAAATCACAAGTAACAAGTCACTTGTCACTGTTTTTTTGTTTTCATATCAACTTTTTTCTTTGTTCTTAGAGAACTCTTTGGGGAAGTCACTAAGTCTACTGCTTGTAACGAGTCGTTGATCAATATTATCAAAGAGTTTTACAACAAAATGACTAGTAAACGTATTTCAAAAGTTTTCAAGACAAGATTCTTCTGATAACAACTAATTCAATTAGTTACTCATTTGATTTTGTGTATACTTTAAGACCTTCTAGGACGTCTGTATTCCAAAATGTGCGAAATCAATAGGTATATCGTTATCAAACAATCGATATCTTTAAAATAGCTTTCACATAACAAATTGAAATAGCAGACAGGATAATGGATAATATCTATTGTCACAACATTGCTCATCTCCATGCATGAATAAGTGTGTGGTTTCTGTAGCATGTGTCTGTATGTGACAGCTGCGCAAAAAGTTGGCCGTGTTGCCTTGTTAGAGGAAATCATCAAATGACACAAACAATTATTTAAGTTTCGCTAGGCAACGTGCGTGAGTTTGTGACGTCAGAATATACACACATGACAGCTCAATGTATGCGTAAGTGTGTGTGTGTGTGTCTGTAAGTCTGTCTATACCCTGCAGTACGGTTCAGGCCTGAAGCATACGTGAAATTACACATGATTGGTAAGGCCCATGCATGAAACTACAATTTCCAGCACATGCTTTCGACCCATGAAATTTGTATGGGCATGTCACAACTTTTCACGTGTCGGGAGACGTTAGCTTACCGACCGTGCATGATATCAGACGTGAAATTTTGAGTAATTTCATGCGTGCTTTCATCAGTAAGGCAGAGGCGAAATCATAAGAAGTCAATGCATGAATGCAGGAGGGAAAACTTGGCCAAAAATTATATTTTTTTAATTTTATTTATTTATTTTACTTTAATTAAATTTAAGTTTAGAAAATAAAATTACATTTACAAATATCAATTTTTTCCTTATATTATAAAAAAAAGCTTATTATAATTATTACTACTATTATTACCAATTATTATTTTGCCCATACGACAGAAATGCAATGCACATTACCATTTAAGATGTTCTGGTCTTCTTAAATTTTGGCTGTAAATACAAAAGAATATGAAAATTATGGCTATTAACAACGAAAGTATATTTAAATACATACCACCATGGTTTTTGTTGATGCTACAGTTAATCTATTATGCTATACGCAATAATATTTACCACTTTTTTAACAAGACCGAAAAAATAAGTGCGCACTAGATTAAATCAGAATATCAAAAGACAAACGTCAAACGTAAAAGTTTGCTTCGGCATTTGCTTCGGGGTTCGCTTCAGCCTTCGGCCGTTCGGTTCAGCGTTCGCATTGACATTTGCTGATGCGTTCGCTTACGCGGCGTGCCTGAATTCACCGATACGTGAATTCACCTATGATTGTTTCATGCTTCGTGAATCCAGTACTGGCGGGTCAGTATGTATGTTTGTGCCATTTTGCGTGCATTTTAACGCTTCAACAAAAGTTTCAAGTTAGCCAAACACAAAAACAGCAGCAACAATTGCTCCTTTTGTTTCCTCTGGCATTTGGTCAGAGCAGCATCCCATTCCATTCCATTCCAACCCATCCCTAGGCCTTAGTACACCCACCCCCATCCCATCCCATTCCATCCAACACATTCCCCAACTCTTGTATTATTTTTAACTTTGACATATGTTGTCTTTTGCCGACGACATCGACTCATCATTCGCCATAACATCATTTGCACTCGTCTTCCCTCAAGCGACCCCATAAAAATGTAACAGAAAAACTTTTCAAAAACTTGACAAAATGCCGTTACAACGACATCAGAGTATGTGTGTGTGTGTGTGTATTGGTTGATCAGCATTCACATTAAATGACTGACAAGACATCAGCATAGAAATTCTCACACACACACACAACCTGAAAAGTTGTCAATGTCAGTAAGAGGATGGAGAATCCATCATGTTCATGAACGAACTTGATTTGACCCATCGGCAAACCCACTTTAATAGATGGGGCGGTAAGGCATGTGTCTGCAAAGTCACGCCCACTTTACACTCACTAAATTCACTTTGTTTCCATTACCCATGGCCCACATGTGAATTTGCCAAATAGACATTTTCACATGTTTAATATTAACTATTGAAAAGCGAAAAGCACAGTCATAAAGAAAAGCAAGACATCACTAATTGTAGCGCGAAGACGGAAAAAATTATTTAAAAAACAATATATATAATACAAATTGCTAGAAATTTAGAAACGAAACTACATAAGCAAAGCAAAAAAATTAATAAATATAGCAAGAACCTAGAAAACAGGTTTAGGAAAATTATATATATCTAGAAATTTGGCAAATTTTATTACTGAAAATGCATAAGTATATATAAACAAATGTTTGGAAAAAATTAGATATTTTTAACCATTTAATAACTAAACTTTTATTACATAAAAATATTATTATTAACTAAAGCGAACATAACACTTATTTTGGTCAAATTCACGAGAAATAGGGAAAAAATTAACTTAAATGATGAGGGCATCACGCAGACAGGGTCATATTTTAAGGACTTAGACGTTTCATATTACAAAAGTGGTATAGAAATTATGGAGAACCGCTATACTAACTGTATTTCCCAAAAAACATCCAATGCTGAATAATAAATAACATTTTGTACAAAAATAAGTTTAAATTCAAAATCGAATCTCTTTTCAGCACATGTAGTAGTAATAATGTATTATATTTTTATAAATAATAAGATTTCTCTGCAAAGCGAATAATTCCAGATAAGTATGATTTAGCAAAATTTTCAGAATTTCATGCTTTACAATGTATTTAAAATAAATCAAAATTCTTGAATTAATTTTCTCAAAAAAATCTAAATTGTACAAAAAAGTACATTGTAAACAGGTTACATTGCAATTGCTCAATGCATTGTAACTTTTACAGCTAATAAAAATCTTGTATTAAATAATTAATTTAATTTTTTCTTTTATCATTTTCCCGTTAAACTAGCGGATTTTCGATAAGTTGTAAAACAAAAGTATCCTAGCTTTTCTTCTTGCTCTAACTCCAAACAAGCTAATAGAAAATTTTTTTATTTTCTTACTTACTTTACTTACTTATTTTAGTCATTAAAAAACTCTAAATACAGTTGAATTCGACAAGTCGCAATAGTCGATTGAATTGTGGAAAAATTTCTTTGCTATAAGCGGTTTGTCGCTAAAAGCGGAGACGTACTAAGCCCTTTCATACAAGTTTTTATGGGAAGCAACCAAGTCTTTATAACCGTATTCTCATGTATATAAAGGCTGTATTTTCTAACGCCTATAGCCGTTCCCAGTGATCAAATTTTAAAACTTTCTTACAAATAGAATCTACAAATACAACAAATTTCAAAACACATAAACACTTATAAGAAATAAACAGAGCTGTTAAAAAAAGCATTCGAATATAAAATGGAAATGGTTTTAAAACCTAAAAACCATTAAAAAGCATTCGAATATAAAATGGAAATGGTTTTAAAACCATTTCCATTTTATATTCGAATGTTTTTTTTAACAGCTCTGGAAATAAATATGTAAACTTGTTTCAACATACGAAAACTACAAGTTCCGTCTTTAAAAGTAAATGCAGATGATTATGATCATGTATTATATTGACCACATTTTTAATTTTTATTATTTTTTTTTTTTGGTAATAAAAATAGAGCAACACCAAAAAACTGACCGCAGATGAGTGGCCTCAAAAGGCAAACAAAGCAAATGAGTTATTTTTGGAGGTCGGCAAACATTGTTGTTATGATGTTTTATGTGTCAGTCCAAGTCTCATGAGTATAGTGTCCTAATGTTGACTTTTGTTTTATTTGCAGGCTCCTTCATATTTCTTACCATTGAGAATGAGGATTCGGCACTTCTGCATCAACAGCACACGCTGGCATCCACAAAGCGTAACATGGCAAATGCGAACAACAATGGTGTCTATCAACAACAACAACAGCAGCAACAAAGGTCATCACAACAACAACAACAACAGCAACATCATCATCATCAACATGGACAGCATACGGACAACGATACGATGGCCGCTGCAGTTGCCCAGGATCAGGATTTGTCTCATGATAGAAATAATGGTGGTGTCTATGGTCCGGCATCGAATGACTTTGTTTATGGCATAGATGAGACAGATCTAGATGGTCGAGAGGGGGGGCAACAGGGGCAGCAGTTTGCCCTATCGCCGGATACCTATGATGTACGACAGCGGACCATTGAGAATATCTGGGACATAACCGTATCCCTTAATATACTGTATAAGGAGAATTGGACAAAGTAAGCAATGCGCTCAAGTGTACAAATGTACATACATATACATATATTTAAACGTTACTCTCTAACACACACACACACACTTACAGATTAGCCGCACTTGAAATTGCCAAGTTTCAAGACCAATTAATCAAGAGACTGAACGAGGATGTTATGCTGCAATTATCACACGACGATTTGGCTGGAGGACACACTGGGCCCAACTCGGCAGGACCATCGTCATCATCATCATCATCGTCGGGGGGTGGAGGCAACAATCCGGCAACGGAAGCCGTACTTTTGCACACACACTATCATCATCATCGCCTTGCCGGCGGCGGAGTGGGCGGCCCACCACATGAGTGGAATTTCGCTAAAGCGTTTTTGTATTCGCTGACCGTTTTGACCACAATTGGTAAGTGCCACTCGCCACTCGCCACTCGCCACTTGCCACATTTGGCCCCCACATGAACAAAACCAAAAAGAAAGTGACAGATAGACACAAACGTACATATGTAAGAAAGAGAAGGCTAGCAAGAGACAGAGTGTGAGAGAAAGCGAGCGAGAGCAGCGTGTACGATTACGAGTATTATGCTGTGCACCATAAATTTTATGTTCCACCAACGGAAATTTGTTTTACTTGAATGGCGCACTCAGTGCTCTTGTTTCCAGATAGAGTCCCCCGGAATGAGGCTATGACCCGTTCACCTTTTGACATCAACCCGTGTAACCACAAAAGCCAGCTGAATGGCAGGCAAACAGACTGGCCGGCAGGCAGCTCACTTAATGATCGATGAGCTGGCATAATCAACTGCAGCACAATGTGAGTTCCATCCAGTCCATCGATAATCATGTGGAATTCACTAATAAATTGGCGAGAAAGCGTGTAGCAACTGCACTTAATGCAAGAAATTACGTAGCAAAGCAGCAGCGGTAGTAAGATGCAAGCAATAGCGAGTAAGATGTGTGTATATTGATAGCGAGTAACATTGGCAATTAGCTACAACTAGTAGTAATAGTTAGTAATAGAAGTAAAGTAACTAGTGCAACTAAAGTGAATATTTATAATAATTACCTAGATCAAGCAGCTATAACGAGTAGTAGTGGCGAGTAATATGTAGCAGTTACTATTTATAGTATGTTGTTATAACGAGTAACAGGTGTAAATATTGCCAGTAAGTATTTAGTTCCTATAAGCCGAATGTATTAAATTAGTAGCGAGTAAAATGAGTGAATATTAATAGCGAATAACTTTAGCAATTAGCTGCAGTTAGTCGTAATAGTGAGTAGTAAAAGTTAACTGAAAGCAACTAGTGCATCTAGGATGAATATTAATAGAAATTAGTTAGATCAAGCAGCTATAACGAGTAGGAAAAACGAGTAAGAGCAGTGACTATTGATAGCAAGTAGTAATACAGAGTGAAAGGTATGAATATTGCCAGTTAGTATGCAGAAGGACTCAAAATAAGAAAAAATTCAAGCGTATTTAGATACCGAGTAATTATAACAAGTAGCTACAATATAACGAGAAATAGTAAGTAAGTATGTAGTAAGTTATTGGAGTGAATATTTATGGGAAGTAGTAAAGTCGAGTAATAGGACAGAAGAGAAAGTACCCAGTAAGAGTAACAACAAAGAGTAATTGGAGTTGATACTAATAATGTATAAAAAGTTATAACGAGTAGTACTAGCGACTGAATCAAATGACTATTATCTACAAGTAAAAGGCATTAAATTGACAGCAGGTATCTAGTGCGGGAGTAGCAGTGGGAGTACTAGTAGTTTTAATTAAATTCATAGCGATTAACAATATCAAGAAGCTATAACGAGTGGTAATAGCGAGTAAAAAATTTAAGTTGTTACAACATCGAACAGTATGATATAATATTGATTGAATCAAGAATTTATATATGGACCATATACCGAGTATATCATGGGTAATAGTTGTAACGAGTAATGAAAGTAAAGAGGAGCCATAAGCTGCGAGTTGAAATACCTAGTAGCAGCGAGTAGACACAATACTTTTTTTATATTGTGGTTAACAACAAATTTAACATGTGATAACAACGAGTAGCGGCACTAATAACTATTATTACGGAAAAACCTTAACGAGTAGCTTTAGAGACAGGCTGTCTGAGCGCATCCACTGAGAATGTGTGAAAAATGCCACAAAAACTTTGTATTTTATGCGTTCGTGTTTCGTTTTCTAAGGTTATGGTCATACCAAATCGTTAGATAAGTTTTACCCATTTCGAATAGAGTAATGGCCAATCGAATATTGTAACGTATACTAGGTGTGTGTGTGTGTGTGTGTGTGAATGCAGTCGAATGACAATCGCTGCAGACATTCGATAAACTTAAACATTTTGTTTGTCCTTTTTTTTGTGTATTTTGTTTTTATATCCAGACAATTTGGGTTGGAATCTTGTTACGTGGCTTATCGAGCTGATGCTCATCTGTCATTTTGTGTGCTCATGTGAGAAGAATATCTTTCAATTGCCAGTGTCATATATATACACAAACAGACGCACCTTAATTTAAAATTATATATGTAAAAGAAAAGGGAGGCAACATTTAAGCTTCCCTTCGAATTTTGCAGTTGTCCCAGTTCCCAGGTCCTGTCAAGTGCTGGCGTGTGCGCTTTTTGTTGTTGTTGTTGTTGTTGCTGTTATTTTTGTTGTTCTTTGGTAATTTCATAGGTTCACCCACAAAAAACAAGCCGAAAGTCAAATATTGATAGAGCAAAACAACAAACGAAGCTATTTGCTTAGCCCGAGTGCCCAGAGTGTAAGAGAGAGAGAGAGAGACAGCCAGAAAAAAGAGATAGAGAAATGATGCCCAAGCATAGACACGACTTTCCACTTGTGAAAATGCTATAAAATAAAATTTGCAAAAAAAAAAAAAAAATTTCTGCTGATCTTGGCAGTTCATGCAAAAGGCCGACAAGCAAATACGCCCCCAAATACAGCTATATATCCAGTCCTCTCCTCCGCTCTCCATTCCTAGCCTACGCCCCCTTTTCGCCCGTTTCAATGCCAATCGCAGACCCAAAATAAAAGGCAAGAAAACAAAGGCACAAAAAGCTGCATAAAATGCCTCACATTGTCATTGGGTAGAGTTGGGGCAGTATTTTTATCCCAAAATAGGAATGGGGGAGCAGGATAAGTATTGTAAGTTTGCAATTGCGTTAGTCAGCAGGCTACTTGGGACATTTGTATTAACATGACTTCCTGCCTTTGCCAGCCAGCTTATTATTATTATTATTATTGTTTTGTGGCTTTCAATGGACACTGAAAGTGGACTGGACGGCACTGCTATGGACTCTGCTGTGCTGTCGAGCCGTTTATACATAGGGTGAGCACTGCGACTAAGACTGAGACTGATGCTGCTGCTAGTCCATTGTTCTTGGACCAACGCCTACAAAAATCGTGCGGGCACCCAAGAATATGATTATTATTATTGGACTACGACTACGACGACTAAGCCACTTGCCAGCACTAGTAGGCAATAGCCTAAAGAACGACTTGCAAAGACCCAGTTGAAAAGCTTTCGATCAACATCGCATAACTAATGTATTTTTATAACAATATCTTTGAAAATCGACTTTGCGGTTTGGTAAAAACTTAAGCACGTTATTACAATCGGTTATGGAACACATATTTATTCTAATAACTATTATTTTTATTCTTTTATTATATAATATATATTTCTATTTACATATGTACATATTTCCAAGAATTTTTTTATAATTCTTGGCCTTGTATAGTTTCCTTTGTGAATTTTTCTTCTATGTTTTTTAACCGATTTTTATGAAATTCAGGATCTCTAAATAATAATATTTAGTAGACTTAAACCAAGTTTGAACATAATCCAACTAGTCTTACTTGTTTACATAGCGGTATATAAGACAAGAGAACGTAATATAAGAAATAGAAAACAAACTAGTACTGCGTGCAGATATATAAAGACCTATTTTTGAATAAAAAAAAAAAAGGGGCCTATAGCCGTATCTGAGATGTTTTTGTTGATTCGAATAGACAGACGAATAGACAGACCTTTTAGCGACTCCGCCTTAGACGCCGATCAAGAATATAAACAAATTTTTCATATTGGAAGTACAAAAGCTTATAGCCGATTAGAAGCAGTTCTTACAAACTTATTAGACCCCTTGTGCTATCGAAGTACTAGGTCTAAGCATGCTATATACGTAAACATGCATATATATGTATACGCATGCATGTAGCTCTCTATTCTATGATTGTCTTGGGCATAAATGGGAATTTATAGGCGGTTTGTTGCCTCAGTCTTGATTTTGGCTTCAAACTCTAAGCTCTGGTACAATAAATAGTACGGCTTCGGGGCAATCCCTGGACAGCAATAAGACAAGTAATTTAGTTGCAAAATAATTTTAAATTTCATTTTCCATTTTCACAGCACTCACTATCATCAATTGCGCATCTTGGGACACCAACTGGGTGAATGAAAATGCCAACGAGAGAGAAAGAGAGAGAGCCATACAGATGGATAAAGCGGGTTGGGTGGGGGCATGTAAAGCTATGGGGGGGTTAGAAAAAACTTCTAGTTCTGGCGATTCCCTTTTATGCGTTTGCCATTTTGTGCTTTATGGTTGCCATGTGGACTCGACTGATGCATAACCAAACACCCATCGATATCAGCATATTATGTTACTCTGCTGTTACTCTATTACGAACATTGACATAAGCGCTTAAGCGTTGGAGCCAAGTGAATTGAAATATTTATGCACTTTATGCCACAAAACGATAGTAAAAGTTAATGCGATAATTTGCTCTGAAATTTACTCTAGTCCAATTTCAAAAATATCAAGGAATTCATTTAAATTACAAACCTACGAACTTTAAAGTAGAATTTAACAGATTTTTACGATAGAAAAAAATGTTGCATACTTTTTGGCGCTTGCCTTGTTTCTTATCTTCAAACAGCTATAACTTTCGTTAAATACATTCGATTTTCATGCAATTAAGTAGACTTACTGCAGCTATAACATTTCTAAATGTATTGGCTACTTTTTTTTTCTGTACTTTAAATTAACGTAATTGAATTAACCATAATATCTATAACCATTTTATAGTCGTACGTGTGTACGTGTGTATTTTTATCGATATCGTTGCTGTTTCTATATACACACTCCCCGCTGTTCAATAAGTGTCTATTAACAAACTGTGTTTGAGTGTGTGCTTCTCTGCGTGGTCTAAATATTGCAATCTTTCAATATCTTTCAATAAAAAATGTAGATGCCTCAATCCCTGGCACGCCTCCACTCACTCCCCCCACACACACTTTACTGGGAATTTGACAGCGCACCAGCTGAGTTTTACAGCTCCGATTTGAGATTTGGGTACAGCTCTGGCTTTGCTTTCGGGTCAATTCCAATGTTATTAGCCCCCAGCAAGTGAGCACCAACTGTACACTCACACACACATACTGACACTAATTTACACACACACACACACACACACACATAAAGGGCTACAATGGGTCTCTCGTCTGTTTTTGTGACACATTGAAATTTAGCTTTTGCTCAAATTTGTTATACTCTTGTGTGGGATATTATGATTTCGTCAGCATGTTTGTAATGCATACAAGTGTAGAAAAACCATAAAACTTAAATGTATTTTTACAACTTTTTTTTTAGCAAAATTTTGCATATTTTACGACCCATTCTCATACCGACTTAATGTATGCAATACGCACTCGGAAAATGCGAAAATAGAGGCATACAATTTCATTGACTTAAAAAGTGTTTTATTTAATTTTTTTACTTGAAAAAAAAAAATTTTCAACTCAAAAATCTAAAAAGTTATGAATTGGTTTCACCAAAAAAAGCATTTAAAAAGTTTTTGTATTCATATACAAAATATTTTTGAAAAAGCTAGATACTAGAATATTTCGAGTTTAATCATGAAAGTGACAGGTTTTAGCCAGAATTTTAACATTATTAAACAAATATTCAAACAGGTAAAATATTTCAATTTAATTATATTTTGAAAAATAAGTTACAAGTTTGTTGTTTAATAAAAAAATATAATATAAGTAAAAACTACTAACCAAGTACAAACTATTATCAAATAAAATTAAATTATTTTTCTGATTGGTTTACAATGCAAATTAACTTATTAAAAAAAATTTCTGTTTCAACCTTGAGAGATATAGACTAGTTTCAACTCTGTGCTTCTTTAAATAGTTGAAAGATTAGTTTCTGATGTCGTCTAAACCGAAGATCCAGTGTGCCCGTAGAACTTGTTCACATTCGGACAAAATATGTTGTGGACACACTGGAAAATTTGTATGAATGAAAGACTTAAACTAATCTGAATTCGTTAAAGAAAATTGAAAATTTTTATATTTTATGAAACTTTTTTTCTAAACTGCTCATTAGACTTTCAAAATAAAGATTAACATAAATATAATATTTCGTTGGAGGATATATGTGTGTATATTTCGAAGCTATACTTAATCCCGAATGCCCCAATGCTATGGACACTTTGAAAATTTGGTGTGGACGAAATCAAAAACTAATCTTTATACGTTTCAGTAATCGGGCTATTGTTAAACATACCCTTAACCTTCATATCTTTAAACTTAAAATCCTACTAAAGGCCAGCTGTGACCTTTATAATTGTAAAACATCAAAACTTCGATGTGCCGAAAAAGAAAACCATTCAGCTTGCCGTTTTTTTTTTGTTTTTTTGGGGGTCAATGGGGAAGAATTTCATTTAAATTTGCTGTCAATGCAATTACATGCTTCCAAAATGACAGTGTGAGTAGGTTAGTGTGTAAGTGTGTGTTTAAATTGTTGGCCTAAAGCTCTAAACTAGATCAATTGTCGAGCTGTTGTCAGTTTTTCCACGAATTCCAGTTCAATTCGACTTGGGTTTGTCAGTTCGTCAATCATTCAATCAATCAATCAATCAGTGAGCTAGTTCATCTGATTTTTATATTGATTTAATTTATTTTTTTTTTTGACAAGAGATTTTTTTAATGTCCTTTGCCCGCAAGTAGACAACATTTCCTCTTTGGATACAATGGAAAAAAAAAATGACAAAATACTATATGTGTAAATGTAAGTATGCCTGTCACGGCTATAAACAGCCACGAAACGCCCACTACCGTGCCCATTGGCCACGCCCACTCCAACAGTTGCCTTATTTTTTGTGTGACAGCCAGCTGCAATGCTACGGGCATAAAAATACATCAAGCGCCAACAATAAAATTAAGAAATTTTCAATTTATGCATGAGACACCTGACGACTACGATGATGATGATGATGACATCTGACGTCTACATATATGGATGCGTTGTCTCATAACGGTATTGTGTGTGCCACGCCCCTATGCCTCTGACAGTTGGGCCCGCATATTGGTTCATAAATGTGATGGCTTACCTTCGACAGTTTGTTAGCCATTTCAATACTGAGTATCGATTCGATACCGCTATGAGGCAAGCTTCAGAGCTAGAGCTACCAATTTGAGCACACAGACACCTGGAAGCCTAAACTGTTAATCCTTGAACCTAATCGCATGCATCTAACGAGAGATATAGTTACTTGTCGTATGCAATCCATTTTTTTATAAGTTAAAGGGTATCATATAGTCGATAGCTATACTAACATTTGCACCCACTGTGCTTAATTATTTTTTACCAATATGTATATGAATGTAAAGCAAATATTTGATAAGAACAGCGAGTATTGTGGTTGATCGAAAGTGGGAAGGTAGATTGTAGAGTGTCTGTTGTGTAAAATGAATGATGTGTCGCATAAAAAAACATAAACTATATATAAACGATACATAGTGGCAGCTCATTTTGGTTATATTCATGATTAATTTGGTCACCATATAGATAGCTTACATAATGTATGAATTTGAAAGTTATCTAAATTAAATTTATGAGCTTTACGGTTTTTGAAGATTTCTAAAACAGACTGCTCGCATTCTTATTAACGGTTCTATATACCAAATTTAATGCCTCTAAATCTTTTAAGCATATGTGGTCTAAAAATAAAGATTTATATTTGCAGTACCAAAACAAATTACTTCAGATTAATTAGACAGAAATTACAGTCGTATATCAAATAGAAACTGTGGCGATGCACGTGGCTGCGCCTCTCAAATATATTCACGTTTTTCGTTGTATGATAACTTTCTTGATTATAATCCGATCTTAATGCGATTTTCAGGATAACTTAATATTGTTTGTCTCTGAACGTATATAATACTTTCAAAACTATACTTTTAGAAAAACGTAAATTAGAGACATTCAAATTTCAGAATATTTTTGTTTCCTATGGGCGAAGGGTGCTTGGCATTCATAAAATTATGATGATATTGCCTTTACATTGCATCGGAAAACCTGCATGTCAAAATTGGTGATCCTAGTTGCCATAGTTACTCGTTAGTTACCTATTTTTATTCAGGGTATGTCTGTCTTTTCGCCTATTTTGGGCGAATAGGGTGTGGCTGACTAACTAAATATGGAGTTCGTTCATACGGACAGACAGAGAGACGGACAGACGGACAGACAGACGGACAGACAGACGGAGAAGCGGACATGTCTATACCGTATGAATATATGCTTTATGCGGTTCACAAACCCAATATACTCCGCGGATAGTTTTCCTAATCCAACATGCCTGTCTAAACGATTCACTAAAATTTTGCTTTCTATTTTAGGTTATGGCAATGTGGCACCACGTACAGCGCTTGGACGCATTGTGACAGTGGCATATGCATTCTTCGGAATACCCTTAACACTGGTCTATCTGAGCAGTACGGGCAGCATACTGGCCAAGGTGGCCCGAGAGGTATTCTCCAAGGCGCTGTGTTGTTGCCTCTGCTCCAATTGTGGCTACTGTTGCTACGATGAGAAACGAATGGCGGAGAAGGAGCGAAGAATGAAGAGAAAGCGACAGCAGGAAGAATTGCGTAAACAGCAGGCGGTTATGCAGGAACCGTACTATGTTCGAGATGTATATCATGCCACGCCCGAGAAGCAAACTGGTGGTGGTGGTGCTGCCGCTGGTGGCGCTGGTGCCACTGCCACTGGTGTTGGTGGTGCGGGCGGTGCTGGCGGTACACCCACTGTAATACCCGGTCTGGCTCCATCATCGGGCGGCACAACTGCAGCCGATATTGATTCATTGAGTGCCAGCGAATCGCGTGGCTCGATGCACGGCCTGAGTATTTTGGCACCCATATTACTCTGCTTCTCCATGATGATCATCTATATTGTGTTTGGAGCAGCGGTACTTTATCGCCTGGAAAACTGGCCCATTATCGATGGCATCTATTTCTGTTTCATGAGCTTGTCAACAATTGGTTTTGGTGATATGCTGCCGGGTCTGCGACGAGAATCGAATGCCACCACATGGTTCTGTTCCGTCTACATTATGTCCGGCATGACCTTGACCGCGATGTGTTTCAATGTCATACACGAGGAGATCGTACATCGCATACGCATAGTGGTTGAATTCAAAAAGACGGGCTCCACCACCGCATCCGGCGGACCCAATGGCTCTATGATGGATCTGGCGCACGAGGAGGGCAATCAGTATTATGTGCCCGCCTCCTGACACTATGAGAAACGCGGTCATCTCTATCAGCGCAATCCCACCGAAGAGACACTGGTGACAGGTAATCCATATTATTAGGTTTTACCATATGTGAGGTTACGAGTAAAATTGATATGGTGATATAGTTATCCGATCCCAACTAAAGCTAGTCAGTCTATAGATAATATATATCTACCTTATATACATTATGTAAGCTTAGTTGCTATTTCTTAAGAAACAAAGAAGTTAGATTTTTAACATGATATAGCTGTTCGATTCCAATAAACCGATTATATATAAGCGATATATATTATAATTGTCCGACTCCAACAGATCGATCATATGGGAATTATATGGTAAGGTTGTTCCGTTCTAACAGATCGATCATACGAAAGCTATATGATATAGTTGTCCGATTTCAACAATTGATCAGGACATAGATAATACTACAGAGTGGGTTACTTTGAGATATCTCGAAATTCAACAAAGTTGTATTACAAAAACAGATTTTTGAACATTTATGTTATGCCTATATAGTTCCCCGATTCCAATCAAATTTGGTCAGTCTATAGACAATTCTACCCCATATATATTATGTAAGCTTAGTCGCTATTTCTTAAGAAACAAATAAGTTAGATTTTTAACATATACATGTGATATAGCTGTTCAATTCCAATAAACCGATTATATATAAGCGATATATATTATAATTGTCCAACTCCAACAGATCGATCATATGGGAATTATATGGTAAAGTTGGTCGGTTCTACTAGATCGATCATACGAGAGCTATATGATAAAGTTGTCCGATTCCAACAATTGATCAGGACATAAATAATACTACTGAGTGAGTTACTTTGAGATATCTCGAAATTCAACAATGTTGTATTACAAAAACAGATTTTTTAACTTTTATGATATGCTTATATAGTTGCCCGATTCCAATCAAATTTTGACCAGTCTATAGATAATACAACCGAACAAACATTGATTGAAACTTTAAAAAAAAACAAACAGAATTTCATACTACCAAATTTTGATCACATGGAAACTAGATAATATAGTTTTTTGATTCCAACCAAAGTTGGTCCAGATATATAAAATAGGATCATACTATGTGAATTTTGTTTAGATATCTCTAATACTTCTAATAGTAATTGACATCGTTTTTGCACTACATACCAAATTTGGTAGCTCTAGCTCTTGCAGACATTGACATACGGAAGGACGGACAGAGGGACATGGCTATATAGCTACTTTATGGGGTCTGCCACCCCTCCATTTGCATTTCCATATGTTGTGTAACTAATCGGTATACAATTTTTTTAGATACGCCCACTTCACTGGTCCTGAAGGACTATGTGAACCATGAGCTGGTGCCCATACTAACTATGGATCCCAATGCACGTCTAGCTCCCGTCTATACGCCCGCACCGACAGCAAATCCAACAGATGTCCATGGCAGCGATGCTGGCAGCTATGCCAATCAATTGAGCAGCCCCCTGCTACTGGATGGCCTCAATGCGACGACACAGGGACAGTTGTCAACGTCCATGTCAATGTCAACGCTAACGCCAACGCCGACGCAGTCTCAAGGTCAGACGAAGGGCGGGGTTTATACGCTGGCCGAGGAGACGGAACTAGAGCTGCAGGCGGTGCATACAGAGACGCTGGTAGAGCGCGTCTAGGCGCCAATACAGTATTAAGTAGTAGCATTTTGGATTAGACATAGTCCTAGTCCTAGTCCTAGTCCTAGTCCTAGTCCTAGTCTTTAGACACGTTTTTTTTTTCTCTGTGGGCTAAAAGACCCGATAAAAAAAAACCAAAAGCAAACAAAGCCTAGCATAAGTTTGACTATCATTGTATATAAATATATATAATATATAAAAATTTAAAAGAAATACATACATATACAAATAAAACTATGGAAAGAGACATCTGGAGCTAAGAGAAAGAGATGGCGATACATTTCCATAGCATTTAAGCACAGTAACTAAACACTAAGCAGACATTTGTGTGTGTTTGTGTGCTTATCAACTTAGTCAATGTAGTTAAACACTCAAAAAAACAAAAACCAAAAAAAATTATAAAAAAGAAACAAACATAATTTACATAAACTAAGCTGTTATACTAAGTATACATGTAAGGTTAAGCGTTTTGCTACCGTTTAAGCCATGAACTTCACAAATTTTGCAGCTGTAGATTTCTGCTCCTTTTTTTTGTGTGTACAGTTAAGTTGGCTGCGCCTGAAATAAATTCAATTGAGCTCAATATACACGTTTTTCAAGACAAAATCAACAGAGATAGTTAAGCATAAGCTAAACTGTTATACTTAACAAAAAATACGAAATTACAAAATTCTTACTGAAACGTCAAGCTAAAATAGAAAAGCATTCCCTGAAGCCCTCTCTAACGGAGTCAGTGGAAAACTCAGGGCTCTTAATACAGTGCTGAGTCAAAGTTAGGCCACGTCTCAAACGAAATGCAGAAATGCTTTCTGACTTTTAAGTAAGGTAATTCAGATTATTATACCAAATACTTCTATTCAGTATTTTTCAAAAATTGTTTCCTAACCTTAAAATTTCTGAAAACTTTGCGACAGCTGTCGATATCTACACATAGTTAAGTTGGCTGCGCCTCAACATTTCATGGCATTTACAATATGTCCAGAACTTCAGATCAATTCCTGAACTTATCAACTTTCGCAAACTTTTAGCATTTTTCCTGTATGCTCAACATTCAAGTTAAAGCAGTAAAATATTAGGAAAAAGTAAAAATAAAATGAAATATTTAATAAGTACATGCATATACATACCAACATACAAAACTACATATAATAGCAAGTCGATCCCAGCCAAAATCTAAAAACTACATATATAGAAATCAGCACTATTCCGTAGTCTTATATATACAATTCTCAGAAATCGCTCAGAAATTTCTCTAGCATACTTTTTGTAACAAAATAATAATTCAACGAATGCTTGAGTTGAATGCGGAACAGTGTTGTAAAATACATACATACATATACTATATACTTAACTCTAGAGTATAAAGCATCTGACATTTTATACGTAAATCAAGCTTACATAGTTAAATGTATCTATAATATATAATAAATGAAAAACACAAAAAAAAAACGAAAAAATAAAATAGAAAAAAATGCTAATTACACTTAAAATAATTATAGTTAATTGTTGTTTTTTTTTTTTTTTGGTATTGTAATTGTACAACTTAACGTTAAAAAAAAGATAATATGCATCTGCAATATTTATGAATTTGAATTCATAAAATTTAAATAACATTAAATAATGAAAACTTGATCCGATTAAATCAAATGCAAACTTTGTAAATTACATAAATGCATGTTTAAATGTACTCAAAAAAAAAAAAAAAACAAAAACAAAAATTGTAAGTATATTTAAAACAAGCAGCTAAAAAAAAATACATGAATAAAATTTAAATAAGTAAAGATGTTTAAAAAGAGACAAAAAAACGAAAAATAAAATAAAATTTTACCACAATGTTTTATTATTTTATGCGGAAAACATTTACAAAGTATGGAAGCAAAAGCTATATTTTATGCATTTTAAAACTAAAAATCTAGCTATTTTGGTTTATTAAGCAAAATTTATACAAAATTAACTGAAAGTTACGAATTTGTCTGCACATAGCATTTTGGTGTGCTCTATATTGGTGGATGCAATAAAGACACACGGATACATTAAACAATCATTTATTCAAAAATACAATGCGGCGCTTCTTCTGGTTCCAATAATAGTGAAGTTGGCTGCGGCTTTCTGCTCGTCTTCTACGAACAGCGTTGAACACTAGATGTGTGACAGGGTTGCCACAGTACTCCCCTCCTAGACAAGTCGGCGGGAGTAGGTTCTGGTGTTCAAATGATTGGCAAATGAAGAGTTTTCCATGTTATCGTCTGTGTCATCATTTTCGATGAATGCTGGTTTCAGTCTGTCGATTGATATGGATGCCTCTTTGCCATACATCTGAACACGATAAACGCGATCTGACGACCTGTCGATGACTTGAAATGGTCCAGTGTAAGGTGGTTCCAACGGTCGCTTGACGGAATCAGTCCTTACAAAAACGTGGGTGCAATCGTGTATGTGCTTATGCTTAAAAATTTTGGGTTTTATATGGTGTGCTGTTGGTATTGGCTTCAGAGCTTGCATGCTAGTCCTGAATTCACTCACAAACTCGGCAGGTCTAGGGGTTGAGTCCATGTCTGCAAAGTACTCGTTGGGAAGCTTTAGTGTGCACCCGTAAAGCATCTCCGCAGCTGAGGCTCGAAGGTCTTCCTTTATGCAGGTTCGAAGACCAAGAAGTGCAGTTGGAAGCAGTTTTAGCCATGACGTATCAGGGTCGCACATCAGCGCAGCTTTTAGAGATCTGTGCCAGCGCTCGATCATGCCATTTGATTGCGGATGATATGGTGTCGTGTGGATATGGTCGCTGCCCACGATGTTTGCAAGCGATTTGAACAGAGCAGACTCGAATTGGGTACCCTGGTCTGTTGTTATGATTTTTGGACAGCCAAATCGAGCTATCCAGCAATTCCAGAAAGCTCTGCATACAGTCTCCGCACTCATGTCTCGCAAAGGAACTGCTTCAGGCCATCGAGAAAAACGATCAATCATCGTTAGGCAGTACCTATAGCCGTCGACTAATGGCATGATTACAATGTCGAGGTGGACATGTTCGAAACGATGATCTGGTACGGTAATTTTGTCGGGAAGTAGAGAGTTGTGTTTATGTATTTTTGCCCTTTGACATGGAAGACAATTCCTCGACCATGATAAAACATCCTTACACATTGACGGCCACACATATTTTCGTCGAATTTGCTTCAGTGTAGCTCTGCCGCTGGGATGTGACAGACCGTGAATATGGGAAAAAACGCTATTCCGCAATGCCAGCGGAATATAAGGTCGCTCTGTGCCTGTTGACACATCGCAGTAAACATGGATTCCCTTGCTGAGTTCCATTGATACCAGCTGTAGAGACGTTGTTCCACTCAATAATGCTGATAACTCGCTGTCTGATGCTTGAGATTCCTCGATGCTTTTGGCGTTGAGCGAAGATGGCATAGAAATTGCGTTAATCCTGGAGAATGCGTCGGCCACCACATTGTCACTTCCACTTAAGTGGACGATAACTGTCGAAAATTGGGAGATGTAGTTTAGATGACGCAATTGCCGGGGAGATGCCTTCTCTGGACGCTGTGAGAAAGCATAAACTAGCGGCTTATGGTCACTTTTAATAACAAATGGTCTGGCATCAACCAAGTGTTTGAAGTGTTTGATAGCTTCGTAGATGGCCAGGAGTTCACGATCGTACGTGCTATAGTTACGTTCGGTGTTGGTGAGTTTCTTGGAAAAATATCCAAGAGGGTGCCAGCCCTGGTCAGTATGCTGCTCCAGTACTGCTCCTATCGCCGTGTCCGACGCGTCGCACACCAAGCTGAGTTCTGCGTCGGGATCGGGATGAGCAAGGATTGCTGCATTTGCTAAGCTCTTTTTGCATTCCGAGAAGGTTTTCAAAGCTAAAGGCGTCCACTCAATTGGCCGCTTGTCGTTCTTCTTCATGTTTCGGGTCAGATCATTAAGCGGTGCCTGTATTTGCGAGGCGTGAGGGATGCAGCGACGATAGTAATTTGCTGTTGACTATATAACCCAGGAATTGTACCTCCTGCTGAGAAAACTGACATTTGTTTTTGTTCACTACCAGACCGTGTTTCTTCAAAATGCCGAGGACATTACGCAGGTGCACTTCATGTTGTTGAACTGAGTTGGACATAATGAGAATGTCGTCAACGTAGCAAAAAACGTAATCAATTCCTCGAAAAATTTGGTCAATAAATCGCTGAAAGGTTTGCGTTGCATTTTTGAGTCCAAATGGCATATATAGGAATTCGACCAGGCCAAACGGAGTGCAGACTGCTGTCTTCTCTATGTCCTCCTGAGACATTGGAATTTGATAGTATGCCTTCTCTAGGTCGAGCGTCGTAAAAATCTTGGCATTGTGAAGGCGATCTGCAAAGTCTTGGATGTGCGGAATTGGATAACGGTCCGGAACTGTGATGGCGTTTAGTTTGCGGTAATCGCCACAAGCACGCCATTGGCCATTCTTTTTTGCCACCATGTGGAGAGGGCTTGCCCAGGGGCTCTTGGAATATCGACAGATTCCTGTATCAACAAGCAAGTTAATTTGTGATTTCGCTTCAGCAAGTTTGACGCCCGCTAAACGACGTGGACGCTCGGCTATAGGAGCTCCTCGAGTTTCGATGAAATGACGTACGGAATGAGTTTGCGATCGCTCGGTTACAATTGGTGTGCTGACGCTGTGCACAATGGTTTTGACCGCAGCTGGAGAGTTTACCGTCTTGAGCTCCTTAGATGTCGAAAGATCAGTTGTTGAACTTGGGATGCCAAAATGCGATGACTTTGAGGCATCAAGCAAACGTTGTTGACTGACATCTATTAGGAGTTTGTTTGAAGCGAGAAAATCTGCTCCTATTATAGGTGATTGGACATCTGCGACAGTGAATGACCAGGTAAATGAGCGTTGCAGACCGAGGTCAAGTTGCAGACTGTGCTTTCCGTAGGTTTTAATGGGCGTTTGATTGGCGGCATACAGGTATAGTCTGCCGTTTTTTTGTGCACGTGGCACCATGTTGCGAGGAAGTACCGAAACCACTGATCCGGAATCGATGAGGAATTGGTGATTTGATAAGCTGTCCCTTATGTGTAGACGCCGATCCAATCCAATTTGTGATATGTTGTGTTGGGTTTTGAAATTGCCGGTGGTGCATGCGCTGCCGTTTACCAGCTGAGTCAACGGCAGCATCTCTAGTTTGACGATTGCTGGTAACGTGGGCATGGGCGCTGACACTTGCGAGCATTATTGCCGAATTTGGTGTGATAGAAGCAAAGTTCGGGCCCATTAGCATTGCTCTCGGATTGAGGTTTTGGCGGCAACTTTGTTTGCTTTGAATTGTTTAGCTTGTCTTGCAATTTATCCACTTTTGCGGAGAGTGTCCGTACGAGATTTGCAAGATCAGATATGCTTGATCTGTTGTTGTTTAGTGCGTCCACATGTTGTTGCTCTTGTTGCTTTGGAGAAGTTGACATAACAAAATTGTCATCTGCATCGCTAGCTTCAAGCATTTTGTCTGCAATCTCTGCTAGCTTGTCAAGAGAATCCTCCTCTCTAACAGCAATATGTGGGCGAATAGATTTTGGCAACTCAGACAAAAATAAGGTGCGAATAATTGCGTCACAACCTGTGGTTGGGGCCAAACGTCGCATATGAGCTAGTATGTCTGTCGGCTTTTTCCCAGTAGTCTCGCCTCCACGCACGAGTCTCTTTAATTTTGAATCGGCTGATTCTCCGAATTTGTCGATCAGTCGCTGCTTCAAAGTGTTGAACTTCTCGGTTACAGGCGGCTGTGCAATGAGGTCCTCTAAGTTAATAATTATATCCTCTTCCAAATTCACAATAATCGTGTCAAATTTGCGGTCATCAGCGATTACGTTGTGAAGATGGAAGAGACGCTCGATCTGAGCGAACCAAAGCTGAGGATTAGCTTTATTGAACTTAGGGATGCGTAGTTGTCCACATTGCGAAGTAATTGTAGCTGGTTGATTCGATGACTGCAGCTGATCAAGTTGTAGCTTAAGATCATTCAATTGGTGTACAAAGTCTTCTTCAGATGTCGCCATGTTGTCGGCGTCGAAAAAAATTTCTGGAGCGCTTGTGGCTAGAAATCTTGTTGAGCGGAGGTTGTAGCTGTGATTCTGCATTCGGGGTCACCACTTTGGTGTGCTCTATATTGGTGGATGCAATAAAGACACACGGATACATTAAACAATCATTTATTCAAAAATACAATGCGGCGCTTCTTCTGGTTCCAATAATAGTGAAGTTGGCTGCGGCTTTCTGCTCGTCTTCTACGAACAGCGTTGAACACTAGATGTGTGACAGGGTTGCCACAGCATTGTTTGCCTGGCGCCATCTATGGTAATGCGCATAATACACTTGCTCACACAATTACCGCCACCTAGCGTAGCGCATATGAAGCATGTAGCAAAAACGAGACAGGTTGGCAGCTCTTGCATTGGCGCGCACTTTGAACTTGAGTGTCAGTTGACAAGTTAGCACAATTCATTGAATTTTCTACGCTGCAAAGTGGCAGTTTGGATTTGTTGTTAACGCCATTTAGCAACAATTATGCGGCTAATAGCTTTTGTACTCCAATTTCAAACAGACCCAGCAATCACAGTTTGTTATTATAAAAAAATATAACCTTCAGTTAATTAACATAAGCATATCAGAGACTGCTCTCGATTTTATTTATTCGAAAATCATTTGAGTTCGTTTTCCATTTCAGATTTCTTGTGTGCGATAAGCAAACGAACCAAACGTCTCTTTTCAATTGTACATATATATAATATATAAATATATAGTATGTACATCGTATGTAAACGAGTGGAAATCATTCAAATCGCGCTTTAATATAGTACAGTCAAAGACCCAGTACTTTTAAAAAACATACATACATATATAGAACCAAGTTTTCTCGCTCTAAAACTGGAGTTTCGCTTGAGTGTTTTTAGACTAAGTACGTATTTTAAAAATGTAGTCTATTAGGTTTGTCAAAATCGGTTGAGTATAGGCAGAAGCAAGCGTGACAGTCACCAGTATACATACATATATATTCCTAATCATCAGCACAAACCGTCTGTCCGTCCGTATAAAACTAGCAGATCTCTGGACTGGTAAGAGCTACAAACGCCAAATTTGATTTATGGACTATAAATTTAGTCAGGCAATACTAGAATGTTTTATTTTTTTGATGCCACGCCCCATTCGAACATAATGAGCGAAAAACTAGACGTAGCTCGAAAAAAAATACATGTTTTTGCCAAATATTTCCGTAACTATGATACTTGGGTACACCAATTTTGGCATGCTGATTTCAAGAAGCAATATTAAGACAATGTTATCATACATTTTTTTATGTCACGCCCTAAAGACCATAAAAAGTAAAAATAGTTCTAAATAATGAGAACTAGAGAGAATTTTAAGATCGAGCGTGCTTAACTGTATTTTTTTTCTTGTTTTCTTTTTTTTTCAGTTAAAGATATATATGTTTAATAGTTTACAGTGCATATGCATACATATCTGAAACAAATTTGCCAACTTTTCATACAAAAAACCCGATTTTCAAAAAATCCTGACAGCTGATTTCAAGTTCCTTGGATTCAATCTTCGGAAACAAATTTTGGTATTTTATATACATAAATGTAAATACATCTTTCATATATTTTAGTTGATAAATTCTCCACTTCAAAATTTCCAATACTGTACCGTCAAAAAACCAGAACCTTTAGTAATTTTGAAAGTACAGGGTCTAAAAAATATCCACTGCCTTTATAGTTGTAACAAAACGTTCCAAATCCGGGAAGCGATGGACATAACATATGTATGTTGATAAGATAAGATTATCTCACTAAGTAGAATTGATTAAGTCACAACATTTTGCGCCTCGAAAAATATTTAAATAAATGTCGTGACTTTCGTGACATTCATTGCACATACTGTGACTTGCAGTGCGCAGGCGTGACTTTTTCAAGTAGAAATTTAATAATTTGCAAAATAAACGCATTTATTTTATAATTAAATGAAAAAACTATTAATTAGTATGTGCTTTATTTAATTTTTAATTACTCTAGTGACTTTGTTTGACATCAATAAACAAAAATAATTAACTGCTAATATTTTTAAATCTTAAAATTGACAGTGTAAACACAATTTGTTGACACACTGTGCTATGTAAGCAAATTCATGTGCACAGTGAAACTTTTTATACCCTTTGAGGGGTATATTAAGTTTCTTAAAAGTATGTAATATATTCTTAATCAGCATCACAAGCCGAGTCAATATACAAGCCATTTCTGTCTTTCCGTATGAACGAATAGAACTCAAAAACGGTTCATTCTTTCTTTTTTGATGCCACGCCCCATTCATCTACATTAAGCGAAAAATCAGACATAGCTCCTTAAAAATTCATGTTTTTGAAGAATATCACAGTAAATGTAGCACCTAGGGACACCAATTTTAGCACGCATGTTGCTAGATGCAATATAAAGACAATAACATCAAACATTTTTTGGATGCCATGCCCGCTTCTTCCATAGGAAACAAAATAAATTGAAAGTTTGCATGCGTCTAACTCACGTATTTCTTAGCGTATACTTTTGTTACTTCACATTCGCTTAGAGACAAATAATATCAAGCGATCCTGAGAATCGCATTAAGATCGGACTATAATTAAGAAAGTTATCACACATCGAACTACATAAATTTTTAGCAGAGTGTGTAGTACAAGTTCTGCTTGCAAACACTGCAGTGGCATGTGTGCGAGCGAGAAAGACATACTCCAATTTGAACTTATATAATTTGAAATATAACTTAGAGGGTATTACACAATCAGGCATGCTCGATGAAATGTTTTCTTTCTTGTTTGATTTCAAATGCTGCTTAAAAGTTGATAGCCTTACAAATACAAATTTACATCAGAACGCAATATAAACTTGTCTGCAAAAAAACAAAGCAGATCACAGACTAAAATTGTAGTGCGTAATGCACGCATACATATGTACATACATATATAAGTTTGTTGCTTACTTTGCTTGTTTTTACACAACGCGTACTCTCTGACCTCTCTTTGGCGCTCGTTCGCTCTCTTACACCTCTCAAATGCCTACCCTCTAGCGATCCAACCGGCACACACACACAAACAGACACACGTTCGCTCTCTACGCATGCGCAATGCGCAACACGTCGCCACAAACAACAATAAATAACAACAAGAACAAAAAAAAACAACAATAGTTTCATGCGGATTTTCATTTTCTTATAGACGCGTTCAATTGTCGCGTTTGTAGTTACCCCCGCCCCCCCTCCAACAGCGGCAACACAACAACTCAGCTGAACGCAGCCGAATCACATTTACATTACAGACTCTGTTGACATTGCAGCGCAAAAGAGAGCAGCGAGCAACGAGCAGAGAGCACAAACAGTGTACCACGAGAGAGAGTGTGTGTCGATTACTGTTGTTGTTTTTACTGCTGCGTACTGCTTGCTTTTGTTAAATGTTTTTTTTTTTTTTTTTTTTTTTTTTGTATTAATATTAATCACTTGTACAACATTTGTTATTCAACTATTTGGCTGGCCAACATTAACTTGGCCAATACTTGAGACACTTGCCAGCTTTAAATGAGATCGAACTCAATAACAACAAAAACAACAACCAATCAGCAAGTATAAAGAACAAACGGCTGAATCGGAGAGAGAGCAATAAGAAATACGAATGAAAGTTCAAGTCGAGTATACCGAACATGTAATACCCTCTGACTTTCATTTCCAATTAAATGAGCTCATATTGGAAATAAGCGCTGTTAGTATGTCTTTCTCGCTCGCACACATGCTTGCGTTTACACTGCGATGTCTACAAGCAGCTTGTGTGTCGGCGCTTAAAATATACGTTTTTCGTTACATGAAAATCTTTCTTAATTATAGTCCGATTTTGATGCAATTTTTAGAAATGTTTGATATTGTTTGCCTCTAAGCGAATGTGAAGTAACAAAAGTATACGCTAAGAAATACGTGAGTTAGAAGCATGCAGATTTTCAATTTATTTTGTTTCCTATGCAAGAAGCGGGCAAGGCATCCAACAAATTTTTAATGTTATTGTCTTTATATTGCATCTAGCAAGATGTGTGCTTAAATTGGTGTCCCTAGGTGCTACATTTACTGTGATATTCGCCAAAAACATGAATTTTTACCGAGCATTGTCTGGTTTTTCGCTTCTTGTAGGCAAACGAGGCGTGGCATAAAAAAAGTTAAACATTCTTGTTTTAACCGACTCAAGATAGAGTCCATACTGACTAAAATGGAATTTGTAGATTGTACCATTTTTGAGATACTTTCGTTTATGCGAACAGGCGGACAAACGGACATGGCTTAATTGATTTGGCTTGTGATGCTGTTCAAGAATATACATACGTACATATATATTTTATAGGCGACTGCTATGCTTCGTTTTTGGTAATGAAATTATGAATCTTAATAAATTAACTACTTAAATTCCAAAAAATCTTTTGAATTTGTTACTATAGAAAATCAATAACTGAAAATTTCAGACAATTTAGCAGTCAAGCAAGCGTTAAACTTAAACTAAAAGTTTCTTAGGTAACTAAATAAATATTATTAATATTTTACAATAAGCTATTATAACGTCTTGCAATCGCATAGTCATCGGTTTGACCAAGTTTTGAATATATTAAAGGGGAATCGCTGCTTTTAGATTGTGTAAAAGTTTGCCTCAACGGGAAGCGTACGCGGCATGTGCACTGAGAAAGCTTTGAAGAAGCCTCTTGGTGCTTTGCTGCTGGAATCCGTTCAGGTGCTACCCACAGGTTTCACTGGGATGTTTTAGGTGTTTAAATAAATAAATACATAAATGTGTGTATTTGTAGAATAGCACTTTTCTTAAGCATTCTGTTTTCGTTTTCATTGAAATTTAATACAGACACCACTCAACACAAAAACAACTCAAACAACAACAAAAAAAAAAACACTGTCGGAACAATTTAGTGCGTTTGTTTTTTTTTTCTTCTTCTTCTTTTTTTTGTATCGTTATTTTGCCTGCAGCATTGACAGTTGCGCTATTTGCATAGATTTGGGATTTGGATGACTTTCTTGCTGTAAATTGCAAATGCATACGATGATATATTTAAATGGACAAGCGCTGTTGCTTAGCCGCCATATATACATGTAGATGGGGGAGGTAATGGATGAGGGAACTACGTACATATGTATATGTACCTATGTATACGTTAAGTGTGTGCGTATTTTTGTGTCGCTTTGTATGTATGTTTTTCTGTATAAAACCGTATTCGACTGTTTCTGTTTCGGTTTCGACTGTTTGCTTTATTGCTCCACTTTTGCTTTAGACTTTTTAGTGCCTTGTCGCAGTCGCAGTCGCTGTTATTTGATTTTCACATTTTTCTTTATTTTTGGTATCACATGATTATACAAACACACACAAACACATACAAATACACTCATTAGTTTGTGTATCTCTGAGTACATAGTATATATATATATATGTACATATGTATGTATGTAGTATGAAAATGCTATTTGAACATTTCGGTTACGTTCACGTTCACGTTTGGGTTTTAGTTTGAGTAAATGATCTGTTGATCTCCTCTACACTTTTGTCGCCATCCCCTTCACTCGTCTGTCTGCCGTTGTCGCCTGTGGTACGGTGACGTCAAAGATTGCCTTCGCATTTGCTTTGCTTTGCGTGTTGTTATCTTGACAACACGCATTTTTCGTTGATATTTTTATTTTTGTTTCTTAGCCCAGCGTTGCTTAGGGAACCATAGACTCATGTTGCTCAGTAGCTGCGATAACTTGCAACTTGAAAAACTTTCTTAATTATAGTCCGATCTTGATGCGATTTTCAGTATCATTTGATATTGCTTATTTCTAAACGAATTCGTTTCTTATGGGCAAAAGGAGGAGTGGTATCCATTAAATTATGATGACATTGTCTTTATATTGTATCTAGCAAGCTTCATGCCAAAATTGGTCTCCCAAAGTGCCGAAGCTACTGAGATATACGCTAAAAACGTGTAGTTATAGCGAGGTTTATCTTTTTTTTCGCTTTTTGTGGGCGAATGGGGCGTGGCATCTACACAAAAACAAGGATTCTTGCTTTCACTGACAAACAAAAATAGAGATTGTAGCTCTCACCATCTCTGAGTTCTCTTCGTTCATACGGACAGACAGACGGACATGGTTTAATTGACGCGACTTGTTACTCTGTTACATGCTTTTAGCAATCCCAATATACCCCTCCGAGGATAAAAAATAATTAAAACATGCAAATACTGGGTATAGAACAGTCGAGCAGCTCGTTCGTGCCTTTTCTTTTTTTTTGTTTCTCTTTTCATCACGTGTTGGCGTCGCAGCGTGGTTCTGCCAAGTTCATAACATTTTGGTTGTCGCTAGCCACACTGTGCACACACACGCGCTCTTTGTTTTGCACTCTTTGGCTCTCTTTGGCTCTCACGTAGTAAGTTCGCTACGTTGTTGTTATGCTTTTTTGCACCTGTTTAACTGTTTTTGTTTTTACTCTTCCTCCCTCCCTCCCTTCCTTCAGTCTGGCTGACGCACGCTCTCTCTTCATCTCGTCATGTGTCCAATTCTAACTGGTTATTTTTTTGTTGTTGTTGTTTGTTGTTTGTGTGCTCTTGAAATTCCCATACATTGCAATTTCACTTTGCTGATTGGACTTGAAGCTGCTTGAATAGTTCTTGATCAGATCCCCAAGCAAAAACAATAACAACAAAAGCAGCAACAAAAGCAACTAAGCAGGAGAGCAGCGTCAGCGCAAGTTTGAGCGAGAGAGCGCGCGCGAAGAGAGCAAAAGTCACCGCATGGCGATGATCAGTGTTGTCGCTTTTGGAGCGAGTAAATATAAACAAAAAAAACGCTAAATGCCAGCGAAAAAAAGTTACAGTTAAGTTAATACACAACACAAATTCTTCGAGTATTGGTGTATTCGCAACCAAAGTGAAAAAAATTAGTATGACATTGCTTAGGGCATTAATTAAAAACATTATATCAGAATTAAATTCATGTGTGCGATGGGAAAGTTATGGAGCAAAATGCACTTAGAGTTAGCGGAAAAAACTCTATATGCATTGCATCGATATGTATTTCTTATGTGAGTAAGATCAATTTCCGCTGATTCATCGTGTTTCGGGCTCTAATTTTTGTTATTCATCGTAAAATTCACTATTCCAGTAGTTCCAAAACTATTCGAATCGAAAATACATAAATTTGGCAATCATGTGTTCCACAGGAAAGAAGAATAAACTGGAAAAAATAATTACAATTCCCGAAATAATGGCTTCTCAAAATGCTTGCACGAAATAAAATGGGACATCCATATTTGTGTATTATGTACTTGTATTGTTTTGATTGATCGTTTTAATCTATAATTTAAAAAAAAATTAAGTTTTGTAATATAAGTCTGCTTAATATTCAAACAAATTTATTGATATCTTTAGTAGTTGAGTAGTTATTCAAAATTTAAAAATTTGATCAACTTCTGCATGAAATATGCTGTTTTGTTTTATGTATGTAAGCTTTTTCCTTAAACTGTACTTTTATAAATTTTAAGCTAACAAATCATAACTTAACTTAAATTTTTTACTTATATACTTTTTTCTTATAATGATTAAAATTAAATAACAAGTTGGCAACATGCTAAAATTGTGACTTAAAACAAAAATATGTAGCTAGTTTGACGGGGAAGAAGTGTACACTAACAACACTGATGTCGACAGTAGCGTCAATAACTGTATATAAACATTTTTATGCTCTTATCATGCCAATGCAACTCTCTTGCTCTTTCTCTCTCTCGCTTGCTTTGCGCTCTTTTGTCCCACATAATTTTTGTTTGTTAGTTTTTCTGCTTCTTTATGCAGTCGCGTCGCTGCTGCTGCTGCTGCCGCTGTTTGCTTCATTTGTTCTATTTTGTATATGTTTGTATGTATCTACATTGTATGTGTGTGTGTGCGTATTTTTGGCCAGCAACATTAGATACAAAATATCTTTGGCCAAAAACCGGCATATAACAATTCCAATTAGAGTAAAAGCCGACGTTTCAATTACGTGAACGTCGCTGCGACGTCGACGTGGACGTCGGCGCAACGCATGCAGTATGAAAAATTTGTATAATTGAGTGACACAAACGATAAGAACTCTTGTTGTTATTGTTGTTTATCGGCTGACTTTCTTTTTTCATTTTGACATTTATCGTTTGTTGTTGTTGTCGTTTCGTCTATTTTAGCCACATTTCTGTGTTCTTTTTTACTCTCAGCGTGTCTGCTTTGCTTTTTTGTTTTGTTTTGTTTTGTTTTCACTTCGGCAAGCAAAGCAAACACAACTACAACAACAACTACAAATACTAGCAAGCCGCTCTCTTAAGCACGCCATCTCTTTCTAATTAGCACGTTCGCATTACAGTTTATTTTCATTAATAGTGCGACGTGGAACAAGTGCGTCCGCCGCCGACGTCTGCCCCACTGTCTGACTGCCGCTCTCTCTCTCTCGCAAGCGCCCATACGTGTGTAAGTTTGTTTAGATGTAAAGACGGTGCGCGGTTTTACAGTCGCGTACAATAATATATGGCAATTGCAATGCTCATTTCTAATTGAATTAGTTTAGTAGGCAACAATTTTTTGCAAACTGAAAAATTAAAAAACTAATTTTTTTGTTTGTATTTTATAATCGATATTTGTTCTTTTTTAGTATTATGAACTTAACAATTCCATTTCGTATAAAATAATAAATATAATGGACAATTTAATTCTTATACTTAAAGAAATCATTAAAACTCCAAAAATGTGCTGTCAATTAATTCGAAAACCAAATCTAAATCAGAAGATAGAATAAAATTTTGTACTTACTATTTAATGTTACTCTTCTTAATAAAACAATGTTTTGAATAACTTATATCAATATATTTATTCTTTTTATATAACGTTTTTTTCGAAAACAGACTATAACCTTCATTTATTGTTTTAAATAACAGGTAAAAACGAAAATAAATAAACATTTTAAAATTAGTTACTCTTTGATTATTAATAATTTTGTACAAAGACAAATATGTCCATTTTAAATGATAAACTGTCGAAATAGTCAATTAAATGACTAAAATGTCATAAGGATGTGTTATTGTAAAATAATAGAACACATATTTTATTAAACACTTGACTTAAAATGTCGGTGTATCGAAAAATTACTAGGGATACATCGGAAAACTTGAGTAAAATCAATGATTCCCCAGTTTTCTAAATATGGGTTCTACAAACTTCTTGCGGTTTTTTTTTGCTATTAAATTATGACAATTTTTATTGTCATATATTATTTTTTTAATGTTTATAGGCTTTTGAGCTTAATTTAAGTAATTAAATTGCATTCGCCCAGCATTTAATGAAATTTATCATATTTGAGTCGATTTTGAGCTGTAGGACTCTTAGTCCCAATCATATTTGAATCTATTTCTCAAAATAGATAAAAAAAATTTCATAATACCTGTAAAAAACATAATTGTTTCTTTCGTTACTGCTTTCGTTTACAGTGTTAAATGCATTTTAAAGTGCCCATAATTTTGTGCGTGACTGTATTGTGTGTATGCGTGATCAAAACTAGAGCGCAACAAAACACACACCGACACAGTAACGGCATATTCACAGACAGTATGCTGATCAGCGAAAATAAAGCAAAAGCAATTCAATAAAACCAATTAAACCACAAAAATTTAAGAGAGTGCAATTGGTTTATTTAGGTATAATTGTCAGAATTTAATAAAAACAATATAGAGTACTGTCTATCTTGCCACTACTGTTAGTTTTTATTATTTATTGTTTTTGCAGCGTACACTGCTCAAATAATAACAACTATAGTAAATGCCGATACATTGTAAACGTAAGAGAGTGCCGATTGCTTGTATGCGGGAGATTGGGCGAGAGAGCCAGAGCGAAGAGAGAGCGAGTTGGAACGAGCGCGTTCGGTCGATGGATGTTGACGCTGAATTTTGTTATTTACGGGCGGGTGTCGGGTGGGTAAAATTCAGCGTCTGACGCTGACGCCAGCGTCGTCGTCGTCAGCGTTGTCGATATCTGATGTTGCGGTTGTGTTTGTGTGATTGACTTTTTTGTTGTTGTTGTTTCTCTCATTGTATTTGCCTCTCTGCGTGTGACACATGTGCTAGCGTATAAAAATATGTACAATATTTATGTACAATATATACATACATATGTAGTATATACTATATACAAATACATAAGTCATATCGCAATTACACTGAAATTCAAGCATATCAAAACTACATTTTTGAACACTGCGATTACTACAGAGAATTTCAGTTTATTTCATTCCAATGACAATAACCTTTAAACGTATTCCAATTTCAGTTCCAATTGCATTGGAAACTACTACACGACACATTCCCGTTATCATAGTGAATTACTACTACTACTACTACCACTGTTCGCACACTGGTTGCAATGCATATGCGCATGCATTGAAACAAACAAAAATCAATTTTAATAAATAAATTTTTGACTTTAGTAAAAATGCATAAATAAAAACAGTATGTCAAAAAATTGTTTGCAAAATGAAAAATCTTAAAAAAATTAATACAGTGAGTCTCATTAAAATTTGCACACATTAAAAAAATACGCAATTTTGGTAGAAAAATTGCAATTTTAAAGCAAACTTCAAAAGTACAAACATATCTAGATCTAAATCCAGTTATTTTTTTGGGATTAGCTGGAAAGCTTCTTTTCAGAGAGCTCGTATTTTCGGATCTTGTCCAGAGTTACATATGTTTTTTGGATACCAAAGTGACTGAATGTAGTTAATAGCTAAAACGAATTGGTAACCTTTACTAAAAATATATATTTTTTAATTCTTTTAACTATATATTTTAGTTTTTAGTGTGGTAAATGTGTTACTTTTTTTTGTTTTTTAAATTTCATAAATTAACCTTTGAATATTTTGTAGTGATTTAAAATGATATTGGTTTTTAAAATTTTACTTAATAAGGAAAAATTTTTAGATTTGTAAATATATAATTAATTAGTTCCTAAAATTAGTGGTAAAGCTAAATTCAATTTAATTTAAAATTTATATTAAATTAAGTTTTATTTTAACCTAAATAAATATATGTACACTTTAATTGCCTTAATACTTTTTTATAATAAAACTTTTCTATACTAATTTCCTTCTACACCATTTTCTACCATTTGTTTTCATCAGCTGCGTACCACTGTGCTCTGTGCAAGCGATCCATGCTGTTGCTTCTTCTTCTTCTTCTTTTGCTTCTACTGTTTCTTGTTCTTCCTCTTTATTTTCGCCAAAAACAAAAACCATGTGTTTGCCACGCGCTTTACTCACGCTCTTACGTTTTCTTGCGCGCTCTCTCTCTCTCCCTCTATCTCGCTCTCTCGCACTGTTTAGAGCGCCAAAAGAGCGAAAACGTTTGTTTGTGTTTAAGAGAGCGCGCGCTCATACATTTGTGTGCATGTGTGTGTGTGTGTGTGTATGTTCGCGTCGAAATAAACAAAATGTTGTTTTTATTTTTGCATTTTGATTGTAAATAATTGTTCGAGTAAAAGAAGAAGAAAAAAACAAAATCAACTCGAATGAAATTTTTCGCAAATTCCAATACTTAAAGTGAGTTGAGCTGGCAACACTGTGTTGTTGTTGTTGTCGTTGTCAACGCGCTGTGTTGACAAGTTGCAACACTAGCGTCATCAACAATAACAACAGCAACAACAACAACAACAACAGCAACAACAATAAGCAGAAAGCCTAACAGCGACAATAACAACATAGAAGCAGAGGCACACACACATACATAGGCAGAATCGAAGGCGAATATTGCTACAGTAGTTTGCTTGCACAGTGGGCCGAGTGTATAGTTAAGCAACAAACAACATAGCACACAAAACTAGTTGAAAAGTTACAAATAAATTACTATGCTAGCTTTAAGAAGACGCTGTGTATTAGAAAAACAGATGTTATTTTAAATAAAAGTTTTATTTCAAGCAAAATAAATATTTACAAAAACTACATTTTGTGTGTGCTCAGAAAACATTTAAAAACTTTTTTTCTTAATCATTCTTATTAGGCACACAATCTAGATTTTGTATATATTTATATTAAATGCTATATATCAATTAAATTTGTTAATTGGTTAACATAATTAAACTATAGCTATGTTGTATTTAGCTTAAGGAAAGAAAAAAAGTTCTTGAGCTACATAAATAATATAAAAGTTATGGAAGCAAAGACACAACTTCGAAATGAATGCATTGCAACTGCACTAACCTTAAGATTTTCTTTAAATTTAGAGTTATTTAAGAAAAATCAACAATTGATTTTATTTATTTGTTGTAGATAAAAATGTATTAAACTTGAAATATAACAATTTATTTTTTTTTATATTAACATGCATTTTTTTATTTTAACCAAACTTAAAGAAAAGAAATTCAAAAGTATTTTGACAACATTTGCTTTAACAATAAAATTAAATTTTTTGCTGGAATAATTTTTTATTTCCTGTACGTGAAACTTCGGACTTCTGTACATATGTATGTACCTATGTATATCTTGCTCCAAAAGCATAGACATACTTTGGCCCCGAACTGAAATCCCAGAAATGTGTTTGCTTTTTTCAATTAATTACCTATAGAGTGTATATTACTTTATAGAAATCGCACTTAATAGCTAAGTTAAAAAGTATTGGTGTGTCCATATGTAAAAAAAAAAACATTAATATAAGTTTTTATTTATGCTATTTTTAAAAAAATATCAATGGTGTGTTATAGTTTGAACTATTATCTTTTGCATATTCGTACTTATACATACAAAATTTTTAACAAAACTTATAAACAAAAGCTAAAAAAAATTAAAAAAATTTTTAAATAACTTAAATATTTGGATTTTTTTACATTGGAATTTTATTTAATTGTGGATTATGTAATATATTTTGTGTCGTATTTATTATTCTTTAAAGTGTCGCTTTGACGTTTTGGCTTATTGTTTATATTTTTGTATATATGTATGTACTCATTGACGATTTTGACCCACTGCATTTTATATGATTTTTAATTTATAATTTAAAATATAAAAATTTTCTTTAAAGTATAAACAAATTTGTGACAATTTCTTTTTTGCTACTCCTGTTCGTTTTTAATAATATACATATGTATTTTAATTTTTCTTGTCTCTTTTTTTTTGTTCACTTTGATTATGGTGACAACCACGGTGCATCGCAGGCGACTGCGCTGCCTTTGCGCCTTTCGTTTGGCTTTGTGGGTGTTTTTTTCTATTCGTTTCGTTTTTGGTTTTGGGCGACGCGATGCGACTGCGACGCCTTGCCTCTGTTGCCGTCGCCGTTGCCGTTGTGCGTCGCAGCAGACTCATTCATTTTGCATTGTGCCTTTGAGCGCAACGGACGTGCGGTGTCGAGTTAGCGCCGAATAAGAAAAAAACAAAAAAAAACTAAATACTATTATTAAATAACAAAATCAAAATTTGGTTTTTGTTTTCGCAAACCCAAAAGCAATACAGATTTTCTTGCAACATAAAACAAACAAAAAAAACTATTCACACATTTTGTTGTTGTTTCAAAAACACAATCGACATTTTTTTTTTGTTTTTTATTTTTTTGTTGTTATTTGCGCGCTCGCGTGCTGTGTTAATTAATTAGTCGATAGAACGATAGAAGAAGTAGCGAAAAGAACAACAAAAACAAAACAAAAACACACACAACAACGACAACACTAAAGAGTAAAGAGCAAAGAGAGCTTTGCCAAAGTGCCGCCCACAACAATACAGGAAGAGAGCGGGAGAGGACAGGACAGGACTGACAAAGAGAGAGCAGCAACAAGAACAGCAGCAAAGTGCGTGCTAACGTCAGAAGACGTCAACGTCAGCGTCGACGCCGCAGCAGCAAAAATGTGAGTGCCGAAAAAACAAACGAAAAACCGAAAAAAAAAAAATGTAGATAAATAAAATTTCATAGCGCAATAATTAAATAGTGTGCACATTCTATGTGTGTGTGTGTAAAAGAATGCGACCCCCGCGTGCTGTTTTCGCTCCCCCGCTGCTGCTGCTGCTTCTGCTGTTGCAGTTGGCCCGCAGCTAACGCACACACGTTGCCGGCAGAGCAGCGCAACAATTGAAATTTAAATGCAACATTTAACGGGTGGGTGAAGTGGGGAGGGAGAGGAGGAGGGAGGTAACAGCGCAGCAGCAGCAACAACAAGAACAACAACAACAACAATTGTCGCCCGCATTAATGTTACACACACACACATGCTTATTATATTTGGCTACAGTCGCGTCGCGCATTTACGTTACGCACACTACTGCTGATTGCGGTCAAATTTGTGACGTCACAAATAGCACAATATTTAAATGTACTGTGGGACAACTTCAAAAATGCAAATGTTTAGGCTTTCGAAAAATAAAGAAAATATGCGCATAATGTTAAATAGTTCAAAAATATTATAAATTATAAAAAAATAAAAAATAATGATGGATTTCACAAGAGTAAACATAATTCTAATGGTCTACTTTTACATTATTTAACTAAAAAGTTTAGTTTACATATGTAGCTGTTATAGGTGACTGACTGACAAATTTGCCCATTGTACATATTTATAACCAATAAAGTGAATGTCATTTAAAGTTTGACGCTTATTTTGTGTCAAACGTTTTACAGTGTCGTCGTATTCACCCCCCCCCCCCCCCCACCCAAAAAAAAAAACAGTTTCTACTCGCGCGCTCTCTCTACGTTCTCTTTGCGTTAGAAACTGTGTGACGACGCGACGCGACGCATTCGTTGTCCATGTAAAGCATTTGGCGTTCTCCATGACGACGCCAAAGCGAGACAGCATTGTTGTTGTTGTTTTTGTTGTTGTTTTGCAAACAAATTTGTTTTGCTTACGGCGCGCTCTCTTAGGCGATCGAGTGTTGTGTGTCGTGCTAACAGAGAGAGAGAGAGAGAGAGCGCGGCTTAAGCTGCACTCTTAACTGCTACATACATACATACAAAGACACAAACTGTGTGCAATTAGCAAAGCGTAAGAATCAACAACAATAACAACAATAACAATGGCGTTTTTGATTATGCAACTGTAAAAGGCCATAAGCTCTATTTTGTTGTTGTTGTTGTTGTTTGTGCGTGTTGTGTGCTGTCAAAGTGACTTAAAAACCAATTGAAAACTGCCGCCCAATAAGAAAAAAAAAAAACAAACGCCCCCATTAAAAACTAATTAAAAATACATGCATAAATATTTATGCACACATACGCACACATAACGGCATTGGGGGTGGGGAAGAATAAGAGAGTAACACTCCCCCACCCACCTACTCATTCACCTACTCACACACACATACACATAGTTCGCCCAACTCGTGCGCTCTCTTCAATTTCAGTTGTTGTTGTTTGACTTTGCACCTCACACATGCCGTGTGCGTATAAGTGTGTGTGTGTGTGTGTGTTTGAGAACCTTGGCCAAAGGAGAGGGAAGCAAAAGGCAAACGCTGACGTCGCTGTCGCTGTTGCTGTCGCTGCCACCGCATGTGGCCGCTGTTTTGTTGTTGATTACATAAAAAATGAAAATAATTATGTATGTATGTATGCATTTAGCCCACATACGTATGTATGTATAATTGTACGGTACATATGCGTACATAGCAAAGCAGCGATAAGATATTGTACATAAATATATATACATATATATATATATATATACATATATGTACTTATGTGTGTACATGCATAACAACAAGAACAACGATGCGCTGCTAAATGCAAACAAAACTTAAAAAAAAAAAAATTTCAATGGGTCAAGCCGACCGTATAATACCCTCTAAGTTTAACGTTATGAGTTCAAATCGAAGAAAGCGCTGCTAGAACTTGGCATGACGTGACGGCAGCGCTGCAGCAGCGCAGAGCTCAGTGAAATGCATGTGGTTGCGCCTCAGCTTAAAATTTACGCTTTTTTCAATGTATGATAACTCTCTTGATAAAAAGCGGATCTTGATGCAATTTTCAGTATCGTTTGATATTGTATGTCTCTAACCAAATGAGAAGCTACAAAGCTATACGTTAGCAAATATGAGCGTAAGAGGGCATGCAAACTTTCAATTTGTTTTGTTTCGTACGGGGCGAATGGGGCGTGGCATCCAAAAAAATGTTGATGGCATTGTCTTTATATTGCGTTTAGCAATTTGCTTGCCAAAATTGGTATCTCTAGGTTTTATAGTTACTGGGATATTTGCCAAAAACATGTATTTTTCGCAAAATATGAATAATATATATAGTTTATGGGTTGTCCAACGCCTCCGTCTGCCTGTTACATACTTTTCACAAACCCAATATACCCCTCAGAGGGTAGAAAAATACATTGTAGCAGCAGCAGCAGCAGCAGCAGAGACGGCCAGTGGCGCAGTGGCAGCGCCGCAACTGCGACCGGCGACAACTTTGTGTGTGCGCTTTGTGCTCTTCTTCTACATCGTCTTCTTCTTCTTCTTATTCAACTCTGTTCTGTTTTGTTATACAAGCAACAACTCAAAAGGCAGAAGCCGAATCACAAGCAAAAGCAAAATAAACTCAGCTGAGCAAAAAAACAACAACAACAACAACAACAATGAGAACACCACGCGAAACGGTCGCATTGCATTACCTTTTTTGGTGCAGGCGACAAAGTTTGTCACTTACCTGCAACCAATAAAGCACAAACATTTATTCAATCAATTAAGGACGCGAATCGCAGTAGAGCTTGCGCAACTTTTAAATACCTAATAATATGTTAAAAAAAAAAAAACTTTAATGAGGCATCTAACTAGTGACGAAAGCGTATATTTCATTCAATAAACATATGCTACCATTTTTTTTAGATTCAATTAAAATTTAGGCTAAATAATTATATACATAAATGTAATTTTTTAAACTTTTTACAAACCGACTTGTGCCTTAAAACTCAAAAACTACTTGAGCAATTTGGAATATTTTGTAATGCCGTTTTAAAACTATTTTAAACCAGCTGTGGGCTTTAAAAATACCTCCATTTTAGATCACATTTCTGATTAAAAAAATTTTGTTTCATAAAATAGTAACTAAACATAAACGCTTTGAAATTCTTAACAACAATATAATTTTTTATAGCTGGAAAAAATTGTATTTAAAAGAAAAAATTTACACAATGAAATTTTTAAATAAAAATTTTTCCAAAATTTCGAAAGAAAGAAACATTTTAAATTAAATTAGCGCATTGAATAGTAAACGATAATTTTGAAAATATATTAAAAGGCTAAAGGTGTTGAAATTTAAAAAAAAGGCATAATATAAACTGTTTTTTTTTTTCTTATAGAGTTTACAATCCATTTTTATTATGCACATATGATGCATTTGTGCCAGATACAAACGAGAATAAACATATATACATATTTGTACTTATGTATGTACATATGTATGTCTGAATTAATGTTATCACAACTGTTGTGGTTGGTCGCGTTCATCTCTTCCAGAAATTGTAACGCTCACCCACCCATCAACCACCACCGTCACGTGGATCAACCTCGCGTACACACTACAGCTACAGCTACAGCTATAGATACAGATACACATTTAAGTCAACTTTTTACACAGAAAACAAATGAAAAATTTTATTTAACTTTCAAATTCTTTATATATAATTATATTTAGAGTTATTATATATTAAGAAATTTATGACAAACAGGGATTTTTAAATAGGTATATCGATATGATGTAATAGGACTTCTTACTTTAACCTAATTCCTGAAACGAATTCAGATTAGTTTTCGATTTCATTCATACAAAAAATCAATTTCTTCAAATTTTTTCATTGAATAGTTTGTGCAAATAAAATCAATAGAAAATTTAGAACTCATCTGTATGCTGGCTAATATACATTTAAATTTATATTTATAAAGATCAAGTGTTTTCATTTAATATGTTGAAATTCAGGTTGAATTTGCCTAAATGTTGTGGGCACACTGGAAATTTGGTATGAATGAAATCAATAACACATCTTAAACTAATAAGACGAAGTAAAAAGGTGGAAAAGGCACAAAAAAGGTCGAGCATTTCATCTGCCCAGCGTTACTTGTTTTTTTCTTTCAGTGTATATTGTATGTACATATGAAAATTAGACGAAACTTTTTTTTTCTTTTAATTTTATTTAACGAATGTGATATGATGATGTACATACGCTTTAAAAGTATTTATTTAATTTGGGAGGCTGTTCTACAACAACTGGTCAGTGCGGCCGGTTGACAACTGTGCCATTAAACACTACTACTTAGTACTCGACGTGGACGTAACACTAAGCTAAACGCTTGTATGTACGTATAGTAGCAAACAAAATAATAGCATCACTACGATACTTTGACAAATATACATACTTATGAGTTTTTTGTTGTATGAAAAACTTTCTATATGATAGTCCGATCTTGATGCAATATTAAGGATCGTTTGATATTGATTATCTCTAAACGAATATAAAGTTAGAAAACTATACATTAGGAAATACCTGAGTTGAAGGCATGCAAATTTTGAATTTGTTTTTTTTTTTAGGGACGAAGGGGACGTGGCACCCAAAAATTTTTTTGTGTCATTGTCTTCATTTTGCATCTAGGCACCTGCATGCCAAAATTGACTTCACTAGGTGCCTTGTTTACTAAAATATAAGCGAAAAACCCTTATTTTTGCCTATTGTGCGCGAATGGGGCGTGGCAACAAACTGAAAAACTATTATTTTATTGACTGACTAAAACGGAGATTTTAGCTCTTAAAATCTCTGAGTTGTGTTTATTCATACGGACAGACAGACGGACAGAAGGACAGATGTACGTTTTGTTGCTATTTTCTTGATTGCAGCTGTACGATTTTATAGCTATACATACATACATACATACATATGTAGTTCAGTTTGTGGTGTGCATTAAATAATTGCGGACCATTTGAAATGTGCTAATTAGCTGAAAACGTTTATCGCACGCTCTTTTTACCCGTTTCTATGTATCTATGTACATATGTATGTAGGGTCTTGTCCATTCGTTCGCTCTCGGGTATGTAAATTGGTTTAAGTCGATTTTTCAAACCGATTGAAGGGCACAACGCAACAAACCAAACAAACAATCAAACAAACAAACAAACTTATGATGAAAAAAAGTTCCCCTTTGCATAGGAAAACACATCTACAAATAAGTCGCTATTTGTTGCATTTGTTTGTGGAAAGCTTACAACTTGCTAATCAAATGAAAAACAAGTTAGAAAAGCTCAAACGAGCACGCTGGATCGTGTAATACCCGCTATCCATTTACGATTAAACTAACTTTTAGTTTAAAAAAAAAAGGTTTTAAAGGTCTATAAAATAATATATTGTCTAAAAATTAGCAAAAGTAAAACTAAAAATATATTTAAAGAAAGTACTTAAATATTTGAGCGCACCAAAGATTACGTCCACTTGTTACTAATGTAAACTAATCAACTATACCGATGATAATACTTATTAAATCTATAAACTGACATAAATTGACATTTTATTTTATTTTTCTACATATATAATTTGAAGCCTATTTCATATTACCTGCTCCTCGGAGGGTAACTTGTTCTCAAATGCAACTTGACAAATTTGTTGGGTGTGCGCTATAAAGCTCGCGTTGCATTTGAAGAGTTCCGTTAATCTCGAAGATGATTGATCTGATCAGAGCTTGCAAGACGTGCGCTCTCTTTTGTTAAGCTCTCTCTCTCTCTCTCTCTCTCGCTTCGTTCTCTTGCTTGGCCAAATGCAAATGCAAATATACAAAGCAAAGCACAACAAAAAGAAATGGCTTTTGTCTATATTTAGTAATATTAATTGTGGTTGACCCAATTAGTTGTTGTTGTTGTATTTGAAATTGCTTAGCCAAAAGACACACGCACACACACTTGACATGCGTTTATTTTGAGCGCAGAAATCAATTGAAATTGAAATTGAAATTGAAATTGAAATTGCCCAAGAACTGTCACTCAACTTGAGTTGAAAAGGTGTGTGCGTGTGTGTGTGTGTGCATAAGGAATTGGAGAATGCTTCGCTCTCTTTGGGCGCCTGGCAACAGCAACAGCAGCAGCAGCCGCCGTTGCTCTCTTAGCAAATGCCAAAGCAGCAGCAGCCGCAGCAACAACAATATTAATTTTGTGCTTATTTTTAGTTGACGCTTTTGTTTGATGCGCTTTTTTTAGTTTTGTCGTCGCAGTCGCAGTTGGCGTCGTTGCCTGCTGCAGTTTGCTGCGCCCTCCGCTTGCTGCGCAGCCCACCCAAAATAAAAAGCCGGCAAAACTTTTTAACGTTCTCTCTCTCTCGCACTCGCTCTCGCTCTTTTGCTCCGTGCGTAAATTTATTTTTAACCAAAGAGTCGAAAGTTAAATTAGAAGAAAAGCAGGAGGCAGCAGCAGCAGCTTTTGTCTCTTTTTCGCCTGGCTAAAATTAAATACAAAGCAAAGCAACAACAATAACATTAAATGCTTTCGCTGCTGCTGCTACTGCCGCTGCGGCGCTGCTGCTGCATTTGGCAGAGCTTTTACTGCTAGCTTTTGCTTTTGTTATTAGCGCTCTCTTTATTTTTGTTTTTTTTTTTTTGTTTTGTTATTTCTTTTTTTGGCTTCTTGTATTTCCTGCTGCGTTTGCGTTTGTTGTGCGTTGGCAGTGCACGTGTCGACGTCAACGTCAACGGCGACTGCGACGTCAGCGCAGCGCAGTTAGCACTTTTCGTAATTATTTTGATTATTGGCTAATTAATTAGTTTAGCAAAAGTTTTGTATTTATAAACATTGTTAATAACAACAACAACAACAACAACTAGGAAGAGCGCTTTCAATACATGCTCTCTCTTTAACCTTAATACTCTCTCTCTTCCTCTCTTTATTGCTCTCTGTTTGCTTTGCATAGCCGAGCCTAACCCAAAACAGCTGTTTTTTTGTTGTTGTTGCTGCTATTGTCGTGAGATCCTTTGAAGCAAAAGGCACAAAACAAAAACAAAAACAGTGAACGGGCAGAGACGTCAGCGTTGTTGTTGCTGTTGTTGCTGCCTTCGCTTTTAATAAATGGCAATGTCATGCGCCAACGCTCGCAGCACACTCACACACACACACACACACACATACGCTGGCTGAGAGAGAGAGAGCGCGAACGCCAGTGTTGCCAACTCTTCAGGGACAGAGCAAGCTACAGTGGTTTCCGACGCTGATTTCGTGCAAAGGTTCAACACATTTGTTTAACCCTCTGAGGGATATGGTGGGCTTGTTAAAAGTGTGTAGCAGTCAGAAGGAGGCGTGGCAGACCCCATAAAGTATATTTATTTATTTTGATCAGCATCACAAGCTGAGTTGAGCCATGAACGACGAGAACTCTGAAGTGGTAAGAGCTACCACCTCCATTTTAGTCAGTGTCTATCACTTATTTAGTCAGCCAATAAAAGAATCTTTTTCTAATTTAATGCCACGCCCCATTCGCCCACAATAGGCGCAAAAGCGCGACATATCTCGGAAATAATGCATACTTTTAGCGAATATTTCAGTAACTGTTACATCTAGGGACAGCAATTTTGGCATACATGTTGCTAGATGCTATATAAACACAATGACATCAAAAATTGTTTGGATGCCATGAACGCTTCTTTCATAGGAAACAAAATAAATTTAAAATTTGCATGCCTCAAACTCACGTATTTTTTAGCGTATACTTTTGTTACTTCACATTCGTTTAGAGATAAACAATATCAAACGATGCTGAAAATTACATCAAGTTCAGACTATATTTAAGAAAGTATCTCATATAACATAAATTTTAAGCACACCAGTAGTGCACTGCTTTTGTTTTTCTTTTTTGTGTTTAATTTAAGTGTTATTAAATTTAATTTGTTTTTGTTAATAAACAGGCATACTTTTTAATGATTTAGCTTTTTTTTTTTGTTTTTGGCAACTTTAACATAAATTTTTAGCAATTTTTTGCTTTGGAGACTGTGGCAGCATTTTTGTTTGACAATTGAAACTGAGCTAAGTTGGCAACACTGCTTTCGCGCTCTCGAGCTTCAAGCAAGCTTTGTGCCGGCACACACACTCTCTCTTTCTCTCTCTCTTTCAGTCATACTCGCACTCGCACTCGCTGTGCTGTTACGTACATGTGTGTGTGGCTTTGTTACACGAGTATTTCTCGTGTCTCGTCGTTTCGGCTTTTCATTTGCCGCTGTTTCATTTCGTTTCGTTTCGTTTTTGTTTCGCTTCATTCGTTTGTCTGCTCGCGTGCTTTACGGTTCGAATTCTGTGGCAGAGCTGCAAAAAGCAATAAGAAATACAAAAAAAAGAAAAACAACAACAACAAAAACTAATAACGCAATTGAGCAAAAAAAAAAATTGTTTATTTTAATAAACTAAAAGGCAACAGCACAAAAGTTAAAAACTACAATATTCATTTTTTTTTTGTTTTTGTTTTTATTTAACGTGTGCCAAATGTTTGGAATACAACACTGTGCGAGTGCAAAGGTATGTGGATCATTCATAACAACTACAAAAACAACAACAACAACAACAGCAGCAACAAAAACAAAGCAAAAGTGAGATGTGTGTGTGTGTGTTTAAGTAAGAGAGGCAAGAGAGAGAGCGCGTGCAAAAAGCAAAGAGAGCACAACAAAACTGCTGATGGCGGCGTCATCAGTGGAAACAACAACAAAACAAAGAGCCAAATGCCAAAAACAATAACAACAAAATGCTAAATTTATATAGATACAAATATATAAATATATATATATATATATATATGTATGTACTATATTTATATATATATATGGAATTTGTTGTATGTGTTTGTTAGTTTCAACTAAAGTAAAAATACATATGGGGCAAAATAAAAAAAAAAAAACAAAAATAAAAATAAAAAATACATGAGTAAAAACCACGTTGAAAAGTAAAGCAAAGCATAGTGTGTGTGTGAGCGAGAGAGGGAGAGAGCGTGTTCAAGAGAGCGCTTTTAAGCTGCAAGTGTGTGAGAGAGAGTGAAGGTGGAGTAGGAGCGAGAGAGAGAGAAAGAGAGAGGGAGAGTGAAAGCTGCCTTAAGAGCGCAGAGCAGAGTTTAAATAAAAAACCAAATTAAAAATACATATGTTTATAATTTAATACATATATAGTAGAATTCGGCTATAACGACACCTACGTTATATACGACAGATGACCCGACGGCGTCGCTTTAAACGGTTTCTGCTGTATATAAGCTAAAACTATAATCAAATGGCTTTATTTGCATTTTGCTTTATATATTTTCTGCTATAAAACACTTTACGCTAGTGACGAAAGCACTAGCAAACAACAGAGGGGGGCTAGAGTGAGAGAGGAATGGCAGCAGTAGAGCGAGATAGAGATAGAGAGAGAGAGAGAGCACAAAAGCGGCCTTGCCGCAAATAGTTGTTTACTCACTACTGTCTCTCTCCCATTCGCTCTGTCTGCGTGTCTCGCCGTCCGCCTGTCCGTCTGTCTCTTTAGATATTAGTTTGTTGCATGATTTGTCATATTAAAATTTTTTCAGTATTTTGTTTTTCTTTATTTGCGTTTTCTTGAAAATTTTTGCGCATTTTTAAAATGAATTTTTTTGCACAAATTTTTTGCTTATCAGTTGTCATGTAAATCTATGTGTCTGTGTGTGTGTGTGTCTCTCAGTGTGTGTGTTTGTGTTTGTGTCTTTGCTTTCCCCCATTTTCTTTGCCTGCACAACGAGGCGTATACGTAATGCAAAAAAATGTGCCTCCCCAAGCTTCAAAAGCAACACAGACACAGACACACGTACATATGCATATATAGACACAAACACACACACACACACAGCCAGACAGACGTACACACACGGACAAACGTACACACACACAAGCAGACGTACAGTGTGGTTACGTATACGCCGCGTGGTTGTCTAAAGCTTTTCTTGTTGTTGTCGCTGTTGTTGTTGGGGGGAGAAAAAAAAAACAATAAACAAATATATTTTTTAACAAATAGTTTTTTGCATTTTACATTGAAATTTTGAAAGAAATTTTTGTTTTTTTGCTTTGTTTAAAAATAGCTTTTTGCAAAATGTGTTATTATTTATTTGTATTAAAAACGAAATAAGTTTTTCAGCATTTTTTGTTTATAACTCACACACACACACCGACATATTCATAGCAACGCAGAGTGACGCCGTAAAACTAAAAAATAACAACAACAACAATAAGAAAGCTCTCAAAAAATGCTTGGCCAGCTGTTGTTGTTTTCAAAGCGCGCGCTCCGCGCTCTCTCACTGCCGGAAATATGCAAAGCTTGCGCTCTCTCTAACCATACGCGAAGAGAGAGAGAGAGAGAGCCCAGTGGCGCAAATGCTCATTATTATGTCCATTATTAATGCATTACCTCTCTCCTGTATGCATTCAAAAACCCAATACAACCTGCCTTACTTTCTTAAGGAATGGCCGCTTTTTCTCCGCGGTACATGAGATTATTGAAATTTGTAATGCAGAAAGTAATGAGGTGCCGAAGTTTCTTTCGGGTCCCCATTACACATGCATACTCTTTTACCAAATTGTAATGCAGAAATTCTCGAGCCCGAATAAAAGGCAGATTACAATTTTTAAAATCGCTTATGGGTTGGTAATGTGCTTGCATTACAACTTGATATACATCCCTTGTAATGTAATTGTATAACTAATTGGTTACAAAATTAAATAAATAAACGCTTCAGTAATGTGTATATATTTTTTGAAAATTTTTATTTATACTTTTAATTCATCAAAATAAATCTAACAATATAACAATAGCATTACATTATAATGTTTACACATGTATTTATATAAAAATATTTTTTTTTTATTGTTTTTTTTGTTGTCTGTTTTGCCAGCCGCCCTTTTTGTTCACCAAAGCAGTTGTAAATAATTGTGATGTAGCTCTTGTTCGTGCAGTCTTAGATTTTATTAGCTTCTGTTAATTAAACATTATTAATTTGTTGACATTGATAATAAAATTAAGATGATTTATACATACCAAGTAGAGCAACAAGCCAATTCCACAAATATAATATTAAAGTTCACTGCATAAAACTCTCCTGTTAAAATGACGTCCACACAACTGAAGAAATTCAGAAAACTGACGAAAATCATCACACAGCTGCACAACGAATAGGCATAGACAAAAAACTGAACGAAAAACGTGTGCCACACACAAAACGAACAATGCAAAAAACGAAAGACGAAACTCGGTTGATGACGAGAGGGGAAGGGGCGTACAAAAACGAAGTTGACAACATCTCGGTGCTTTCGTTCGAGTAGTTGTTTTTAGTTTGCCCATTACAAATGCGCTGAAAAAAAATCTCATAGGTAATGCATTACATTGTGGCTAGTACGTAATGCATTATTTCGACCGACCACATTCAGCCCAGCGCCACTGGGAGAGCGCGGCAGTGAGTGAGCGCTGCACACTGGGACATTTTGGCCTTTATTATTATTTTTTTTTTTTTGAATAAAGTTGGTTTCTCAATTTATTAAAACTAATATTTTTGTAATGGCAACACACATAAGGAACATTCTATGAACTTATGTTACATGCCAAGTATCTTCTAATGACAGCCCTCTGTTAAGCTAACAGCACTCTAACAGAGCTGCTGCAAACGAACAGAAAATGCTTTACTACAGTAAGTGCATTTTTAAGGTTAGATTACAGTGACGCCCAACTAAAATTCAAAAGAGATTGGTGCAAAATTTGTATTGGATCTTTTCACTTTTCATTAGTGGAAAAAATTTTTTTTATAAATTTTTTGTTTTGTATTGAATTGTGGAATTTAAAAACTTGTCTAAAATTAAATTTTTTTTAATGAAAATTTTATTTTGAAGTGCAAAGAAAACTATCAAAAGTAAGATTTCGTTTGTTGAAGATTAAATAGTGTTAATTTACCATAAAATTAATTTCTTTATGCAAATTGCGTTTGATTTGGTCAATATTTTTGCATTTGTTTCAATCTAGAAATTATTATTTTATACTAATATTAGGTTTGCAACCGATTATTTCTATTGGATATAAATGATATAGTATTTCGATACTGTTATTTATTGAATTAAATGTCAAAAGCAAAATAACACTCATATAATATATTCAATATTTGAGTTGATAATATTAAAAAGTACATTTTCATCAATTCTTCATATAAAAACTATATGATGCAAGTCAACCGATCTTGATGAGAGACATTTTAGGTATTATTACCCACCATGTCTGCAAGTTTTATTTAAATTGCTTTAAAAACAAAAAAATTATAACTGTTATTATTAACAAGGAGGGCGTTGCCACGCCCACTCTTTTCAGTATTAAGGGATATTAATATTAAAATTCGAATGCAAAAAACTAGAAAGTAAAATCTAGCATGGTTCTTGAGTTATTAATCTATTTAAAAAAAGGCCAAATGGTCCCAGTGTGCGCTGCCTTACTCTTCTGCTTGCTGCGTATCACACACACACACACACAAGGAGAGTGACAGTGAATGTCGCCTCGCGCTCTCTTTGCTTTGCTTTCGTTGCTTTGTTTGTGCGACGCTCTCTTAGTTTGTGTGTGCGTGTGTGTGTAGCTTTTGTTATTTGTTGTTATTATTATTGTATGCTGTGCTGTGCTGTAAGTGCGATAGAGACAGACACACAGCAAAGCGAGCAACAAAGTGTTGCGCGTTCTCTCTCTCTCTCTCTCTCTCTGTCTGTCTTTATTGTTATTATTATTATTACAGACAGAAATGTTCTGTCATTGACATTCCCGCCTGACCCCCCACTTCAACGCCACCCCTTGCCCCTATATATGTACAGCTACCCTTTGTTTTGCTCTCTTACATTTATTTATTTTTATTATTTTATATTTAAAGAGGAAATGCTTCATTAAACAAAAAAACTAAGCGATTAGCACGCGGTTTAGCGGTATGCGTGTGAGTGTGTGTGTGTCTATGAATCATATGCAACACATGCAGTAAAAGCACTGCACGCGTTTTCCTAGCGTTTTTAGCCGCACCAGAGGTAGCAGCAGTAGCAGCAGCGGGCAGAGGTACAGTTTAGCCAGCTGTCATTATTCTGTTTTGTTTTGCTGCGCTGTTTCTGCTTTATTTATAAACAGTTTTAAAGAGTGACATTTAACGCCCACATAAACAATAATAACAACAACAACAACTAGAAGCAGCGGCGACGCAGCTGCATAGAAAGTTCCATAGGTCAGCAGCGAAAGCAGCGCAGTAGCAGCAGTCGCAGCAGTTGACGTTTCTAGAACAAATACAAAAAAAAAAAAAAAAACAACGGACAGCGCTGACAGCGGCGACTTGCTGCTAATCTCAGTCGTTAAAGAGCGAAAAAAAGCATAATAATCATGACAACAAAAGCGACGCCTAAAAACGAAGCGACTGCCGACTGCCGACTTGCTGCCAGTGCTTTTCGCTCTCTTTGTTTTGTGCTCTCTTTGCATGAAAACTGCGCCATTTGATTGTGCGCTGCTGCTGTTAGCGGGCTGCTACTACTGTTGCTGCGCTTGAACGAAAACAAACAAACAAAACAAAGAGAGACTAAAGTGAAGAGAGCGTAAGCGGCTAAGCAGACAGACAGACTGGCTAGGGGAAGAGTACGCGCTGTGTTGTGTATAGGCATTTCTTTTGTTTTTGTTTTTTGGCACACGTCACAACAGTGGCTCAAATTGTAAGCAAAGCTGCATACAAGGTACATATAATGGTTGTGTATAGGTGTATGTGTGCATGTAAATATTTTAGCTAATTAATTATGGCAAAAGAGAGAGAGAGAGAGAGCGAAAGAGAGAGCGAGAGCGGAAGGCAGATATACAAAACCACGTTGTCGTTTGATGACTGACGTACAGTGTTGGAGCATAAAATAGAAACGGTAAAAAACGTTTCTTCTCGCGAATATACATATGTTCATATGTATTTCTGTTGAGATGCTCCAAATTTTTAAGGTGAATTTTTTTTTTTTTTGCTTTTTTGAGATACAATCAAAAACATTGAGAACAGAAAGGATCAGTTTGCGCAAAATTTAATAAATAGAAAAACGATGACATTTATTTTATTATCTTTGGAAGAAAACTCAAAACAGGAATATGAGTTTATGTGTTTTCCAAGCTATTTTGTTTTTATATAATCTAGAACTAGCCTTAAATACACTAAAATGGCAACAATAAATCTAGCCTTTTTAAATTTTACTTTGCTTTTTTTAAGCCTTTTTATATGCAATGCATATTTTTAAGTATTTTAAAGGCAAATCGAACAAAAAGTATTTTTGTGGTACATATTTTGGTATATCATTAAATTGAAGTATCAATTTATGGAATATTTTTATGACAAGTTTCTGTCACACTATACAATTGTAAATTTTCTTAAGAATGGTGATAGTGTTTGAAGTTGTGAAATTGGAAAGTATGAAAGATATAGATTGCGCCGTCATGGCAAATTTTGCCATAATTACGAATTATCAGATATTTCTTTGATACGTTCCAATGAAAAATATGATGATAACACTAATAACGAATTGAATAAGTTAATTACACGTTTAGAAATTTATTTATTTTCGTGTTTTTTTATTTTTAGCCTTTTTTTTTCTTTGTTTTTAGAATTTTTAGTTTATTCTAGTTTTTATTTTTGTAAAATCTAGCTTATTTCAACGTTCAAAACCTGGCAACACTAATATTAGGACAAAATCTAAAATTTGCTCTGGCTTTTGACATATTTTGAAAATTTCAACGAAATACTAGCATAGTCACAAGCCATACTCTTGTCTATTATGGTACACTCCTGATATTGTTCACCTTCAAACTCATGGATAACATTATAATTCTGAAAGAATAACTTATTAAAGGTGCTTTAAGGCCATTTTTGTATTTGCTTTATTAAAAGAAATCAGTTTCATTCCCTTCTCGTTTGAGCTACATATACATAAAATTTCCTTGGCATTGTGATCTTTCATCCTTGTATTTCATTAGCCAATCTAGCGTAAGAATACCAGGTCCAACACCTTCTTGAAAATATATAATGTAGATATGTACATATGTAATACGTACATATTATGTATGTAGTAAAACTGACTTCAATTGCCCAAGCGGTGGATGGTTCTATTTAATTTTCCAACACTGTATGTATAATATTTTCTTTCTGTTGTTGTTATTGCCGCCTTGGCTCTCTTTGGACTGAACGCGCAACTGTGCAAAATATCGATACATGTGTATGAGTTGTGTGTGTGTGTGTGTGTGTTTGTATTTGTTTTTTTTTTGTTTTTTGTTTATAAAAAGTTGCCAAGACGACGCCGTAAACTTTCAAAATTGCGTCGTAAGCTTATGTATATTTGTTGTTGTTGTCGTTGCTGTTGCTATTGGTTTGGCTGTGTGTGTATCGCTATGTGTGCCTAATGTGTTGGCATGCGACTGTAATTTAAGTATGGCGCTTGTAGCTGTTGTTGTTGTTGTTGTGGGTATTGCTGCTGCTGCTGCTGCTGCTGCTAAGCTTTGTTTTGCTGTTTCGTTTCTGTTTCGTTCTTTGCCGCTTTGTTGTGGCGCGCTTCTTGTTTTGCACTTGCGGTTGTTGCTGTTGTTGTTGCTGTTGTTGTTGTCTAAGTAAATCAATAAATATTAATACACTAGCGCTGCTCTCTTCCCTCTCTTTACCAACCCCCTCTTTCTGTTCGTATTTAACTTGCCTTGCTGCACATTTTTTTGTTTTATTTATTTTGTTTTTCTTTTCGGTTCTCCTTATCGCTTATTCCACCACAAGAAACTATAACTGTTAAGACCAAAGCAACTGGCAACTAAAATGCAAAATGCTGATAAGATAATCCAGACAGTAAACAACATGAACAACAAACACAAACACAAATGCAAAGAGCGTAAGAGCGCAAGAGCGCGCAAAGAGAGCGCTACGCATACAAATGTAGATCAGCAGAGAGAACGCAGCAGGTGAGCGCAAACAGCGCTGCCAGCGTACGTAGCAGCAGCAGCACTCATCAAGCCATAAAAACAGCAAAAACTACACGCGTAAATTAGAAGCAATAAAAAAGGCAAAAAGCAATAACAAATACAAACACACACACACACACACACATGCACAAAATGGCTGCCCGGGCAAATGTTGATTGCGTAAAGCGTTTTAACATTTAACTTAAAATGTGGTCGCGGCAAAGAGAGAGAGGGAGAGGGAGAGAGAGCGCATTGAAGGGAATGTGTGGGGGTTTAAGAGAGTGTTGACGCTGCCGCTGCGAACGGTGTAATTGAAACGGGGGCGTCAGCAGCAAACTGAGCGCATTTAAGTATGCAATAAAAAAGCATTTGAAGGACGCCAAAAGCTAAAAACCATAAAAAGAAAAACAAAACTAAAAAACAATAACAACAATTGAAGAAGAGGCATGCATACATACATATGTGTTATGTCTGTTTTTTTTTTTTTTTTTTTTTTTATATGTTGATTTGATTACAAATCGCTGATAACAGCAAAGAAAAGAAAAAAATGAATATTTTTGTTCTTTAATGATTGACAAAATTTGTGATTGATTAAAGCACATTAAATTGAATTAATAGAAATTGTAAGAAAGTTGGAAAACTATACGATCGGAAAGACATGCTTTAAAAAGTATGTAAATTTTAAAATTATTTGTATTACTTGTGGGCAAATGATGACATTATCTATATGTTGTATCTAAGACGGTAGGACTGGCAGACATATGGATGGACAGATGGACAAACAGACAGATCGGTGGACGGACGGACAGATGGTAGAACGAACAGAAAAACACATGGATGGAAGGACGGACAGACTGATAGATGAACAGACGGATGGATGGACTGAAGGATGAATAGATAGACAGCCGAACGGACAGACAGACGGATAGACAGACAGACGAATGGGCGAACAGACGGACAGACAGACAGTCGATCGGGCAGGCGGGTTAAAAGACGGACAAATGTACGGAATGTCTGACGGACGAACCGATACGGACGTACCGACATACGGACAAATGTACGGAAAGTCAGATGGACGCGCGAGCCAGACGGACAAATGGATGGAAGGGCAGACGGACAAATGGACGGATGAATAAAAAGGAGAAAATAAACAACAAAATTTGATATTGCTAAAAAGTTATATTATATATATTTAAGTTTACAACTATTTTTTTTTATAGCTAGAAGGACAATGGTTTTCAAAACCTTTATGTCTGCAATAAATTTATCTCTTCTTACTTATAATACAGTGTTATTACTAATTTTAATACATTCATTTCCAAAGCTGAAAATACTTTTTTAGTATTGAACTCTATGTATAATGTTATTGCTCATAGAACGCACAGAAATACTATATGTTAAGATTATTGGGAATATAATACAGTGTTTAAAAATTTGAGAAATTTCTGTCATTACTGTAAGCAGTGTTGCCAACTCTAGTTAATAAAACTGAAAACAACTTTAAAATCCAATTTTAGGTTAATGTTTTTATATAAAACTATAGTACAATACTAGTTTATATGACAAATGAACTTTTAAACTATTTATTTTATATATTATATATTTTATATATTTATTTTATATATTATCTATATTTTATATATTTATCAAACTTTTTGTCTTCTAAAAAATAGTTTACTAAATTTTGTTCTGTTCTTTTTCTGTCTCTTTTTCTCTTGTGCGTATTTAGCATGTCAACAGATAATCCCACACAGCTGCTAACAACACACGATTTAAGCCAATTGCGAGGACAACTACAAACGGCCGCAGCAGCAGCAGCAGCGGCAACAACAGCAGCAACCGCAACGGCAGCAGTTGTGGCAGCAGCAGCAGCTGCCGCACACGGTTATCACAACAGTCACACAGTGACAGCAGCAACCGCAGCAACAACAACAGCACCAACACCAACACCCACAGCCACAACAACAGCAGCAGCAACTATAGCCACAACAACAGCAACAGCAATACCAATGAACTCCGGCCCAAAATACGTGTTCCTGCAACACAACGGCAACAGTTTTACGGCGTACGACAACAGCGCAGCAGCAGCGGCGGCGGCAGCAGCAACACAAACGGTTAACACTGGTGGCGCTGGCGGTGGCAACATTGTGCTGCTTGCCGCAGAGCCACTGGAACTAAGTGCTGCCGATGCCTTGGCCACAGCAGCAGCAGCAGCGGCAACTGTAACCGATGATGGTGAATTGCGTTCACTTTCGTGGTTAAATGACAGCAATCTGATAAAAGGTATTGTCACCACGACGACAGCAACAGCAACGGGAGCAACAGTTGCAACAGTGCCACATATGAAGCGTGCTGCAACGCTTAAAGCAACGCCAGCATTACCAGCCACAACAGCAGCAGCAAACAGCAATAGCAACATTTGCATTGTCAGCGACATTATTGAAGAGTTGCCGCCAAACAGCAGCAGCAGCAGCAGCAGCAACAACAATAGCGATTTACACGAGCAATCCGTCAGCGAAGCACAGCAATCACCCGCCGTCTACAGCACCACAACGGTGCACAAAGGACCAAGTGGCACCACCACGGTGGTGGAGTACAAGGCGGCAACTAAAGCGAATGTTGCTGCCGTTGCAGCAGCAGCTGTTGCTGCTGGCGCCTACATGCCGCGTACAGCCGGCAACAACAACAACACGAACACATTTGTGCCTGCCGTAACAGCAACTGTTAAGCAGCAGCAACAACAACCGCAGCAGCAGCAGCAGCAGCAGATTTTTGTGAGCAATGGTTCAAGTGTTGCATACAAATCAACGGGCAACACAACCACGCATCATCCGCATAAAAAGTATTTGCGTGAAAAGATGAACGTACACGTAGAACACAACAACAACAACAACAGCAGCAATAACAACAACAATAACAACAATAACAATCATAGTCATGTGGTCGCTTCAACGGTAACTGTTGTCAGTTCTCCTGCTTCCTCGAACAACTCGTCGCTCAGCTCATGTTCGGCAACTGGTTCCGGTTCATCTACAGCTGCTGTCAATGGTGGCAATAGTCCAGTGCCCAAAGCTAGCAACTTTAATGCCGTCTTTGATGCCGTCAACTATGCGCCCAACACCAACAACAACAGCAACAATCACAACAACAACAACATTATCAGCAGCAGCAACACCAAAAACACCAACACCAGCAATACAAACATCAACAACAACATCAACAACAACAACAGCAGCAACGATCTACAGTCCGGTATCACATCGTTGGTGAATGCAACAGCGTTGCCAGCTGGCTACAGTTTTGTCAGTCATTTGGGCAACACTACGCATGTCATGTAAGTCGAGTATACTCTGTTTACGCTGTACCAGAGATGAACTTGCCATCAAAAAACATTACTTTGCATTACTTTTTATTCATCAACGATAGCTAAAACTTTTCGATAGTTTAATCGAATTAAACATTGATTTGACAATCGATATCGATAAATGTCGCATAGAAATTGCAATTTATGTTTATTACTTTTACACTACTGTTCTGTAATTTGACAATCGAAACCCGGCATCGATATATTGCAAAGTTTAACATCGATAATCGATAAATATCGCATAGAAATTACTGTTCTGTATGCCATACTTCTTGAAAAATTAATGGATTTTGCGATTTGTACTTAAGCATATTAGCTAAGATTTGTTAGGGGCAGTTAACGCTAGGTACGAAAGCTAAAGGGTTTTTTAAAAACTTCAAACGAAGGCGATATTTTCTGAACATTGAATAAAATCCATTGTTTCGTGGGGAATAAAAACCACAAGCTTAAATCGAAAGCTAAAAAGCCTAGACTTTAATTCGATGGATCGATGTTTCGATATACAGTGCTGACTGAGTACAGTGACCCCCTCTATATAGAGAACACCCCTAAATAGTGAACACCCAAATTAGTGTGTGTTTCTTACTAATGAAAACGAGTTTTTGAGCTACAAATTTGAATCTCGATATAGTTCACAACAACGTCGATAAAGAGAACAGTTCACTATACCCAGACAGTACTATATTATACTGGGAATCTTTCTCTCACCCTCTATTCCGCGATCTTTCTCTTTCGTCTGTCTGTCTGTATTGTCTGAGCTATGTCTCTCTCTCTCTACCTGCCTGACTGCCTAGCTCTATTTCTCGCATTCTCTCCATTTCTCTCACATGATCGAAAGAGTTGTGTGCAGAAATTTTAATTGTATTCCTTTCTTTTTCATGTATTGGTATTATATTTTTGATCTTTCGGTACACTCTATAGTCTACTTTTTTTTATTTTTTCCCTTTTCATCTGACGCATTATTTTTCTTCCAGTAATTTTATTGCTTTGTACTATTTTCTTTTCCATCTTTTCTCCTCTCCTTTGCTATTTCCTTAACTTGCTTTTCCTATCCCCTCTTTCTCTCTCATCATTAGTTTCTCCTTCATCCTGTTTTTCCAAATGTTTTCCATTCTTTGATTATCGTTCTCATTCTCTTTTTACCACCTTATTCTGAATCACAGGGATGAAAAGTTCCGTGTTTCTTTTTCTTATCCTTCCAATATCGCTCTTTATCTTCCGTTCTATTTTGCTTCTGTTCTTTGGTTATCGTTTTTTTTTTTTGTATATATGCATATATGTATATAAGAGAAAGGACTCTTTCCACCCCTAAATATATATATATTCTATATCTACCTCTTTCTTTTCTCTATTTAAAATTCGCTTTAGCAGTCTGTCTTCCTATATTTCCCTAAATCTTTCTACCCTATTCCCTTTCTATCATTTTCTCTGTCTATATATTGTTCTTATTTTCTGCCTTCCTCTCTATTCTTAATATACCCTCTTCTCTTTCTCCTCCTTTCTTCCCTATTTGCCAAGTACCTTCCATATTCTTCTCCATTTAATTCTTTCTTCTCACCATTCTTACTGCTCTTCTTTCCATAACAAAACTTATCAAGTGTCTCTTTCTTACCACACAGCTCACAACAACAACAACCCGCCAATATTGCCTCACCAGAGACGCCGCCAGGAGCGCCACTTTTGCTTTGCGGTGGCTACTACAGTGCGGTGCCATCTCGAACGGGTGCCTTGCAATTATCGATAACTCCGCCACCGCCGCCGATAACGCCGACAGCAATGCACAATGGCTCGGTTTCTGGTTCCGTATCTGGTTCCGGTTCCGGTTCCGGTTCCGCCTCGAACATTGCCAATTTGCGGAGTCCAAACAGTTATGCCAGCTACGACAATGAGGATTCCCTCAAGGAGTTCGATATGGTTGTGGGAACCACACGAATGCACACGAGCACTCCACAATATCAAACTTTAAGCAAGAACAACAACAACAACAATAACAACAACAACAACAGCAGTAGCAGCAATAACAACAACAATACATCCAGTTATGTTAGCTCCAATGGTGGCAACAACAGCAGCAGCAATAGCAACAACAACAACAACAATAACAACACAAGCAATAGCAACAGCAACAGCAACAACAACACACCACAGAAGCAAAAGCACCCCAACAATGTGCCATACGATCCATTTGTGCATACAAACAATAAGCCGCCATATAGCTTCAGGTAGGACAAGGAGCTTTTAAAAGCTGCAACTTTTTTTCAGAGTATACTAGTTGAGCTTTTAGAATTCATACGGTGTTTTAAAGTAGTGCCAGAAAAAAGCTTACGAAGCAAAGCTTTTAAAGCTACTGAAAGCTCTGTGTAAATAATGCTGTGCATACTATAATAGATTGTAGCGGTAAAACTGTGTATTTAGAATGCTTAAGCCTGCTGAGAGCTATATACACATCGTGCAAAGCAGACAAATGAGCTTAAAGCTTTAGAAGCAGTGCTTTTTAAGTTTTTGAAAGTTGTTTGTCTTTTATGCTTCATATATTTTGTGACTTTGTTTAACAGTTAGGCTGTACTCTAAAATAAAATAAATGTTAATCGTGTAAATAGAAAAGTATTGAGAGCTTTGAGAGCTGTTTAAAGCTTTTCTGGTGGCCTATAATATGTTTAGATTTTGTGTAATATATATACTGATATAAAATTAATTTTTTTATGTATAAAAAAAAAATTAAAAAATAGGAGCTTTTAAATCCACTAAAAGCTTTTGGGTAGCCATCCAATTTTGAATTAAAAAACTTTGATATAAATTCGAAGCACATAGCTGCAAAGCTTTTAAGTGTTTATACGAAACTAAGAAAAACTGATTAACACTTAAAAGCTGCTTAAAGCTTTTGGTAAGGTCAAGCATTAAGTTTTAGCTATACATGAAGTTGTAAGGCTTTGATGGCACAAGAGAAATAAAATTATATATTTCATGCGACTGAAATGTTGACATTTTTAAACGACTTTGAAGCTTAAAGCTCAAAACAAACAAATTTTTAAAAGCATAATCTTTTTATGATAGTTAGACGAAGCTCTGCTCCAAGTAAATGAAATAGAAACATATCGCTTAGTACTTTAAGCTCGAAAACACACAAAAAGTTTTGAAATAATCAAAGATAATTTTAATCTACTTTGCAGTTCCTTGATCTTCATGGCCATTGAGGACTCCAATGAGAAGGCGTTGCCCGTGAAGGAGATTTATGCGTGGATAGTCCAACATTTTCCCTACTTCAAGACGGCGCCCAACGGCTGGAAGAACAGTGTGCGTCACAATCTGTCGCTGAACAAGAGTTTCGTTAAGGTGGAAAAGGCGCCCAACATGGGAAAGGGTTCGCTGTGGCGTGTGGAGCCACAGCAGCGGCAAAATCTCATGCAGGCCCTAAATCGTTCGCCATATTTTCCCAATTCGGCTGTTGATAAGATCAGTCCGATGCTCAAGAGTCCCACGGGCAATGCCAGTGCTAGTTATGATAGTTTGGATGGTTCCAATGTTTCTGTACCTGCAACAAATTCAGCAACAACAACTGGAACAGCATCATCAGCAGCAGCAGCAGCAGCGGCGGCAACAACGCCATCAAAAACCAATGGAGCCATGTCCAATGGTGTCACACAATTGGCAGGCACTGTCAATGGCAATGCAGCGAGCAACAGTAGTGGTGCTGCTGCTAATACCACAATTGGTGGTGCTGTTGGTGTTGGTCACGCCCGCTTTGATCCGAAACTTTTCCCCAATCTGTGTAAAAAGTTTCGCAACATTAGCGAGGAACCATCCCAATCCGCACAGCTGCTTGGCGATGCTCCTGACGATGAACTATCTGGTGGGGATTATGCAATCAACAACAACAAGTACAATACTTATGCAAATCTTAATGGAGCTGTAAATGGCATTGATGGTGTTGGCAACACAACAACAACAACATCAGCGACAACAACACCAACAGCTGCTCCAGTACAGGGTGCCTTCAACTACGAGCGCTTAGCTCGGGACTGCGGAGCGGACAGCATCGATGATGTTCATGCGGCAGCAGCGATGCTCTTCCTTAAACACGGACCAAAGGCCTTCATTGAATCCTTTCAAAATGGGTAGGTTCATATACGTACTGTAAAAAAAGAACGAGACTGTCGGGCTTTCCGACCGTGTAATACCCTCTGACATTCATTTCCAATTATATGAGTTCAAATAGGAGTAAGCGCGGCAAGAACTTAGCATGCACACGTATTTGTATGTCTTTCTCGCTCACACACACATGCTTTCGATTGCTGCAGCAGAGCTCAATGCTATGTGCGCCTGTGCTTAAAATTTACGTTTTTCAATGTATGATTACTTTCTTGATTATGTTCCGATCTTTATGCGATTCTTAGGATCGTTTGATATTGTTTGTCTCTGAGCGAACGTGAAGTTACAAAACCATACGTTAAGAAACATGTGAGCTAGAGGCATGCAAATTTTGAATTTGTTTTGTTTCCTATGGGGGAAGGGTGCGTGGCATCCAAAAAAATGTTCATGACTTTGTCTTTATATTGCAACTGCGAATTTTCATGCCGAAATTAATGACCCTAGGTCATATAGTTACAAAGATTTTCGCTAAAAACAAGTATTTTTTCTGGGGCTTGTCTGGTTTTTTGCTTATTGTGGGAAAAGGGGGCGTGTCATTTACAATAAAATAGATTCATGTGTTGACTGCTTAAATATGTGGTCGATACTGACTTAAATGAAATACTGACTACGATGATTGTTGCTCTAACCATGTCTGAGATCTGTTTGTTCATACGGACAAACAGACGGACATGGCTAAATCGAATCGGCCTGTGATGGTGCAACCTGCCACCCAATATACCCCTCAGACATTATAATAAAATGAAAAGAATTTCCTTTTATAACCAACTCTACTCTTTTTGAACTTTCAGGGCTCCGGTGATAACGAGTTCACCAAGTGAGGATCATACCTACTCGGCGGGTGGCAATAGCAATGCGGATAGCGGCGCTTCCACGCCACGGACCAATGGCAATGGCAATGGCCAGAAGAGTGGCCAACAGACACAGTCTAGTGTTGGCCAGAATGGCGGTGATAGCAATTGTGCTAATTGTGCCAGTTGTGCCAGCTGTAACAGCGATGCAGCCTACGATAGCAGCGAGGAAAAGTGAGTAAACAGCAAACTAACTAACAATACATGGAATTTTTTAATTTATATTTTATAATTGGTTTTATTTCGTAGTCACAACATTACGGCCGAAGAGTTGGCGGATCAGCAGCGACAACGTGATGGTGTCGATGCCTTGTTATCGCTGTCGCGTTCCTCAATTGTTGATTGCGGTTCATCGACAACGCATTATCACAGCAATGGCAGCAGTGGCAGCAGTCACGGTTCACCGCACAAACGCGCCTCCAGTCGCAGTGTCGAGGAGGAGCATCAATTGCAATTGCAGCAACAGCAGCAGCACCAGCAGCAGCAACATCATCACTTGCATCATCAGGATGTGCATCAACATGGACATCATCATCATAATCATCATCAGGGCATCTATACAAATGGCAGTGGCAGTAAAATGGCATTGCTAAGCAGTGCTGCAGCCAATGTGGCAGCTGCAGCAGCACTTGCACAACAACAACAACAACAACAACAATCCCAACCGCTGTATGAGGAACTCTATAGCACGCCGCCAATAACTGGCAGCAATAGTAGCAACCACAACAACAACAACAACAACACCTCCAGTTTATATGTGCAGACCATAACGGCTAACAGTGGCAACAACAGCAATCAGCCGATGTTGCAGCAACATCTCAGTGCGGCAATGGTTAATGCCGTTGCGGCCAAAAGCAAAGTGAAGCCAGTGCGAGCACTGCGCACCAAGATTATGAAGCGAAAAGCCGCCTGGATGCGGTGAATGTGGTGCAAGTCTGGCAACAGAACAACCGAATAACCAACGTTAACACGTCTGTCTGTCTGTCCGTCTGTCTGTCTGACCAACTGGCACACACACGCACTAACACACACATACCCGGTTATGGTTAAAACACTGTCCCAGCATTACCATCCCGCTCGCACCAGTTAGTCGGGGTCAGTCTGTTGTCTCTTTCTAAATCAAATTTGCTAAGTTCTTTGCCCACAAATTTCTAACAATTTTATTATATTTTTAACTCAAATTTTTTTGTGTTTTTGTTATCGAGCGGCGTTAATTTTTTTTTTGCTTTATTTCATATCTACTATATATTTACCGATTACTATAAATATTATTTTTATAAATATTATTATTTTAATACACTTTTTTTTGCGTAGTCTTAATTTAAGGTATTAGTTTTTATTGGACTTTATGGCAATTGTTATTTGCCCGTTATTTGTTGGCCATTATACATACATACATATATATATCTTATTATTATAATTATAATTTTTTTTTCTTCCAATTAGTTGCAATTTTCTTTGTTAGCTTTTAATTCCAAAATTTTGTGTATATTTTATTTAATTTGGAAATATTTTAAACAATTTTTAAAAACTCGCTTTAATACACACAGACTAACCAATGTCCTACGGTGCTGAGCTGGGCACGAATTGTAGCTTAAATTGTTTAAACAAATTCATATGCAAGACATGTCTGAGAGATAGATAGATAGTTGGAAAGAGTTAGCGCTAGTGAGCAAAGAGCGAGAAGGAGCAAGCAAATCGTGTATATCAAATGAAACAAATTTGTGCTAAGCAAAATCAAAGAAATGCAAAAAAACAAAACAAAAAAAAACTGTAAACACAAAACGAAAACAAAACAAAAACAAAAAATGTTTTTAAAGAAAGAAAATTAATAGAAAAACACAATACGAACTGCGAAACAACAATTGTTTAGATATAATGAACATTTGATTTGTTTCATTGCTGTGAGCAAAAGTTTTATACACAAACCACATAGACAAGCTTGTAAACATATACAGACAAATATATATATATATATACATACTATATATATGTATATATAGTTGTATTAAGTACTAAACACAAACATTTAGCGCCTTATTATTGAGTCCTTAGCAAAAGAAAAGAAAAACTAAAAGAAATGCAGTGCAAAATGCTGTTAAAACTTGAATTGTTTAAAATATCTGCTACATGTTATATATATACGTATATATATATATATATAAAAACTACTTTATGAATATTATGAATATGGTTATTATGTTATATGATTAAACTAAGTGCTAACTAAATCAACCAAAACACAGGCCAATCAAGCAAAATTAGCATAGCAATCCGAATACCCAAAAACCTTATAAAGAGAACACAACCAACAAGCGACACTCAAGTAAATGTTAAATCAAAGATACTTTTAGATTGTAAACAACAACAAAAAAAAACAAAAAACAAAAACAATAACAAAACAAACCACAAACACACAACTAACAAATTAGTTTATTAGGCATTAAAAACTATGTAGTTTAAAAAAACTTGTTTGCATATTTTTGTTAACAATTTGTTTGTTTCCTGGCTTTCAATGAGCAATACACAAAACACAACACACAATACCAATTATAATTTTGTTTTTAGTTTTAAGTTTTTATTTAAGCTTAACAACTTTATCATTATTCGTTTTGTGGACTCAAAAGAGAAAAACTTGTTGAACAAAACATTAAAATTAATCTAATTACAAAAAATAATAAATGAGAGAAACGAGAAAATCTTAGTTAAAATTAACTCACTTGTGTACATACCGAAGGAAGCGAACTCCTATTGGAATTATGCAGCACTTACACATACCCTACACAAACACACACACACAAGTGTATACACTTCAAGTACCTTTTTAGCAAAAGAAAACAAAAAAAAGCATTAAAGTAATTTATATATACATATGAAACATGTTTTGCGAGCTGAGAAACTATATGCCAGTTGTTAAATTAAATTGAAAAGAAAAACAAAAACAAAAATTACCTTAAATGCATAATTAAATTAAAATGTTAAACGTTTGCTTTTGTTTGTTTAAACATTAAATACTTATAGGTCAGAATATATATTGTATGGTATATATGAAGGAGTTTCAGTAGCTTTACAAATGCGAACGCCTTTTTTTAACAATGACATCAGCAAACAAATACGATAATACTACTAAGCAAACCTATACTATATTTAAGCACATACATATATAAAAAATATATATATATGTATTGTTATATAGCCTAAACAAGCGCAATCTGTCTATTTGTGAAAGTCCCCCGATCCTTAAATTACCCCCACTACACACACAACAAAACACACTATACCCCTTAATTACCTAATGTTAAATCAATATTATGACATACGGTTTTGATAACAATCAGTTTGTTAATGTTTATCTTTCTTTTATATATAGCTTATAATTTCTTTGCGTACCAAATACACACAAAATGTGATTTCTTTTCACTTGAGTTTGATTTTTTTCACAACTGAATATAATTTTTGTTTCCTATTGTTCCTATTCTAACATAATTATTACCTAGCTAGAATAATCAAATGTTTTTTTAACACGAACTTAGTTATAGAGCGAACCAGATAAGAATGTTTCAATTTCGGTATGATAAACTTGTCCGATTTATGTGCTATAATGGGTTTGGGAAATTTCGAATTGAAAGTTTTCCAATTTCACCACAAATTCTACGGCCGTTCATTCCAGTACTATATGTGTCATATATACATCGTCACAATAAGTATCTAAGAGTTATAGCATTATAAACAGCTCTGCAAGGGGATCAAAACTAAATGTAACAACGCTAAAAATCAACAACTTTAAAAATCTAGTATTCAAAACTAAAAATATGAGTTATCTGTTCATCCAAGGGACTACACACCAAGTTAAGAGCAATGTATGTTAAATACGGAAAGTGCCTGTATAAAATTTACTACATACATATATATATGTATATATATATTTTTTTTTTATCTTTAACGCATATTGTTTGACAAGAAGTGTGGCAACAGTGCGCTGTATTGTATGTATTGGCGCTGTTGTCGCTTTGCAGCAGACAGAGCTGATCGTTTGCTTAGAAACGTACATATTTTGTTAAAGTGTTAGCTTAAAGCCCCCTCCAAATGTTAGTTGAATATGTTATAACGCCTCGGCTTGTTGCTTAGCAAATATAATAAATAAAAAAAAACCGTATAATTACCCATAAAAACCAATACACTTACAGGGTATCGAAAACATGTCCATGATGAAAAAAGGAAACAAATTAAAAACAAATAACAATAAAGCCGTAAACATGTCGAAAGTCTGATTTGTAAATTATATTTTCACACTTTGGACTTTTGAATCATTGATATATCTACCATATAAAATTTATATAGCATATATCTAGAGATGTGTATATGTATCTGTTTGCCCTCCAAGGTTTCAACTAGCGCCTGTTTTTATGTCTAAACCTGTACCAAACAAAATAAACAACAAAATCAAACAAACAAACACACGAACAACTATGAAATATAAGTATCTAATGATAATATATACATACATACATACATATACTACTATATAATGATTGAAAAGAGTTGCCCTATATTTTTTAGAGCAATATTTTTCTACTTTTCAAAGAGCAACCAAAATGTAAACCGAAACTTTTCGATTTTTTTTTGTGGCTGGTACAAAAGTTAAACAATATTAATACATAATAATAATGATAATAGAGAACAAAGATAATGATAATGATAAAGATAAAGATAAAGATAAAGATAAAGATACAAGTGTATTAACTGACATGCTGTAGGACTGATTTCGGGCTTGAAGATCTGATTAAAGATAAATTATGTAGTTTGTCTATTGGATATATTAATGAAACACCCAGAATACACACACAATTTTGTTAAGGATTGCCTCTTGAATAGCTAAACCGATATGTATATACCATATACATACATAGACATAAACATATACATATACATATGTATATAATACATAACAACACATACACATAAACACAAGTATATAGCATTAATATTACATTAAAACCCAAAACTGAACAAATCTAAACCATGTTACGAGTAGAGTGCAATAAAAACAAAGGAATCTAAAATTTATCGTCATTTTATTCCTATGATTAATTCCACATTATTTGGTAGAATTGGGAAACTATCGATATTTTCGATGTTCTAAGAACAATACTTGATACTATCGATAGTCTCGTTTTTTATTCATTATTTTACACTACAGTTCAGATGTTTTTATCTACCGATAGTAATGAAAAACTATCGACGGTGGCGCAGAAAAGTGAAATACGTTACCTCGATAGTTTCCCATCTTTATTGTGTAAAGTAGATTGATCGAAATAAAGCTATTTCATTGCAATTTAATTTATACAAGCAAAAAGCTATAAAGTTTTATTATATTCCATTAGCTATAAATCTAGCTGTTTTCTTAAAATTTAGTTCACCAATTTTGTCCATTTGCCCACAGTTGAACTTTTCATTTTAACTCATTGAAGCTCAAAGGATATTTCGTTGAGTTTAGCTTATACATCTACCATGATTTACACTGGCTTACTATAGTTAGCTATAGTTGTGCTATCTGTCACTAGATAGCGCTGCGTACTGAAACACTGAACCATAGATGGCGTTGAACGGCAAAAGTAAGTAACGAACGAATGTTTACAGTGACTGTTAAAGGTAAGCTAACTTTAAGTACGTAATTTTTCCAAGCAGATAAATGTACAAAACTAAATTATGCTTTATTAAGGCATGCAAGTTGAAATATAGTTTCTAACATCCCTGAAATCGGTTCGTTCATACGGAGAGAAAGACAAATAGACACACAAGGCTAATATACCTTTGGTAGACGGTATAGCAAGTTATGCTGCTTCTATTTACGAAGCTCTCTAATAAAAAGGCTGTGTGGGATTTTGGTTTAAATACAGTATATTCGTCTTTATTGAATTTGTGATCTGTGCGTTCATACGGACAGACAGACAAATCGACGCACATGGCTTGAGAGAGGGTATAACAAACTATACCAGTACCAATTTACGAAGTTCTCTATTAAAAAGGCAGTGTGGAATTTTGGTTTGAATACAGTATATTCGTCTTTATTGAATTTGATTTCTCTGTTCAGTTTTACATGCTATATAAACTATTTATTATTATTAATTTTATTTATATATATAGATTTATTTTTGAAGTATTTGCATTATCATATTTATTATTATAATTATTTCCATTTTCATAATTGTTTGTTTATTTTTTCTTTTTTTATTTATTTATTTGTGGTATTTGTATTTGTTGTTGTTTTTTTTTTGTTTTGCTTCTTCGGTAAATGTTGGAAAATCTTTGAAAAATTTTCGCTTTTTCGAATGGAAATGTTAATTTACACATTAATACAATGTAGTGTTACATATTCATGTGTATGTAAGTATGTATGTATGTACGTATATATATAAAAAACAGATTCTTAAATTAACAAAAAAAAGGGATTGTATTTCTTTTTGTTTGTTTATGAATATTTTTTAATGTATAATTGCTTGCAACAAGAAAATGCTACAAAAAAAAATATTGTTGCTTTTTTTTGTTTGAAATACTTTACTTTGTTTAATTACGTAATGAATTGTTTTTATTTTTGTTTTTGCTTTATTGTTGCTTAATTTTTAAAAATTGTTTTCGAGTCAAGAGTTTAGCCGAAAAGTGTCGAGTGCTTAAGTTTAGGCCACTAATTTAAGTTTTTCCACGTGTATATATATATATAATTTTTGATATTTCTGCTGCATTAAATATATATAATAATAATAATATTTATATATATGTATTTGTTTAATTGGGCACATTTGCTTAATAATTTCATGTTGTTTGCTTTGTAATTATTTTTTAAATTTGTTTTGCTGGGCGGATTTGAAACTGAAAACGGTGTATTGGTTTGGTATTATTTTGGTATTTTTGCTTTTTGTCTGTTTGTATTTTTGTTTTTGTTGTTGTTGTTAATTTGTAATGTCGTATCTGTTATGTTTGATAACTTAAGAGATTTCGCTAGTTGTCTTGTCTGTATTTACTCGAATTTGGTTTCTCGTGTACCCAGTGGAGTTCAGTGCTGAATTGTTGCCAGACTTGTCAGTTCTATGTACGATGCTGTTTGAAATCTTTCGTTTGATATTCAGAAATTAGCCTGACTTTGCAGCACTGTTACTGCAGTGTCTACAGACAAAGTTTCAAGTAAAACTTTTGAGTTTTAGCCTGACATTTCAGTAGAGATTTCGCAAAGCGATTGACAGCGATTTGTGATTTGTTCAAGCTGCCATTTGCCACTGGGTGCTTTATACAAATTTGGGCATATGTGTGTGTATGCATGTATGTTTTGTAATGTTACTGTAACTGCAGTTTTGTAAATCTATAATACTATATATATGTATGTATGTATATGCACTCGTACACGTACATATTTTTTTTGGTATTTTAACGCCACGCAATATCATTATTATTATATAATATAAATGTTGATATGGTCTGTTTTGTTTTTTAAGATGTGAACGTTTTTTATTTTATGTTTATTTTGTTTTTATTATTTCTAATATTTTTTTTTGTTTTTAGCTTCTTTTCAGTTATTAGTTTATGTACACGTTTTCTTCTTGAAATTCTTTAACATGGCATTATGGAAAAATTTCCATTTTTCAATACTCATTTTCTGGTTTATTGTTTGTATTTTGCTCAGTGTGTGTAAAGAAGTGTAAGTGTTTGTGTGTGAGTGTATAAGACTGTATATCACCGTGGGCTTAAATTCATTTCTATTCATACAGATATATATTGTATATATATGTATTTCTGCTACAAACTTGAGCTTTGTTTTTTTAAAAAAAAGTTTATTTTATTTTGGTTTTTATTTTTTACCATTTTAGCAAATTTCGTCGGTTTTTCGTGTAGAATTGGAAGGATAATTTTCTTATGCAGTGTTTTTTTTTTGTTTTTTTTTGTTTGGTTTTGTTTTGTATTTGATTTTGTTTACGTTTGTCTACATTCGCATATGTTTCATATTTACAATTATATTTAGCTTTAAGTTTAAGATACATTGCATATGTAAATATATGTGTATATATATTTTGATTTTATATTATATTATTATTATAATTATTTTCAAGTGTCTCTATAGTAATTTTAAAATTAATTACGTATAATTTTTCATTTTGCTTTTGCTGTATTTATGGGTTATCAAACAATATCGATTTCGATATCGATATTGTATTTGTGTATGTTTGTTTTACTTTCGATAAATACATTTGAATGCTACTTGGTTCTATGCAAAAAATTTCACTGCCTACTTGACTAGTTTGCTAAGTATGTAAGAGAGTCGTCGGCACATCCAGGGCACTGCCGTCCTTACTCCTGCAGCGTAAACGGTCGTGTGCTTTCGGCTTGTGTCTCGTGTCCGTCCGTGTCTGATGCACATAAAATGTTCGGCACGCATGCTAAACAGACACGACGTACGAGCCGAAGCAGCATTGCCGAAATCACACAACCGTTTGCGCTGTACATGTGACGGCAGCGCCCTCTGCCGACCACTGCTCTAATACACCCAGCTTTTTATGATATATCTGAACGTATGCGAGAGTTCTACGAGTTAGAAAATACTCGAATATGTTCTGAAATTTCATAGTTTTGCTGGGCGTGGCTAATCTGTATCTATTTTTTTTTTTTATATCTGTATCTGTATCTGTAAACTGTAAGTGTATATGTAGCTTTATCGCCTAAGCTTAGCTGCAACATTCTTTATGTAACTGTTTATTGTTATTTTAACTTGGCTAGCACCGCATATAATTTATTTATTTATATTCTTTTTTATATAATTGCTATATATGTTTTGCTGTGCATGAGGGTGTGTGTGTGTGTGTGTTGGTATATATTTCTGATATATCATTTTTGAGCCCGCACAAATTTCGATTCCTTGGCGCGTCTGTATGTCTGTGTGTGTCTGAGTGTGTATTGGGAAAATATTTTGGATATTTTAAAATAGATTGCGAGTACTGTAGTTCCTCTGCTGTCGCCTCTTGAGTGTTGTGGGAAGTTGGGATTAGGGGCACAACAGAATTTGAAATGATAAGGCCCTAGATTATATGGTGGATTTGTGGTAGTGGTGTTAAATTAAAAAGGGTTTTCGATGGGTTTTTTTTTTCGTTTAAGAAAACATTTTTATTTGATAAAGTTTCATTTATGTTCATGTATTATTGGTATGTTTTTGTTTGTTTTTCGTTTTTGTTTCTCAGTTTTATATATATAGCGTAATTACAATAATAATCATAATAATCATAATAATAATAATAATAATAAAAAAATTGTTCATAATTGTTACAATACGAAAAAAAATGTAGTCGCTTTAGAAAATAATTATAACTATCATTATCATTATCATTTTTTGATGTGTGGTTTCGTCTTCAATTCAACTTTAAACATATTTCATATTAAGTATTAATATTATTTTATTTTATTTTTTATATATATTGTATATATATGTATATATATATACACATTTGTATGTGTTTGTGTGTGTTATTCATAAATATTTATTTAATTATACTCGTAATTATTATTTAGCTAAAGCGTATGAAAATGCAAAGTATTTAACACGTTTAATTTAAAAACTAAAAAAAAAAAAACATATATATACGTGTATTTAAATTAAATATAAAATAGTTTTTCAACAAATTTGTTTTCGCATATTTCCGTAAATTTTTTCCTTTCTTTTCTTTGAATAATTTATTTTGTTTGAAATATTTTTGTAATAATTTTGTTTTTTTGTTTTTTTTTTTTTTTCATGTTGAAGACGCAAATTGTATTTTTAGGTATTGAAATGTGTTTGGTATATGTATTTTTATTTTTGTATAATTTTTAAATTTAGTTTTAATTGTATTTATTTATTCAATAATAACGCGGCAAAGTTTTGGGGCCTATGCAAAAATGTTTTATCATTATGAATTTATTTTTATTTTTATTTTTTTTTTTTTGGTTTTATGCCATTTTGCAAGATTTTTAATTTAGCTTAAAGTTTAGCCTAGCGAAAAAAATTGTGTATTTAATGTTTAAAAATTGTTGTGTTGGTTTTTTTTTCATTATCGATAGGAAAACAGTGTGTGTGTAATTGTTTTTTGTTTTTTATCTTTTTGCGTTTACGTTTTAAACTTAACTGCTAGGCAAAAAAATTGGCTCACTTAAATGTTAATATTTTGTTTTTCTTTTTCGTTTATTATTAATATAATTATTATTTTATTTGTGAATTTTCTTTAGTACGATATGCGGTTCTGTTTTTTGCATTAAAAAAAAAAAAATTATGCTATTTGTAACGCAAATTTTAAAGTACTGTTTTGCTTAATAATTATATGTATATAGTACTATATAATAGGATTATTATAAATAATAATTTAGTGCATTTTGCTATATATTGTTTATAAAGATTACATTGTGTTTTACATAATAATTAATTTGCATTATTTTTAATTTTTTTTTTGTTTTACGTAAATTCAAAATTTACAAAATTTATTGTATTTAGATTTGTTTTTTTTTTTTGTTTGTTTTTTAGTTTTGTTTTTGGGTCAAAAAGAAATCAAGAGTAAAATTGTGTTGCTGTTTTTCTCTTCCATTTTTTTTTAGATATAATTTTAACTATCTTTTACTTTGGGTTCGCCTTTAGTTGTTCAAGTTTTGAGGTGTTTTTTAACGTTTTGTTTTTGTGTTTTTGTTTTGTTTTTTTTGCTGTTTTTTGTTATGTATTTGTTTTTGTGTGTATGTGTGTGAGTTGGTGCTGCTTGAGATCAAAAGATAGTTAAAACTTTTAGTTGAAAAAAAAAAAAAAATATATATATATATAAGAAAAAATTGGATGCCTACAATTTGTCTATTTACAGAACGGCATTGAGTTTTGCTTTTTGTTTTAAATCGTATATTTCATATTTATTGTTTTTTTTTTTTCTATGTACACTTAACAATGCAGAAAAAAAATATAATTGTAATAATAATAATAATCATAATAATAATAGTAATAATAATAATAATTGTAAAAATCTACCGCCATTTGCTTACAGTCTTCAAGTCGTAAAGAAATCAAATAAAATCTTTTGCAAAATCTGCGCCTCATCAGATTTGGCTTTTGGTAGAGTTTTTAGGTAGTGTTTTATATTTTCTTGTTTAATATATTTTTCACACAGGCTGGGATTTAGGAGTTTGGGAAGAAGGATGGGGTAAGATTAAGGTTTTTAGGGGGACGGGGTTGGGGAGTTATTGGTTACGTGGCAAGTTTCTGAAGCCAACAATTTAATACTTTTGCGCTGCTGCGCTTCGCATAGCGTCTCTAAACTTTTTAGCTACAACTACAATTATTCAAAAAAAAAAAAAAAAAAAAAAAATTGTTATTTTATATTATTATTATTATTAATATATATATATAGTATATGTATATATATATATATATATATATATATTTTAGAGCTCTACAAACTAGTTATGTCTAAGTGCTATGTATCCATATATACCATATGTGTATTTAGATGTAACTATTGAAACATTTGCTGGGGCCGCTGCCAAACTTAATCACAAGTAAACGTCTTCATTGCACTCGCTTAATAGTTCCACGCAGCTGCTGCTGCTGCTGCTGCTGGCGTCGCTGCTGCTGCTGCTGATGCTGATGTTGCTTGCTGCGCGGCAGCACAGTGCTCTTCACTCTCACCATTGCTGCTGAGCCGGCGTACACGCACCATGCGCAATTTGTCCTCATTGATCACCTTTAGTTGCTTCTCAGCCCCATCATTCTCCAGCTGTTCGCTTTCCTCCTGCTGCTGCTGCTGCTGAAGGGGTTGCTGCTGTAGCTGCTGCTGCTGCTGTTGCTGCTGTTGCTCATCATCGTCATCGTCTTCCTGCTTAATGCGCACCTCGGGCTCCATGAAACGCTGATCAATCTCTAGCTGTGCATGCTCATCATTGTCCGCCTCGTTGCCAGCATCGTTGGCACCCTTGATGCTGTCGCCGCTTTCGTCGCGACTGTAATCGGAGGCCTGCATCACACAGACACCGTTAATGATGCGCTCATTGCTGTCTTGGGCGGCCGCAGCAGCAGCAGCCGCCGCAGCAGCGGCTGCAGCAACAGCGGCAGCAGCCACATTGGGTGTTACAGCACCGGCGGGATTAACCCACTGCGGTGCAGCGGGCTTGCGGCGTGAGCTGCGTGCCGCATTGCTCATGTACGCTGCAGCAGCGGCCAGTGCGGACTTTTGCAGTGCCTTTTCGTACTCGGAGACGGGTGTGTTTTCGGGTTCGTGTCCACCTTCGATAGACTCATTATCGCTCATATTGTGACCGCTGGCATCTAGCTCCATATCATCCTGATAGTCATCGCTGCGTTCACGCTTCAGTGTCGGCATCGACAGGTCCAAGCCGCTCATTTGCTCCTTGAAGGCTTGATTCAATGCCTGCAGCTCATCACCGCCAGCGGCACCAACTGCAGCGGCAGCAGCAGCGGCTGCACCAGCTGCTGCGGCAGCACCCGGTATGCCGGCCAAACTGCGACCGAGCAGAGCGGCAGCAGCAAAGTACGGTGGGTATGGAATGGGCGCACCACTTAGGCCCATGCGTTCCTTGTGCAGCTCGACGAGACGCTGCTGCAGCAGTATGCGAAACTGGACGGGATCAAAGGGTGTGGCATTTGTATTCTCACGACTGGGTATCGGATTATCCTGACCGGGCTGGCCGTGGGGCACCTGTTGCTTCAAGCGCATGCGATGATTGTGGAACCAATTGGTAATGGTGCGTGTGGCCAAACTCAGCTCATTGGCCAGAAACTCAATGGTGCCCACATTTGGATACGGATCGAGTGCGAAGGCCAAGCGTAATGCTTCCTTTTGCTCCTCGGAGAAGAGCACACGCTGTTTCTTGCTGGGCGGTGCACCGCCCACCGATGAGCCCACCGAACCCGGACCCGGACTGCTGGTATAGAAATCGTTAGTATCATTGCTCGACGTATCGCTGCTGTTGTCCTGCTGATTTGGCCCGGTGCTGCGTCGTCGTTTACTCGCCTCCCGCCGCTCATTCTTCAGCAGCTGCAGCCGCTCCACATTGTTGGCATCGCTGAGCCACAGTTGCATGCGTATGAACGGCTCGCGTCCCTTGATCGAGAGCATGTGCCAGGGCTTGGGTTTGCTCAGCAGTTCCGAAACGGAGCCCTGGGACAATCCCAGCACCGCCTCGCCAAAGATCTTCTGGCCAATGTTGTTGGCCAGCAGGGCTTCCTTGATCTTGGTGGTAATGTCGTGTGTGTCCAGATCCTGGGTTAAGGCAGCCATCTCATAAACGGTCGGCGACATATGCTGATGCAGACTGCGCATGGCATTTGGTGCATGTGAGCCAACGTGCACTGGCATCATCATTGGTTTCTTTTCACCGCTTACGGGTGTTGCCACACCGCCAACCACTGTGGCACTGCCACTGGACTGGCCACTGGGCGTACTGGCTGCTGGCAAACTGATTGCATGCTGTGGCGGCAAGCCGGGTGAAGTGAGCAACATGTTCTGATGATGCAACAATTGTGCGGCTTGTTGTTGCGCCACCGCTGCTTGCTGTTGCTGCTGTTGCACCGCCTGCTGCTGCTGCTGTTGTTGCTGTTGATTCTGCTGTGCCTGCTGCACGGCCGCTGCTTGGGCGGCAGCAGCCTGTTGCTGTTGTTGCATTGCCGCTGACATGGCGGCAGCTGCCTGCATTTGCTGCATTATGTGTTGCGCCTGTGCCGGCTCCTGCAGCTTCAGTTCATTCATCATCTTTTGCATGGGCAGTGTGGCCTGCATCTTGTTGGCCAGTCCCTGTGGCATCTGTGGACTGCCGCTGTAGCTGCCGGTGCGCATCAGTTTCTCCGGTGCAATCTTATACTGACTGGCCACCAGTTTGTGCACCGCATTCTCATCCTCCAGGAACATTTTCATGCGTATGAACGGTTCGCGTCCCTTTTGGGTGAGCATATGCCAGGGCTTGGGGCGTGCCAGTAAATCAGAGACGGATCCCTGCGACAATCCCAACACTGACTCACCAAACAGACGCTGCGAGATGCTGTACTGGGAGAGGGCTTCCTTAACGCGTCGCACAATATCCTCGGTGTTCAGATTGTTGAACATATCGAATTGCTGCTGGGTTATCGGTGGCAGTACCGCTTTGGTGGGTCGCTGCGGCTGCGAGTGATGCGGCGTCACCGGTGGCTGTGTGATCAACGAATTGGTAATGGACGCCATGCGTTGCAAGGGACTCGCCGTGGCTGCAAACTCCTCACCCTGACTGCTCAATGCTGGTGGCAATATGGAGTTGCTCAATGGACTTGGCGCTGCTGAATTGTTGCCACTAACGGCACCAACACCAACAATGGTTGCTCCACCACCACCATTCGGATTGCTGCTGTTCGCTGACGCTGCTGGCGGTGCAGGTGGTGCCGGCGGTGCGGGTGTATTGCCGCCATCGGATTTGCGGGCATGTGGCAATGCGGCAAAGCTGCGCTCATCATCGCCACCAACACCACCACCAACAGCACCACGTTCACCATCCTTGCTGCTGCTGCTGCCGCTGTGCTGATCCAGCGACGATCGCTGGCCATTCAACTTGATGTCCTTGCCGGCCAGCGACAGATCCTGTGCCCCATTCAACACCTGCTGCTGCAGTGCCATCAAACTGGAAAAGTTGGGGAAATTGGCTTGGGCCTGCTGCTGCTGATGTTGCTGCAATTTGGCGATTTCACGCTCGAACGCATGACGCATATTCTCATCGGCGGCCATGGCGGCGGGGAATGGATTTGCAGCTGCCCCAGGCATGCCGGTGGCGCCACCAAAGAACGGTGACAACAAAAAGCTGCAAAGACACGAGAATTGCAATTAAGTACTTTCAATCTTCAATTGAAACACCTCAATTTCTTTTTTAAAGATTTGATTTTTCTTTTTGAGACTTATCGATATTATATACACTACACCGATTAATAATCGATAACGTTTAAAATTTCTGATACTATTAAAATTTGTTTAAAAAACGATGTATCGAATTAATCGATAAGCGATATGCTTTATGTTTACATGAAATTGTGCTCTAATTTAAATTAGTTTGTACGCTTCAATTAGAATCAAAGTTAATTAACTATTCATCGATTTTCTGCTACGAAATTGATCGTTTATCGATATTGCACCGATTAATAATCGATACAGTTTCTTTATATTTTCAGAAATACCGTTCAACTGATAACTGATACAGCGAAGCCACAATTTAAGCTTATTTAAAGAAATTGATAAACGACATTAATCGGTAAGCAAAACGATAACCGATAGGCTTTGTAGTTTTGCAAAGTTCGTAGTCTAATTTTCAAACAAGTATTTTAAATTAAAATAAAAGTAAATGAACTGATTTCTATAGAAATCTGAATGTGTTGTAAATATCGCCGATAAACGATACAATAACCGATTTCTATCGGAGCACGATTTTCTTTAAGTAACTCTAAAGTTAACTGCTAAATGTTTTGTATTGAAGTCACTGCTAAACCGTTGTGTAACCGATTGAACCGTTTTACTGCTTAGCCCCCTTGACTAACCGATTCGCCCGTTTCACTCACCTTGGAAAGGCTGCTTCACGCGGTGTACGCGCCATCAGCTCCTGATACAGACGCGCCATTTTGTCCTGTGCCAAATCCTCGTGACGCAATCGCTGCTGTTGCTCACGCTGCTCACGTTGCTGCTGTTGCTGATGGACGGCAGCAGCAACCGCTTCACGTTGCTCGCGTTGTGCGTGCTCTGACACATGCAGTTGTTGCTGTTGCTGTTGTTGTTGCTGCTGCTGCTGTTGCTGCTGCTGCTGCTGTTGTTGCTTCAACTGTTGATCGGTCTTGTAGAATGGTGAAGTGCAACTTTGATGCGGTGATTTGCTATCCTCATTGCTGTGCGTATCATCGGTGGCAAGATGACGACGTTGATGCTCCTGCTGATGTTGCTGTTGTTGGTGTTGGGCGGCAACTGCGTTGCTCTTCAACAGCGACGATGCCTCGCTGATAATGTGGGCTATGCGATCCTCAGACATGGAATCATCGCCTCCAGGGCCACGACCAGCATATTGTGGCAGTCCAGAATCTACAGAGATAGAGAGGCAGAGAGGTGGCATAAGTTGAATGTATGATATGTATATGTATGTCTGTATATTGATTGTAAAGTGGCATCGCCCATTAAACGTTATAAAAGTTTATGTGTGCATTCGGTTTTTGCTCATTTATTGAAGTCCAATTGATAGCGAGCCAAACCAATCTCTCAGAGCTCAGAGCTCGACGTGTGTTAAAGCCAAGTTTGAACAGTGTATGTGCAGTGCCAAGACTTGGCCCTGGCCCAAGAGCCAATTAAGCCATAAAGCGTTCAAAAAGCCAGCGCAAATTTGTGGCCATAAAGCGCGGCACAGCATTTGAAAGAGCAATGTTGATGCACTTTTCCATTTCAAACCATTTCTACACTGCGCAAAACAAAAACAAGTTCAAATTCAATTCAAAATTTCCATACAAAATTCAATTGAATTCATTTTCGTCCTTAATTTAAATTAATTAATTTTCTTGCGCTGCTTACAAAATTGTGTTCAACATTTTGTGCTGCATTATGAGTTGCCGGATTTCCCCCAATACCCAAGCCCCAAGCCCCAAGCACTATTCCCATTTTTCCCTTGCCACAGCTCAATTATATCACCATTTGATTTTCAATCAACAAAACGGTGACCGCAAACAAAGCGAACCGCGAACCACAGCAACAACATCAATGCACCGCGTTCATGTTCAACAAAATAATATACAAAAAAAATATACAGAAATATATATTTTTGTAAAAAATTAAAAAAAAAAAAACGAATTGCAACGAAAGCACTCAAAAACAGTACGACTGACAAATACCCTGAGTTGAAATTAATAAAAGCAACTGCTATGACGTCATTGTTCGTTGCAACGGAACGGCAAACGCTGTAAAATTTATCTCCCTCGTTTTGGCTTTAAATTCTATGAAATTTTGATAGCACACTTCGATTTCTAAATAGTTTTATAATAGCTTCAAGTCCTACCTAGCCTTTTTTAGCTATAACTGCGCTCAAAGCCAGAAAATTTATAAAAAAAAAGAGCCAAAAATATGGATGAATGTTGTGCCCCTTCAAATAGTTCAATGCAATGTGGTGCGCTAATTTGGCACGCGCCATGGCATCAAAATGGGAAGCTGCTGATGTGGGGCTAGTGGCATGTGGCATGGGGCAAATGCTCATCGAAGCATGGCTGGCCAACGGCCAGTTGGTTACGCGAGGCGAATGAATAAATGAATGTGAATTCAATTGCAATTGAAAGAGTACAAAACCAAAATAAAATACAAAAAAAAATATTCTACGATTTGCAAAATTCTTTGCAAAAATTCAATTGGAAACTTTTGTTTGGGGAGTAAGGATCATGTTCCACTCGTTAAATGTCGCTGAAAGCAAAAGCGAAAAATGCAAACAAACATTTTCGACTGCTAAATTGTTAAATAATCGCACAAGTGGCATAGAAGTGCTGCTGCTGCCACTCCTACCACCTTTATTTTGTGTGAGTGTGTGTTATGGCATGTTTGTGGTTTTGGCAACATCAATCAGTCAGTGTTAGTTGTGGGTGGGGGAGGCGGTGGCAGCAGCGAAACGAAATAACTGAAAATCGCTTTACAATTGCCAAAAGCATAATCGATGCCCCAAAGGAACAAACACTTGTCCACACAGCTCGAGAGAGCGAAAGAGTGAGAGCGAGAGAGAGCGAGAGAGAGCGGGTGCACAGGAAACGGAAATCAACACATGAATGACAAATGTTTGGTCATCTCTGTGCCAATTGAAGCGAGCGAGATTTTGAATCGAAATACAATAAAGCCAAAAAAAGCCAAATGGTGTCCACTCGAAGCACACTGAACTGAGTCCAAACAAAAGGCGATAAAGGGGCCATCAACTACAATAGATCTGGTAACTGCTAGCTCGTAACTCGTAACTCGTTGCTTCTGACCACAAAACCACACTTGCCACACATGCCACACATCCTGTGTGTTTGTGGCCAGCATTTTGGATTATACAGTTTTTCATCTTTTGCTTTTTTATTCACTTTTCGTAGCGCTACTTTTGCTTCAAATGATTTTTTCAATTTTTTCATCGTCGTCGTCGTCGCTTCATTTGGGGATTACAAAGTGTTTTTGTGTTATAAAGTCGAAGATGACATTGATGACACCTGGCTGACCCCACGCCGTAGCCGGGGTCAGCACGAACATAGGACATAGACACAGACAGCTTAAGCGCTCTTTAGCCGTAGACATAGAGACACTACGGCACTGGAACTAAAATTTAATTTTTGGTAGGAGTTACTTTCCATTTTCATTTCAATTTTTATTTCTAGGTTTTTTTTTTTTTTTTTTTTGTTTTGAAGTCAGGGCAATGCACTGTCAACTGTCACACATAAACTCAGCAATCAATAAGCAGACGGGCATTTAACCAAAAGCTTCAGAGCTTAAAGCTTTGGTCTGTCTAGCAGCTTAAAGTTGTTGAAAAATCGTTGCACTTAAGACATTTATTGAAGTAAACTTAAAAGGGAGAAACTTGGAATTAAACTAAGTAATATATCTAGAATTTTAATAAAATATTTTAAGCCTTTAGACCTTAATAGCAAACATTTAAGGGGTGAGTTTGGTTCAGATATCTTATAGTATTAATAATTTTTCTACGTTTTTCGAATCAGCTGATCTACGTTCAGCATTGACGCACCTGCGTACCAAATTTGCTAGCTCTAGCTCTTCTTGAGTCTTAGATCTATATACATAGATATATATGTATATACATATCTGTTCATAGAGAGGAATGGACATGCGGACTATATCGATGTAATGTAATATTTGTTTTTAAGGCAATATTGTCTAAGAAACTAGTGCGTTAAATACTCAAAGCATACCAAGCAGTGTTGTAAAACTGTTGTACAATTTTAGTGACCATAGAAACTTTTGAAAAATAAGCAGCTAACTAACCAACTAACTAAACTATACCAGAAATGCAACCTGTTAAGTTCTAAGTTCCCAAATCATAAGCCTGTTTAGCATAAGTTCAACCTTGCATTTCGATTAGTTGCTATCGATAACTGTACTTGCTAAATGTAGCTGGCTTTATTTTCTTTTATTTTTTATTTTTGGGGGTTTCAACAGAGCGACAGTTTTTGGCAGACAGACGCGACTTTTAAATAAAGCAATGTCGCTTTTTTCCCTACCCCAAACTAGATCCATTTTATAGCCCCCGCCTGTATATAAAAATATGGATATATTTGTATATTTCCTGTCATTTTTTTTTGTGTGTATATGTTACCGTTAGCCACTTTTTTGTCTGCGCTTTTCATTTATTGTCAGTTGTGTGGATGGGTGTGTGTTTGGGTGTATTGTTTGTAATTTATTAGAGAGGAACATGTTGACCAAATTGTCATTCAAAAGGATTTGGATTTTGTACGTCCGTTAGCTGTTATAAAAATATAGATATGAGCATATCATATCATATCATATATATATATATATATATGTAGTATATATAGAAATTGGTGGGTCTTTGCACCACCTGTGCCACAATTTGCTTGATGAATATTTGCCTTTTATAACAAATCAGACGAAAATTCTTGTCCAGACACGATGAGTGCCATTGCTCTGACCCAGTCCCTATGCACAAACCCCCTCTATTTCCCCCCCCCCAATCATGCTGTTTTCTTTCAGTTTTTCGTATTTTTGTTTTTTGGCTTTTGTGGAGTTTTTCCTGTGGCGCTTTTCCTAATACAATAAATATTTGCCAGCACACAAATATGTAATCATACTTCATGCTGGCAAGAAAAAAACACAGAAAAAAAAAGGGTTTACATTTGTTATGATGGTGATGGTGATGGGCAGTGGCAGATTGGGGTGTGGGGTGTGGGGTTGAGTGGAGTGGGGGTATGGGCGGTTGTGCCGCCACAATTGAACTGCGCATTGAAATTGGCACACGCACGCAATTTGCATTAATTGCAAGAAAAATTTTCTAATTAAAATGCCAGTCAGTTTGTTGTATGTGTGTATCACTCACACCTTACCCCAAATACGCTCTAGAACCCTTTGCTTTTTGGGGGTGTGTATTAGCAAAAGTGTCAATTAAAATGCAGACAAAACTCTCGACACTGAGAGACACCTACTTGAAGGCGCAATGGTTTTCTTCTAACTGAGCGGCAGGCAAACGTAGCATGGCAAATCAAGAGCTATATGTATAGGTATATGTATACATATAAGGTAGGGGATAGAAGCACCCCTCTAGCTATATAGCTGAAGAGTTGAATGCAACATCAAACGGCAATATGCGCCAATTTTTCAATTTCAATTGCAAGTGAAATCAGTTGAAATCATGCAAAGCAGTTAGACTAAGGCTAATAGCAGTGGGTGTGATCACATTTATAGCAAGCAAGAAATATTCAATCGGGCAAGCCAACCGTGTGTAATACCCTCTGACTTTCAGCTTCAATTTTTGGAGTTTAAATAGGAATAAGCGTGTTTCTATGTTTTTCTCGCTCGCACATATGCTTCAGTTTACGCAGCTTGTGTGACGGCAGCACTGCAACAAAGCTTTGTGCTATACACGCCCTTGCTGTAAATTTACGTTTTTCGATGTATGATAACTTTCTTGATTATAATCCGATCTTAATGCGATTTTCGAAATCGATTGATATTATTTGTCTCTAAACGAATACGTAGTTACAATACTATACGTTATGAAATACGAAAGTTATGGGCATACAAAGTTTCAATTTGTTTTGTTTATGTTGGAGGAAGGGAGCGTGGCATCAAAAAAATTATGATGTCTTGGTCTATATATTGCATCTAGCAACCTACATGTTAAAATTTGTGTTCCTAGGTGTTAAGGAGGTACATAATTTTTCCGAGGTATGTCTGGTCGCGTGGCATCAACATTTTATTATTAAAGCGTTTGAGTCTCAAAAGTATTTGTCTCTTATTTTTTTCGGTGTACTATAAAAGAGTTCAAAATTTGTATTCTGATTTATTTTCTTTAATTTTTTTATTATCAACATTTTTATTTTCTTTTTTTCTTTTGCAATTATGACTTTGGAATTTGGCGCAGTTAATTTAACAGGCTTTGTTTTGTTTTGTGTTTTTTGATTATTATTATTTTTGTGTTGTTGTCAAAGTTCATTACAAAGTAATTAGCTGCAGTAACAAACACACAAAGCAAAGAAAAAGGCGAAAATTAAAATAAAGTTAAGGTAGCAACAACAACAACAACAACAAGAATAACAACACGGTGTGCAACATTTTGTGGCAGTGAAAAATGTGCAAGACAAAGTTGGGTTGTGTTTTTTTTGTGGGGCGTGGCATGTCAGCGAAACGTCAATGTGGTATGTATTTGTGCTAAATACCCTGCACCACTGAGCAGCAAACAGTATGCACTGCTCTGCTATGCTTTTTGCTAATATAATTTCAAGAAAATCAAGTTTATTCACACTTTTGCCTGCCTGGAGCATTGTGTGAATCATTTTCAATAAGTGAAAGATAAATACGAATATATATATTTACTGAGTCATTGGGCCAACAAAATCAAAGATTTATGCCATCAATTTTGCAACACACAAACACAAATATATGTTTAATTTTTTGTTGAATTTAATCGCATTTATAAAAATTGTTCAATGTGCTTTAGCTTGATTTATGTTTATTATTTTGCCTGTCCCACGCAACAATAACAACAAAAACAACAACAAGAGCAACTGCCACGCCCCATTGTTATATGGCCAGCGCATTCCGTTATATTTGCTAGCCAGCACCCCCCCGCGCACCACACACACACACACACCTTTAGCTGCCGCCGCTTCTCTCTCTCTCCTCTTCTGCCTCTCAAATAAAATAAAACATAATGAAATATAATCAAAGCAAATGCTTAAATATGAGGCCAAAAAGCGCAGGAATTGATACGGCCTGTTGGCCACTTAGTTTGTTACATTCCCCCTACCCCCCACACACACACATACACACACACCCCCGCCCACTCCTCTGGCACATATTTCGTTTTATGGCTGGTGACAAATAATTTGTGAAACGGCGGCAAATAAAAGTGCCAGCCTGTCGTTTGGCATTTGGAATGCTTTTGTCTTCTGATTTCTTTTTTTTTCTTACTTCCCGCAACCCTCCACTTCACCTCAACCTACACTGCTTTAGCTGCTCATCTATTCTATTTTGTTTTCATTTTTGATTTCTTTTGTTTTGTTCAGTTTTTGTCGCACTTTTCGTTTCTATTTTGAGCCACGCACTTTTCGCTCGACAAAAAACAACAAAAAAAAAAACAAAAAAAAAGTAGACGATGTCTGCTAAAATTATGTGTTAATATGCTAGTATTATTAGCTGCCATAACGCGTTGGCTCTGACTGTGACTCTGTGAGTTGCACACATTTCTGCGGCACACAAAAATGTATTTGGCATTGCGTATACGCTGTGTATGCACTCTGCTCTATATACGTAGCTTGTATTATGCACTTAAATGCCACTTCCTCGATACGCGCCTACATTTTACGCCCACTGTGTGTGTTTTTTTTGTCAACTCTTAGTATATATCTTTGTACAATATATTTTTTTAAATTTTTTTTAGCATTTAGTCTATTGATTGTGTGGGTATTTATTGCGCTGCCAATAAGTTTATTGTAGTGGTTTTTGCTGGCTTTCAACTTTTTACAACTTTTCAATAGTTTTTCCACTCGCTTTGCCCCCTTTTTAATATGCAACAATTGTCGTTAAATGTTGAAAAAGTGCAAAAACTGTGTGTGTGTGTGTGTGTGTGTGTGTGTGTGTGGGAAAAACAAGTAAAATTAATGGAAAAACACAAAACGCGAAAAGTTTTTTGCAGGCTAACCGAAAGCTAAAACACACTACACTGCTACCAATCGTAAGGCAACACTCCCCTGCCCCTACTAAGTTGCTTTTGCTCTCTCTTTCACTCGTTTACTCTCTCTCTCTCTCTCTCTTTGCACCCTCTACTGCTGTGTGTACCGTTAGCTGGGCGTACTTTGTCCACCACAAAGACGACTTCAAACGCTCGGCACGTCAACGTTTTGCATGCCTCGTTGAAGGCAGCAGTTGCACTTTATTGTTGTTGTTGTTGTTGCTATTCTACTTGTTGTTGTTGTTGTTTACATTTAATTCTACTTCTCGTTGTTGTTTTATATTTTGTTTCAAGCCTTTCACAGACCAATTGTCACGGCAGTCGTCGCGTCGCGTTACGTTGCGTCACCCCTCCCACCTCCCATTCGTCTCTCCCAAGTTCATTTGCCTAAACATTTGTATATTTTTTCCATAACCATTTGCCTTATGTTTTTATTTGCCCCCAAACTCATTTGCCGCAAAAAAAAAACACTGGCGCTTTAAACAATTACAATTCAAAAATCATTGACGCGCTCCACACTCAACTTCCACTTGCCGCTCCGACAATGACTTCAAAGTATTGCAAAATTCTTGAAATTATTTATGATTTTCATTCACTACACATATATAGCTAAATGTATGTGTGTCGCTCTGTGTGTGTGTTTGTATTTGCATTATTATGTATAAGTAGTAAGTGCTATTAACAACTAGCGCATTATGGCAATATGTAGAGTCTGATTTTTGTTGCCTACTTCTAGGCGCATATTTGCTTATAATTAACTAGCCTGACAAGTGATAGGCTAGCAGGGTAGAAGCGAAGCTAGGCAGCGGGCTGCACAATTGAATACAATATAAAAAAAAAAACATAGCTCCAGCTACACTATAGGACTGCTCGACTGTTATATGCCCAGTGGCTGCCGCTGCTGAGTTAAAATCAAAAATAGGTGTTTGGAAAACTACATTTTGCCTAAAACTTGTGTGTTTTTGTTCCAGAAAAGTGCTGAAATTTTCAAAATTTACACTTTACTTTTCTTAGCTAAAAGTGGGCGTGGCAAGTATATATTCTTGTTGAAATTGGCATACAAAGTGCAGTCTATTGTGAGGCTTTAGTAACTGGGCTACACACAGAAAAAAGGCACAAAGAGTTGGGGCAAAATGTGGTGGCAAATTGCAACGACTGTGTTGCACATACACACACACACACACACACACACGCATACATGCATAAATATATAAACAGTTAGTTTAGCTGCCATGAGTAATCGTCATAAATTAATTGTCAACATTTGCATGCACTTAGAATCAAACACACACACACAGACATGTACAGTGGCAGTCACATGTGCACATTGGACAAACAGTGGAAAGCACAGAAAACTTTGATTAACTTTTCCTAGCCACAATGTGTATAAATGTGTGTGTGTGTGTGTGTGTGTGTGAGTGCGTGTCTGTTGCCTTAGCTGTAACTTTTAAAATACTTTTGCATTGACATATTTGTAGCCACAGTCTGGCATACTTTAGCCCTTTACGTTTTACCCCTTGAACCCATTGCTGCCCTCAAACTAATGACTAATCAATAACAAAACTTAACCAAGACAACAAAAATACACACACACACACGCACACATAGATCAGTTTTGGATCTATTTTTTATGAGCACACATTCCAATGCCAAAAACAAAAACAAAAAACAAAAAAGAGTTCAATATTTGCTACTCAACATTTTACGCCTAATGTGCAAATTTGCCAAAATTTATGGCGACAGGCAAAATGGACGCGCAAAATGCATCCAGTTGTATTGCCGGCAACAAAATGCTGTTCGTGTTGTCTATGTACATGTTCTCGTTGTTGTTGTGATTGCTGTTGTTGTTGTTGTTGACTCGTTGACTGTTGGCACGTTGATTATACGCAAAAATCAAAAATAATTAAAATTTCACATTTGAATGTTTTGGCCGTGTGCCAAAACATATGAAAATGAAATGAAATTGAATTGAAACAAACAAAAACAAATACAAAAGAAATGAAATGAAATGAATGCAACAAACAAAAATCAAATCAAATCAAAATGGGCGATTTGGTAAACGGGAACGCGACGATTTAGCATAAAATGACATAGTTCAATGTCTCTTTGAATTATTGTATTGAGGAAATAAATCACAAATTTTAAATGTATATTTTTTACTGCATATCTTTGAGTTTTTGGAGAAAGTAAACCGCAAATTTTAAAAGTACATTTTAAATAGTCAATCTTTAAACATTTTTTAGTTACTTTGTTGTTCAAATATGTTTCTAAATTGTTAAAGTAATCAGTTGGCGTTGGGAAAATTATGAAATGTTGTAATAAAAACTTGATTAAATTGTTCAAATTTTAAAGTGTTGTACTTCAATACCAATTTGTTTGGTTTTCAGCAAGTTTAAACTATGAAATATATGGTTTTTATAAAATACCGTTCAAATACCAAATAAGACTTGAAATGAATCTATTCAATTCCATATTAAATACACAATTACAACTTGAAATTCTACAAAGTTCACTTTTGCTTTGAGTTTCATAGCGGGCAGCTTAGTATGTCAGTTTGTCGCTCAGCTGTCAGCAATTTCAAAAAACAAACAGTGTTGCCACATTATGCGCAAAAAAACAACTGTCAAGATACAAGTGGGACATAGGTACACTAAAAAAAAGAGGAAAACCACACACACAAAAAAAAATAGTACTAAACTAACTAAAACTAACGCGAAACATAACGAAACGAAAGGAAAAGAGACGGGAAACGGCAGGTAATGGAACTGGGCATGGGTAGGCATAGGGGTAGCGGTAGAGCTAGGGTTAGGGGTAGGGAAATTTGAAAACTAACTAGTTAGTCACTCACCTTTTTTGGGTATGAGCGATTTGAGCAGCATGACGGCATTATCATCACAGGCCCAGGCATGCATCTTGCGGTAACTGTCACGACCCTTTTCGGTTAGCTTATCCCAGGGCTTCGGTTTGCTTAACAGCTCCGAAACGGTGCCCTGGGACAGTCCCAATATGTATTTGGCAAACAGACGCTGCCCGATATTGTGCACCGACAGCAATTCGCGAACGCGTCGCGATATGTGCAGTGTGTCGAGCGCTTGATTCGCATACTTGTCCATGTTGTAGCGCAGCATCTCCTGCAGTTTGGCCTCCATGGGATCTCCTTTCGGTATTAGCGATTCACCCAGACGACCGGCCATTGAGACACCCGGTTGCAGTTGCAATTCGGGGTCGGCAAACCGGAAATGGGCACGTGCCTCCTGGCCAACGGCAGCGGCAGCTGCAAATTGAAATGGCAAACTGGGCAAATTGGGCAAGAAATTGGGTGCACCCAAGGCGGCCGCATGCTGGGCATGGGCGGCCATTGCAGCGGCTGCTGCCGGTGTCAGGCTATTGTTGTTGTCCTCGGCAACGGCAACGGCGGCGGCAGCCACATTGGCTGCGGCGGCTGCCTGCAACAGTGACTTGTTGCCGTTGAGTGTGTTGGCAATGCTGGCCGCCAATTGGGCGGTGCTATTTGGTGTGCTATTGGCGCTGGATGAATTTGAATCGCCGCCATGATGCAAATGGTGTGTGGCATGCAACAATTGGCCATGCCCCCCGTGTCCATGGGAATGAGAGTGTGTTGCATGATGATGCGGATGATTCAAGGCATCGCTGCCAGCGGCGCTGCTGCTGTTGCTGCTATTGCTGCTGTTGTGCAGATGATGTTGCTGATGCAACAATTGCTGCTGTGCCTGCTGCTGTTGCTGCTGGTGGGTATGCTGATGCGTATGCTGTTGCTGCTGCTGCTGTTGCTGCTGGAGGTGGTGGTGTGGTCCGGCATCTAGGCGTGAAGATTTGGAATTGGAACAAGAGGAGTGATTGGCATGTGAGAAAGTTGAGTTAACCAATTGACTGAGCAACACTGTGGACGAGGGTCCATGTTGTTGCTGTTGTTGTTGTTGTTGCTGATAGTGTTGTTGTTGTTGTTGTTGCGTGGCAAAGTGCTGTGCTGTCGACGGCGGTGGTGGCGGTGGCGGCAACAGTGGCTGCTGCTGCTGCACCGCATTGGCATTTTGATAAATTGTTGGCGTTTTGCTAGCAGTTGCTGTTGCAACAACTGCGGCAGCTGTTGCTGCTGTTGTTGCTGCTGCTACTGCTGCTGTTGCTGTGGCTGTTGTTGCTGTGGCTGTTGTTGCTGTTGCTTTGCTTGCGTCAAAGCCACGCTTCCAATAGCTATTGACAAGCTGCTCTGCTCGCTCAATATCTGTGACGTCATCATCTTCATCTGCATCGTCAATGATTTCTACTTTCGGCTGCAGTTTGTTATCGGGCAACAGTAATGTTTCAATTTCATGCGTTTCCGTTGACTGCTTGACTGTTGCTACTGCATCAATTGCTGTGGCAGCAACGTTAGCAGCTGTTGCTGTTGTTGCAGGTTCAGCTGTTGCTGCTAATGCCTCTGTTGCACGCTGTTGCTGTTGTTGTTGTTGTTGTTCTGCGGGAAACAACCAAAAAACAGTTGCGCTTTTTGTTGTTGCTACTTATTTATCATAAATATTACTTTTGTTTGTCTAGTTTGGTATATATTTAGTATTTTTTTTTTGTATTTTATTTGGTATATTTCAACAACATCCATGGAACAAAACGCCAAAAATTAATCATAATTTGATTTTAGATTTTGTTTGTCAATTTTTCAATTTGTTTTTTTTTTTTTTGCCAACATTTTTGCACTTTGCTTTTTGCCAATTCGAACAACAAAACAACAAAGAAACTGTGTGTGTAACTGATTGTCTGTGTGTGTGTGTGTAGTTGTTGTAAATATAAAGACTCGCATATTTATTTATACAGAGAGAGAGAGATAGAGATACAGAGATAGAGATAGCAAAACACATTGAATTCGTGTGTTGTTGTTGATGATGATCATAAAATAAACTGTTTGTAATCTTGTAATAATGATGATGATTGTCAACTGTTGTGTTTGGCTTAAGTTCAGTTAAACATTATCGATAAACAACATGCAGAGCAACCATAAAAAAAGCAAAAGTTTAACAACAACAACAACAACAGCAACCACAACAACAACAATCACAACGACAACGACAACAACAACGAGAAGGACAACATTGACGACGTTTTCAATGCAAATATTATAAAACCAAGAACAAATAGAATTGAAAAATGCAAAAAAAAAAAAAGAAAAACATGTAGAAACAAATCAAAGTGGTATAGCGTTAAGAAGAAGAAGAAGAGTATTGTAGAAAAAGACTTGAAGAAGAAGAAGGAGCAGCAGCACACATTGTCTGATCGTTAAGTACTCGCACTGCTTTCTCTACCACCGTTGTTGAATGATGGCCATAAAAATTGGCGCCGCAAGTCCGTTATGCCGATAACAAATCGACGTCAGTCAAATAAACCATAAATGACTACAACTTGGCAGCCAACGTAACGAAACGAAACGAAATGGAAACGAAACGCAATAACCATATTCAAACAAAACCGAACCGAACGAACTCAACATAATTGAACTCAAACACTGAACTGAAGCAACGTTGTCTTAAAACATACCGTTAAATGGGGTACAGTTGCCCACACACACACACTCATACTCATACACACACACACACACACACGCACATTTGTACTATACTCACCATCACTATTTGCATTTGAGACATCACTGGCGCCATTTTTAAGCGCCTCAGCAGCAAGAGCTTTGGTGCGCTCCAAAAGAAGGGCCTGAAATTTGTTGGGATCGTTGGCGCAGGCAGCGGCTGCGGCTGCAGCGGCGGCAGCGGCCAGGGCTGACTGTGGACTGAGCACGTTCAGATCCAGTGGACTGCTGCAGAAGCAAAAAAAACGAAATGGAAATGAAATATTAACATTTTAGTACAATAATATAATAAGTAAGGTTAAGTACGCATGGGAAATGAAACAATATACGAATTTAAGATGAAATGAAATAGAATTGAAATGCTAATATTTGTAAGCTTGAGTGTATATAGAGAAATTAAACATATCTAGTATTTTTTAAGAAAACTTTAAATTATGTCGGTTTATATAAGTGTAAATAAGGCCTAAATGTAGGGTTAGGTATGGACTGGAAAAAGGAACAAAGTATGAACTGTATATGAAATGAAATAGAACTGAAACGCTAATATTTGTAAGTTTAAGTGTATAAAAGAAATGAAAAATATCTAGTATTTTAAAAGAAAACTTAAAATTAGGACGGTTTTTACAAATATAAATGGGCCAACAAAATTGGGTTAGGTATGAACTGGAAATGAAACAAAGTATGAACTGTATATGAAATGAAATGGAAAAGAAATTCAAATAATTTTGATGTAAAGACATGAAAAAAACCTTGTGGTTTCAAAGCAAAATAATACTCAAAAGGTTAACAAACAGAGTTCCTACATAAATGTTAGGTTAGGTACGCATTGAAAATGGAACCAAATAAGCAACGAAAATTATGTATTATTTTAGCTACATAGATTAAGGTTAGTTTTGCTTTGATTGCATTGTACTTACTGTTGCTCCTTTTTGATTTTCAGCTCATTGCTTTCAGCGGTGACTGTGGCATTCGACATATCGGCATCCTGATCATCGCGCTCCTCATCATCCTGATCCTCCTCATGCCGATTGTTAGCAACTGTATGTTGTTGTTGTTGTTGCTCGGTGCCAGTGATTTCCATATCATCATCATCGTCAGCATCGCGCAGCTCATTATCATGATGCTCATGATCATTATCATCGTCATCGTCATCATCATCCTGATGAGTTGATGTAAGATCTGTGCTTGTTGTTATTGACGCTGTAGCTGTTGTAGCCGCCTTGAACAGTGTCGTTGGAGTTGTAGTTGCTGTTGTTGTTGCTGTTGATGTTTCCTCATTGTTGTTCTCATTGCTCTGGCTACTGTGATTGTTGTTGTTGCTATTGCTATTGTTGTTGTTGTTGTTGTTGTTGGTTGCTGCTGCATTGACAGCAGCCGCCAATGCGGTGGCCTCGGCCAATGCCTCATTGATCTGTTGCTTATCCAAGCGCGCCTCCAATCGCATTATGTGTTGTCGCTTCACCTCCAAATGCTCCTCGAGCCTCTGGATTTGTACGATGTGAGTTTGTTCCAGAGCACGCAGGCGCTGCAACTCATCCAAAAGTGCTTTAATCTGTAAAAGGAGTAGAACAAATGTTGAAGAGAAGTTAGTGAATAGTGTTGTAATACGTTTAAGAATAGCGCGCACAAAGAGGAATTGCAAAAGTTGTACGCTCTCGAGAGCGTAAGTGAGAGAGCGAGTCTTAGAGATAGTAAGAACTTTGTGCTTAAAACTTTTTACTCAAAGATCTTGTATATATTGTATGCTCTACCTAACACTAAAGGCACTACTCTTACTTCTACTTCTACTTTGCTTATATGCTGTTGGTATATTTGCAGTATGTATTCGATAGCGTTCAGTTATCGGTAGTTTTAGTTGTACTCATTGTTACTGGGGCCTTAAGGTAAGGGCAAAGTTTTTAATTATTGTCTGGCATTGTGGTTGCTGTGGTTGCGCTTTCAGCCTGTCTCGCCTCGAAACACGTTCCCTTCTTCCCGACTGTTGTCGTTGTAATAGCAAACATCAATATTTCAACAACAACATTGAGAAATTGAGGGAATGGGGAAGGGAAGCAGTAACGGAGGGGAGAAAGGGAGACGCGTCGCATCGCATCGCATCGCGTATGTGCAAAAGTTCGAGAGAGTTATAAAATAATTTTTAATAAAATTAACAACGAGAACGTCGCTGATTGCCAAAGACTCAAGCTGAAGCTGAAGCTGAAGCTGCTGGCAACAGGCCACAGATACAGCCACAGGTGTATATATAGAAGGGTAGAAGGGGGGTTGTATAGGTACAATATGCGGGTTGATAAAAAGTGAACGGTGGATTGAAGGGCAAAAGCGCCGCCAGCGAGCGTTTGAGTTTTTGGGAACTTTGTTTGTTTGATGAAAATATGATAATTGGCAAATTTGACAAGGGAATTTTTCTTAAGTGCGTCAACGACAGCAACAAACTGGAGTTACATAGGGGTGGGGGTGCGGTAGAGCGGCGTGAGCCACGTGAGACATATGCAAGACGTGCCTGCTGCAGAGAGAATGAGAGAGAGAGAGAGAGCGAGATCGAGGGGGAGATGTGGCGCAACAAAGTTGACAAGATAAAGTTTTGCGCCGTGCGGTATGCAACAAAATTTTTTAATGACAGCCAGGTGGCGTATGTGTGTGCGTGCGTACATACGTCTGTGTGTGTGTGTATTTCTTATTATGTGATTAAAATTAATTTAATGGCGCGGGTTTTTAATTGACGCATATGCCAAAGGCAGCAGCCGCAGCAGCAGCGACGTCAAAACACAACAAACTTGCACACGAACCTTTTGGCACAGACTGTACCAGCAGCAGTAGTAGTAGCACTTGTCGATTTCCAATTTGGATTGTTGCTAATCAACATAATGCCAATTGGTAATTTGCGTGTCATTGCCATATATGTTGTTTGATTGGCTCCAAAAGTTTTACTCGTTTGGCCATATTTTATCAATATACATATAAGTTAATAGGGCCAAAACAACAGCACAAAACTATGGCAGAGAGATTATGATTATTGGCCATAAACAATGGGGGCCTGAATGTTTTGGCAACAGCAATAACACATAATTGGCATTAAAAACGCATAAACATAAATATAAATAAATACACACACATTTGTAGTTATACATATATGCGTACATGTGTACATGTGTCCTTCCCAATGTTGCCACATGTCATGCCACGAAATGCTAAGCAGTCAAGCAGACCGAACAGTTTAGTCTGTGGAAAAGTCAGTGGGTAAGTCAGTGAGTCAGTTAATTTCATTATCAATCAAAAGGCAGCACCAGGCCCAACCCAGTCCTAAATCTTAAGGGGCTGTCGAAGGGGAAGGCAAAAAGTTGCGTGTTCGATTTTTCATTAGCATACGAGACATGTGAGAGCTTCTAAGGACAACGACGACGACAACGACGACGACGACGACAGGGACAACTTCCAACTTAGAGTCCAACCCCCAATGAATGAAATGACAAGACGACAACGACAACGACGACTCAAATTAATTGCATAAAAATGTTGTATTCCTCCTCTACTTCACAAAATAAAATAAAACAAAAAATGCAGAAGAATAAATCCCCTCCGTTTGTTGGCTGCCATCTAATTGCCAACTCAATTGAGTCAGTTTTCTCCACACACACACATACACACATATACCCTACCCTTTATTTCCCCCCCACCGCCACAAACCACACATCTTTCCAGCCAACTTTCACTGAACACAACTGGAAAATGTAAAAAATTTGTTTTGTTAAATAAACGCAATTAGCATGCGGCGCAAGTGTACGCTTATGCCAAGGGTTGTGCCTCAGTATGTGTGTGTGTGTGTGTGTACGTGTGTCTGTCTTAGCCTGACACACACATATAAACAACACTCGCACAGACACACTCGAGTTCATTAATAATTTACAAGGCTTTTGCTAAGAATTGATCGGCAAACTGAATTTTGGCAACAATGCGTGCAGAAATTTGACAACAGCGCTAAGCTGCACTGCTGAAATTTGGCAACGCTGCGCATGCATAACTTGTGTGCGTAAATATTATTAGATGAGTGCACATTTTTGTCATTTTGATTTCATTTTGATTTTCATTCTCGATTTCGATTTCATTTTATATGAAAGTACCCAATCTCTCCCCGCCACCCATCCCCATCTCATTCCAATTGCTGTTTGAAGAGTTATTAAAACGATAAATCAACTTTTTGGGATTTTCGACACAAACTCAAAAATCATTTTGCAACCCTTTGAGCAAAACTTTTTGCCTACAACTCTACCAAAACTCAGACTTCAACTCAGGTTTTTGGTTTTTGGGACTGAATGAAAGCGTCGTCCCATGTACGGTTTGCAATCAACACACACAAGGGCGCCAAGGGGATGTCGCTTCTTCTTCTTCTTCTACACAAAGTATTGACTGTAAAATTATGAAAATTTACATTTTTCCAACAATGAAATAGTTTCACAACATTTGTGGCATGAATTGTGATGAAGCTCTCGGCGGTTTTGTTTTGGGGGTATATTTCTGGACATTGACTGACAAGTCCTCTGTATATGTGCACTGTGTCCAGCTGTTAATTGGCATTGGTTGGGCCAAGAAAGTAGTATGCTATATTTCTACAAAATATGTATAGAGTATATATGCATATATGATGTATATCAAATAGCTATAATAGAACAACAACCCTTGTGTGTGTTTTGTTTTGTTTTTTTATACGTTTGTAATATGTGTGGCGTGAGCAGCGAGCTGTCAGAATTATAAAAAGTTGCGTAAGTTATGCAAAAATAGACACACACACACACACATGGTAGTTAAGAAGGGGTTGGGCGTAAGGATTGGGAAGGGAGTAGGAGCAGGTTTATGTCCCAGGCAGAGACATTAGCATAGAGCCAAAAGCAAACGATTTGTAATTAACAAAATTGCCAGGCAGCAAAACGAATGGGTGTATGTGTGTGTGTGTGTGGGGGGGGGGAGGGGTAACAGGGGCTAACAGCCCCCAAACACAATTGACAAAGCAGTCAATACACACACACACACACACACACAAACGCAGAGAAGACAACAATAACAAACACTCGAAGGCAAAAGACGTTGACGGTTGGCGGCAGCAGGTGGGCGAATTTGCTTGGGTCGATGCATAAAACGCCAAAAGGAATTAAGATATGTATGACTGTATGTGTATGAGTGTGTGTGTTCGAGTGTGTGTGTGATTGCCACATTCATTCATATACAGCCTAAACTTGGGGTAAAAAAGGGTTTAATCAGCGAACAGTAGCAGCAAAAACATCTCAGAAATACAGAAACACACACCAACACACACACACACCAACACACACACGCACACACACACACACACACACATATGACCAATACACAAATACAAATTAACAATAAGCAATCAAAGACAGCGAGCGAGATAGCAATACATTTGCTGGCAGTGATGTGTACTTTTTTGTAGCAGCCTTTTAGGCATGCCAGCTGCCAAACCGTCAAAGGAATTAAAATTCATTCGGGCATAAAAATTTTAAAATATATATATATACACAGATATATACATATATATAAAGAGACAGTGCGACACAGCGCCAGTGAGAGAGAGAGATGGAGCTAGTTGAAGAGAGTGAGAGAGAGAGAGAGAGAGCTAGCTAGCTAAAGTAGAAGTAGCATCAGCAGATGAAGTTGCAGATAGCACACGAAAAAAAGGGGTTACTTTTGAAGGCCGCTATCGAAAGGGGGGCAGTGGGGGCATGGCTGGCTGGCTGACTGGCGTGTGTTGTTAATTTTGAAAAAGCCAAAAGACAAATGAGTAAAGAGCAGCTATATTTGCCGTCATCGTCGTCGCCGTCGTCATCTCAATGTCCTCAACCAGTTTTCTACAATACAATGCTATGTTATTTTTTTGCAGTCATTGATTTTTGATTGTTTCAAGTGTCGCAGGCAAAAAAAAAGGGGGATGCAATCTGCTGGCAAGTGCACCCCAGAGAGCTTTGACGCCAAAAGCTTTTGTGCTTTGTGGTTGTTGTTGTTACTGTTGTTGTTGTTCTTCTTACCCAAGTTGGCAATTTGCAACAGAAAAAGAAGTGAATTTGTTGTGTGCATTTCGCTTCGATTTGAGATTAGTTGAATTGAACATGAATAAACATGTTTACATGCTTGCATATTCATGGTTATTCATGAATGCATTTATGAGTGTAGTCATGGGCATGGCATTCTACGTTAATTTGTATTTATATGCTTTAAGTAATACCAACTTAAAGGTAATTTGCAATTTTAAGCATTATTTGTCAATAGCTTGTGGCGGTTTTTCTGTTGTGGGAAAATGGGAAAACTCTATAGGCTTGGGAAATGGTGGAGAAAAGGGGTGAAGACTGAAGGCACCTGGGCAATTTACAACAATTCAAAGGCATAAATCAAACAATTTCGAACTGAAGTGAACTGAACTTGGCACGACAGCGAGACAGACAGTTGTACTGTTTTGTCAGTCAGTCAGTCAGTCAAGCAGGCAGTCAGTCAAGCAGGCAGTCAGTCAAACAGTCACTCAGTTACGCACACACGCACAAAATGCTAAAGTTATTGAATTGATTTGGGAGCAAAACGACAGCAATAAATGATAGGAGCAAGGAGTCTCTCACCCTCTCCCTCACTTTCTCTCTCTCTCGCTCTCTCTCCAACTCGCTCACTCTATCTCGCTCTGTCTAAGGCATTTGTCTGCTGTTTTAGCGTCTTCTTGTGCTTGTTGTTCTTGTATTTTTTGGATTATAAAGTTTTGTAATTAAAATTTGACAGCTTTACAATTCCCAGGCGCAATACACAGAACGAGCACAAGGACAAGGTGTAGTGTTGGAGGAGTGTGGTAAGCAGTGGAGTAGAGTGTAGTGAAGAAGCGGGTAGTCGACAGTCAGTCATTCAGTCATTCAGTCGAAACCCTTTTTGTGCGCGCCGCAAATTTTCTTATTCGAATTTTACAATTTTCGATTTATGTTTCGATTTTATTGTCTAGAATTTTGTGCGTGCTGCGTAGGCGTTGTGGGGGCAGGAAAGGCAGGGAGGGATGGGGCAAAGTGTTTTGTTGAATTTGCTTTCATATTTCGCTACATATACAACTGAGACAGAGACAGAGACACAAACACAGACACACGTGCATCAAGCTGTACATTTTAATCAAAGCTCTTCCCTTTAACCCACTCCTGCCCTCTCCCTCTCCCTTTCGCTCACTCTGTCCACTCAGTCGCCCATTTTGTTTCTAATTCGTTAAACTTTTGCTTAATAATTGTCTGGCCATGCCGAACCCAATTCCTGTAACTCCCCTCTAAAATGCTTGACTTTTATTCATATTTCTCTGCCTCAATATCATACAAATATCACACACACCAATATAAAAAAAAACAACAACGAAACAAAACAAAATGTGATTTGGTTTTTTTTTTTTTGGTGCTACCCTCGATAAGCAAACGACTACAAAGTCGACCCAAAAAACATATATACCCCTTGAGTGGCTAAGTGTGGCAGGAGGGTTGGGGGTTTGGGGTTGGCGGTTGGAGTTTGGGGGTCTGTATAACTGGTCCAGTCACATGTCTAATCCTTTTGCTTATTGATATGATATCTACACGCAACCGACCAGCAAACAAAAAAAAAAAATAAAAAACAAAAAACACAGCGATATATAAAAAAATACCCTGAATAAAAAGGTTATGCCAGCGATTTTTATTTTATATATTGCTCTACACACAATAACTGAAGAGTTCGAGTTGCAGAAGAGGAGGAGGATGGCAGCTTCTTCTGCATGTTTTTTTGTTGTTTTGTGTTTTGGCTTTCATAATCAAAAAACGTTAAAATCATAGTCTAGACAATAATTTATGAGCGGAGGCATTGGCTTTTCTGTTGCTGTCGCGTTTTTGTCTCTTTGCCCGCATCACACACACACACACGTACACTCCCACTACAAATACAAATAACGGGGCCAGGCACCAGACCACATACCGCACTCTACACTCCACATCCCACATCCCACATGCCACTACCACCAACAAAGCATTGCAACATTTTAGCCAACAAAACGCAATGCCAATCAACATCTCTAGCAAACATTCGTAAGGCATCATCATATCCTCGTACTCGTGCTAGAATTTTTACTCAAGCTCCAAGCGTTGTGTGTCTCTCTTTCCCACTCTACCTCACTCTCCCGCTCTCTCGCTCTAGTTGTACCTTTTTTGCAGCACAGTTCTCAAAGCCAAGTTTGTGCTGATATTTTTGTGCTAAATGCGGACTTTTAACATGAATTTGGTAGATCAGTTACAAAAGCTTAACTTTCAGCCAACTACTAGGCTAAAAACAGTCGAGCAACTACATTTGTACACTTCTTACTTGTTTTTGTATATAAAAATATGAATTTACCACACGGTATGCTGGAAAAAAAAACCGCCACAACACCTTAATATCTAGCTTGGCTTACGTTAAGGACTTTTGGACCAGGCAGGCGGGCGTGACGACTGCCTTTTTTGTGTGGAGCAGAGCAGAGTTCGTGCCGCACATGCCTCCGCCTGGCCCATGCCACATGCCACATGTGCTGGCTTTGTTTGTCGAACGTCCGGCTAAAGCTTGGAATGGGGCAGTAAGCGAGATTTTGGATTCGTTGGCATTTTCTAATGGTTTCAACTTCCTTCCTCTTGCAGTTGACTTGTATTTATTTAGCCAACTTTTACTTTTATTTTCATATATACTAATTTTTCTCTTTTTCGTAGCTCCTTCCTATCATGTCTATATAATCAGAGTTGGTAGTCTATATGCTTTTTTTTTTTTTTTTTGATTTTTCGTTACACAAAAAGCTACTTAAAGTCGTCACACGTGACGTATGCGCAATGACAATTGAGATAACGTAGCAGCGACACAAAGGAATTGGCAATTGGCCCTGCAGTACCGTTATCCGCCAATATAAACAGCTGTCTTGCATGTGCAAACATGCACAAATCATAAGCAAATACACATTTATTTGCAGAAATTAATCAAAATTGAATTATTATTAATGTTTTTTTTTTAATCTTTTATTGATTTGTAAGGCGGCTGTCTCTGAAGATTTTTGCCGACAAAGTGAAGCCAGACAGTAGAGCGGTAGGAAGTAAAAGAGTGAGAGAGAGAGCGGCAGACTGGCAGACTGAGAAATTGTTGGACAGCTGGTTTCTAATTTGATTTGAGCGTCAAGTTCTAATTGGATTTGCTGCAGGCACTAGCAGCCAGCGTCTGTGGCTAAGCTCAATCTTCATTTGATGACAATTTCATTTTCTATTAACGTAAAATTGTAATGCCAATTGCCCAAATGAACGGTTCCATCAGAGAGGAGAGGGATGGATAAAATGCATAAAAAACAGTCATGCCAGTCAGTCAGTCAATGAGCATTGCTATCAAATAAAAATAGCAGCTAAAATTATAGAAAGCAAGCTTATTTTAATTGCCCGCCTGGACTACAGTGGCTACAGTGGACTTAAAAAAAAAGCAAGGATTTTTTAAGAATTTTTTTAATTTGTTAAAACAGACAATTTAGTATTAGTTTTAGTGGATTTAGAGAGAAAAAAGTTGTTAGTCTCGACAGATTTGGCACAGCAGTTGCAAGTCGAGAGTTTATTAACTTGATATCGATTATTTATTAGCTTTATATTGAAATCGATAGCTTTATCGAATTTTTTAAACATTTTTTAGTTTAAGAATTTTTTTAAACATTTTTTTTTTGAATTCTAAAATTTTTACTTTATTTTTACTTCTTTTTTTTACTACTATTTGTTGTGTTATTTAAGCAGTGACCGTTTGCTACCACTGTGCAGGAGTGTACTAAGGGCTGACTGACTGACTGCCGGACTGTTGGACAGACGTACTGTCGTACTGGACGGACTGTCAGGCACGGCAATTATTTTGACGACGCGTAATTTGCGTTGACGATGCGGATGATGAAGAAGCCGACGACATGAACGAAAGACATATTTTGCGGTCTCTTATTTTTTTCAGTCTCTCTCTCTATCTCACTTGCACGTTGCGTCAAAATTGTGGCGACAGCGTAGCAAACTAATTAAAGCCAAGACGCTCTCTCTCTTTCTCGCTCTGTAGAGAAACGAAAAATCGCAGACGCCCCAATTGCAGTTAGCTAGCCGATTTTAACGCTTAGCCTTTTTTAATTGTCCAAACAGTTGAGACGACACTGTGGCACTGACTGAGGGGGGGAGGGGGAAGGGGGCTTAGGTGGAGCTTCTAGAGTGGGTTGGTTGTGCCTGAACTTGATGGCTGCGCCGTTACTTAAATGCATGGCGTCAATAATTATTTTCGTTTGCCATTTTCATTTCATTTCCCTTAAATTTTTATTCTCTTTTTTTTTTGTGTATTTTTATTTTGGGGGAACATTTCATCAAATTGTCGTTTTTGGAGGGGGTTTTAATTAGAAATCAATTGTGTATGTAATTGCGAGCGGAATTTGTTGAATTTCATTTGTTTATGGGTCATTTCCGCGTTCATGATAAATGCTGTGCTTGTTATGATAATGATGATATTGCTTTGTGCCATATCATTGGATTGAACGTGTTGCAGTCAAGGTTGACAAACACAAAAAAAGCACAAGCAGCAAACAAAGAAACAAACAGAGAGACAAACAAAAAAACAAAGTTCCAAGCTAATCAGACAAATGTGCAACAATCAGCAAACAATTGCCGGCAGCAATAAATTATAATGCATCTTTAATTAATTGTTTAATAAAGTTGTTGCTTTTTTTTTTGTTTTGTTGCCTAGCATGAGTTGCCACATTCCGTGGGAGCCGTGGCAAACTGACAACTAGCAACTTGCAACAATTTGTTGCAGACTCTGTGTCAATTTAATGCTAATTTAATAAATGCAATTTGATTTATTGACGTTCATCTACATCTTTAATTCGTTTTTACCAAATTGCAAATTTCCGAAAATTTCCGTTCACGCTTGTAATTGACTTGAGAATAAAACCGGCGACAATGAACGGCTAAGCCATACCCTGCCAATAACTTGTATAATTAAATAATTGTTAATTTGTTCATAATTATTTCATTATAGTTAAACTAAAATTTTATTAATAATTGACTTTTAATTAGCTTGAAAAAAAGATTATATAATTATTGTAATTACATTTGAATTATGCTTGAAATTATACAAATTTTTAATATGCCACAAAACTAAAACTAAATCAAATGCTTGACTTAAGCTTGAGTTTTCTTTGCATTTCGATTAACTTTAGTGGCAAATTCAATTTTTGCACAGGAGACGCAAAAATTCTAATTGAGCATGTCTAGGCATGTATGTGTGAGTGTGTGTGTTGGCCAGCTGACAAGATGTCAAAATTGATGGTCACAAGTTTTGGGGACATACTCAGTAATTATTCATATCACCCACTAGCACTAGTACAAAAGAGACAGCTGCATGTCAGAGAGCGAGAGCGAGAGAGAAGGAGACAAGGAAAGCAGCTGGGGCAGAAAAATGGTTTGACAAGTTGACTGCAAAGTTGCCAACTTATTTGTTAGCCATAAATCAGGCGGGCAATTTCGATGGCTCTGAGGGACCCCAAATACTTTGGTCCGAATTCGCCAGAGTTGCCACAATTTTAATGGCCAGCAATTAGACAAAACGCAATTGCAGCATGCGGCAATTTATGAAGTGCCAAATGGATTTTTAAGCAGCCAAATGAGACAGACAGTGTTGCCAACTTGTTTTGCTTTTCACCCTTCCCCCTTTCCCTTCTCACTCCACGAAACCATTTACATAGACATATTTATTATACATCACTTTTTTTACTTGTCATAATTATTGTCAGTGTACTTACGCCAGTCAGCGATGTGTGTGTGAATGACTTGCTTACCTGTAAATAAGATGGAGATAAAAGTAAAGAATTAGTAAATTTGCATTGTCAAGCAATACCCTATAAAGGCATAGTACTAGTATCAAAACATGTATCATAAACATTTTTTAGATGTCACGCCCTCTTCGCCTATAAGAAACAAAACAAGTTTAAAATTTGAATGCCCTCTAACTCACGTATATTTTAACCTACAGTTTTGTAACTTTGTATTTGTTTAGAGACAAATAATATCAAACGATTCTGAAAATCGCATTAAGATCCGGCTATAATCAAGAAAGTTATCATGCATCGAAAAATTAAAAGTTTTAAAAGGGGCGCAGCCACGTGCATGACACTGCAGCGCTGATAAAAGCATGTGTGCTTGTTAGGTTGCTACAACGCTTACTCCGCTTTGAACTCATTTAACTGATATTTAAAGTCAGAGACTGAATATTTTTTTTTTTTCATTTAATTCTAAAGTCTTCGATGTTCTATGCCAAATTAGGTACATAACAGTTGAGCAACTGGTTCTTACTTGATTTTTAAATTTTGTTTTTCCAAATGTCACATGAAGTGAAAGTCAATTGCAATTGCAGAAATCAACGAGCCGTGAATGAGTCGCAGTCCCATTATAGGTACTACAACTACAACTACGACTACTACTACTAGTTATTGTTTATTTTTGTTGATTTTGTTATTGTTGCAATGAGATCACAAATTGTATTGGCAAAGACAAAACAACCAATTACTGATGATGACACACACACACACACAAATACACAGAGAGATATAAGTATACAAAGAAAATTGCATGTAAATCACATGGCAAACAACAATTCAATCCAATCAAATCAAATAGCAACTAAACTAAAGAAAACAAAAAATACAAAAAAAAAAAAACAAAAACAAAATCAAAACCAAAGCAAACTGGCGCACAATAACAACAACAACAAATAGGCAGCAAGTGGTACACGAAAATAAGGAAATAATCAATTTAAAAAAATCAAAATCGCCATTTACCATACAAATCCAACAAATACAAATACTAACGAACGGCGAGCAGTGTTATAAACTATATATATACCTACATATAGTAAGTATATAGACGACTAGATGTCGTTACTAAGTACATATGTATGTATGTACATATATGTGCTAATAAAAATGCTGTCAGCAATCAACAATCAGTCAATGTGTTCCAGACAATCAAACAATAGACGAAACCGAACAAACCAAAACCAAATGGCAAAGGAGAGAAGAGTAGATATGGTAAATGTGCTATTGAATGCACTACTATGGCTAGACTGCTTGCACACAGCCAGTGACTAGCTAGTTAGTTGTCAAGTGAGAGAGATAGAGAGAGGTTGAAAGAGAGAGAGAGACGGAGTGAGTGTGAAAGAGGGGCATTAGTTAGGCTGATCAAAATCCATATGCGATAAATAAATTGAATTTATCCGCAATTGGTCGAACAGCAACGACAATCAACAATGTGTATGTGTCAGTGTGTGTGTGTGTGTGTGTTTTGAGTTTTTAGACCAAGTACTTACTATAAAGTAGAGTGGTCAGTCAATAAATAGCTAAATCTCAAAGGCTCAATGAGCTAGAGCTACCAAATGTGCTATGTACATTCGTCGATGCGGCAAAATCTAAAAAAAAACCATTTTCAATACTCACTTCGTAAGCACAGCAACATATTATTCATTTATATATGCAGTATAAACCGGCTATAACGACTCCGCTTATAGCGTTCGTCAGATTATTGCGACGAAAATTCGATACAAACTTCTATAAAAAGTAAATTAAACTTGCGGGTATAACGACGGTCCATTGAGTGTAGTTCTAGCCGAATTCTACTATAAGTTAACAGCTAAAATCGGTTATAACATGAACAGTACATGTTGATTTGTATTGTACTTGGTCTCTTGCAGTCGGTTTGCTCAACTGTAGCTGCCAGTTTTGCGCTTTAATCAGCAGCAGTAAAAGGGAATGATAACGACAGCAACTTAAATCATTGCAGTCAGTTCTAACTAAACTCAATGTCTCGCTAGCATTGAGTGTGTGTATATGGGTGTGTATGCGATTTGTTGCTGATTGATTTGAATTGAATAATTGCAATTGTGTTTTATGTGCAACAGCAAAAAGACGAGACATTCAAATGTAGAAAGTTCGTTTTTTGTTGTTGCTGTTGTTGCTACGACAGCAGCAGCAACAGTTGCATTCGCCACACCAACAACAACAAAAAACAACAACAAACAGAGCTGCAAGCTTTCAGCTTTCAGCTACTTGAAAAGCACATTGACAGCGCCCCAAGCTTACCTCTTTAAATGGCAACATTTGAAGTAATTCCCTTTTCGAAATATGAAATCAGAGAACACAGCACACAGCAAAATTGTTTTTTAACTATTGCTTCAATTGAAATAATTTGTATACTAAATTTAAATAGGCGCCAATAATTCGAAAGAGCCAAGAAAAAAATGTAAAGAAAACAAAACAGCAATTGTTTGTATGTATTCAAAAATATATGTATATTATATATATGTACGATTTTTGGTGATTATGTGTTTATGAATTATGATGAATTTGAAATAAAAATCAAATAGCTTGAAATGGTATTCGAATTGTGAGTTGCCTTGACACTTGTCTAATCAAAATATATTTGTTGTATTTATGTATAAGTCTACAATTATTTATACAATTATTAATATTGATGATTGTCATGCCTAAACATACACACGTGTATCAGTCACACATATCTGTCACTGAGATCAGTGACGCCACAAGTTCGAATTCGAATTTGAATTTGAATTCGATTTCAGAAGCCGTACTCGATAGCTACGTTATCTAAAATGATATTTGAGGGATCTGTTACTGGGTCTGAGTCTAGCAAGATTAGCACATTGTTTGCTCTTCATACGCTGTAGCAATTTGTAAAGGGTGTTAAAGGGGTTCTATTGGGCTGGCGAGAAGTATTATTTTTTTCAGCCAAATCAAAATTGGTTAGAAGCAAACGTGCATGTAAAAAATAGGTCTACTAAAGCTTACTCCTATCTATTTATAGCCCATTCCACTGAGGGTATTTCTTAGTTAACTTAAACTAGGTTTGTGAATATTTTGTTTTTTATTTATATATTTCTAAGTCGTTTATCGATCATATTTGCACAGTTGGCCTGCCAAATTTGAGGCTAATTTGGTTTAATTTTAGCCAACTTATGTTGGCCTCGCAGCGGATATTCCGCTTGATTTCAAATTTGAATGTTTTAAAAATATACCCAATTGTCTCGGAACAAAACAAACACACACACGTGCTCCGCAAACCCCCAAATGTTTGCACTTTCAAATAAAGAGCTACTAATACATTTGTTAAGTGAATACATATTTACAAATACTACTTTTGGATTAGCAAACAAAAATAATCATGTTTAAAATATATAGTTCCCAATAAATATAGCCATGGGTATTTCAAATTTGTTCAAGTGCGTCAGAGAAAAAACAACATAAAAGGCAAAGCTATGGAAAATATGTTGCTATTCTGCGGGTCCAACATTTGATCTTAATTTTGAAATTAGTTGAAAAGCCATCCGTCAAAGTCGAGCAATACAATTTTGATAGCTCATCATCATTGAGCTATCTCGCCCCCAACAACACAAAATTATGAACTAAGCATCGACAACGATTTCGCTGCTGTTTTTAAAGCAGACGCTTTGTCACGCGATGATGATAAGCACAAATCGAATATGTGCATGGAAATTATTGTAATTATCATCAACTATTATTGGAACTATCTATCTATCGCATTATATGCTGGTCAACTGGCGTACTGTGTAGGGGTCAGCAAGTCCACCAGGTCCAGCAACCAAATGCGGGATGATTTCACAGTAGTGCATTGAACTTGAGCATGTATGTAAGTTTGAAGTGAAAACTAGCTGCTTTGAGTTTTTAGAATTTCAGGAAGTGCTATTTTTTTTTATCAACAGTTCACAATTTCTACAGTTTCCTTTGAAATAATCTACATTTTGCACATGAATTTATTTGGCATATTGACATTGTGCTGCCTCTTCGCCTCTCTTTTCAGCTGCCCAGCAACGACAAGTGTTAGGATAAATATTAGCCGCAGAGTAATAAAACAAAAGAATTTAAACAAATATATATATATATATATAGTATCTATACAGTATATACATGTATGTATGTTATGTGTGCATATATATATGTATAAAATATATATTTATTCAATTCGGTTTGTCGGCGACAAAACAAACATCATATTCATTATAATTGTTTTGCTGTTTTTTAGTTAAGACTTGTTTTGTTGTTTCCTATTGAATACACACTCAGACACACACTCAGATACTCAAACATACACTCACACAGCAAATATGTTGTGTTCGATAAACAGAGTTTTGTTGTTTTTTTCCCATTCGTTTCTTTTGTTATGCTATATTTTTTTTTATAATAATAATATTTTTATATATATATTTTTTTTGACAACTAGCGATAAAAACGCATATTTGTTGCTATATAAACCACACACACACACACACACACACACACGACTGCATGTCTGCGGTTGACTTCACATTGGTTCACACATTTCGAAAATTATAGAGTCTTGTGATATTATCAGGGATTATGTAAAACATTAAGCAAGCGCTATCAAAATTCTACACAAGTTTTGCTTTGAATACAAAGTGTATAGTTTGATTATATTGTATATAGCACTATATATTTATGTATGTGACATACTTCTACAACACATATTGCTGCTGAAGATTTCAATTAAACTTGATATTTAGCTAAGTAACAGTTTGTCTAGTTTATGCTTAAGTTTTTTACTAAATTTCAAATATTATAATCAACGAATTTTGTTACATTTTCAATTTGAAGCTAAATTTTTTAGTCTATCACACCCCAAAACCCCCACAAATTGCATATGCAAACTGTATCTGGGGTAACTGCCAGTCTAGTCAGCTCTTCTATAGCTCACTTATGTACATGTTTTTAATCGCTTTTTATATTGAAGCCAACATCTAGCATGTTCGAAATTTTCTTTATATTTTTTTGTCTTGTTTTTGTTTGTTGTGCGATAAAAACAATAACAACAATAAGCTACAAAACTGAACGTGTCTGTTTGTTTTTTTTTTACTCAAAATTTCTAAATAATATGTATGAAATATTTAATTTATATATATATAAATATATCTATTGTTTTGCTAGCAACCTAATCGAAACGGAAGTGTTTTAGTTGCGGTTTTTGGAGCTGCTAATTTGTTAGCAATTTGTATATACTTAGATATGAGTTTATGTATTTTGTTGCTGTTGTTGTTGTTGTTGTTTAACCCATGGTTGGCCCCATCGCTATTTTTACACGCACACACAGCTCACTTCATGCACTTTCGTCTAGAGCTGAATTGCACTTCTGCGAAAAAATAAACACGCTTTCAGCCAACACAAACAAAATGTGCTGCTGCTGCTACCAAGTGCCAGTGGGCGAAAGCAACAGAGATTGGAGGGGGGGGGGGGGGGGGGGCTGTGGAGGGGAGGGCAATGTAAAGTGAAAAGTGGAGTCATTGGGGTAGTTTCCAGCGGACAGTCTCTAACAACAAACAACTGTTGCAATTTCCATTTAACATTTAATATTATCTCGTTATGTTCACAATGCTCCGTCGCACAACTGTCGATCAGACAAATACTATACTGCTGCTGATATATCCTTAAAGTGTAGCTTGGCTTATTTGAATGGATTTGAAGCAGTTGCTGTTGGGAAATTTTAGGTTTTATAGCACATACTCTGCCAGAAATTTGTGCGTAGAAATATCTTATAATTTTAATATTTTACGTTCTAATTAACAATTTTATTTAATGCATTTATAAAATTGAAGCTTTATAAAAAGCATAAATTTAATCAAAATATTGAAAAAAAAAGTAATTTATTTTAAATTGATAAAGTCATGCTATAGTATGTTGGTTTTAATCAAACTGTTAAGCTATATTTTTTTCATTTTGAAGTACTTTACTTTCTAGACAGAAAACTCTTTGTTTTGAGACATGAACTCACTTATAGCAGAAGTTACCATAAAGAATTAAGGGCTTTGAGGCTAAAATCTACAAAAACTCCCAAAATTTGTATAAATTTTTTAAAATTTCAAAGCCAGTTGTGTATTGCTGTAAGTGTATTTCAACTTCGTTTTATCTATAACTCAGAAATATATATTTTTGATTTTCAATCTTTGTTGCAGTTGCAGTTGTTGTTGTTGTTGTCGGCTTGTTGCTTGGGCGGCGTCAAAAAAAAATATTGTCGCATATTTATGAACATGTGTAACAGATAAATCTGAATGTTGGGCGCACACACGTAAGTGATTTAGTTGTCAGTCGAGTGCATTTATCACAGCTGTGTATAAGTTGTCTGGAGCTGGCACCCAATGGATTTCGCCTTCTACTAGTGCTACTTCAGAGAGTGTACGTGTGTGTGTGTGTGAGCGCCGCCAGGGGGCGCCAGTAATCAAACTAATGAGCTCTGTACTTGGGAATTTTGTATTTCTTTCGTTTTTTTTTGTTTTTTGTTTTTTTTGGTTTGGTTTTTGTTCGTTAGAAGCGCATTTGGCAAAAATAGCATTTAATGGATTTCAAATAAGAGCAAGACGCGGCAGCAAAAGCCTGGCCATAAGTGGCAGGTAGAAGGGCGAGGTATTCTTGTCTGCCAAGTGAAGTGATAAAACATTAAAGAAATGCAACTGGGTGGGTTTTCTTTTACTTGCTGCTGCTACGCTGCTGCTTCTCGCCTCTCTTTTAGATAGATTTACATTTTGCTTTTGTTGCAGCGACACCTAGGGGTTGCTAATGGCAGCTTTTTGCTGCAAAAGCTAAGATGCTGCGCTGCACTTAATGGCAAATGATAATGATTGATGCTTAAATGCAACCCAAACCCTAACATACACACAATTTGCCAAAGCAATATCCAAAGATACTTGCAGCAATGCGTTGCAACAACGTAGAGGGAGAGAAAGGGAGAGTTGGAGTGTGCTTTTGGGGGCGGGAATTTGATGCTGGCAATAAGCAATCATTCAATGTGGGCACAATGGAGTTGCGGTTAAGAGTGCTTGCTTGCATTAGAGAAATTGAAAAGAAACAGCAGAAGAGAGGCAGAGAGACAAACAGAGAGGAGAGAAAGATAGAGGGTGAGAGAGCTGAGCAAGAAACTTCTAATCGGTTCCTAGAACAGTGACGTCAGACTAGCTCATGTGCAAGTGTTTATAAAGAAAACTTGGAAATCATTCAGTAACTAAACCAAATTCGATGTACCTAATGCATAAGCTACACTTTAACTAAGTGCCACGCTCTGTGGCATGCCACAGACAATAAGCACAACAGGCGATAACAAGAAATGGCAAACAACAACAAGAATAAAAATATAAAAGAGAGAACAAGCGAAAAGGCAGTCAACAAAAATTTGTAGGCGTTAAAATTGTCATGTCAATATTTTAATGATATCACTTTACACCTCAAACTTCTTCTGTTTAGCTCTGAACCCAACTCTGAACTTTTACCCAAAAATTTAGACATTTCCCCCTTTTTTTTGCTATTGCCTTTGAATCCTGCCTGCGTCAAACTGCCAACAATCAAACTGTACAAAGTTTCATTTTAACTTTGCTATACATTTCAGCTCCTTTTTTTTGGGCAGCCTTTTGAGTCAAATCCCTGGCATATTTTTGCTGTGCTGTTGTCCTTTCTTGTGGCGACGCGTAAAGAAGAAGTCAAAAGTCCTTTGCTGTACATATTTTTTTTTTCTTCTCGTCTTTTTTTTTCTGTTCTGGCAGGACGCTCATTTGTTTGCCTTGTATTTCCTTTCGTAATTTTTGTTGTGTTGTGTGCGTTTTTTCCGCTATTTTTTTTTTCTTTCTCGCCAGCCTGTGTTTGGCTAGAAAATTACAAGAAAAGTGCGCTAAACTGGATGTCGGACTAGCCGGACGGCGGGACGTTGCTGGTGGGCGTGGCACTGTGGGTGTTTTGTTTATTTATGCAAGTGTTTTCTCAATTGTGCGTAGGGTGGAAAGGAAAGCACGCAGGGACAAAGGGACGCAAGGGCGCACAGACGGTCAGTCGTGCGTTGTATTCTCGGCGTCTGCGGTTGGAATTTTTCCGACTTTACTCCTTTTCCATTTTGTTGTGCGGCAGCTGCTACTACGTTAATTTTTTTTTTTTTTGGTGTACTTGTACCTTTGTCTAATCTTAACGGTTTTACATTTCATTGCGCCGGGTAATTGTCTAGCCACAGTTTTGGCGGGCAAGAAAGTAGACGAAATGTGCTCTTAGTATATTAAATTTACAAAACGGAATATGCTGTATATCCCATGAAAATCGCTTAATGCGACATCAAGCTAGGTACGAAAGCCTAGACTCAACACATTGTCGTGAAAAATGGTTTTTGGCCTCATGAAAGCAGCTAAAAGTGCATTTAACTTATGCAATTCCTGTGAATAGTGCTTAAGCAAGAGGCATCCAGCTAGGTACGAGGGCATAAATTCTTTAAAGCTAGTTTTGGAGCCAGTAAATAATCAAATGTGTTTTAAATTCATAAAATTTCAAAAGCAAATTAAGTGTATATTCTCTAAAAAGTGCATCAAGCTAGGTACGAAAGTCTAATTGAAGCGCATTGGTACGTTACAAATTTATTGAATTAAAAAAAACAACTAACTGTGCTCTTAATTTACGAAATTCCCATAAAAAGTGATCAGCAAAGCATCAAGCTTGGTACGAAAGCATGCATTTTTTAACATTTTTGAACTACAAATTTTGAACTATTTAAAAAAATAGTATAGACAAGTCACTCAATAGGCATAATATACTGGCTACGCTGTTAGGTTTCGTCCCTGGTGTGATAGAAACTTACCTCTTTGTCTTTGGCAGCTAATAGAACAGCGGACTTTGTGTTGTTGTTATTATTATTGTTGTTGCTGGCGTTGCGTTTCTTGCGCTTCTCATTGTTGTTGTTGTTATTATTGTTGTTGTTGTTGTTGTTGTTATTGTTGTTGGTGCAATCTTCGTCCTCAGCGCTATGTGCCACATGTTGCTCATTAACATTATTATTATCACGCAGTGCAACATGTTGCGTCTCACTGTTGTTGTTGTTGTTGTTCTTTCGACTACAGCTATCGGTATTATTGTTGTTATGATTATTGCTAACATTTAAACTAGCTTCCTCATCATCATCATCATCTCCATGTTGATCATGCTGCTCCTGTTCCTCATGCCCATCGGCAACATCTTCGTCAGCATCAGCAACACCATCGACATCATCATCATTATCGTCGTCGTCATCGTCATCAACATCATTATGTTGTGTTGCCTGCACATCGGCAATATTATCAGTTCTTGTTGATGACTCAGCGGCAGCAGCAACATGCTGCTCTGCTTCCAGCTCCATATCATCATCATCGAGCTCACCATCGGCATGTGCGATATTTGATTGCATCGATGCATCCTCCTCCTCCTCATCATCGTCCTCGTCATCGTCATTGCAATTGCTTGTTGCTGTGACATCGGCAACATTGCGCATTGCTTGCTGTTGATGTGTTGTTGGTGCTGCTGTTGTTGTTGCTGCTGTTGCAGTTGTTGCAACCACTGCCGCTTGTGTATTATTGTTAGCCGCTGTTGTTGCTGCTGCTGTTGTTGTTGTGGATGATGTGATTGTTGCTGCAGAGGGTGAATGCATGGGAGATTGTTGCTGTTGTTGTTGCTGTGCTGCCGCTGCAGCCGCCGCAGCAGCAGCAGCAGCCGCTGCCGCCTCCATCATCATTTGCTGGGCGTGATTAAAGAAAAGCTTTGGATTGAGACAAGCGCCACCGACGCCGTTCTGCTGCAGACTGCTCTGCAACTGTTGCTGCTGCTCGGCGGTCAGCAGCGGCGGCGATGGCGACGGTGTATTTGTATTGGCCAACAGATTGCCGCCGTTCTGTTGCAGCGTTATGGCCGCTGCAACAATCGAGCTATTTAACAGTTTATCGCTATCGCTATCGATATTTCCACTCGCTTCCTCCTCACCGCTAATTGCTGTTGCTGTTGCGGATGTTGCTGTTGTTGCGTTTGCTGTAGCTGTTGCTGTGCTTATGTTTATGTTGTCGCTGTTGCTGTCGCTATTGCTGTCACTATTGCTGCCGGGCGTGCTTGTGGATAGTTGCTCCTTGAGTGTATTCACTTCCTTCTCGGCTAGAGTAGCGCGCTGCAATTAGTAGAAAAGAGATGGAAATACTGTAAGTGTGAGTGAATACATGATAGTTTTTTTTTTAAATATTTTTTTTTGTGTTAAGCTTGCAACTGCTGCTGTCCCAACAACAGCAGCAACAATTGCCACTGTCAGTCGCATATGTTTAGAACGCAAACTTTGCTGCAACCCCATTTACTTTCCCCTTCTCCTCCTCCTCCTCCTCCTACGTGCCCCCCACTAAACCAAAAGGCAACTATCGACCCTCATTAATTTTACTTTTAAAGTCATTACGGGTTAAATTTAGCCAAATTAATACGTTGCAAAACTTTTGCCCAACCAACACACACACACACTCATACACATAGACTAACAAGCAAGAAAGCAATGGCGAGCTCACCCGACCATTATATACCAAGTTCTTTTCCATTTCTATTGTGAGTTACTGCTTCGCATTTTAATCGATTTCTATGAAATTTTCAGGATCTCTTAACAATATTATTTTAAAGGATTGTGTTAAGTTTGATGAGCATAGGAATAAGTTTACTTGTTTATATAGCAAATTACAAGAGAGGCCTATGATATCAGAAATTAAAAGGTCTATGATATCATAACTTAAAAGCAAACTTGTACTGCTAAAAGATAAATAAAGCATATATATTCTTGGCTTTAACATTCTCTGAGATGTGCTCGTTCATACGGACATACGGACAGACAGACAGACAGACATCGCTATATTGACTTTGCCATTGTTGCTGATTAAGAACATACATTCTTTATGGGTTTTCTAATGCATTCTTCTGCCTGTTACACATTTGTAAAAAACTCATAATACCCTTTGCGGCGTATAAAGTGGCTTAAAAAACATTAGGAATGCTTGAGGATAGTCTAAGAGGGAGGTGCGGGTGCAATGCCCAGTCGCATTAGCAACCATACTGAGAGTAGACAACAACAAGGCAAAACAGCCGACAAATTTATAGTTTATCGTTGGTATCGATAAGCTAACTTGAAATTTTAGTGCTATTAGCGTTGACCTTCGATAAAGGGGGTAAGCCCCCCAAACCAAACGGGTAGGGTACGAGGGCAGAGGATTTGCCAGACTTTTGCTTGAAATCAAATGCCAAATGAGAAATTAAAACAACAACAACAACAACAAGAGTAGCAACAGTAGCGACAAAAAAGGTTACAAAAATATGCGGTGCAAACTTTTTTGGCAAATTAGTCTGGGTCCCAGGACCCAGAGCCAAGCTGAGACCAGGCCAAAAGCGAGCTCAGCCTAACCCCAGCCCAATACCCATTTTCCCTAGCTCTAGCTCTCAACCTCAACCTCAGAAAACTCAGAACTCGGAACTCGGCTGTTGCTGATGCCTCAAAGTCAGCTCAGGTCCGGCGCAATGCCGTTTCTCTCAGTCCAGTTCACCAAAACAGTTCTAGGTTGTGTATCCTTAGCTTGTAAGCGACTCCTCGACTTGTGCTCGGCTTTCCTCGAATGCCGAATGACTTTTATTTGTGGAGTGTGGCCGTAGCTCTTTCTTTTTGATGAAGAAGGGGGCCTTCGATTTTCTGTTGATTTGTACTTGTTTTTTGGTTTTTGAGTTGAGTTTTGTGCAATTTTATTTGTATAAATACCGGAAGCTAAAAGGGTATGAGAGTAGCCAGTAACGGGGGGCGTTGCAGGCAATAAAGAACTTTTGGAAATTAGTCGATGGGCATATAGCTTCTATGGTATATATATATATATATATATATATTTGTATATATAATGACTTGTACTTGGTGTGAGAGCTGCAGGCTTTTAAGCTTTGCAGTTCTTATACAAGTTTTTGCTACTATCGATGAGACGACGACGACGACGACGACGACGACGACGACGACGATGTCGAGACTCCCCAAAAAAGTTAAGCAGGAAGTCGTTATAAGGGTCGAGCTAAGACTGAATTGCAGTGCAGTTGCACTAAGGCGAGGTTTTGCCAAAGTAAACGATTAGAAATAACTCTAAGCTTAAAAAGTTAGGCTAGAGTTTAGAGGCAAACCTGCTATAGTAATCGGATCAATTAAAGATCGGCAGACAGCAGATGCAAGAAAGCGAAATGGAGTAGAAAAAACCGAAGTAGAGTTTAAGATAGAAAGTGTTTAAGGAACTAAAGCACAAACTTAGTTTGAACTTTAAGATATACGTATGTATACTCTTATAAATCTTTGATGCATTTTGTCGAACCCCAAAGAACGTATCGCTTGCTGATAGAAGACATGAGTCGTCCTTTGACTGTGTTTATCTTTTTCCTTGTAGATGAATGGCCCTCGAGGCATATTTGTCAACATCATCAACAAACCAAGCGACAACCCAAACCCAAACCCAAACTCTAAATCGCTTTCTCATTTTTCCCGCCAACGCCAAACAAAAACCAAAAACCTGTACCCGCAGCCAAATGTAACGTAAGCAAAAGCCCGAGGGGTGTACTGGGTTTTGTATGAGGGAAGGGGGGGTTGGTCTCGGTCTCGTCGTCGTCGTCGTCGCCGTCGTCATTGTAGCATAGATATATATTTATGATATTTAAAAGCTCTTAAGTACAAACAACAGACAAGCGGCTGTTGGGCGCAATTCGCGTGATGCTCACAGAGAGGGACCGGGAGACGGAGAGCAGCAGAGGGTGAAAACAGACTGGTGGAGCTGGTGGGGCGCTATGGGCTATGGCCAGTGGGTGTAGCTGGGTATTGGGGTCTTGAAAAAGGAAGCTGCAGTTTTGTCCTTGCCGCTTCTGCTAGGACTTAAAATGCCAGACAGCCTTCAAATGCTGCGACTGGGCTCTTAGGAACTGGGCAACAATTTTTCATTTTTAAAGGTGGAGTCAAAGGTGGCAGGCACTGTGATTTTCATGCTGACTGTCTGTGGCACGTTGCTCATACTGTTGTTGCTGTTGCTGTTGCTTTTGGCTTGTGGCATGAGCTGTTTAAGCTTGAAAATTGTTTTCATAATGCCAACGTAGCGTAGCTCGTCGAATGTCCTGCATGACTTTTTGTTTGGCTGCCAAATCGAACCGTGCTCGCAACACTGTTTTTTCGCTAACTTCAACACTGCTTTTGGTTTTTTGTTTTTGGGCTTTCTTTTGTAGTTGTTGTCTTGGCTCTTGGGCTGAAATGCAATCCCCGTGAGAAGCGCAACACTTGGCCCCAGAAACTAGTGTTGCCCAATTCTCGTGGTCAACAAAAACTGAAACAAAATTGAAGTTTGGCAACGTTGCAAATCAATTAATGTGAGCATGGCGTGTATGTGTGTGTGTGTGTGTGTATGTGTGCAAGTATGCTGGATACCCTAACCCCACACACTGTTCGGCTCGCAGTTCTCAGCTCTCAATTCTCAGCACTCTAGCTCTCACTCTTTTGTGGCCCAGTTCGAGCGGCTTAGCAGCAGTTGCCAACCAAATGAGTTAATTAACTAAAATGCGGGTGGCTTTGCTCCTGTTTTACTTCTCTCTGCTCTGATGTGTGTATGTGTGTGTGTGTGTGCAGTTCTATGGCCGCCGTGGCCACTTCAATGTGTGTCTCTGTATGTGTGTGTGTCCAGTCTGTGTGTGTGGTCAGCTTATGGCAAAAAAGGCTTTAGTATTGAGCACCCTTTTAACGTAAATTTTTTTTTTTTTTTTTTGGGTTTTCCTTTTTTTTTCTTTTACCCAGCGAATTTCATTTAATATTTTTGTATGTGCCGGCGTCGCCACTTCAAAGGAGCTGCCAAAAATAGCCAAAAAAAAAAAAAGAAAAAAAAAAATTGGAAAAAAAGCATATCCAAATGGGGAAAACAAAAAACGCAACGCGCGCCAAAAATGTTAAGTGAAATGTTAACAGCGGGACGAATGTGCGATGCTGTTAACATTTCTATTAGCCAAAAAACGAGCGAACTTCAATAGGGGCTGGGTATGGGGAGTATGGTGGGGTGGGTGTACACTCGTGTGTGTGTGGGGCACAATTACTTCAATTGGCCAGCAGTGAAGTGTGTCTATGTATGCAGAAATCCAAAATGGGGAGTGAGCGGAGCAGCCAGCTAAGCAACTAGTCTAGCATCATCATTTAAGCCAATGAATTTAACTTAACTTTATGCTTTAAAAAGCAAATGCATGTTTAAGAAATAAATCTTTTGTTGAAACTTAAATAAAAGTTTTAATTGCAAAAAAGCTTGACAAGAGTGTTATACAGTGTTGTTTTTGTAAAGCTCTAAAACGGTTAGAGTGTAAGTGGATTAAAGCTGAGCTTTAAGGCACTTTCACAATTTATTCAAAAATGTATTTTAAACCAACTTAAATGTGAATACATTGCAGTGCCCAATTGCAATTTAAGATACTTTCATTACAGAAATTATTCAATTAATACTGAACATGCTTTAATGTGCTTGCTTTTCATTGATTATTATATTAAATACCGTAATTAATCTATATTTTATATGCGTTTAATGTGCCTTTATTTTATTTTAAATTATATTGAACAGCTTTCAGTGTACTTTCAGTATAATAAGGTCAAAGCACAGCTTTCCTAAGCTTTAAATGAATTTTGTTTATTGACACTTTGCTTGTGTTTACTCAACAAGAGCTTTAAGTTTCGGCTAGCAATATTTGTATAATTAAAATAAAGCTTTAATGTGCTTTTACTACAATAAATGTATTTTATGCACTCTTAATGTTATGCCTAATGCATTTAGAGTTTCAATATTCAAGCTTAAAGCTTGCTTTTGCATTTAGCTTTAATGTGCTTTTAAAAGCATTGTTTTACTTAGGTCAAGCTTTAACCTTACTAGCTAAAGTAACATTTTACAATGCTATGCTTACAACTTAATGCATTAAGGTACCATAAAATTGCTTTTCCATTTAATGCTTTAATGTGCTTTCTAAGGCATAGTTTTACTTATGTCAAGCTTTAAGCTAACTAGCTTACAAATTGCAATGTACATAAGCTCCAAATATATGCAGACATTATTGTTTTGCAGGATCAGCGGGCCTCAATGGCACTCTCAAGGATCAGCCGTTGGGCCAATTGAGAGCGGGGTTGTGTGGCTGTGTGCGGTGGGGATGTAAGAAAGCGAAAAGAGAGGTAGAGAGAGAACTCGACTCTTGAGCGCTTGTTGCAACTATAGTATCGCATGCGAATTGCACACATAAGCACTTCAATGGCTTACAATGCAAAGAACCAAATCAAGTCAAGTCCCCAACAGCCCAACAAACCATATTTACCCCCCTCCCCCCTCCTTACCTTCCCCAGCTTCTCCTCGCTACTCCCTACTCACACTGCTGTGTTGCCACTAACCCTCTCAATCTCTCAGTCTGTCAATTTTTGCAGTCGTGCGCTCGGCACATGTCAAAAAGCGCGCACTTTTTGGGTACAGAAACAGATTTCACAGCCCTTGGGCCGCATATAGTGTACATATATATATATATATATATATATATATGTGTATTATAATGCATAAATACTCGTACTCTTGAAGAATTTTTGCATGCAGCATTGTCTCAAGCTGTTTTTCTGAAGTGAGCCCAACGGACGACGGCGTTTCTTTTTCTCTTTGCTTTTTTTTTTTTTTGTCGCATGGCAGCTGTCAGAACCTGGACAGAGGGGTTCGACAAGTGTGTGGTGAGGTAGGGTAGATATAGGAGTTGAAGAGGGGGCAGCACTTTTTGTAATTAGTACGAAAGCAACGTTATGAATTGTGCTTCAAACTGAGCTTGAGTGCGAGTTGTTGTTGCTGTTGCTGTTGCTGCTGCTGCTGCTGTTGTTGTAGGCGGTCGCAACCCCTCGACAGCAACAGGAGCCAGTGGGTCTGGGAAACGTCGTTGCATTGTGCGAATGGGCACAATAAATCAAAGCAAATCAATGCGACGACCGCTGCCACAATAAGTGCTAGAGCAAGACAGCAACATAGAAGGAGTAAAAGAGAGAGAGGTAGACTAAGAAGGACTTCGGATGTGTGTGTGTGTGTGTGCTTTGATTTAGAGGCGGCTGTCAGTTGTTGTCTTGACATTTCGTAGCTTAGAACCAGGCAGGGGTCGACGTCATACACAGATACACAGCCAGCAAGAGTGCAAGTGCGACAGGGAGAGCGAGTGAGCAAGACAGAGATGGATGCCAAAAACCTCAGAGATTCTGGCTGCCTTGCCGCATGCCGCATGCCATTGCCACTGCCACTTAAACGCCTACATGACATGACATGGCACTGTGAGTAGGGGGTGAATACTGTCAGAGAGAGAGAGAGAGAGTAAGCTCCGTTAGGGGTAGGAGTTAAGCAACTGTTTTGGGGCGGGAAGATATCAAGCAAAATATGAAGCCGAAGCGCTGGCATTTTTACAATTATACACACATTAAACAGAAGCCAGTAAAAAGCAAAAGACTTGCCAAAGAAAAGTTAAAAGTTGTAAGCGCAGGTGGCAGCGGCAACAAGGGGTTAACAGCGAGTCTGTGTGTGTGTGGTTATATCAATTGAAAAAGAAGCTGATAAAAAAAAAGTGTGGCCTGACATTAGGCGCAGACAAAGATGCTACGCTTATGTCTTCGTGACAGCTTCAAATGCAGACAAAGACAGAGAAAGCAGCTAAAAGATGCAGCAGAAATAGCAGTTGACACACACAAATGTACATATATATATATATATATATATATATATATATATATATATATATATGTGTACAGACACAAGCATACGAGTATAAGTATGCACATTGTGTAGGCCTGTCAATGTGGCAAGTGTCTTTTGCGGGCTGAATGCTACAGCATTTACCGTACACTGTGAGAAACAATTTAAACTTAAAGTGACTCAAGTTGCTTTCAAATTTTACATTATTATTGAAAAAGCTGTTCAAGCAAGTGCTACACAATTTAGAAATTTTATTTAAAGCTTCTTCTGAAGCTTTAATGTGCTTTTGTTGAAGCATATACATATGTTTACTTAACATTAATTTTAATCAACTTTTGTTCAAGTTCTACAAAACTTGAGTGAGCTTTTTATGTTGTAAATTTATTGTAAAGCTTTTTACAAAACTTTAATGAGCTTTTGCTGCAGTGTATATGTTTATTTTAGATTACTAGTAATCAGTTTTAGTATAACTTTAATATACTTTTTCTGTAGTAAGTATGCTGACTTGAAAGTAATCATAATCAATATATATATATTATATATATATTTGTATATGTTTACCAAAACATTTACTTATTTTACATAAAAGTTATCATAATCAATTAGAGTTAAAGCTGCTTAAAACTTTTTAAAAATTTTTAATGTAATGCGCTTTTTTAAATTAAATTTATATTTTTATAATTTGATATGAATACATTTTAGCAATTTACAGCTTATCATTTAAGTTGCAGACAAAATATTTTAAGTAGCTTTCGAGTGAACTTTAGCTTTATTTTAAGCTAGCATTTCTGCACTACAGTTATTTGTATAACTGTGCCCCCCTCCTACACCCACTGCCACTACCACAGCTACCTTCTACCTATGCCTTTCCATCCTCTTTACCCCTCACCCCCATTGCTCTGTAGTGCCCCATTTGCACTCATTCCACAATTCGTCAAAAGTTGCCGTATTTGCTGCGTTTTTATTTTCGGGACATGCTTTTGCATTTGCTTTACAATTTCAAACATCATTAGCAACACACACACACACTCATGGGCAAGGGGCAGGGGTAAAGGATAAACAGTAAGCTTACACACACACACACACGCCCACACACACACACTGGCGCTCATATCCCTTTTTGCTAATTATTTATTTAAATATTAAACAAAAAATACCCAAACATACAACAGCAAAGGCAAACAGAGAGCATGATTGGAAGAGAGAGAAAGAGAGGGAGAGAGAGAGATGGAGAGTGTGTGTGAGAGGGATAGACAGCATACAAAACTGCAACAAAAAAAAAAAAAAAACAAATACACACCCACACACATGCAAAGTGAAAAGAGTAGCACACACACAGCATCAACGAAGAGAAGACGAAAATGATGTATTGATGTTGTTGTAAAGGCAGCGTGAACTGTAGTAATGGATGGAGCAGCGGGGGTAGTGGAGAAGGAGTAAAGCTGAGTGTGGTGGAAAGGGGTGAAGTCTATATACATTTACTGTCTGCACAGCAAAGACGCACGCAGTAAAAAACAAGAAAAAACAAAACAAAAAAACAACAACAAACGACGAAGAAAAAGTACAGTACGATGTGACGAGTGTGAGCAAGAGAGGAACAGCAAGAGAGAGAGAGAGAGAGGGAGTGGTTGGGGCTAAGGAGCAGAAAGCAAAGCATTGAGAGCAGGTGTGTGTGAGTGAAAAGGCACATGTGCATACGCAGACACTCGTACGTACGTACACTTTAAAAACAAGATGTTGGCTTTAAAGCTTATAGTTCTAGAACAGATATTGAGAGTTTAGTACCACTAAGAGTAAGATCAAAATCTTTTAGGAAAATCCTATATTACTAACATTAAAAAGAAAGAAAAAAAAAACATAAGAAAATTTTGAGAAACAAAAATTTTTAAAATATATAATTTTATCTTTTTTTTAGCATTTAATTTTCATAGACAGAACCTTTAAAATACCAATCATCTAATATTATTTTAAGATACATTTTTAGAAAATATGAAGAACAAATTTTGAAAAAAATTGACTTTTATCTAATATTTAACTTTAGACAAATCAACAAAATCTATTTTATATTATTATTTCTACAAAAAGTTGGGACATAAAAATTAAAATAACATATTTTTCCAAAAAAGATAATAGCAGAAAATACTACTAGACTTAGTAACAAGAAAAAATTTTTTTAAACAGTAAAAATTCCATAAAAAAGATTTTGCTTACTTCATTTTATAATATTTTCTTAAAAAATGATAATAGGAGAAAAAACTATTGCATTCAAAATCAGCAAAAGTTATTTTATATTAAATTTTGGTAAAATATGGAGACGAAAATTCAGAAAAAATAACATAATTATTTATTTTAAAAAATATTTTTATCCGGAAAATAATTTAAAATTATATTTATAATACATAATTAAAAAAAAATATTTTCAATTAATATTCATATAAAACAAAAATAAGAGTAAAGAGTTAAAGAACTGTAAGAAACTTTCGATTAAGTATCTAAATTCGGCACTGTTTAGCTGTTTAAAGTTCAAGTACCCAAATCATATTGATCTTTTTTTATATGAAATATTAGTATCTTAGTATACTCTAGTCTTAAGCACAGCTGCTTTTTCTCAGTGTGTGTAACTGTATATGGCTGTTTGACAGCTTTAGCCAAAGACAGTCTGTCTGTCTGCAGAGCTAACTAATATTTTCTAATTTAAAATTCTGTTTCTTTTTTATTGCCCAACACACACACACACACACACGCAGAACCACATTCACATGCATGTGTGTGTGTATGTAAATTTATAAAATTTCTATTTACTTATCAAAAATCAGGCAACGACGCAGCATTGAAAAAACAAAGAGTTGTATTTATTATTATCCCACTACCACCTCTCCTCTTTCAAGCCCAACCCCCACTCCAACCCCTACTTTCATTTCCTTTTCCCCTTCCCCTTCCCCTTCCCCCTGCCCTTGCCCCATAACCAACACACTCATCAATTTACACAGCAGGCAATGAAACTGAAGAAGCAGCAAAAGATGATGAAGAAGCAGCAGCAGCAGCAGCAGTTGTTGTTGAGTGGAAAGCGAAAACGAGAGACGCAGCGTGATAGAGTGAGAGAGAGAGAAAGATAGAGAGTGGGGAGGAGAGAGCGCTGCTACTGTTGTGCACGCCCAAATGTATGCTATACAAAATATAAATTAGCTTTGATATGCGAAGCCGCTATGCGTATGGACGGGGACGCTGAGCGTTCAGCGTGGAGGGAGGGGGCAAGGGCTGGACTGTAAAAAAGGATTATATACACGCGCAGCGTCATATGTGTGTATGCGTGTGTGCCTGTGTGTGTGTGAAAAGATGCTGAAAAAAGGATTAATGCGCGCGCCAAGCAAGAAGACAACACAAATGTGAGACGAAAGAAGAGAGCAGGGAAGATGGGAGTGCTAGAGGAGTGGGAGCGGGAGTGGGAGTGGCAGAGACTATATGCTATATATGCTTCGATTTTTAATGCATCATATGACAAGGCAGGCACGCATGTGTGTATGCGTGTGTGTGGGTGAGTAATTGTCTGTCCCAGTCTGACAAGAGGCAACAAAATTCAAAGTTGCCTGCGGAGTTTTGCAGTGGAATGGGTGAATAGGATTGGGTTTGGGGTTGGGCTTGTGGGGCTAAGGGTTGGGGCTAGCTTTTGGGGGCTGTAAAGTGTCAAAGAAAAATGTATGCGGCACTTTCTTTTATAAAAAGCTACAGTTACACACACCCACACACCCATACATATACACATCAAATTAGACAATTTCTAATTGCTGTCTGTAAAGCCTGGCAGGGATTAGAAGTGACATAGCTAAAGACTGATACTGAAAAGGGGCTGCAAAGAGAGATAGATCAAGAGAGTAAACAGCAAAAGAGAGAGAGAAGGAGAGAGTAGAAGCACAGTGCAAGCCAAAGCTTTGATCGTTATAGAGCAAAAGCTTTGAAGGATCGAGCTTGGGAGAGTTGTGGAAGATCGCGAGAGAGCAAGCAGCTTTAAAGCATCAAGCTATGAAAGCTATAAAAGCTTACATCTAAGTAAAGCTACTATGATAAAGAAAGAGAGAGAGAGAGAGAGAGAGCTATATAGAAAGAGAGAGATAGAAACAGCATAAGCAAAGTGCAGCCAACTTCACATATAAATGCTGATGACTTATGACTATTGCTCATTAACAATCAAATACCAAGCGATTTTTGCATCGCTCTCTTCTTAACTCTCTCTCACTCTAACTGTGTGTGTGTGTGAGTGTGCACAACCCTTTGTGACAGCCTCCCAACCTTTACCAACCCCCAACCCCCCACCTCCCCACCACCCACGCTTTACACCAAAGTAATAATAATTTTTTGGCTTATCCTTATTATTACATAACGTATGCATACCTTTTTGTAGCCTGGACATGACTCGATTGCCCACCACTCCCCAACTGACCAATCCACATACCCCCCACCCACCCATTTCTACACATGCTCCTAACTGCCCAATCGTACATCAAAAATTAACGCACACACACACACTTATGTGTGACCCTTTTTTTGTGTGGACCATTGTTATAGCCCTTCTATACCCATTCCTCAACAGCTTTGGTCACTTTGTTTTGTAGGCCTTTTTTTTTTGGTTTTTAGAAAATTTTTGGAGAAAGACAACAACAACAATAAAAGTAAATAATTAAGCATTACACTGACCAAATAGCAGAGCAAGGGGGTTGGGGGTTGGGGTTAGGGGTGGAGTTGGGGCTACAAGTCCAGACAAATACAAATAAATATATATATGTATATATAACTCATATATGTGGGCAGTGCGGGATCGTACAAATAATGATTAGAAGTCCCTTCTCACACCCAATTTGCCATTTGGCTTTTACAGTGTATGTGTGTAAGTGTGTGTGAGTGTATGTGTGTGTGTAATTTTTGACATTTTTATGCGGGCCTCAAACTAAAAAGGCAAAAAAAAAAACGAGTAAAAAGCTTCTCAAAGTTAATGTGCCAAAAGGGTGTAAAGCGTTGAGGGGCGAGCGGTGAGTGGGGCAGCAAATGAGGGTAGCCAGTGTTGTGTCAGTGTGTGTGAGTGTATGTGTGTGTGTGCTACATAAATTTGACACTGTAAAATTGTAAAATCTAACAGAAATTAATGATTTCTATTTAGATACTGATGTAGGTACAGTTGAGCACAAAACATGTAGAGCACAAAGACAACAACCATACACAAAAAAAAAAAGCAAAAAAAAAGGGCACATTAATATAATAATGATGGCAACCCTATATATTCATATACCCTCATATGCATTTCAAGCCAGACAAAAGACTAGAGAAAAAACAAAAACGCAAGTCTTTGACTTGAGTTTTTTGGCCAAAAGATATTGTCAAGACACACAAAATGATATGATTAATGTTAAAGCATTTGATGGTAGCAAAACCAACAACAAAAATCAATAGGAAACCCTAGGCTGCGTTAGAGAGAGAGAGAGAGAGACAGAAGTAGAGCGTGCTAGAAACTGCTTCGCTCTCACTCGTTACTATCTATCAAATCTTTAATTAAGCCGAAAATTAAGCAATTTATTTTGTTGCCTAAGAGAAGAAGAAGCTGAAGTTGTAGTGGAAATGCCTCTTGGCGTTGCCATCCTTTTCAGCATTTTGAGCATTTTACAATTTCACAATTTCAATCAAAATTTCCAATCAATGTCAATTCATTATGCGCCAAAGGAGGCGAAAGCAGGAGGCTAAAGGAGCTGTAGCCACAAAAAGGTAGAACCCATCAACCATCAAATACCAAGGCAACAACGCCGACAAATGTGTCTGGATGGCAAAGCAACCCTATAGCTATAGCAGCTAACGGTAAACTGTGCTTGCGACACAGAGACAGAAAGACAGAGTTAGTGAGTGAGTGGGTAAGTGAGTGAGTGAGCTAGGCATTTTTAATGAAAGCCACGCACAAAAGTTGCCTGTCAAGTTTTGCCTAATCAAAATCGACAACATTTTATAGTTTGGCCGTGTAAGACAAAACGGACGAACGGACAGACAGACGGACGCACGTACGTACGGACGAAGCGACAGAGCGGCGGTGGGGAAACGTAAGGCGAGTGTGTGACAAACAAATATTTGAAAACGTAAATCAGAAATCTTTCACTTTCATTTGGCAAATCCTTTTGTGCCCTTACAAAAAGGTGGAGCAGCGACAGAGAGAGAGAGAGTGAGAGAGCTAAAGCCCTCTTGCAACCCCCCTCCACCCCGCCATCACTTACGAATAAGTAAAGGGGGCTGTTTGTCTTTTGGGCCTGACAAAATCGAAAAACATTTCGTGTATTAAAACCGAAACGAATTAATTTAATTAATTACAATCATGTCTTATTAGAGACGTATGAAGATGACGACGACGACGAACCGGGACACTCGCAGAGGCGTTGTGGGTGTGGCAGTGTGGATGTTGCTGTTGCTTTTGCTGTTGTTGTTGATGTAGTTCATGTCTTGTAGTCTAAAGAGTTGCCTTTGCGTTGAAGCAGTTGCTTTTGTTTCAAGTATTTTGCTTGTTTGTTAGTTGGGCTCCTGGGGGAGGTTTATTTGGTTGCCAGCGGTGCGAGTATACATACGTATGTATGTATATATTATGCTCACATCATTTATAAATGCCTGATTTGTTATTTACAAAACGAGACAAGTTGCGGCATTTTGGATTGCTGGGGATTTTTGGGGAGACTGAGTCGAAAAACTTCAACCACTTTTTGTTGTGTCTTCTTGTTGTCTTATCAATCGATGTGTGTATGTGTAAGTGTGTGTGTGTGTGTGTCGCCACTTAATTTGAATTTGAGTAATTGCCAAGATGCTGGCTTGTCTCTGCGGCCAAATTGAGCTAACAGCGACTTAACAGCACACAGATATGTTAAGCTTTTTAACATTTGCTAACACACTGCAAAGCAAAACGCGTTAGTTGCATGTAGAAATCGAGTAACTGTTAATAACTATTATAGTTTTTTGAATAAAATAAGTTTCATAATAGCAAACCCTAAGTAAACTCGTAATTTTAATAATTATTTTGGTTTTAAAAACATATTTTTCTCGAGAAGAACTTTAATTTTTGAAGTTCTTAAGGTGAAACAATATTAATCACAACTTTTAAGCTGTTATGAACTACTTTTATAAATAGTTTTTGTACAAAAAAAAAGCTGCTTAACAGAGTGTTAACAGCTTTGTTAACACTCAACTGCTTGGCAACACGTGACGCATACGCAATATTTATGGGCAACAACTTTGACTGCAAGAGTTTTATATATCTGTATATATATATAGCTACCATATACATACATATATTTGCAATCTGCGCTATACTTCTTTTTACACTTTGTTGCCATTGTTGTTGTTGTTGTTGTTGTTCATTAATTTCTGTAAAAATATTTATTATTATTAGTCGAGCAGCGACAGCAATGCACTCAACAGCCAGAGAGTGCGAAAGGGACAGAGCAAGTGATCTATAACTTGCTGCATCTCTTTTGCTCAAATCTCTTTGTCTCTCGCTCTCGCTCTCTCTCTCTCACTCTCTGCACTCTTCACCTGCTTCAGTCTCAACGACTTGACTGTCACTAAACGGCTCATCTAACTGCAATGCTTCATAGAAAATTCGTTTGTGCTGACTAAGGCACATAGCTGGGACAGGGAACAAGTCAGGGGCTGTGTAAGAGGGTATCGGTGGGGGGAGGGGGGCACTACAGTGGGGGTCTGGGTCTGGTCTGACTTTATTTTTACAACAACAATGAACGTTCAGAGACGGACGCAAATCACAAAATGAAAATCGAAAAGTGCATGCTTTTGCTCTCTCTCTCTATCTCTATCTCTATCTCTCTCTATGCGCAATAGATATATCTATATGAATATAAAGTATATATATATATATATATTTACATATATATTAAAGTGCATATAGATTTGTATCTGGCTTTATGGCAACAACAAATTTACACTCCAACAGACGATGATGTTGTCGTTGTTGTTGTGGATGTTGTCGTCGTGCTAGTCAGTCAGTCAGCCGCGTCGGCCGCTGCCCCATGGTGCATCAACGCACCCCTTTGTGTCCCACTCGATGTGTCCCCTAACTGCTGCTGCTGCTGCTGCTTGCCACATTCCCCTGCTTCTTCTATTTTATTTTTCTTCATTCTGTTGCGACTATAAAAATAGGCAAATAATTATTTAAGAATTTCTTGATTAATTGGCAGCGTTTGTTGTTGTTGTTGTTGGTGCATGCAAATTTTGCATTGCCGTCGCCATTTGGCAGCAGCAACACAGCAGCAACACATCATCAGCAGCAGCAACAGCAACAGGGCCATTTTGGCCAACACTTGATTGCATTTTCAATTGTTTGCCGTTATGCATTTTTGCCAATAATTTACATAAATGGGATCCTCGCATTGCTTTTGGCATAGACAGCATTACATGACAACAACAGCAACAGCAACGGCAACAACAACAACATTGTTGCCTCTGTGCGTCAGTTGTGAAGTTGCAACAAATTGAGTTAACAGCAAAGTTGTAAAATTCTTCTGCCTGTCAGTCAGACTAATTAAAAGTTAGCAGCAAAGCACCAAAAAAAAAAATACAGCTTTAAACCCAGCCAAATTTTAAGAGCGAAAAAGAGAGAGAGAGAGTAAGAGACAGTGAGCTTCAAATAGACAACTAAGAGCGAGATACTTAAAAAGTAAAAGCTAAAATCAATTAGTTTTGGATTAAAGCAAGCGCAAGCTTTGCTTAATAGCTAAGTACTGTTTGGAGCTGAAAGCTGTTGAGCTTTTGATTAAACTAAAACTATAGCTTAGAGCTGCAAGCTAAATGTAAACGAAACAGAGCTTTAAGCTGTTAAATGGTTCAGGAAAGTTAAACAAGCAAGCTTTTGCTTAATTGGCTTAGCAATGCTAAGAGCTTAAAGCTGTTGCAACTATTGGTTTAAGTAAACCAACAGCTTAAGGCTGCAGCTAGCTTTCAGCAGCTTTGAAATCAAGCAGTTTCCAAACTCTTTAAAGAAACAGAGCTTTAAAGTTTTTAGCGATCAAGCTTTAAGCAGCTTTAAGCTGTTAAATGCTTAAGGCAAGCTAAACAACGTCGGAATTCAGTGACAAAATTGTAATTAACTACTATAAAGCTGAGCTTTGCTTCAGCAGCTGATCAGTTAGAAGCTTTTAGCGGCAGCTTAAGCATGAAAGCTCTCTCTGGCACTCTCTTCTTTTAGCAGAGCTGATTGAAACTGTCTGTTTGCAATGTTCAACACTCAACAGTCAACAGTCGACACTCGCTACTCAACACTGTGAGTTGAGTTTTCAACGCACTCCACAATCTGCACAGAGTCCACAGAGTCTATGCACCAATTAGCATATTTTATATCAATTCCTGTCATACATTCCACACCTTGCCACACGTACTGTTGCTGTTGTTGTTGTCGTTGTTGCCGCCCAAACAATTCGCAAGGCAACAAACAGCGCACAAAGGCTTTGCACTCAGTTCTTCACTCTCTCTCTCTCTCTCTCTCTCTCTCTCTCTCTGTCTCTGTCTCTTACTACTTTTGCACTCTTTCTTTTGCACTATATATACTAGTGTCTCGTTTATTTTTATAAACTTTATTTGGACTGAGCGAGACAGCAGCGGAGTGTGACAGAGAGAGAGCGAGAGAGAGAGAGCGCGCAATTGCCACAGTCACAGATTCACAGATTTACAGATTCATCTTTGTCGTTCCGCATAAATAACTGTCGCAGTGTGTCTACCTACCTCTCTCACTCTTTCGCTCTCTCTATCTCACTCTCTCTCTCTCACTCGCTGCCTGCCTGCCCACCCACCAGTTTTACCCCTACGTCTGCGTCTCACTGTCTCTCTGTCTGTCTATATATGTCTGCATGCATGCATTATTTCATTAAAGTATTACAATATTAATTCGATTTTCACTAATTGACAAGCAGCAGCAGCAAGTTCCACACAATTCCAGTTTTGGTTTGCCACTCGCTTTGTCTGTCTCTTTCACTCCGCTGCTTTTCACCTCCCTTTATCTCTTTCCCTCTTTCTCTGTCTGTGTGTCTTGATCATCGTTTTCATCATTTGTCGCTGGCTTTTGTTTGCTTTATTCTTCCTTAGTCGCATAATTTTTATTGCAATTTTCTCAAGGCTCAAGTTGTTGACCTCGTTTCTGTTTTGAGCCCACTCCACTAATAACCTGGCTTAAATCCCAAACCCTTTTTGCTAAAACACAGCAACAATGTTAAAAAAAAGAAAACCAGAACATTAGGCGTGAAAGAAAAAATCGGCCAAATGAAAATCCACAACGCGAAATTTTCGCGCGCCAACACATAGCACAGGTTCTGCTGCAGAGTGAGTAAGGGAGTGAGTCAGGGACTGGGGATGTGTTGTGCGAATTTTGGCGATTGGAACTTGTTGAATTTGGGGGAGGGTTGCATTTTGGGGTCTTGTGTGTGTTGTCTGTTGCGGTTTGCATGTTGTGCGTAGCTGGTCGCTTCCACAAAAACAAACTGTTGCTGGGCCAGTGTGTTGCCCCAGTGGCAAGCAGCTGCCTGACAAAGCCACTGACCTGAACCGTATGCAGTTCAGCAGTGCTAGTTGCAACAGTTGTTAACGAAATTCAGCTGAGAAACAAAAGTGTGTTGCAAGTAAGAAGCACTGCTAAACTGCTGCTACCAACAGCGAATACCCAGTGGGACTAAGTGAATAGTGTGTGTAAAAGTAAAAGTATTATTACTAGCACTTGCTAAACACAGAACTTTTGTATACTAGAGCATGTAAAAAGGTTTTGTTTAGATTAATAAGCTATGTTATGCACACGAAATGCCTGAATAGGCTACTTCAACAAGCTGCATAAAAGTCAGCTTTCTTGTACATCTGTTAATTTGGTGCGGAAAACTTTAAGGCAGCTACCAAAAAGCAACCTCAAAACTTGAGCACTTTGCTAGCATTGCTAAATCAACTGTGAAATTACAGGCACACACAAAAATTTCCCACTGGCTAACACAGGGTGTCGCCTGTTTGCTGCTGCTGCTCTTGTTGTTGTTGTTGTTGTTGTTGTCTCTCGGCATTTGCGTTGTTGGCATGTTTAGCATTCTGCTGCTGTTGCTGTTGCTGCTGTTATTGCTGGCTGACCCCAAAGTACAAATCAATGTGTGTGCGTATGAGTGTGTGTGTGGCCAGCGAGTGTATCATCATCATCATCATCATCATCATCATCTGCGCCTGCCACGTGCGGCGTGGTCAATGCCAGCCGGTCGGCCTTGTCGACTTGTCTGCATGTCTGCGTGTGCGTTTGTGTGTGTGGAAAATTGTGTCAATTGCAGCTCCCACTGTTTCACAACTCCCTCTCACTCCCACTCCCACGGCCACTGCCACTGCCACTGCAACTCTCTTCCCTTCTCTCTCTCTCCGTCACTTTGGCAGTGTCAACAACATGCGCAGGTCGCGGCACAAATATGTTGCACGCATTTTGCTAGTCACCTCCCACCCCGCCCCAAAAAAAAAAAAAAAAACGAAATGCAAACTCAAACTCAAAAATTTACACACAGCATTTTGGCCAAAATGTCTGCATTTTGGTTTTCAATGTCACACGCGCTGCAGGACATTCACATCTTGACGCTTGATTATATACAGTTGTTAACCAAAAGTTTGCGGCGAGGGCGGCCAGTCAGAAATGTCATGCGTCTAGCTCTTCGAATTTAAAGAAAAGCTTCATATGTTGCTAAATGGTTAAAGCATGAATGAATGTGCTAAAGCAGTTTAGCAAAACACACAATTTTCTGCAGGAATTAAAGTATTTTTGTCGCTTTAAACTGTTGAATTTTTTGCTTTTATTTGAATTAAAATTTTTATAGTTTCTTTTAACATTTTTGTCACTGTTTCTCTTCTACAGTTTACGCTAAAATTACTCAATTGTTCAATTCTAATTTTGTTATATTTTTTTCTTTGTTACTGCAATTCAGCAGTTCATTGTAGGCACCTCGTCGCTCAATCTCATAGCTCTACTCCTTTAACTATTTCACTTTGCAGTCTTTTTCATGTGCTTAACATTATATGTTGCTACGGCTGTCTACTGAAGCTACAATACTTAATGCCAACCTTTGACTATGTATGCACTGCTGTGCTGTTGTTGCCACACATACACATACATATATTGTTCTTGCCACACACTCAGTTGAACTCATGGATTGCGGAAAAATGCGTTCCAAAAAAATCGCTTGTGTCAACAAAACTGTCGTCAGTTGCAGTTGCAATTGCAGCAGCAGCAACATAGGCAATTGTTGCAATTTGTCAACTGTGTGTGTGTGTGTGTGTGTGTGTGTGTGTGTGTGTGTTGCATGCCACACATATGTGCCGGGAATCTTTTCGTGGCATATTGCACTTGCGGCTTCTGGTTCCGGCAGCCAGACATAATGTTGCTGCTGCTGCTGCTGCTGTTGTTGTCGTGTGGCAGCAGCAGCAGCATTGAGTAGTGTGTGGCACGGTCTGTCTGTGTGTGTGTGTGTGTGTGTGTGTGTGTGTGTGTGTCCCCGTCACATTTGCCAGCTTGTCTTGTTGAAAGATTCGCCTCTGACCTTCAGCATAAATCAAATCAAAATCGATGCTCCCACGCAATTTTGCCGCTTAATGCGACGGTTCATCAGCGAAACAATACACAACAACAACAACAGCAACAATAAAAAACAAGAACCAAAGAAATAATAAAAAACAAAACGCGAGACAAGCGCTTAATTTAATTTCCTCTCAGCACACACACACACACAGTCATACACTCATACAAGCATACATAGAATCGGGGCCACAATTTTTGTGAAATTCGATCGAAAGAATTATGTCGAAAGCGAACAGCAACAACAACAGCGACAACTACAATGAATCAGTCAAAGCTCTCGTTTTTTTTTTCTTTTTTTTTTTTTTTGCATATCGGCAACAGGAAATCCATGTTTATGCTTAAATTAATAAAAAAGAGCAAAAGCAAAAAAATATATATATGCATCATATACATATACATATGTATATAGAGGGATTGAGAAATGAGCGAAGAAGAATTAGAATATTTATGATAAAAATGAGAGTTAAGCGTAGTAGGTCCATAGGAAAATAATCAGTAAAAACTGAATTTTATTCAACCGATCAGACCGATCTTAGCATATGAACAAAGTGCAGTGAAAATTTGCATCAAACTTCTTTAAGATAAAACTGAGAGACTAGACGGACGGACGGACGGACGGACGGACGGACGGACGGACGGACGGACGGACGGACGGACGGACGGACGGACGGACGGACGGACGGACAAGCGGTCATACAGACGAGCAGAGAAGCGGACATTGCTTAAGCCCCTTTAGCATCTGATATTGATCAAGAACATCTATATGTAAGCTTTAAAGTCTGAAACTCCTAATTCAATGCATTACAAAAACATAAAACTACTATATATATATACATATATATGTTTTTTGGTTATTGGCATATCAATCAAATTAATGAACAACAGAAATTGATGCTGATCGTTGTTGCTGTTGCTGTGGCTGCTGCCACAAAGCGGGGCAATATTATGCGGGGCAAGCGACAAGTCGATAGAAGGCACACGGGGAAAGAGCGAGGGAGTAGACGATGGAGAGCAGGCGGGGGAGTATTAATACAATAAATTATATTATGGCTCTTCCTGTTTGCCCGATAAACGACGGCAACGACGAAGCACAGAAATTGAATTGAACGTTTGTCGCTTTTTTTTTTCTCTCTCAGATTTTTTTTTTTTTTTTTTTTTTGCCTGCTGATCGTCAACCGGGGGCGATGACGATAAAGGGTAGGGTATGTAGATGGAGAGGTAGCGGGGCGAGAGGGGGCAGCGGCAGCAGGCATGCCGGATTGCCATAATGAAGTCGATGATGATAATAATGCGTCGTCGTAGTCGTTATTGTTGTTGTTGGGCAGATCTTGTGCGTCTGATTTGTGCAAATAATTGAAATTTGCATATAATGAATGCAAAGGAGAGCTGCAATAAACAGGCAAAGCGGGGGCGTCACACACACACACAGACTGACACAGAGACACAATCACACACACACATAACCAGTGCACAGTAGCTGCAATCAGTGTTGCAAAGCGCACAAATAACCCAAAAGGAAAACAGGAAAAAAAGGGTAGCTGAATTCAACTATTGTCACTTGGCACATAAATTACATTTAAGGCGACGCAACAAAAAGAGTTAAAAGCATTAACTTGAGTTCATTCACAAAACTAAATAAAAGCAGCAAGAAGAAGAAGAAGAAGCAGCAGCAGTAACAGCTACAACAACAGCAGCCTTGAAAATGTTGCAAGTAAAAAAGGAACTTTGAAAAGTCTTAAAGTCTGATGATCTTGATCATCAGCAAAATATTAACATAATCATAAACGTGATAATGATAATGATGTTGCGCCTACAATGTGGGCGTGGGCGTGCTAACATGTCTGCTGCTTCTTCTTGCTCTTGTTGCCAAGGGCTGACTGTTGTTGTTGCTGTTGTTGTTGTTGCTGTTGCTGCTGCTAATGGCAGGCAGACGAGACAAGTTTTGACATATTTTTTGTTGTGCCTGCGTTTTGTGTGTGTGTTGCGTGTGTGTTTGTCGCATTGATGAGGACATGAATGAAACGCAAATGAATGAATGCACAGACAGACAGACAGTACAGGCGGACAGAAGGACAGACAGACAGAGAGACAGTCTGTCAGACAGGCAATGGGAACCTTATAGTTATCATTATGTGGTATCCTCGCTGAGCAGCAGAAAGCAAGACAGAGACAGCTACCGAGAGAGAAAGAGAGAGAGAGATAGGGGGAGAAAGAGTGCACAGATAAACTTCAAAAAGCGACGTTACAAACACATCTTTTTACCGCCAGTATATTTTTGTTCCTTTGCCCTTTTTGATTCCTTTTAACAAACTTACGATCTGATGTCGTGCAATTTAACCCAGTTGCCTTAATTATGTATTTTTTTTCGGTTTTTTTTTTGTATTTTTTGAGCGCAATTACCTGCAAAGAGATGAAGCAAATGAAATTTACATTAGTGAATGTGAAATATATAATAAAATACTAGAAATATTATACATTAAAAATAACAAATCAAATTTATGTAAGCTAATACTTTTTAGTTATTGCCTTAGCTTTTAATTTTAGCCCACTGCTTAATATTAACTATCAGCAAAAAATACTAGAAAAATACCAGTTTAGTAAAATACTCTCGGTTTGCAGTAATTTTAGTCATGTGTTAATTGACAAGCAAAGTTAAAGCTTCACTTGTGAGTTGAGATCTGCTCAAAATTTCAATTTTAGTAATAACATGCCAAAAAAATACTATAAAAATACTAGTTTCTTGAAATGCACCTCTGTTAAGCAGGCTAAGTAATTCTGAGGAGAAAAATACTGTTAAAAATACTATATTGTCTATTGTTGTTGTATTTGCTGCTGTGATTTAATAGTTGTGTTCAACTAAGGTAAATGGTGTGCAGTATACTAACTTAAGCTGTTAAAATATATACAGTGAATAACTTAAAACATACTGAAAAAATACTAAATTGTTGAAATGTACTTGTAATAAAAGCTATTGGTGTTGTAGGCATCGTAGATTTTATAGTTAAGCATGCTTTATGCTTATGTGAGCTTTATTTAAGCTAAACTCCAATTATCCTATAATATTATACTAATACCAAAGAAATACTACAAATTTTATTATATTGATCTAATAGTTTTATATGCTCTTTGCTGCCTGACTTGTGAACTCTGTTGACTTACAGAAAACAGAATGTTTGCCAAGAATCTTGATGAAATCGTTCGTGGTATTTTTTCCTGGTATTTCTCAAGTTTGTGTGTTTTGCTTTACTATTGTATTTTTTTTTTCGGTAGCGCGCGCGTTTTTTGGATACGAGCACGGGACACGTCGGTAGCCGATTAAAACGCGTCAAATAACAATTAACAACTGATGCAGATAATCATTGTACAAAAAAATCTGAAAGCGAAAAAACTTCTACACAAAAACAGTCAGCAGCGAGCAAGCGAGATAGAGCTAAAGATAGGGGGGAGTGCTGAGTGGTGAGTGGGGGCTAAGTGGGGAATATTTATATATATATTTTGATATATATATTTATATGTTTATATGTACGCATGTGATAAACGACAAAATGGAATCAAATCTAAAGCTCCAAAAAGAAGAACGAAAACGAACAAAAAAAAAAAAAAAAAAAAAATGGAATGAAATGTATATAAAATATGTACATATAATAACAGCTACTGTCTGCATGTGTGTGCGCGCGTGTGTGTGTAGTTAACACTATAACACAAAGCAAGCAACCATTTTGTACAAATACATCATCATCATCATAATTATAAAAATTAAATGCTTCTTGGGATTACTAGATTTTGTTGTTGTTGTTGTTGTTGTTTCTCTCTCTCTTGTTTTCTTCTACACAAATTTTATCAATTTTATTTGCGCAGAACAGCAGAGGGAGGGACAAAGTGCGGTGTGTTTCGGGGGGGAGGTACTATAGTCAGGTGTTATAAGCGCCATAAATTGTTCGGAACGCGCACAAGGTTTATAATGAGAATTACTGCATTTTGGGCTCTGACAGATCCGAGCTGTTATATCTGAGTATCTGAGGTTGTTGTGTGGCAATCGGAGCAACGTTTAAATATTGCCAAAGATACTGAATAATATGAATGTGTTTGCTTAAGATATCGCCAGAAAATAGCTGCCATATTTATATAGAGACGTAATCAAGTCAGTCAAGCAACAACCGACCAACCGACCAACCAACCAAATGGAATGAACCAAAGCCAACAAAAGTTCTACTGATTACTGTCTATTGGTTGCCAACAAGTAACGTCAGTGCTACGACAGATACAGATACAGTTACAGATACGGATACAATTACAGTTATAGATATAGATATAGCTATGGCTATAGCTATGGCTATAGATACAGTTAACAGTTAAGTCTAGTATATAAAGATAAGATTGGTTCGCTTATCTGGCAGCAAATGATATGTGCTATGTACAATATATAGCTTAGTGTTCAAACAAATAGGTGTATAAATAAACGGACGCAACAGATAAGCCAAAACTCTACAGTTTTCCCCCCTAAACCCCCTTCCAATTCATATACATATATATAGCGTTGATTCTATATCAGTTAATCGTGCACACACACAATTGTCATAAATTGTTTAGTTGTTGACTAAACATGTTGAAAGATTTATGTGGCATATAAAAAGAAAACGTACATACATACATATAGGATCTCATATAATGATTTAAAAGAAATCGGCCAGCTATATTAGATAAACATATATATATAGCATATACATATGTGTGTACATACAGTTAGGCAATGGCGTCAGTTAGTTAGTTGTTAGTCAGTTGATTAGTGATGGGTGTGACAAACCTTGAGCTACTTAACGGATATAACCAAAGATTTAGTTAATTAGTGCGTAATACTCCCAAGGTTTATCTATACAGATCAGTCAGTTAGTGCATGTACAAATATCTGATAGGCTGACTTGTGGAGACTACTGCAATGTTGCTCGAAGTTCGATAAAACTAAGTTAGAGCGGGAAGTAAGTAAAAATGAAGAGTGGAGACTTGTAACGACTAGTGGAGACTAGTGTAGAGTTGCTGGAAATTAAATAAAACTAAATTTTAGCAAAGAACTAAGCCAAACTGCAGAGTGGAGACTAGTGGAGACTTATGGAGACTTGTGTAGAATTGCTTGAAATGCATTAAAACTAACATGTAACTAATTGGATTCTAATGGAGAGTTGTAAAGACTAGTGGAGACTAGTGGAGACTTGTGGAGACTAGTGTAGAGTTTGTTAAAACTGCATACAAATCAAATTATAACAATTGGACATGATGATATGTAGAAACCAGACTCAAATGTATGTACTTCTAGCATGCAAACTTGTAATACAATTTGACCAAAATGCTGTAAACCAATAAGAAGTGACAGCACTCGATAACAGACACACACACACACACACACACAAAGAGAGAAGCTCCTGACACGTATACGGCATTTAGGGTTCGGGTTTCGGGCAATGGCCAGCGCCCAATACCAAAAAACCGAAGCTGAGGCAAAAAAAAAAATAAATAAAATAAAAATGGTAAAAATAAAAGGAAGAGAAGAAATATCTATAGATGTGTGTGTGTGTATAGGTACTGTATCTATACACACAATATATATTGAGCGCACATTTATGTATAGCATGTGTATAGATACATACGTATGTATTATATAGACACACACACACACACACACAAATATTCCTGTACATACATATAAAGCAAAATCCCTACAATAAAACGGGGCGGAGCACAAGTGCCAGCAGAAGAAGAAGAAGAAGCTAAAAAAAAAAGAAATATCAGTAAAAATGAACGAAATAAATAAAATGAAAAACAAGAAAATGCGAGAAATGAAAAGCAAAAGAAAAATCTGCCAAGTGAAAAGAAATCGGAGTCGCAGTCAACAGCAGCAGCAGCAACACACACACACACACGCACACACACATACCAAGTGAAACAGAGAGCAAGAGAGTGTGTGAGAAAGAGAGACAGAGAGTGAGAGAGAGGAGATAGCAGTGAAGGTTTGACTTTGAGGGTGGCAATTTGGGTGTGAGGCAACGCCAACTGAATGTAAGGAAGCAGCAGCAAATCCTGATGCTCCAAGCTCCAAGCTCGTGTCTCTCTGTCTGTGCGTCTCTCTGTCTCTGTGTGTGAGCACTCGAGTAAAATCGAATAAGCATAAAAACGCAGGCTATAAGATATGTACGTACGTACGTACGTACGTACGCGTGTCTGCGTACGTGTATGTAGTGCTCTCAGTTGCTTGAAAAGTACATACATAAGCTGCAACAGCACAGTCATGTGTGTCCGTGTGTCCGTATGTACGTGTGTACACATGTCTCTAAGCTTTGGCTGCGTTGGCAACACTGGCTTTGGGTTGGCTGCGCCTCAAACGCATATTCAATAATGACATAAATAAGAAGTGTAGCATCCGCTTATAGCGTTCGTCCAGTTACTGCGACGAAAACTATGACTATACAATCTTTTTGAAAGTTTAAACCATATTTCAGATATAACGTCGCCTCGTTGAGTGTCGTTATAGCCGGATTCTACTGTATATTTTGTTTTAATTTTGTAAGCTGCTACTTTACCTCGCTAGCTACTGCTTTTACTTGCTCCTATTCCCACTCCTTTCGCTTTGAGTGCGCTGCTTGGCACCTAAAAGCATGCTACTATTTTTATAACTTTTGCAATGTGTATTTGTGTGCGTGCACTTGATTACAATTCTTTCGTTTCCTTTGCATCGCATCGTGCTCCATGCTTTCTCTTTTACACGCTTTCCTCGCTTTCCTTTTTTTTTATATTTTGTCGCTCCCTACACATACATGCTTAATATATATTGATGTCTGTCCGCCATCGTTTTTGTCCTGCTCTCATCGCTGGTTGGGCGACGAAAAAAAAAAAAAACTTGTCAACCTTTTGGTTACCCCCCAACCACCTAACCGCCTTAAACACCCTACCCACCTCTACCACCCACAACTCACACCACTTTTCAAACTGTCGCGTCGCGTCGCTGCCGCCCTTCAATTCAATGCCCCCAAAAATGTAAGCAAAACAACAACAACAAAAACCAAAAAAAAAAAAGGAATCCACAGCAGCAGACGAGTGCTTGAGCGCAAACGAGTGAGTAAAGTGTAAGTGTAAGTGTGAGTGAGAGTGATAGAAAGAGAGAGAGAGAGAGCCACGCGACGACACGACGCACAACGAAGCTATTATTGTTGTTGGGGCGCTGACGTTGGCGCTGCTGCTGCTGCTGCTGTTGCTGTTGATGGCTTCCCAATCGAAATCGATGCTGGTATGTATTACGCTTGCTGCTGCTTCCTCTTCTCCTTCCGTCGTTTTGTAAACATAAGAAGAAAAAAAAACTTCACTCATTTCGGTCTCTCTCTCTCACTCAGTATTGAGTGGGGGGCCAACAACAACAAAAAAGAAGAAGAAGTATGAAAGCTCCTTGAATACGCGCTGCTTTAAGACGACGCACAGTGGTTCATTGAATCGCATCAACGCACCAAAAGCGGGAGGTTCGGTTTAAAAAATTTAAAAACGGTTCGTTAGAGAAATATTTAATGTTTCTAAAACTAACTTTCTATGGTTTTTAGGTTATTTAGTTCGGCGGTAGACGATGTCAAAGTTGATCAACATTCACATTTTTAGCATTTTTTTTTAGCATGTTTTTGGATTTTTGCGATTGCATTTTTTGAAGATGGTTTCTCCATTATTTTTTTAGTTGAAAATTGAAGTGCAGTTCGATTGAGAAATATTTAAAGTTTCTGAATCTGGGATTTTTATCGTTTTTGGGTTATTGAGTTCTGCGGTAGACGTTGTGAAAGTTCAAACAAATTTTAAAATTTTTGCTTTTACATGCATTTAATAAAAAAAGTTTTTGATTTTTGCTATTAAATTTTATTTAATTGTATTTTAGTTGAAGAAGTATTTATTTTAAAACGACCAATACACAAAAAAATTGTCCAAAAAGTAACTTTAAATATTTTTTGTAAATTTTTTCGTTTTGATTAGTTTTCTATTGAGTGAAAAAGAAGATCTGAGCAACGGAACCACTGTGCGACGCGTCGTTTTCGCTTTAAGGCGCTGCTGCGCTGCTGCTGCTGCTGCTGGTGCTGCTGCATTGAGCCGAGTGAAAGTGGCGCTGCGGCGTTTTTATGGCTGTCTGGCTGCTGATTTCTGTTCCCCACTCATTTTTATATAGCAAAAAAGAAAAAAAAAACAGCAGAAAAAAAAAAGGAAAAAATTCAATACATGCGCTCAACGAGTGAAGGGAGCAAAAAGGACGACAACTGCGCCCCAAAGAGAGAGCGATGCGAGAAATAAAAACCAAAGGAAAAGTAAAAAGAAATTCCAACACACACACACACACACACACACAGTGATGCAGACACATACTTATACATACATCAAATTGGATTGGATTGGATTGGTTTTGGGTACAGTGGGGTAAAGTGCCGTTGATGATTATTGGGTGCTTCGCTCTTTTACGTTTTTTTTCTTTCCTCGCTCTCTCTCTCTCACTCGCTCTCTCTGCTGCTGATTGGGGAGCTTACACTTTGTGGTTGTGGGTTTGTAGGGGGGGTGGGAGAGGACTGTGTGTTGTTGTTGCTGTTGCTTCATTTAACATATTGGCAGCCATTGGGCAGGTGACTTGTTGTTGTTGTTGTGCCTCTCAGCACATAAAAATTGAGCGTCAATTGAATTCGATTGGACGAAAGCGACGCACGACTGAGTGTACGTGTGTCTGTATGTGCGTCTGTGTGTGTGTGTGTGTAGGGAATGTGTAAAAAACTGAGCCGTGCAGTCGACGCTGGCAGCGACAGCAAACAAGGAAATGCTGTTAACCTTTTGTACATAACCTCACACCAATTATATACACACATATACATATAGTACCTCTATGTGTACATATGGATTGCTTTCAATATTATTGGCAACGCCTTTTGGCAAGCCTACCTCCCCCCAGCCACCAACACCAACACTACCACCCCCAGCTGCTGCCCCTGGCACCATTTACTGTTGCACGCACTCGTATTGGTTTTATTGGAACGACTTGTGATTGGTTTTCAACCTCGTGTCTCTCTGTCCGTGTGTCTGCGTGTCTCTCTGTGTGTGAGAAGTGCAACTTCGTGTAGCCATTAGAGCAAGTAAGCATACTGCAATCAAGTTGCTTTGTAAACTGTTATACTACTATATACTGCCTGTTTGCAATGTATGGCATATGCCGATTGTCGTTATTTAAACAAAATCTTAAAACATTCTTTTTACAATGCGTCGATTTTTAGGAAATTTTCATCACCCATTTGTATTGTAGTGCAAAACCATTGTGTTGATTTTGAATGCTTTGGCTTTAATATTGCGCCTGCTATTGGCTAATAACTTTGTTTGGCCAACCCAAGTAACTCAGCTATTAGCTTAAGCAAAGGATTCAAAACAATTGCATATTATCTGTTAAATCGTAGTCTATAACATATTTCAAAATCAGCTCAAAAGCAGTGCTTTTAAGCTGGAATACACTGTCCGCATAGCTACAAGTCTATAAAGCTGCCAAAGTTGTCGAGTCAATTATAAAATACTTTATATTTTTGAAGAATTGCATGGAGTTTAGTAATTTGTTCTAGAACTTCCTGTTCTTATTTTCAAAAATTTTACAAAATTTTAAACTAATATTTTTGCATGTATTTCAACGTCTAGATGCTTAGTTTTATTTCTTTCTTATCGAATATTCTTCTGTAACATTGAAAAAGTTCTTATGCATGAGTCAATCTCTATAGAGTATATATAGTACTATTTCATGTCAATAAAGCGTACGCTTATCTGTTGGAATGTCATGATTCAGTTGTTAAGCAATATACAATAATAAGAATAATGAACTTATAAACATGAATTTCATTTCATTTTTAATTGTATAAATATGTACATAAAATATATGGGGTTTTAAGCAGGGTTGTCATAAAGGTTTGTAATTTGTACATGAGCCAGTAAAGTATCACATAGATTTAAGTATCACAGCATTTAAATTGATTAGTGTGCCTAACATAATTGAATAAGGCTTAGAATGTTAGTTGAATTCCTTAATCGATTACAGATTAGTTTTAGATTTGTTTCAGATTTCATCCAAACAAATTATACAATGTGCCCATATAACATTTGTACATATGTATATTGAACAAATTTTATGAGCACCTTACTATAGCTATTCTATATCTGTATAATCTGTATTCGTTTGAGAAATCGAATTTATAACAATATTTTATTTAGAAGTAAGCTTGATTCAAGAAAATCCCAGTATAAGAAAAGTCTGCTCGTAAATTTAGAATTTAGTTTAATATGACTGTAGTTTCACTAAATTATGCTCTTCATGAATTTTAATCGGGTCTTTGTAATATTAAATTAGATAACATTTACCAATATTTAGTTAATTTCTAGCTAAACTAAATCCTCTCATGGTTCAAGTGTCTATATGTACATATATGTACGTCTATATAAGCACGTGTTCTGCTCATTGGCACCGCCCGCAATCAACAGACACATGTACACACACACACACACACCCAACCCCCTAGAGCACCTACTACATTCGATCGACCATTTTTCGTTCGGTGGCCACACAAGCGGTCGTTTTGTTTCACTGTCCGTACGTATGTACGTATGTCCGTCTGTCCGTTTGTCTCTACATGTCAATATGTTCGGTTACACATACGGCACACACACACACACACGTACACTGGCAGCCAGGCGAACGAATCAGCCAGCACAAGTGTACGTGTGTACGTGTGTCCGTATGTGTGTCTGTGTGTGCGCCAGTCAATAACATCCAATCACGTTTGTTAAAAATCTATCTATATATGATGTTCATGATGAAGGCGACGCAGTCGATGTCCGCACACACACACCCATACACACAGAGAGAGAGAGAGAGAGAGAGAGAGTGCGAGAACGGACTCAGTTGAGTTGAGCTCAGTGTGTGCTGCCTGCAGCGCTGCTGCTGCCTACCCTGCCGCGCACAGCTCCGCCCCGCCATACACAGAGTCTTGTATCGAACACACATTGAACGTACCAACACACACACAAACACAGAGAGGCGTACATATGTGTGTCTTATCAGCAGCGACCGCTCTCTCACTCTCCCAACAAACTCACACACACAGAGACTGGTTGAGAGCGCAACACGCAATGCTTGCTCACCCGCTTACTCATACGCTCGCTAGCAGCCGGCTCAGTGTGCACTCATACTTGCTCTCTCTCTCTCTTTCGCTCGCTCGCTCGCTCTTGCTGCTGCTGTTCGCTCTCTGTGTGTAGTTTATATTCCCACTCAATGGCCCGTTTGGTATTGAGCTTTTCTTTTCGAGTGACTTTTTAGAGCAGCAGCAAGTGCAAGCCAAGTGCAGCTGCTGCTAGCGCGTGAAAGAGAGATGCACTGAGATGAGAGCAAAAGCAGCGCTGCACAGAGCACAGCACAGCAGAGCACAGCACAGCAGAGCAGAGCAGAGCGCAACGTTATTGCTTTTGAGTTTTTTTTTTGTTTTTTTCTTTTTTTTTTTGTTGTTTCTTTGGTGTTTCTGTTCATGTTGTTGTTATTGCTGCTGATTGATTTTCCATAATACGAAGCGCGAGAGAATTTTGCGCTCTTTGCACGTCCCAATGTGTGTGTGTGCGAGTGTGTGTGCGAGTGTATGTATGTGTGTGTGTGTGAGTGTATCGAACGCACAGCCAATAGCAAAAATTTCCAATTGCGTACGAATTTCCAATCAAAATGGCACAGAAAAGAAAAAAAAAGCGAATATAAAACGACAGCTGCGACGTCGCTGTCAGCGCTGGCAGCGCAAAAGCGACAGCGGCAGCGCAAAGGGGCGTATGAGTGTGTGCACGTATGCTTGTCTCTCTGTGTATTGGTGTGTGTGTGTGAGGGATGCTAACTCACACACACACACACATACATATACACATATGCGAATATGAGAAAAGAAAAAAAAAAAAAGAAAGGAAGGAATAAAGTAGAGGAATAACGGCAACTCCAACACTCAAAAACGAATCGATGCGCAACGACCGTCGAACGAGCGACCGACCAAACGACAACCCCAATCCCTACCCAATCCAACCCCCCGAAGTCCCCCTTCGAAGTTGCCCCCAACCCCCTACCAAGAGCCGAAGTGGAGCTATGTGAATGTGTGTGTGTGAGTGGCTTGTGTCAGTTTGGGGGGCATAGATATGAGTGGGTAAGCGTGACAGCAGGGCGAGGGACGCAGGGGCAGTTCGAGGTAGTGTGTGTGTGTGTGTGTGTGTGAGAGAGAGAGAGGGGGGTGGACTGGGGAGCATTGTGGGGTCCAAGCGCAGCAAATGCTGGCGCCTTGTGCGCATCTCTGACATATTTCCAATATCATTGGTCGATAAATACCGAAGCAAACGAATCGAAACGAAACGAAATGTACGAAATGTGCAAGGGGGAAGAGGAAGAGCAAAAGGAACAGGAACAGGAGCATATAGAAACCCTACACACACACACACACACACACACTTTGGGCGCCGTAGTAAAAACAAAAAACATATATAAAAAAAAAAATAAAAAAATAGAGGAAACATAACCAGTGGCAAAAGCAAAAGCCAAAACAGGCAAACTACAAGTTCTACTTCTTCTTCTCCTGCTTCTGCTTCTGCTGCACCTCTTTCACCATTCAGCTGTAGCACTACTACACCCTACTTTGTCACTGACTTTTACCACATATATTTCCACATATGCTGCTATATGTATGTATGTAGTACATAATAGTGTACGTTTGGGTTTTCCGCAAAATGCACAAATTCGTTTAACAAAAACAGCTTCAATATTTATAATAACTAAAATAGTATCTAAATGGAACTTTAAAGCATAAAACTTGTATAGTTTTAATTTAAACAATTAAAATTAAATATTAAATTTTGTTCAATTTAAAACGTGCTTAAATTTGAAAAATATAACCAAAAACTTGCTAGGCGAATTTTTAAGGCGAATTTAAATCAATTTTCTTTAAAAATAAATAGGCATATAAAAGTTTAAAAATTGCCATTTCATTTGCATTTAATTTCAAAAAATTCTATAACATTCTAAATGAACCTTAGTGTAAAAAATAAATAATTTAAAATTTATAGAAAAAAAATGCTGGCTAGAAGACTTTTAAATGCTGAAAATTTAATATATATAAGATTTAAAAAACAGCATTAATTTGATTTAAATAAATTCTACTAAAGCCTAGAGAAACTTAAATGTGAAAAAATAAAATTTTAAAAATTTTTATAAAAACAAAAGCTTACGAAACTCAAATAATTTAATATCTAAGCAGAATTTTTAGGGCATTAAATTAATGTTTTAAGTAATTTACATTAATTTGTTTGAAAGTTAAGTATGAATTTAAATAAATTCTAAAGTTTTGTTCGAAATAAATAAAAAATTTAATTAAGAACAAGTTTCAATGTCAAAGTTACAGTTTTTTTTATTGTGTTCTTGAGTTACTTAGAATAAAAGGCAAACTCTTTAAAAAGTCTAAAGAAAAGAAGCATCTTAAAATGCTTTATAAAAAATGTATATAAACTCTTAAAGCTTTAAAATTAAAGAGAAACGCATGAAATTAAAATTAAGCTAATAGCGATAAAACGCAAAATTTGTCATCGATAACAGAAAATGGATTGAAAAAACACTTTAAATAAAATTTAAACCAAGTTTCATACTATTTGTGTGAACTTAAAGCATGAGTGCTTTTATCGATAACACATGTAGACAATTAATCGAATTATCGACTTGATCGTTTATTGATAACACATGCAGACGATTAATTGCCGTAGTTTAAGGCGTTGACAGCCTGAAATAAAAAATTAAAAAAAATCCTGCCAATATAAGGCGTTGTTCCAGCTGCCTAGTCAAAGCCAAAGGTATGCAGCTAAAAGTGCTAGGAAGTCCTTAAAGCGCAGCAATGGGTATGGGAAGGGGGAGCACTGGCAGTTGGTAGTATTACGGGGCCAGAAGCCGGTGTCGACGCACTCGGCGCTGTGTTGGGAAAACCCCCCTCACACGGCCCTTCAAGCACACATCCCTACTATATCAAATGCCGAGCCATGATTGTAAGTTCGTCGCCGTCGTCGTCGTCGACGTCGGTAATAACGAGCTCTGAAGTCTGTGTGGCAGGACGAAGTATGACGACAACGACGACAATGTCCTTTCACATTTGTCGTTTTAGCCCGAGACGAAGCTTTTCCAGCAGCCAAACTCCCTAGCAGCCCCCAATTCCCTTCCCATTCCCCTTTCCCCTTTCCCCTGGTTATAAGCAGACAACGCTCCCTACGTTTTGCTGTTGCTTGATTTTTACTACTCCTCTGCTTTCGGAGAGTTTTCCGAGAGCGTTCGACTGGGCGTTACAGCTTATGGTTAGACCGAGTGAAGGGCAGTTGTAGAGGAGGGGATTGGCAGGGAGGTTCTTTGCTTGTCTGCTACGCTGTCTGCCCGGTGCTGGGTTCGTTGGGAATTGGAAGGGGGAAAGGTGGTGGAAGGAGGGGGAGGGAGGGTATCATTGGGGAGTGCCTGCCTGCCCAAACTGCTGCCAATTTTTATGCGCTCCCTATTTTTATACGAGTTTCGTTACGTTCGGGTTTTTCTGTTTTATGCGTTTTTTTTTTGCTCTCTCTCTTTCTATCTCTCTCTCTTGCTCTCTCTTTCTGCTGCTCCTCTGTTTTATTTCCTTTTGCGCTCCCTAGCTCCCCATCCCCACGTCCTGCTGCCTGTCGTATCTCTCTGTGATTCCCATTCAGCTGCTGCTTTATTTTATTTCATCTTCACTTTCGGGTTTTTCGTCTCCTGTTTTTCTTTCCTTCTTCGCTTCTTCTTTTTCTGTTGTTGTTGTTGTTGTATTTTATGACCGGCTGCTGTTTCTTTCTGACGCTCGTCGAATGTGTATAGATTTTTCCGACTGGGGTGGTGCTTGATTGTAGGGGGTTGGCGCTGTGGGAGGAGCCGTATATTTCGATTCAAGGATATTTCTCGATATGTGTACAAAAAAAAGAAAAATATATGTATGTATGTATGTGTATGTATAAAAATACCCAAGCGAAATGGAAAAAAAGTAAAAGAAAAAGACAGGAAAAATGGCGTAAAGCTTCCAAGAGCTGCTCTTGCTACAGAATTGAGCACGGAACGGGGGTGTAGTGGCAGGCAGGAGGAGGAATAGGAGCATTTGCTAGGAAGCTTTGACTTGCTCTTTCTCTCTTCCCGTATTGCTCTATGTGTATATATGGGGGTTTGGGGAGTTTTTAGCTCCTGTTCCAAGTTCTTGATTGCGCGCGTTAGCAGAAATGAAAATCGAGCAGCAGCAACAACAACAACAACAAAGGAAAAGCAAAAGAAAATCGCGGCATATAAGAAAAAAAAAAAAAACAGAAAAATTTATTTATTTTCTTGGTGTTTTTTTTTTTGAGCGCGCAGGATTTCTACCAATTGTATATAGAGAGGAGGCACACACATATAGGATATATAGGATATATATATATATATATATATATATATATATTGTGTGAGTGTGTTATATGGATTGCTATGTGAATAGAATTCCACTAGCAATAAATTTTCTTTTGCTGCCATCTCTTACTTTTGCCACTAACTCTCTCTCTTTCTATATGCATATATATGCTTTCTCTCTCTATCTCTCTCTCTGTTAGTCTCCCTACTAAAGTTAACTGAATGTATTTTCTATATAGCTATATACGATTTGCTAACCAATCAGCTTGAATGCACCAGTGTGTACAATTTGCAGCAGCTCACATTGAAATTGTAGATTTGCTGTTTAACCAAGTTTGAAGTCATTAATTTGTTTGATTCTCTGTATATATATATATATATATATATAGAGAGAGAGAGAGAAAGAGTTAGTTTTTTGTATAGCATAAAATTTTATAGTTTTTGAACTTTAAATATGACTTTAGTAACTGTAGAGTTTCAATTTATTTGCTTTTATTTGCACCATTTATGTCAGTAACCAAAAATGGTTTTTTGTAGCTTTTTTTGTACATTTTCTATTGATTTAAAAGTTAAAAATTCTTAAACATTTTGTGTAACAATGCAAGTTTACGAACATGTGTTTGATTTAGGCATGCTTTAAATAATTAATATATATTTTTTTTAAATTTTTTTTACTTAATTTTTTGCCATGATTTTTAGCTGCTGTCAAACAATCGCCATATATTTTTATATGTTTCATATATCAAAATTTCTTGCAGTTTCTGCTACTTTGAACGCTTTTTTTTTAAGAGTATTTGCCACTCTTAAACTAATTTAAAAACTGTTATTTATAGCTTAAATAACATAATGTTACAAAATGCTTATAACAATTAAATAATTGCGATAAATGCGACGTGTAAACTTGCATTAAGTTAGATTTTGTGGTTAATTTTTTGCTGTCTAAATTTAGTTACATAATCTATAAAGCAAGACAGACAAAACGTAAAAGAAAGAGAGAGAGAGAGAGGAAAAGAGTGGGATAGAGAGAGAGAGAAAGAGAGTGTGTGTGATATATAAATTCTTTAGATATTTATTTTATTTGATTTTCTGGTGTTGAGCTGTGATCCAAGCTAAACATCCGGTGTTTAACAATCGAGCTAACTTGACTTAAATCATCAGCAGCAGCGCTGTCTCACTCTCCTATACTCCCTCTCTCTCTCTCTCTCTTTGGTCAGTTCGTTAGTTGTGTCGATTACGTCGGTCAGATAATAATCATTAGTATGATCAATTGCCAAGTTCAGTAAAAAAAACAGAAAGAAACAATGAGGAAAACACAAATAGAGAGAGAGAGGATGAACGGAAAATTGTACTGAGCGGTAGAGTAGTTTGGCAGGGCAGGGGGGGTATAGAAAAAGTGTTGCGTTTAACTGGTAAATCATATTATAGCATGCATATATAGTTTGGAGAGCGGACGTGCTGGCGGAAAGAGACTTAATTGAATTCGATTTGAACGCGACTTTGGCATTTCAATGTAGAACAAACGGAAGTCCAAAATAAATTGAAAGCAATCCAAAAAAAAAAAAAACTGAAGCTGAAACTGAAACTGAAGCTGAGACTAAGACTGCGACTGAGACTGAGACTGAACTTCGACAGAGACAGAGTCAAATCAAAGCAATCAACGCAACGCAAAACAAAAGATACAATGCCGCAGCTATAGCTACAGATACAGATACTTAAGTCAGCAGATACATTTTATAGTTTTGTTGTGTGGGACGAAGACAACGGCGACGACGACGTCGACGACGACGATGACGATGACGACGAAGTCGCTTCCTGTCTTCATCATAAAAAATCAAAGTAATAATGCGTGTACTTGCGTTTGCCACTTTATAGATTTATTAGGCACACATACAGTTGTAGAATTGCCCGCCACATGAGATTTTTATGCTCAACGGAAATTCAAATTAAAAATGCTCCGATGGGGAATTCATCTCTCTCTCTCTCTCTCTCTCTCTCTCTCACTCAGCCAACCTTTACTGCTTCTAAGGGCTGTGACTGAGACTCTGACTAAAGGAGAGCAGGGTAGAGTGATAGAGGGAAAGTGACAGAGCGAGAGCGGGCGAGAGAGAGAGAGAGAGAGAGAGAGAGCTAGTGCAACAAAGAGTGCAAATGATGCGTTTGCTGCGTTTTAATTTGATTTCCGCAGTTCAGTTGATTTTTGTGCTTTGCGGTTCAGTTCAGTTCTCAATTTGCATAACATTTCGGAACGAGTTTTCACAAGAAAAGCAACAACAACAACAACAACAACAGCAACAGCAGCCGCAGAGTCTCTACAAAAATCGAAGACTGACTCGAAAAAAAAGATGCGCGGGCGTGCATATAAATCAAAATGTGAACTTATGCCACAACAAACACACTCGCACACAATATGAAGCATGTGAACATCTCCCTAGCTCCTTCAGCTTCCTTTTCAGGGGTTGCGCATTGCGCAGACTCAGCCGTCACTGTCACCGTCGCCCTTGCCGTTGCCTAATTAAAGGCAGCGCAGTGTTTTTGTTGCGACACGATCAACATGCAACTTCACACGCTGTATCTATTTTTGGTGTCGCCTAATTATGAATGACTCGCACCAAAAAACAGCTTAACGCACAGTTATCGATAACTAAAACGATAACTAGCTAAAACTGAACAAGTAGTAAACAAACTATGTATGTCAAAAGCATATTTCGGGCTGTTTTTTTAATAAATAATAAAACAATCGATAACTTATCGATAACTGAAAACGACGTGTTGTAGTAGTTACACTTGCGCAAAGTAGATAAACTGTTTATGGTACACTACACACTGCAAATAATCGATAAGTAATCGATAACTTATCGATAACTATAGTAAAACTGTACTTAACTACTGACTAGACAGCGCAGTGCACTCTAAAGTATAAACAGCATTATACTGCTTACTCAGTTTTCATTAAATACAACTACTCAACTAAATCGATATTATATCGATAAATTAGGACATAACTAATGTAACAAAAGCAGTTAAAAGTCGGGCTACAAACAAAATGGAATACCTGTAATATTTCCATACTTATCGATAATTAATCGAATAACGATAACATTTAATAAATGGAGCCACTAACTAGCAAGTCAGAGCACATTTGGAACTTTTTTAATATAATATTTGAAAATAAAACGATAACGATTGCTTATCGATAACTGCGAGTTAGGTTTACGATAAATAAATACTTACTTATTATATAAAATGCTTACTTGCTTTGAATGTAAATATACAATGTAGGGCATAACAAACGTACCTGCAAAATAGAAAGAAAAAAGAAATGTTAATCATTTTGCCATTTAGCGATAAATCGATGGTGCTAGTATTTAAGCTTTTTTTATAGCTATTTTAAAGTCAAAGCCAAACAATGCAGTTGACTTTTAACACTTGACTTTGTGCGCTATTTTCCTTCTTTTTTTTTTTTTGCCCACATTTTGTGGCAAATTTTTGGTGTGTGGCGCGTGTCTGTTGTGTGTGTGCAGAATTTTTTCGGTTTTTTTGGGTTAAGCACAGCAAGAAATTAACCCTATAAGCCCCCATGCAGTGCGATACGCAGGCATTTAAGCGAACAACGCGCTCAAATAAAAGGGTTAAACCAAAATTCAGATGCCGCTAGACTTTTCGCAACAATTTCAATGCGATTATAAAAAGCAGAGAGAGAGAGAGTAAGTGGAAGAGGGCGAAAAAGAGAGAGAGGGAGCAAGTGAGAGGTAGTAAGTAGCGGAAGTAGCACAGGCCTTGAAGTTGTTTATATTTGGCTTTAAAGCTGGCCAACTGTTGCCCCCACCGACCAAAAACAAACACACACAGACAGGCAGACAGAGAGAGAGAAAGACAGAGAGACAGAGAGAGAGTGAGTGGCACAGAGACTGTCAGCAGTCAGTGTGCAAAATGTTCTAATTAAAGCCGGCAGTAAAAAGGCATTCGCACAGTCGAAGAAGAATTGTGCCAAAAGGCAACGACGACGCCGACGACGACGACGACAGCAGCAGCGACGGCAGCGACTGCGACGTCGGCAGTGAAAAACTAACCTCAGACAACAAACAATAATGAACATTTTCTAAGCAGCCAGGCGCAAAGCGAAAGAGACAGAGACAGCGAGTGAGAGAGTGCAAGAGTGTAAGAGAGAGGCAGTGAGAGTTGAGTGTTGTGTAGCAAAAAAAAAAAAAAATTAAATTTTAAGAAAATAGCGGCAAGTTTTTGCTGTTGCATAGCATAAGGCGCACAAACACACACACGTAAATGCAGACACACGTACATGCAGACAGACGTACATGCAGACACACGTACACGCAGACACACGTACACTTAGACAGCTAGTACTACAACTACTAAGAAGTAAATTAAGCACACAACCGTTTTGTGGGCGGCACACACACAAAAACGCCAGCTAACCCACAATTTGCAACCCTTTCTCTCCCACTCTCCCTCTTCCCCACTCTCTCTCTCTTTCACTCTACCTCTCTCTGTCTCCCTCACTGTCTCCGTGTCGCAAAAGTAGCTAAAAACTGCCTGCCAAATAGGTAGCAAGCAGTTTTGCTATATGTTGTAGTTGCTGCTGTTTCTATGTATTTAAATGTATTTGTTTGCCACTTGATATGTATGTGTGTGTGCCACACACACACACACAGCTACATTGCTGTTTGTAGTAGTAGTATATTTGCCTGGCGTCTTTAACTTGGCCAATAGCAGCGGCTAAGACGTATGAAAAGGCAGTCAACAAAATGTGTCCTTGAGCTTCACACAAAATGGCAAACTCGCTTTGCTTTTTGCTTTGTCTTCCTGAGTGTGTCTGTATGTGTGTGTGTGTGTGTCTGCTCAGACACAGCAGCAACAGTTTAAAGCATAGTTTAAAGCCTGCCACAGCAGCAGCTGTTGTGCTTCACACACACAAACGCATACACTCACTTTTAATTACGCACGTTTTGCGGCGGCGAAAACGAAAAATCACAGCAGCAACATAGGCGCTTTGACTCTGTCTAACTTTAGCTAGCTGTCCTTGTCGCACAGCAAACGCTTGCTCTTGCTCTGCCGCTTGCTAGCGTCTCACATTTTGCAGCGCCCCCTGTCGCTGGAAAGCCGCAAAACGCATGTGTTGCTGCTGCTGCTGCTGCTGCCGTTGCGTGTGTATGTTGCACATGTGTCCTTGAAACTTTTTGGCATAGTTTTTGGGGCAGCAACAGCAACAGCAGCAGCTAAAAGCCAACTACTGTTAATGTGCCTATAACTGTCTGTGTGTCTGCTCTGCTTTACTCCCCCCCCCTCTCTCTCTCCTTCTCTCTTTCTCTCTCTCACTCCCTCTGTGTATTTGTGGTGTTTATGCAAAAGGGTTAATGACTTGTTGCAACTGGCAACAACAGTCAGCAGTCTGGCAACGCTGCCACTTGAACACTTCAAGTGTCTTGCTCTTCTTCCCCCACTCTCTATTTGTCTCTCTCTCTCTCTCTCTCTCTAACAATTCCTATTAAAATAGTAGTCGTGGCTTATCAATAGCCACCGATCGAGGCGTCCGCATGATATGACAGAAAATTATGACTTCATAATTGGGGAAAAACGAGCCCATAAAACCCATAAAACTCTCGACCCTCTTTAGCAAGTAGTACGAAAAATTCAATAGAAATTTGCGCTACGTTAAGTAGTACCCCTACCCCCAAAAAAAAACTAACACACACACACAGGCCAAAAATTGTAGTCAATTAAAAGTGAGCAAAGTTTTGGGCGGTAGAAAATACTAGAGGGAGAGATAGAGAGAGAGAAAGAGCAGAAAGAGCAGAAAGAGACAATGTTTTTTGACATTATTTCATAATTAAAGGGGAGTGGGGGGTTGGAAGTAGAAGTGGGGCTGGAGAAGAGAAATAGGTTAGCGGCGGGTGGGTGCAGAGGAGAGAAGATTGTGCTATTAAGGAGGGTTGGCATTATCAGTGCTTGCCAATTATGATTGGAGCGCATTAAGCAAGCTGCATTAAGGGTGGGGAATGTACCTCTATAAATCTACAAAACTATAAGCGAATGTACGTGTGTGTGTGTGGCAGTGTGTGTGGAGGCTGATAAATGCCCACGAATGTGTTTGATGGCCTATTAAACGTTTAATGGAACTGCCAAAATATGACAAGCCCAAGTGTCGGGCAAAACCATAAGCATTAAGGGTATTCCAGGGGGAGAAACTATGATTATTACGCAGTGTCGCTGTGATTTAGAAGAGCATTCACTACCTTTTAGCTAATGCGCTAAAACTAAAAAAGTTTTTGTATTTTTTTTTTTTGGAGTTTAAGTTTTTGGGAATATGCAAAATTGAGAAACATTTTTAATTTCCGATTTTTTGGAGAACAGCACTAAACTTTAACTAAAAATATAATATTAGCACATTTTTAGAGTTTACGTTTTTAGGAATGCAAATTGTTTTTGGCGTTTTTGTTAATTGGAATGCGCTTCAAATATGAAAATAATTTTAAAATAAACAAAATTTTTGTTTTTAAAGCAACAGCACTTGATTGAAATGAAAAACTGTGTTTTTTTTACATTTTTGTCGCTTTCATTTATTGGAATGCGACGTCGTAATACTGCAAAACTGGCGAAATTGTAAACAAGAATGGCACATAAATAATGCTGTTGTTTTTATAGGTGTTTTTGGACAACAAATAAAGTACAATAATTATGAAAAGTATTATTTAAAAAAATTTTCGAATGGCGTTTACGTTTATTGGAATGCGGTGCTTGAAGTGAATAAAATCAACATAAGCGTGGCAACAGTAGATGGCAATATATGCTGCTGGCAAAGAACAAAGCTTACAATAATATAAAATATACATATAGTATATATATGTATATATCTATATAGATTTTGAGACTGAAGAATATAAATTAGCGTTAAATTAGCAATAGAATATGTTGACACAATGAAGGCGAGACCTACACACAAATCTATTGTATAGTACATATATGTTATACTACATTAAGGGGGGGATTAGTTGAGACAATGAACGCCCACGTGTGTGGAGAATTGTATTTGCCAATACGACGGCAATCGACAATCTCGGCTGATAGCCAGTATCGTATCTATGACTATATAGCCAAAGACTATAGCTATAGATAGATATGAGATAGGGAGACAGACAAAGGAGGGAGGGCGGCGGTCTGAAGGAAAACAGATCTAAAGATCTGAGAAACTGAGAATCTTATAAAATTTTATGACTACTTTGCGTTCTTTTGTTTCTGTGGCAGATTTTCAAATTTTTAGATTTTCAATAAATTGTCATTTTTAGCCAGCAAAAAAAAAACAAATAAATAAATATGTATACAAAAAAAAAGAAACAACAACAACAAACATAGAAACAGAAATTTATGTGGTAAAATTTATTTTCTTGGTCGATCGAAATATTGTGAAATCAAAAAAACAAATAAATTAAAAGCCACACAATATAAGTATACATAAATATATTTATATGATGCATGTGTCTATCCAACTGTATGTATGTGTATTTTCACACACACAATGGGACAACAATGCGCTCTAGTTCCCAGCATGAACACAATGGGGGTATTCCCCTCCACAGTCCCCCCACACTGCTTGCTGCTAAGTATAATCTACCAAAAAAAATGAAAACTATGCCAAATTGAACTGAGAACTTGGTTTCGAATTCAAATTCAAATTCTATCGATGTGTGTTGGATATTTTTATCGAACTGTGGGATTGTCAAAGTGTGTCCCACTGTTCGACTGACTGTCGCACAAGTTCACTTTTTGTCAAATCACATGCATGCCTCTCGCTCTAGCACATACAATCTCTCTCTGTCGCACTCTGTCTGTCCATCTCTACATGTATACTTAGTACAATATAATACCTTTTAATTTAATATGCAGCTGACGTGCGCTCTATGAAGTGGCAGTCAGCGATCGGGCGATCGAGCGATCCCCTCACACACACACACATCCCCTTGCCCCTTCTCCTTGCCCCACCACCTCCCGCCCCACGGCCATTTGCAGTGCTTCTTTTGTCTGCGGCTGTGTGTTCGAAAATAAAATAAAATAAATCGAAATGACAGATCATTAAAATTTACAACAACACCAACAAAGAGCAACAGAGACGCGCAGAGAAAGAGAGAGAGAGAGAGAGAGAGAGAGAGAGACAGAGAAAGCAACAAAAACAGTCAGACAGTGCTAGTTGTGGACATTATTTTGTGCCCCAAAAGCAACTACTCCCCACCGAAACGCCACAGCAACACCGTATCCCTGTGGCCAAGCTTTACCCCTTGCGCTTGTCGCACCCCACCCCACCCCAACACACACACACACATACGGACACACGTACACTCTGCCGCCGAGTTATATTTGTCGTTGTCGATCAGTTTTTATGTCGTTCGATATGCCAGAAGCGAAAATTTTTATTAGCCTGGCCTGCGTTGTTTCCACAACTTGCCCCAAGTGGCAGTTGCAGTTGCACAGTGACAGTGACAGTCACAGTCACAGTTCTCGTCACACTGCTGATGATGCTGCTGTCTGTGTGAAGCAAGCAAGTGCAATTTATTGTTTTGCATATTAAAAGCGCGTCTTATTTGCTTTGTAGAGTTTGGTGTAGAGTTTGCAGACACTGCAAAAAAATTCAGTTATTCATTAGGAGCATATAATGTAACTGCTTGGCTATGGCTGAACAAAACTTACGGCAATTGGAGACTTTGTAGAGTTTGTAGACTTTGTAGAGTTTGTGAAACTGTAGCAAATCAAGCAATAACTATATTTTTAGGGAATGTGGTGGGTTTAAGAAGCCACTTTACGGCAATTGTAGACTGTGTAGAATTTGTAGAGTTTCTTAAATAAGCCGAAAAGGCTAACAAGGTTATGAGGAAGTGCAGCTCAACATTTTAAGCGACATGCAAAGTATTTTGCAGCACTTGGAGAGTTTGTAGAGTTTGTAGAGTTTGACAAATTTCTATATAGCTTCAGCAATAAGCATTTTTGTAGACCCTAAAGACTTTCTGAATCAATTCGAGTACTTTGCAGAGTTTTGTTAGCTTTGTAGAGTTTGCAAAAGCGACACTAAATGTAACATAACTAATCTACACAGCTTTTAGTATAGTTATCAAAAACTGTTAGCTCCATTACAGTTCAATGCCTAGCAACAATAAGAGTGTGTGCTGAGTTTGTAGAGTTTTGTAGAGATACTACCTACCGTATGCTACTGTATGAATAAAATATATTTAGATTGCTGCACCGGAATTGTTTGATTTTTCCGCTTGTCGTGCTCATAAATTAATAGCGAAGGCGTTTGGTGTTTTTGTTTTTTTGGAGTGCCCTCTGTTTCAACAACAGTGGCACAAAACACATTAAAAATTGTGAGAGACACAACAACAACAGCCAGAAATGAAACCTAAAACATAAAAAAATGCATAATATTTACGCCTATAATTTTTGTGTAATATTTTCAACAGCTGACATCAAGTAACACCAAAAACTCACTAAATGCTTGCAATAGATGCATAGACGAGTGAGTGTACATATGAATCTATGAGAGAGTGTGCATATGAGTGTCTGTGTGTGTATAATTGACACTCAATTATTTGAGGAAGGGGACTTTTGTGGCATTACGCGCTGCCATTATCGTAGCTACTTAGCGGCGTTCAACTGCCACTTGTTGAGGGCAGCGACGCCGGCAGAACGCCCGCACACACCCGCAACCGACAAAAATTGAACTAGCTAATAATACAACAACAACAACAACAATAATAACAACAACAATAACAAGAGCCACCACTTGAGCTACACACAAAAGATTTCCGCTGACAAAAAAAAAACTACAAAATCCAAATGAAACGACAAAACAGAAATACCAAACGAAAAGAAAAAAAAAGAAAAAAGATATATGAAGAAACCCCATCTAGAAGAAATCTTTTTTTGGGGAAGAAAAATTGAAGCGCGATTGATCACATTGATCGCCTTGGCAGTTGCTTGTTCTTCGTAGCAGCTAAACAGCAAAGTATTTAGTAAATGACAAGAGCAACCGTATTATGTATGAATGGGAATGGTATGAGGATGGATCTCTGAATGCTTCAGCAACGACAGGGTGGGTGAGAGAGAGAGAGGAAAGGGCTTTTCTCAAGTAGCTGTAGCTGTCGCTGTCGCTGATCTGTCGTTCCTATGCAGCTGATCTATATAATAATTCATATATATATTCACTCGCATGTTTTGGGTTCCAAAAAAAAAAAAAAAAACAAAACAAGAGCTGAGCGTCAAAGAACTTGTCGTTCATACTTCAAAATCAAAAACACAACAAAAACGGCAGCGTCAGCGGATCATCATTATGTTAATCATGATCATCATGATCATCATGATCATCATCGTCGTCAGTTGTGTAGGAAAATTGTGTGGAAAGCAAATGCGATACGATATGTATTGTAGTATGTGAGAATTTGAAATTTGGTGTGTAGGCGTCATTGCTTTATGGTAAACATTATCAGAACTTTATCAAAACGATCCGATCTCACTCTAAACACTGATCGGATCTGATCAATTTGTGTATGCTGCAATGCTGCAATGTTCTTAGCTTCCTATTTTTTTGATTTCTATGTAAATCGAATACTTGAACTATTGTGTTTTTGTTAAATCACGCAAGATCACTTGAAAACTTCTTGAGCTGCTAAAATGATCAATAGCTAGAGAAAGAGATGCAGAGCTTTTTAAAAGATGTGCGTTCCCAATATTTGAAGAGTTTTGGGTTATGCGATTCGTAGTATGATAACGCATTGAGAGGGTAGTTTGTGAAACTGTAATCAGTACAATATTGAGTGGAGAGCTGAGCATCAAGATTTAGAATCCTTTTACTGCAAAACTAGACTGAGGATCGTTTGAGATACGTTTTAAAGTACGACAATACAATAGTATTTTGTTTTGTGTATGAATTCGCAGTAAATTAGACCGAGAATCGTTTGAGAATTGATCAAACAACTTGATTTAAAAATCGATAAAAAAGATTGGAAAATTGTTAAAGATCGAGGAACGTTCTAAAAGTGCGACAGAGGATTAGAATTAGTTTGAATTAAGTTTTCTTGGGCAGATCAATAGTGATGCTTAACAAACACGCAGCACATACAAAGTGGAGGAGTGAATGGTTTGGGGGAGAGACCAGAGCACTGTGCTTGTCAAGGACTGACAGTGGCAGATGGAAATGGAATTGAGGAGCTGAGAAGTTGAGAAGTTGGAGCTGAAAAGAATCGAGAGATGGATATGACATCGAGACATGGCGACTCCACACGAGTTCCGCGCAACTTGATGTTGATATGCTAAAATTCTGATGCTTCTTCTTTTAATTTTTAATGTGCTCACTACATACATATGTACATATATATATGCTTTTTAGTTGTCGTTGCTGCTGTTGCTGTTGTTGTTGTGTTTTTAGTCAAGCTGCCGCCAAATGCCGTACGGTAATAATTAAAAACATAAAAGGGGGAAAAAATGCCACAACAACGGGAATGGGAATGAGAATCGGAATCGGAATATGGCTATGTGGGAATGAGCACAACGAGCCAAAGAGAGAGAGAGAGAGAGCGAGAGCTAAAGAACGAGAGAGAGTCAGGAGTTAAGTTAAGTGTAGACTGGGCGCATACTACATATAAGGAGCGAGGGAGATGAAGATGCGAAGCAATAGGGAGAGCATTTTGCCTACTTAATCATTGTCTGAGCGTCTGAGAGACTGTGCGTGCAACATGCGGCAAAAGCGGCAACTGTTGCTGTGTTGCATTGCTACTTGATTTGATTTACGCCTGCCAATGCTTTATGATTGAGTGGGGCACACACAGAAAGAGATAGAACGAGAGAGGGACAGCAGACAGCCAGAAGGAATAAACAGCGCACATAAATGTGTTTTTATTTTACATGCGTCGCTCTTTCTCTCTGTCTCGCTCTCTCTCTCTCTCTCTGCGCTACTCCCCTGTCAATGATCGCGCATATGCCGCAGATATATTTTAGATTTATTCAGTTTTTTCTTTTTTTTTTTTTTGGTTTTTTTTTTTTGTAATTTTTTTACGTCTGTTGCCTTGCAATGAGCCGCGGCGATGATTTGCTTTGTAGCATGCAACTGCTGCAACTGCAACAGCGACGACAACGACACTCGCCTCACACACACACACATTCGTATATCCCTAGGGTCCAAAAGAGCACTATATAGCAGCTATATGCTTATTGGAATCAAACAACAAACAGCCAGCTGTAACAAACTACAATTATCAAAAAAAAAATAAAAGGGTCCTTAATTTTTTTTTACCAAAAAAGTTTATCCAAAAAAAGAATCGAAAAAAAAAACAGTTAGATATATATGTATATATATATGTACATATGTATGTTTGCCGGCTAATAGGCATAAAATAAAATTGTGCGCAGCTCATTGAATAAATCAAACTCATTTGCATACAACTGATAAATTATGGCACACAGACGCGCCCGAAACTGACAATTGACAAAAAACTTGGAAATCAAAAACTAAAGCCAACCCCAAAAGACCAACGTCGCACTTTGAACCCTTTCCGAAAGCGTCCAGCGTGCCTGATAGATAGAGAGAGAGAGAGAGAGGCAAAATACAGAGATTGAGATCAACCCCTAGGACCGGTATTATCATCAAATAACCTCTGGTCAATGATGGGCATAGACAGACAGAGCGACGGAAAACTGGCAATTTATAGAGCCTGTAATCGAACCCTTTTCTCTAGATTGACAAAAAACAAAACAGATGAGAGGAGAAAAAATAAGAACATAATGATAGAAACAAGTTTTGCACCCCGATTCCGGTATTATAAAAATTAAAAAAAATTAAAAACCAGAAGAAGAAAAACCCAACATGAGAAACTTTTGAAAAGCAGCTCAACCAAAATTTGACACCTCTGATAAGGTAGCTAGAGTTTTTTCGGTTTTGCATGCCCCAAATGTGTGATATTATTGCCCAGTTGCAAAACAACATAAATTGGCTTACTTGGCGCAATTTCAATGCCAAAACCTAAAAACCTATTGAAAACCCATCTCAAGTCTAAGTGTTAACCTATAAAAATTGTTTGACGTCACTTCAATTTGGCTAAATGCAGAAACATATATGTTTAACTCAAGATCTGAAATTTAAAATGGTTAAACCACATACGATTTTGCTGAAATTTCGTATAGTTTGTTAATATAGTTAGTAAAGTAAAGTTAGCTCACTAAAAGCTGGCTTACTGCCCTAATATAGGCGTTTAACTCAAGAACTCAAATTTAAAATGGTTAAATCACATACGATTTTGCTGAAATTTTCTATGATTATAGTCAAATGTATTAGCTATCGATTGGTAAGACTCAATGTCAGCTGCAATCAGCTCACAAGAAATAGGAACAGTAAAACAAAAAGCAAATTTGTATGTAAATTGCGTGATATAGTTTCTTATTTTATTTATTATTATTTTATTATTTCTTTTATAGCTTATTCTTGTGGATAATCTATAGGAATGCGAAAATTTTCGAGAATCATATGGCAGTAAGTATGTAAAAACTGGAAAAACATCAATGTTATGGCACATCAAATGTTTCAAATAACAACAACAAAAGTTGTACATTAAAAATGCTTGTAGCGTTTTGCCCGCAATGGCAACAAATTAAAGAAAACAAACAAAAAACGGAACTCAACAAAAAAAAAAAAATACAAATAAAAAAAAAAAACAAAAAAAAAAACTATTGCAAATCGCAACAAGCACTCAAAGTCAAAGCAAATTATTTTCTAAACTAATTTTCATGTCGTGCCAAAAATAATAAAAACAACAACAACAGCAACAAGAAGACAGAGACAGAGGTGCAGGGCGGAGAGGGGCCCATAGACAGACAGCGAGGGGATTTGTTGAGGTTTGCATATAAAAATCAACACATTTTGATGCAAGAAATTTTCCAAGCAGTCAGAGATGTGCGGCGGTAGGGGGGGACTGGGAAATGTGTGGGCGTGAATGCAATGCAAGACGAGGGGGCGTGGCGAGAGAAAGAGGGCGCTGGGGAGAGGTAGAGGAATTGAAAAGCCAACAACTTAATTAAAACATCAATAAAAAATTGTAAAAACACGACAAACGCAATGCAGCGGCTGTAAAACTGTGTGCAAATAATTTTCATGCAAAATTGAAAACGAGAAAAACTGAAAATAGCTAAATTGCAACAACAACAACAGCAACAACAAAAAGAAATAATAATAAATAAACGGAATGGTATTAAAATGGAATGCACAAAGAGCGGGGCAAGTTTTGAGTGGAAAGTGGTGGAAAGAGGGGGCCAGACACTCAGACAGACAGACAGACAGATGAAGAGATATTTGTGCTTGGTGTTGTCTTAATGGCATATACCATATACATATGTATATATAAATGTACTATATATATATATGTATATAATCCTTGATCCCCCCACCGAACTGCCAATAATGATGATTCCTTTTTAATGTGCGCTCCTCGGGCGTTGGTCATTACTCAACTCAAGGGGTGCTAGTAGAGCGGGGAGCGGGTGGGGTTGGTACGATGAAGCAGATGAAACTTTTGCATTGCCGTATCGATCACAAAAGTTGCCAATATGCAACAAGCCAAGGGAACAACAACAACAGCAGCAGGAACAGCAACTCAAACTCATCATCATCAACTTGCCACAAACGTCTTGAGCTGAATTCTCTTTTTTTTTCTTTATTATTATTATTATTATTTTTTATATTTTGTTTGGTTTTTTGTTTTTGTTTTTGTTCTCTCTCTCTCTCTCTCTCGCTCTTTCTCACTGTGTACAGCTTCTCTTTTAAAAGGGGCGTGCACAAAATGATATTTTATTCAATATCCTCAACAGTTGAGTTTGAGCCAAGTTGAGCGGCAGTTGAGGGTCTTGCAGCGATTTGTCCTTTTCAATGGTTTCTGGTTTTTTTTCTTTTTTTGTTGGTATGGCTGGAAAAACCACAGCAACAGCAGAGGAAATCAAATTGATGTGAGAGGAAGAGGAGAGTTGGATGTGGAGTTGGAGTTGAAGTTAAGAGACCCCTGAAATTAAAAACTCATAAGATATCGACTGATATATTGAGCTGCACAAATTACTGACAACTGAAGATGAAAGACGAACTGAACTGAACAGAACTGAACTCATCGTCATTCCTATTCCTCATCCTCAGCGGTCCGAATCGTTTCGGGCGGGCAGTTAAAAAGATTTTTTTTAAGACAGGTTTGCACACACACACTCATACACTCACAAACACTCACATACACATTCATACACTCACAAGTCTCCATGCATATAAAAAGACAATTAGTCGTTATTAAGTTGTACACACAAAAGCAGTTGAATCTCCTTTTCATATATACACAAAATGTAAGCATAAATTTTTGTTCACTTCTTTTTCTCTTTCTTTATAATTTGGCTGACATCTTTTGTGCTTTTTATATTTTTGGTAGCCCTTTGAGCCGTGCTAGATGCGATAATAATGACACTGAGATATAGCTAGCATTTAACTTGTATTTAACACGATAAATTCAACTAAAATTATAAGAATTTCAATGCTAGTTGAGTTAGAAATTTAGTATAGCAGAGTTATGGGTATAAGCTTGTTGAAATTTTGCTGAAATAATGCTATTGAGTTTTAATTAGAGTTAAACTTTAGCAGAGTTCATTGGGTGGCATAGAAGATGAGTTACAATAGCACACTTTAAGATATGCTAGTAAATTATATGGAAGAATTTGTTTGAAATTGTGAGTAAACCTTGCTTACGATGTTTTATTCATAGAAAACTTTAGTTGGGCTCATTGAGTGATCTAGAAGTCGAGTTATTATAGTACATTTTATGATATGATAGCAAATAATGTAAGAGAATATGCTTGAAATTGTGAGTAAACATTGCTTATGATTTCTTTCTTTAAGTAACACTTTAGTTGAGCTCATTAAGTGTGCTACAAGCCGAGTTATAATAGTACATTTTAAGATATGATGGCAAATATAGTTCGAGAATTTTTTGGAAACTGTTAGAAAACATTTCCTACAATTTCAGGTTAGACAAGAACTTTAACTAAACTCTATGAGTGTTCCACAAGCCGAGTTACAATGGAACATTTGTAGCACAATTTTTTTTTTTAACTGCTGCCATAATCAATAGATTGGCTTAACATATCGATATATACATATGGTTGGTTAGATGGTATGGTAAAGTAAAACCAATGATTATAAAATGCTTCAATTAGCTGACTGCGATCGCAGCACAAGCTATTAATGAAATAATGCCATAGTAGATCGTCTAGCTAACCGGAAAAGCAACAAAAAAAAAACATTCACTCGAATAATGGTAATAATCATAATAATAATAAAAAATTGATCAAGAGTCAGAGGCAAGTTATCGCACAGACACACGGACACATGTACATACATACACATACACATACTCTCATAGTTCATGAACTCAATTTTTAATAATAATTATTAATTTCTGTTCTGTTCGGTATTTGCTGTTGTTGTTGTTTCAAATGATTTTTTATTTCACATAGCTAAGTAAGACCCCTCAACAGCTCTGTCCCCAGCCCCCTACCATGCTAATGTGCCCCTGTTACCCCTCCCCCCGTCCCCCCTGGACGCCTACGCCTATGTGTTCCCTCGTTTAATTGTTCGATTTTCAGTTTTTGTGTCGTTTTCGTTGCTTTTGTCGCTTTGTTGAGGGGGAGTGGATCGCCTGTTATAGATATAAAGATATATGTATGTATATATATTTGCTTGTTGTTGTTGCTGTTGCTGTTGAGAGGCTGCGTGGTTTTAATTTCCGTGCTGACAAATTAATTTAATTATATTAACATATCTACAGCGATCGGAGCGATTGACTCGCACATTCGAGCGTTTCAATTTCGCTTCAGTTTCGCTTCGATTCGTCAGCATTCGAATTTGTATCTATAAGTTGTGTGTTAGTGTGTGTTAGTGTATGTACGAGTGTCTCTATATGTGTGTGGGTGCTTTTCCTCTGATTTTTAACCCTTGGGCTGACTCATTAGCTACTATATGTTTCCCTGTCTGCCCTGTTTGCACTTAAAACGCTAAAAATTATATGACACACGCCGCTGATCTGTATCTGTATCTATGTAGCTGTATCTATACCTCTCTCTCTATGTGTGTGTGTGTATCTTTGGGCTTAGACAACCCTTGAGTTTTGTAGCTTGCTGCTCATTTTGAATTGATTGTGGGGGGTATGGGAACGTTAGAGAACTTTAATCCTGCGACCGCCATATTTGAAATAAACTTTTAAACTATTAAAAGTCGGTGGTGGTGGTGGTGTCGATACTACTCCTGGTGGTGGTGGTGGTTGCAGCCAACCGGTTTCAATTTGATTAATGCCAAACCAAAAAAAAAAAAAATGAAAAAACTGAAAAAAAAAGCATAAACCACGCTGATTTCTGATTTCTGATTTCTAGTCTAGAAGTTGCTCTTCTTTTCGTGTGCACTGCAGTTTTTGGCAATTAAAAGACGATTTTTTTTTAGTTTTCTAGCTGATTTTGTCAGTCAGCGAAAATCAATGCTGAGTCTTTGGGTTTTCGAGCCATGTTAATGGGTCAAGTTTATAGATTGCATTGCGACCGGGTTTCTTTTGTTTCTTTTGTAGTACTTTCTGGTAGTAAGTATTCCCAATCTTTGCTTTGCAATCGAAAATACGGAAATGTGCTAGTTCTATTATGAAACTCGGTGGCATTACCAACTGATATATGTATATGGTAAAATAATTTCTGTCAATCTGGCAGTCTGTGTAAAATTGGTGCCAATTCGTTTGCGAAGGCCCAGAAAAAACTAAAGAACTTAAGTTTATATATAGGGCTTAAAGTCGTATAATTTGAACAGCTGTTGAAGGTTTTGTTTGCTCTCCAAACTGTCTGTCTGTCCGTGTGTCTCGTTTGTCTCGTCTGGTTTTTAATTATTTAATGAACTTCTATATTTGGCCTTACAAATTAATATGTTTAACTTGATTATTTTTTGTTATTTATGATTACACAATATTTTTTGTTGGATCAACATACTTTGTTGCCTTGTACACAATTTTTAGCTTGTACATGTGTCAATGATATTCTTATTTATGGCTACAGATTTCGACCTATTTTTGGCAATTATATGTTAATATGTTGTACACTTATCGCTGATAAGCCATAATACAGATGAGATCACTTCAAAATCAACTTCAAGTCTCAAGACTTAGCTCATTACAGAGACTTCATGAGACTTCAAATCGATCTGTGTCTAATTGCCATACACATCATCTCATCTCAACTCAACTCATCTCATCTCATCGCAACTCAACTTGAAATTCATCCAATACTCTCAAGCCAAAACAATTTGCCAACTTACTTAGTTGCTTGCTGTCTTTCTTCTCTCTTTGCTCTCTTCTCTGTTCTTCTCTGGTTTCTTTGTTTTTTTGTTGTTTTTTCTTCTCACTCGCCTCCCATTAATAACAAATCAAATGCTCGTTAAGAACGCGCTTCGCTCCAAAATTCTGCGAATCGATGTCCAACAACAACAAAAACAACAACACCAAAATACTATACAAAAGTTTAAAGAAAACGTTGGCATTTTGTCTATACTCTAGTAGAAAATTTGTTAACCTTGTTTAATTTGTTAATTGCTTACAAATTTGTGCCGAAAGATCTTCACATCAGTTTATGTATTACTTAAGCAACTAATAGATATCTTATAGCCTACCGTAGGCTATAGACAGACAAAACTGGCAGCCTCACAAGCCGGTGCAACATAGACGACTGCACGTCTGTTTATCCGTCTGTTTCAGCGCATTAAACCAACAGATCTCAGAGCTGTTAAGTGCTAGAATCGTCAAATTTGGTATACATACTCTATATATAGTCAGTTAACATAGGATTGTTTTAGTTCTTGGCAGCCACGCCCCTTGCGCCCACAACTAGATATAACTTGTAAGAAATTCTTAGTTTTTGGCAACTAAAATTTCAATATTTCTCATAGTAAAATTTTGTAAGTTTCATAAAGTTTTGTAATTTTTTAAGCAACTAAACTAGCTACTTGTTATATAGATTTTTCCAGGCCCTACATTTTTCAGCCAGCGCAAACGGGGCGTGGTTGCAAATTGGTTTTGCTTATTTAAGTTTTATTGATTGCCTCGCTGACTGCACTTTGCACTAATTGCAGCTCTAGAAAAACTCTAAAAAATCTGTCTAGAAGCAACTCAAGAAGCTAACGCTGCCGCTGTCTAGTGTCTGAGCAGCAGCAGCCAGAAATCAGCAGATGTATCTATATAAATATTTGCAATTGGATTGAATTTCATGCAAGCATGCAAAAAGCAAATTTGCCGACGGCAAAACGACGGCACTCGAAAACATCTATAAGTATGTAAAAGGCAAACAAATATATATATTATATATATATATATATATAGATATTTATATTCATAACTATATGGTATTTGTGTGTAAAGTACTTAGAAGTCTGTTGCTTCTTCAGGTTTTGTAGTGCAGCAGCAGCAGCGGAGTTGCCTTCAAATCTAAATCAATTGCAATGCCAATTTCTGGGAAACTCGTAGTTTCTTGTTGTTGTTGTTGTTACATTCTGCGAATAATTATGTTGAAGCTCACCACTGTGCAGCAGCACTGCAGCTGTTTATGGCTACATATTATTATGATTATTATAGTTCGATTTGTTTGTGGTTAAATGTAACTCACAGATATGTATCTGAAGGTTTGTGCAAACCAATTAGAAGCCAGACAAACAGCAATTAATATGCCATAGCTAACTTATAGATATATAGATGAATGTGTATATATATAGTTACAGATACAGATAGATAGATGGATGGCTGCATAGATGTATCTGGCAGCTACATGTCTGGAGTCTGCAGCTACTTGTTGTTGTTGTTGTTGTTGCTGTTGTTTTCGAAGAGTTTCAAGTTTGGCTGTCGGCCAAATATTGTCGTCTAGTCTGTTTGCTATTACAACATTATGTTGATGATGATCATCATCAATGATAATGATCGTATTGCTGCTGCTAATGATGTTTGTGTGTGTTGCAGAAAGTCAAGTGTAAGTTGCACTTGGTTTCTACAACAAAACTTCTCTCTCTCTCTCTTAAATCTACAGATCTAAGTGAGCATCTTTGTTACTATATGAACTGTATGCGTGTACGCGTGTCCGTGTGTACGTGTGTCCGTATGTCTGTTCGTTGCTAAAGATCGACAAATGCTGTTGGAAAATTCCCCCAAAGCGACTTGTTGAACGAATTTCGCTTGAAACAATTTGCAAACAATTCAAGCCTAAAATCGCTCAGCTATTAGTTAGTATTAATAATATATGTACATACATATGTATGTACTACTTATTGTTGTTGTTACATTTTGTAAACAAATTTTTCAGAAATCAATAAAAACAATTGGCACAGACACGCAAACTCAATTAGTTGCAAACTGAATTGCAAACACTCACACACACAAAACACATTATTATTATTATTATTTTTGTATTTTTTCTTTTTTTGTTTTTCACTCAACATTTTACACTCTGTTGTTGTTGTTGTTGTTTTTGTAGCTTTTCTGTTTTCAAAATGAAAAACTTGCATTGCATATCATTTTCAAATTTGTTTCGTTTGTTTTTCCCTAAGTGTGGGAGTTTTTTTTTTCTTATATTTTTTTTATTTTTACACTGTTTGTACTCCACTCGAGAAATTATGCAATTTTGAGTTTTTCAATTTAAATGTTGAAAATTGTGTCAATTTGTCTTTGGTTTGAATTTAAACTTGAAGCGATTTTTTTAGAATTTTTTAAAAAACTATTTAATTTGATTAATTGTTGAGGGAAATTTAAATGAATTGAATTACTTAATTTAGGTATTTTTTAAACACAATAAATAAGTTGAAAATTTGTTGAAAATATTTTTTATAATTTTTTGACTTGAATTTAAAAATGTTTTATTACAAATTGTAATTCAACAAATTATTGAAAATATCACAAATTTTTTACCCATTTTTATTTTTAATTTCAACCTAAATTTTAGCAAATTAGTAAAGTTTTAACTACAAATTAAGTAATTTGCGGCTAATACTTGATACATTTTGCGGGCGTTACTAATTTTGGGAACATTGAATTTATTAAGAAATTTTTTAACTACACTTGTACCTCAAATTTAGTGTACTTTGATTAGCATTTATTGTGTTTTGATATGTTAGAACTATTTGTAATTTCTGCTTTTGTGCCTTATTTGGACTGACAGCCACTGTGAGTTTTTAAACACTCGACACTTTTGTGTTTTAGCTTGAACTTTTGATCTGCAAATCAGTTATACTCCTTAGCTAAATTCTCTACTAAATTCTCTACTTTTCATAGTGTTTGGGATTTTTAATTCCTATACAATTTTTGCAGAATTTTCAATTAGAAAACAATTTGTATTTTCACATTAATTGCTTCTAAATTTAACAATTGCTTTAAAAGTTAGTTTAACAATAGTTTTCACATCTTTTTCAACACTGTTTTGTGTGCACTTTCAGAAATTGGGCACGTCTTTGTAGACAAAATTTTTTGTTGAATTCTTAGATGGAAAACATTTATTTAAACGCTAAAAAATCTATATATTCAAACGTTGTCGTGTTGTTCTTTAACACTGTTTCGCTTCACTTTCGAAGAAAATCGTTGTAAGTTTTTATTTGTGAAATTTGTTATAAATGTTGCAATTTGCAAACATTTTGAATGTTTAAAGTTAAATTTGAAACTAGAAATTGATTGAAATTTAATCGTTTTTAAAACTTTTAAAATTTTCTTAATTCGAGTTGTTAGAATTCTGTTTATTTGAGAACAATTTGAATTAAGATTTGGTGCCCAATTGATTCGATTTAAAGTTAACTATTGATATAGAAATAAATTGAATTCCTAAGCAAGCTAAATTTCAACATTTTTAAAAATCCTTCAACACTGTTTTGTGTACACTTTCAACACTTCATATACAGCGAAAATTGTTAAAAAAATTTTATTTTAATTTAAAAGCAACTTAAAGTTGATTGGAAATAAAGTTAACAAAATATTGACTTAAAAACTAGTTGAACTCATATATCTTTAAATACTTTTGTAACTGGGAACGTCTTTGAAGAAAAGTTTTGAAAATGTTGAAGTGGATTTGAAAATCGTGTAATTTGACTGCATCGAATTGTAACTATTGATCTAAAAGTATTTTTAACTCAACTGTTTTCGAAACTTTTTAAACACTGTTTTGGGAACATCTTTGAAAAAAAAAAAACAATTTCTGTCAAAATTGTTCGAAATAGTTAATATTCTATTGATCTAGAAATTAATTGAACTAAACTGTTTTCGAAACTTATTTTAACACTGTTCTGGGAATATCTTTGAAGCAAACACTTAATGTCGAAATGGTTTGAAATTCGAATTTTAACTATTGATTTAGAAACTGATTGAACTCAACTGTTTTCGAAACTTATTTCAACACTTTTTGTTGTACACTTTGTTGTAGAATTCAATGCAGCATTGTGCTGAATTCAGTGAACTGCAACTGCAATTGATTTGTGGGCGTTTCACAATTTGGGAACACAACAAATTTGGTTTTTTCGATGTTTTCGATGTTTTTATTGCAACTCGGCGTTGATTGGCTGCTGGCTGGCTTAGTGGGTTGGTCTGTATTTTTTAGCTTGTTTTTAGCACTTACCTGTTGCCAAAATTGTGCCAATAAATAAATTTGCTCCTTTTTGAAAAACCAATCGTTGATTGATTGAACAGCCGTCAGATCCATATCGGCTGTCCCAGCGGCTTGTGGCAATGTTGGCTGCATTCGTGGGCTGTCTATATATTTGGCAGATTCTTTTTGTGTTGTTGCGGTTGTTGTTGTTGCTGTGGTTGTTGTTGTTTTTTGAGGTTCTTGTTTTTTTTTTATTTGTTTGTTGTTTGTTTGTTTCTTTGTTTGTGTGTGTGTTTCTTCTTCTTCTCTCTCACTCTTTCGCTCTCTCTTGCTCTTGGCTAACGCTCTGGCTCTCGCTGGTGCTGCTGCGGCATTTGTTGTTGTTGTGGCTGTGGCAGCTGCATTTGTAACAGTTTAGTTAATTTGCAACACGGACACAAAAAGACAGAGCGGCACACTCACACACACACACACAACCACACACACACACACATATACACTTGCACAAATCAAATTTCAATAATTTTTATTTTTTTTTTTTATCTCACGCACTTTTCTTCTTCTTCTTGCTTCGGCTTTCTTCAGCTTTCTTGCGCTCTTTTTGTTTTGTTTTGCTTTGGGTTTTTTACGTGCTCAAAAAAATGCATTCAAAATTTTTTGTTTCCTTTGTTGTTGCTTAGCTGCCAATTTTGTTGTTGTTGTTTTGGTTAATTAATTAATTTATTAATTATGCATTTGTTGTTAATTATTTGTTGTTGTCACACACACACACACACAGATACGCGGGCACATACATAGGTATATGTTGCATGGAGCGAAAGACACTTACACACAAGTTGTGTGTGTGTTGTTTGTTGTTGTTTCCATTGGTAGGGGGGTGTGCTGGTGTTGGTGGTGGTGGGGGGATGTTGTAGAAAATGCTTGTATTGTTTGTTGGCCAAAAGAAGTATTCTGATTGGATTTGTGTGCTGCTCCAAAATGGCCTTTGAATTTTGGCTGTTTTCTAGCTAAACTTGATTGCTGCTTAGCGGCATGTTGCTGTTGCACTTTGTTGTTGTTGTTGTTGTTGTTGACACTTGACACACTCGCGTACACTTTGCAATATTATTAACAATATTTGTTGTTGTTGTTGTTGTTGTTGTTGCTTTCTTGTAATTGTAAATATTTTTGTGTTTTGCAAAAAAAATTGATAAAAAAATACAGTTAAATTTTTGCAGCTGATTGCAGCTGGTGCTTTTGTTGTTATTGTTGTCGTTGTTGCTGCGGTTGTGATCTTGGTGTTGTTGTTGTTGTTGCTGTTGCATATAGAGTGTTTTTTTGTTGTTGTTGTTGTGTTGCGCTTTACGTTCAACTGACTCCACAGTGTTTTTTTTTTGTTTTGTGTTTTGTTGTGGAGCACAGATCTGTGAGTTTTGTTGTTGTTGTTGTTGTTGCAAACAAAACAGTCAACAGTCTCCAGTTCTCACAGACAACGCGGCGCACACACACGCACACGACGCACTCACACACACACACACACACACGCACACAGACAGACAGACAATCTGGCAGACACTGGCGGCGGCACACACAGGCGACGTTGCCAGTCACGAATTCAGTTGATGACTGAACAACACTGAACGACGCGCAGCGTCGACAACCCCGAAAAAAAACGCCAAACGGCCACAGGCACACGACGACTGCGACGGCTACGACGACGGCAGCACTTCGTGTGTGCTTTGGCGAAACGAACGTTTTGTATGGTTCGTAACATACAACGAACGAACGAGCGCAACGAAGCCAGCCCAGAGAGAGAGAGAGAAAGAGAGAGAGAGCGAGTGATGTGAGCGATGTGAGTGTGGGGAGCCAGAGAGAGAGTGTGAGTGCGAGTGCGAGTGTGCATTTTTGTTTGTGTGTGAGATAGAGAGAGTCACTCAATTGCTGAGTGCTGCTTGCTGCTGCTTTGCTGCTTTGCTGCTGCTGATTTCTTTCAATAGGTTTTTGATTTTCGTTTGTTTTGCTTTTGGGGCTGAGCAGTTTTTGTGCGCCGTCGTCGCTTACACACGCACACACACTCACACGTGTTACAACTTGCGCTCAGTTCTTGTGTTTACTTTTTTTTTGTGCTCTTCTTTCATTACTTCTTTCGCTGTGTGAGTGTTCGTTCTGATAACTGCTGTCAGTTGCATGTATTGAAATTCATTCATTCTTACTGTCGCGCTCTTTCCAACAACACTCGCTCTCTCGCTCGCACGCTCGCTCACATGCACTGCGTATGTGTGTGTGTGTTGTGGCTTGGCATTCAATTTGTAGCTGCGACGGCGACGTCGACGTCAGCGCCAGCTCCGCTCCTGCTGTCGCCTTTTTTCTGATTGGGAAAAACTTATAGGAAAATGTTGCGCTCACAACTCGCATGTATGTATGTTGTTTATTTTTTTCGTTTTGTGCTGATTGAGCCGCAGATTGAGTGAAACGGAGCGAGAGCGAATGAGTGTCTCTTCCACTAACTGCTAATGATGTGTGCGAGTGTGAGTGCGAGCGAGAGAGCACGTGCACGTGCACAAAGAGAGGGGAAATATTTGAGCGAGTTTTTTTTTTGCAGTTTTTCGGTTTCTGTTACTTACTCATTCTGCTACCATTTTTAATAATATTATTTGAAGACAGGTGGGTTTTAGGGGTTTAAAGGGCAGTGCGTTAGGGTCAAAGGTCAGTCAAGTGAACCTCAAAAATTATTATTAAAAGTTATTGAAATTATTTAATTAATAAATATGTATTACAGTTCTAAGAGACATTTAAATTTTTGATTTTTTTAGTATTTAAATTTGTGAACAGCTGTTCACGCCAGCGACAAAAGCAGCATCCCAAACATATATTGCTTAAATAATTGGTTATAATTTTAAGTTTTATTTTAAGTTTTTGCTTCATTTTAGCTGAAAAAATTAATTTAAAAAAAAAAATAAATTAAATATTCAAAAAAATTATTTTGAAATTTAGTTTGTAGCTTTAAAACTATGTAATAATAATAAAAATTATATACTTAATAAAAAAATAATTAAACTTCTACATTAATGTGAAAAAAATGCTCCAGTTTCAATCACATTTGAAGCATTTTTATTTTTTTTATTTTACATACTACCTTATGTTCCGATTGCAAAAACTGAATGATAAGAAATACAATTTTTTTTACATCTTATGGGCTGATATTGTCTACGAACCATGTATGTCAAAATTGGTGTTTCTAAGTATCATGGTTACTGAGATATTCCCCAAAACCTAAGATTTTTCCTATCATTGTGGGTGAAAGGGGCGTGGCATCGCAAAAATGGAAACAAACTTGTATTGACTGATTTAAAGATGGACGAACGGACGGACAGACAGATATGGCTATGGGATAAGAACATATATTCTTTATGCAGACTGTGAGGCCTCCTCTGAGAGAGAGTATTAAAATCTAGAAAAACGTACATATTACTTGGCAATATTTAATGATATTTAAATTTGAAACAGTTTTACTAAAACCCTTTTTTATTTATTATAATAGTTTTGTACATGTGAAAATATTTTTTTACTTTATATTATAGAACTTATAAAATTTTAAAATTACGAATACTTTTTTATTTATATTAGGACAAAGAAATTTATAGTTTTCAAATTATGTTAAAAATATATTATATTTTTAAAAAATATTGTAAATCGTAGCAGAAATGCACTAACTTTGAAATATATGTATGTATCAACATTCTGTTATATTGTGTAGAATTTTATTTGGTACATACATATATATTTTCCTTGAGTTTGTTACAAATTTCTCATATTATTTTTTAAATTTCTTTTACTTTTTAATAAATTTTCTATGCATATTTTATTAATTTTTTCTTTTGTTCTTTTAACTTTATTTTCTTTTAAATTTTTCTTCTTGTTCCGCATTCAAGGACACACCCCCTCCAGCCACCAATGCATTCCCCTACCAACAGCATAAGCGCCATCTTTCAATATTACCATCTTCCACTTCTCCATCCATCCATCGTCCATCGTCCTTCCCCCACAATCCGCTGCACATAAAGAAAAAGTACAAATTCTATCGAAGCGCCAAGTGCAGTCCCAGTCGCAGCAGCAGAAGCAGCAGCAGAAACAGCAGCCGACGACGACGACGCGACGTCGTAGATGCCGTTGGCAACCTTAACCCAGCGCTTAATGGGCGATAGACGCTAAAGGGTGTAGGGCTTGAAAGGAGTCGTAGCGAATGGAGAGGGGGTGGGCAAGGGCTAGCGCACCTAATGCTAAAGAGAGTGAGCAGCAGCAGCAGCAGCGAAAGCGTTGCAGCGTGCTGAGAGGCGACGACGCGTCGTGCACTGACTGAGCTGAAGCCGAAGCTGAGATGAAGCATCGAGTGCAGAGTAATGTGTGGGGCGGAGGGGGGAACGGGCGAGAGGAGCCACCCACACGATGTTGGTTCGGGCTGACAACGCTGTGACTGCGACTTCGACTGCCGAAACTCATTTTATTGTAGTTGGTTCCTTTTTTTTTTGTGTTTTCGGTTTTATTTTTGCCTTCGTTCGTTGCCTCTCATTTGTGCACATGTGAGTCAAATGCTGATTGACAATCGATGCTTTGACTTTGGCTACGCTGCGGTGCAGTGTGGCGTGGAGTGGGAAAGCCAAAACAAAAACAAACAAGTGTTTGTCACTCAAAATGCTGCGCTCAGTGCGCTCCCTTTCGCTCAATGCACTGCGCTCTTACCAAGCGCGTCGGAGAAATTGAGCGTTGCGAAGTTCGAAATGTATTCGAAATGAGTTTGCTGTTGCTTTTCACTCTCTCTCACTTTTTCGAATTCATTTCAATTGAGTTGAAATTACAATTTGAGTTTTATTTTTTTTTTGTTCGTGGTTTAATAAAAGCAACTTTTAAGGAATTTAAGCAAATAAAATGAATTATTATGCAATTAAGTTTATTTTAATTACTGAGAATTATACTTATTAAGTTTTTAAATGTATTTAGTGATTATTTACCTAATTATTTGATGATTTTTCAGTAAAAATATGCGTTTAGAAATTCATGCAATTAATTTAATTGTTCAGCGGCATTTAAATTGTTTTTAAGAGATTTTTTAACATTTTAAATATTTAAATATATTTAAAAATGTTCAATTAAATGGTTTGCAAATTTAAAAAATGTTTGAATACCCTCGCAAAGGTTTTATATTTTAAATAAATTACAATTCGACCCATTTCAGCCGTCTGTACGTCTGCTTGTCCGTCTGTCTCCGTATTAAATGAGCAGATCTCAGAGCTAGTCAGATCAATTATCGTCAAGATTGTTATGTGGACTCCATATTCAATTATTCAATACAAATTTTCCATTTGTTTACAGTGAGGCAAAAACTAAACACACCCAAGAAAAAATCTACGTTTTTAGTGAATATCTCAGTAACTATGAGACTTGGGAACATAATTTTTGGTATGTACATAAAGACAATGTTACAGCAAATTTTATGATACCTCGCCCCTTGATACATTTGAAATGAAAATATGTAATAGAAAATAAGAAGTGACAGCGTGTATTATGCAGTCGGGCATGCTCGCCTGGTAATTTCAATATTAAAATTTACAGTGTTTAATTTGTATTTAAGCTTTAATTATAATTTGTATTTTTTTTTTTAATAAATTTAATCAAACCATAAAAGAAATTTTTTTGAAATTTGTAATTACAAAATTATTTTTAAATCTATTTTAATAAACATATCTGATTTATTATTTATTATATATAATTTTTTTTTAATATTTAAATTAATAATTTCATTAAAGAAAATTTATTTCATTTAAAATGAAATTTGTTTTAGTTTTTAACGAATTAAATTTTTGACAGTTTTAGCCAAGAGAAAAAGATCTTACTTCTATCTGTTTGAAAAAAATATTTATAGAAAATTTATTTATCAAAAATAATTTAATATATTTCTTAGTTAAACCAAACTTAATTCATTTCAATAGATTTTTTTTTTAATATTTTTAAAATGTAGTTCAGTAAATCTATGACCAAGAGAAAATAATCTCACTTAAATCTATTTAATAAATAAATCTATAAAATAAAATATATATGTATATAAGATACAAAAATATGTATCTTTAATTCATTTAAAAAGATTTTTTATTTTTTGGTTTTAAGAAGTTTTGAAAATATTTACAACCAACAGGAAAAAGTCTTATTTAAATCTATTAAGATAAGTAAATTTGTATAAAACTTGTTTTTAAATATAAATAGTTAAATTAATTAAATGTTTTTTTTTTTTTTTAAATATTTTTTAAATGAAATTTATCAAATTTACAATCAACAGAAAAGAATCTCACTCATTAGAGCTGCAGAGGGAGTGTAAGTGTAAGTGGGAGTGAGTGTAACGTTGCTCAATTTTCGATAATTCGCATAATAAAAACCAAAGCGAAGCACACACACACACAAGCGCAAGTGTCACACGGCAGCAGCAGCGGCGACAGCAGCAGCAGAAGCAGCAGCAGGAAAAAAAGCAGCAAAGCAAAACACAAAAAAAATACGATTTAAGCCCCGCCCCATTTGATTGGCGAGCCAAAGCAGACGACGACGACGTCAATGGACACACACGTGAGACATGTGTGTGCGTGTTCGTTTCGTATGTTTGTGTGTGTGTGTGCGCGCAGGTAGCAGGCAGCATGCAGCAGGCTGTGGACAGAGGGCGGCGGGCAGCGGGCAGCGACAGAGCCAACATCATTCATCGAACGAAGACAACGACGACGACGACGGCGACAACGACAACGACGCAGCATCGCAGCGCTGCTGCTGCAGCATGTTGTTGTTGTAATAAGTTAAGAAAGAAGCAACAACAACAACAACAAGCAACATTTTATTTTATGGCTCGCTCACTCACTCACTCACTCACTTACTCTATCACTCACACTCTCTCACTCGCACCAAACCAAACGCCATTGAATTGAGCTTAAGTTGGCGCTCTGCTTTTGCTTTTTTTTTACTTTTTGTTTTTCTTTGTTTTTGGCTTTGATTTCTTTTGGACTGTCTGTTGTTGTTGCTGTTTTTATTCTTTCATTTCTTTTTACACACATATACTATTTACTCTCTGCCGCTCTCTCCGCTGCGCACGCGCTCAGTCCACAAACACACTCAACACACACAACTTGAGCTCAAACTGAGACTGAGACTGAGACGAAGACCGAGACGAGTTGCTCTGACTCGACTCTGACTCTGATTCTGACTCTGAGTGCTGCTGCCGCTGCCGCTGCTGCTGCTGCTGCTGCTGCTCATTGAGTGTGCGGCGTTTTTTTTTTTGTTCGTTTTCTTTTCGTTTGCTTCTTTTATTTGTTGCTGTTGTTGTTGTTTTTAGTGTCCGCAAGTGAGTGGCGACTGCCCGGCACCGATTGCATAGGTGTAAAAGAGCGCGCGATATGCAGGTGCCGATGCGTAGTCGTCGTCGTCGTCGCAGTCGTTGTCGTCTACTGTTTCTACTGCTGCTGCTGCAGACGCTGCTGCTTGCGTTGCTGCTGCTTATTGTTGTTGTTGCCTTTGATTGAAATTATGATTTTTTATTATTAGTTGTGTGCGTGTGAGCATGAGCATGAGCATGAGTGTGAGTGTGAGTGTAAGTGAGTCGACTCGTGTTGAGTTAAGTCTCTCGTGTGTGTGTGTGTGTGTTGGCCTAACTGTTAAAGTGTCATATTAGTGTTGTTTTTTGGTTGGTTGATTCGGCGACGGCTTTGCGTGTGTGTGTGTGCAGCAAATTGATTTGATTTGTGTGGCATTTTTGCGTTGCTTGATGAGCCGGCAACAACAACAACAACAGCAACAGCAACAATAACAACAACAACAACAGCAACAATTAGCAATTACAATCAACGGTTGGTAATTAAGTTATAACTATTCAACTATTTAAGTTATTTTAATTGCCACACTCACACACGCAAAATAACAGCTTTAAATTTACTTAACAATTTTTCTATTTTTTTTTATTTGTTTTTTCAGTTCGATTATAGAAATTGATATAATTTTTTTTAAATTTATTTATTTTTATTAACTTAACATGGCACACATAAATGTGTGTGCCTGTCTCGCTCGCACAATGTTTTTCGTTCTTGTTGCTTGTGTGCAATGCACGTGGCTGTTCAACGCACAGCTACTACATGTATGTAGGTTAGCTTGCTTGATTATAGTCTGATTTTGATTAAATTTGCAGAATCGTTTGATATTGTTTATCTCCACACATGTGTAAAGTTGGAAAACTATACATTAAGAAATACGTGAGCTGGAGGCATGTAAACTTTCAATGCTTTTGTGCTGCTAATGGGCGAAGGGGCAACGGTATGCAAAATATTTTGATGGTATTATGTTTATATTACATCTATCAACCTGCATGCCCAAATTGGTGTCCCTAGCTGCCGTAGTTTCTAAGATATTCGACAAGAACGTGTATTTTTTGCGAGGAATGTCTGATTTGTCGCTTATTGTGGTCGCATAGGGTGTGGCATTGAAAAAAAGAAAACAAACTTGTATTGACTGACTAAATATGCGATCGATACTGACCAAGTTTGAACTTGTAGCTCTTACCATCTCTGAGATCTGTTTGTTCATACGGACAGACGCACAGACGGACATGGCTATATCGCCTTGACTGTAGATGCTGATCAAGCATATATATCTAATGGGGTCTGCCACGCCTCCTTCTGCCTGCTACATACTATTTACAAACTCAATATACCCCTCAGAGGGTACGAACATACATATATCCAAAATAAAAATTCATAACTTAATACTGCAATAAATTCTAATGAAAATTCAAATAAAAATTCTAATGAAATTTTTTTAATAAGTTTTCAGAAATATTAGGTAAACTGATTAAAAACTGACTAGTTCCTATACTCTCCGAAGGGTATATGTATTGTATAGAAGAAGGCGTGGCAGAGCCCCTAAGGTATTCGTATGGACTAGCATCACAAGCCGAATCTGTCTGCAGATTTCGTTAAGTTTTATACTGCAAACATCTTTTAAATAAAAACTTATTGATAGAATTATTAAAAAGCAAATTGAGTGTAGCTTGTTTTCAATACGATTAGTGGAACTTTGGGAAAGCACAGTGCAAATTTCTCGTCTACAGCTGTAGAGTTTTTTAAGCTCCATAGTGCAAATTATGTAGTTAAATTCGATCTGGTTTGGTTTCACATATGTAACTTCTCAATACACCCTCGCTGCAGTATTGCGTTGAATTTGAATTGAGCACCAGTTTTTTACATCGATTAAGTCCCAGTAATTTAACACGTTGTTGCTACTACTGTTTCCACTCCCACTCTCTCGTTGCGTCTCTCTTTCACTCACTCTCTTTCTACCCCCTCTGCCACCACGCCACTCAAGTTCTCCATTGTTGTAACCCTTTTTGCAGAGTTGCAATTTTGGCCTGTGGCCGTGTAAACAACTCTAAACTCAAATCATTTATCTATTACGCAATTACACACACACACATAGAGTAACAGTAACGCCTGTTGCTTTTGCCCTCAATACCCCAACCCCTAGAACTACCCCTACCTCGGCACACCTACCCCTGCCTCTTCCTATCGCGTTGCGCCGTGCAAATTTCGCACCACAACAACAACAGCAATTACGGCGAATTGTTCCTTCATTTTTTTTTGCAACAACGAGAAAATTGAAATGTGTGCCACCACCCCCCCTACCAGACACCCCTTTCCTTTAACCCCTTTCGTGCTGCTACTGCTGCTGCTGCTAGCGACGCGTCGCTGCTGCCGTTGACGTTTGACGTCGGCGCCAAGGCTGCAGGGTAGTAGCATTGCACTTGGCGCTGACTTCGCACCTTTTTTTTTTCAATGTGCGTGCGTGAAAGGGAGCGAGAGAGCGGGAGAGAGAGAGAGAGCGGGAGAGCAGCAAAGCCGTAGAGAGAGTGTAGTGTCTCTCTGTATGTGTATGTGTGCAATTATCATGCGTTTATTGCAAAACAATGCAAATATTGAAACAACAACAACAACACATGTGTGCGCTTCAAACTGTTGCTGCTGCTGCTGTCGTTGTTGTTGCTGCTGCTGCTGCTGCTGCTACTGTTGTTGTTATGCAATTTGCTGTCGTTGCTGCTGCTGCCATTCGCTGTTGTTGTTGTTTTTGGTTCAACGTTTTTTCGGCAAAAAGGTCAAAAGGCGTTTGCAGCCGCAGTCGCTGCTGTCACTGTCGACGCTGATGTCCTGCGGTGACTGCGTTTTGTAATTGCTGTCAATTCTTTGTTGCTGTTGCTGTTGTGATTTGTTTCTTTTTTTTTTTTTTGGTTTTTTTGTTTTGAAAGCGAAAGCATTTTTTTGGTTTGCTTTGTATTTTCTTTGCTTCTTTTCTGCTATTTGGGAAAAATATTTATTTGCTATGCGTATAAGGTGTACTACAGGTGTGTGTGTGTGAGTGTGTGTTACTCTCATGTTTAACGTCTAATTAACAGTAATTAACGCATTTCAAAGGGACAATGTGAAAATGTCGACAACTGAGAAGTGAAAGTGTACAGCGAGTGTGTGTGAAAGAGACAGGGGAAGAACTAGTAGGAATGACTATAATCGAGTTAACCGTGTGCTCTGTACTTATGTATATAAAATACTTCTGCAGTGTTGTGAAGTTCTCTTCATGAACGATAAGAAAAACAAAGGTTATGTAGTGTAGTTCGATTAGAAAAAGACGGAAAGACGGATAAGCAGACGGACAGACGAATGGACGGCTGAACAGATGAATGGACAAATGGACGGATTGATGGGCGAATGGTCGGACGGATGAACGGACGGACAGATACATATTTATTATATTTAATTTATTTATTTTAAGATTTATTTTTGAATCTTATTATAAAACTTTGGATTTAACTGAAATGGTGTTCAAAACAAGTTATGCTCTAAATTTTTAAGAACTTGATGAACTCTGTTTAAAAGATGGGAGAAAAGACGGACGGACGAATGGACGGCTGAACAGATGAATGGACAAATGGATGGATTGATGGACGAATGGTCGCAGGGATGAATGGACGGACATTTACATAATTATTCTATTTAATATAATTATTTATTTTTAGATTTATTTTTGGATTTTATTATAAATTTTTGGATTTAACTGAAATGGTATTCAAAACAAGTTGTGCTCTTTATTTTTAACAACTTAATGTTCTCTGTTTTAAGACAATTTCAATTGTCAAACATTTTTCTCAAAAGTGAACTATAAACATGAAATGAAATTTGTAGAAATTCAAATATAAACTACAAAAATTTATAAACGAAAATTGTAGTTTACATAAAAAAAATAAATTCTAAAGGAAAGCTAAGGATATTGACACAATTTTATGAGAATGAGAAATTTTAGATTCTTAAGCAAATCGAAGGATCTAAAAACTTTGAATATTGAGTTATGCATGAAATAATATGTTTCGAGGTCCTTGCCACACTTGCAGCTGCTGCGAGAAAAGCAAAAAATAAGAGCGAGGAAGAGAGAGTGAGGAAGAGAGACAGAGAGGGGGGCAGAGAGGGAGAGTGGTTGAACAGTCGTCGGACAATTAAACACCTTTGCTCATTACGGCGCCTTGAGGAGAGGGTTGTCCTTGTCCTGTCGCTGTCGCTGTCCTTGTGTCCTTTCTTCCTGTCGGTTACTGGGTGCGTCGGGTGCCGGGTGCTGGTGCTAATTTGCATATTGCAGCAATAGCAGCAGGATCAATGATTTTTTTTCCATTCCATTTTAAGGAAACTGAGCACTGGGTGTCGTCCCACTTCCCAAATGCCAAGGCGAAGGTGAAGGCTCCGAAGAAAAAAATTGAAACCAAGGAAATTATTATAATCAAGTCGAAGCAGGAGCAGGCCACGAGGGAGGAAAGTATGTACGTAGTGCGTTTATAAAAGTTGTATTTAAATATATTTTCAAATATGTATATATATGTACATTCACAACTGTATCTGTATCTGCAGCTGTCGAATTGACGACGATGAAAATTGGCAACGTCGCATTGTAGCGGAGACACGTTTTATGTGGTATAATGTAGAGCTATAAGTAGTACTAGTACTGACTAGTTACGATCCACACTCTCAAATGTTGAACCGTATTGAGAGTGATCAGATTTCGCTTTGAATGCAGTCGAACTTGTTGCACGTTGCAAGTTTTTTTTCTGTTGTTTTTTGTTTTTTTAGCTTAATTGGAATTTGGAAGATGCATTTCAGTTGTTGGCGTTCTAATTACGTTGTTCTAGCAGAAGATACTCAAGTTATTGGATAGCTGTAGCACAAAACAAAAGACAGCTACAGATACTGTCAGATATAGATACTCAGATACAGATATAGAAACAGATACAGATACAGATACTTAGATCAGAGTCAATGCTTGAGCTGCGCATCACAGCACCGACGTCAGCTCGTGTATTTGTGGCTTTCGGTTTTGAGTTTTCAGCTTTGATACCCAGTACAAAGGGTATATAAATGCAAGAGTAAAAAGTATTATTAAGCAAAAGTGAGTAGAATTGAAATGTTTAAATTAAGTATTTCATACTTAAGCTTCAAATTATACTAATAAATACTTAATTTAAGTTGGGGATTCTGAGAATATTTTTCTTGAAGAAAAACAGGGTTTTAAAACTCCATTAAGAAGTACATATTCATGTTCAGTGTATAAGATCTTGTTTAGTTTTCATATACCGTGGTCTATGGAAGCTACAAAAAATGGAAATAAAATTTACGATTTAGAAAATGTAAATTACGAGTGTGGTTGACTCTATTAAGTATACAAAACTTTTGTTAGTACTTTCTTTTTTATTCAAAAAATGTAAATTAAATATTTAAAAACTATTAATTTAGGAATTAATTAACTTAACTCTTGCCACAAGCTTAGAACAAGTCGTCCATGAGAACCGAATACAAATTCCAATAAGATTATGTACTGAAAAACAATTGTAATGATATGAAAATGTTTTGAGTAATGCGCCACTTAACCAAATAATAGTCTTAATTAAGCTATTTCGGAGTATTAATTGATGCAAGTCAGTTGCAAATATATAAAGACAATTTGCACTTAATTCAATAACTTAACTTATTTTCGGTACTTACTTCAAACTATAAAAGACTTGTTCACTGCATTCAACTGCAAAATGGTTGTAAGTATGTCCAAGCACTTAAATATTAGGTATTTTGTAGTCAGGTGCACTTGGCTAGTTGTCAGTTTTTGGCTTGTTAAGTTTTAGGTTTAGTTTTTGGTTTTGAATTTCAGCTTTGGCATTCGTTTCGATCGTGTTTAGAAAACTTGAAGATGCAAACAAGCGCGTGATTCCGTTTTGGACAATGCCTTGGACAATGTCTATCCATTGCATATCAAAATTTGCATTTCAATTAAAAACGAGGAACAACAATAACTACAACAATAACAACAGCAACAACAACAACAACGACAACGACAGAGATTTGCATAGAAAACTCATAGCTCATCATCAGAGCGAGTGTCGAATCTCGATGCCTGCTGAGGTAGCTGCAATCCCTCTCTCTATCTCTTTCTCTTTCACTCGTTTTCTCTGCTGAAGGGAGATTTGAGATTTATGGCCCTTGCATATGCCACAACCTAAAAAAAGTGCGATACAATTACCAATAACAGATACCAGATACATGCTGTAGATACAACTCCACACAGCTTTAGATACATTTCAAATTATAAAGTGCAATTTACAAAAAATATAAAAGATACATCTAGTTATAGTGAGAGAGCGAAAGCGAGATAGTTGCGTTTTCCTGCGGGAACAGCAGTAACAAATGCCAAATGTTTGCTTTTAAACAAACTGCCAACACTCCTGACCTTTTCTAATGACGCACCCCAACCTCGAAAGCAAAAAAAAAAAAAAAAACTACAAAATACTCTAACCCAAGTGGGCATGAGCGAATTGATATTTCGTTTGGCAAGTGCAAAGTTTATAAACTCAATGCAGTTAGCTTTTTAGCTGTTTTCTATGGTGACGAAAGCTGAAGCCAAGAACTTAAAGGAAGTGTTGTGTATTTGCCTGAGGGCTAATAGCTATATATAAATATGTTATTTTACACTTTAGCTGCTTTTCATGGCTAGTTTAATCACTGATATGTACGCTAGTGACGAAAGCTGATGCCAAAAGCACAAAGGAAGTGTAGTGTGCAGATCTGAGGGATACAAGTTATATATACATGTGAAAATCAATGTTAGTTTTCACTTTAGCTGTTCTCTATAATACGTTTTATCATTTCTGTTCACGCTAGTGACGAAAGCTGAAGCCGAAAACTTAAAGAAAGTGTGCAAGTCTTAATGCTAATAGCAATATAAACATGTGGAAATCAATGTTAGTTTTTTTCTATTAATGTAAAAAATTAATAACTTATGTTTTAAGAGTTGAATATATGCTTTCGTCACTAGATAGTCACCCTATTATATTGCATTCAAGCTAATATTTAAATATATTTTGCTTAGGAAATCTTAAACTAAACATATTACAAGTTTATAATATAGATACTACAATATAAATACCTATAATTAATAATTTTATTTTATGTTTCTCCTGCATGTTCTCTAGTGTTATATATAGAACATTTCTACTACTAGGTTTATAGTCTATTTCAACCAGCACCTAAAATAAGGGTTTAATTTGAAAGCAAATATTCAAAAACGCAAACTAGCAAACAAATTTGATCTCAAAACTGCTGGAGGAAAATGTTATCAGAAAAAAATTAGTTGAATGCATGCCAATAAGGCTCAAAATGACAACATAGTTAAGCAAAACGGTGATCACACCAAATACTAATTTTTAGTTATTTATAAAATACTTAACTTTAATAATGTTATTTCATAAGTGGTTGAAATAAGCTGTGGAACTCTCTCTGTGTCATTTTTTAGTTTTTAATTATTATTAAATATGGAAAAAATATTTAAAAATTAAATGTATTAGTTTTTATTAGTTGAAACAATACGCTAACAACCTGCATTTCAAGTTGTAAAATATCATTAATAGTTTCGATTTTAATGTCCCCTAAACTATTTTCAAGGTGCTTGATGCAAAATGTTTAATATAGGTTGTGAACCACTGTTCATATGGAGTATGTAAAGCAGTTTTTGAGGTATAAGTTCTCTGTTTCCATCTTCCTATCCACAGCTCTTTCTCTCTATTTATTCAATCTTATTTTCTAGAGCTTAAATATATTTTGTATTAATAATTTTTTCCGTCTGTTTTCAAATTTTCTTTAAAAACCTTTATTTTAGTTTCAAATTCATATTTTTTTTCAAGTTTCAAGTAAAAAATGTTTCGCTCCCAAAAATTCTTAAAAAATTCTCATTAAGAGCATTATAGATTTCGACTTGAGTGGGTGAAGTTTTCGGGTTTTATTTCTTTTTGGACCTATCATATGCAAATTATTCAAACTGGCGATCTTAACAACATAGATGTACTATACATATGAAAACCTCCCCCTCGTTGCCCGGTTAGACAAGCTGTTAGCTTTTTTCTAGCTCTTTCTATTTCGTCGCTGCTATTATTATGGCTTGACGATTTTCGACGGGGATATTCCCACAGCTTTCTAAGTATATAGAGAGGCGCAGGTTGAAAATTGTTATGGCTGAACTATAATTTCTGGGGCAGTGTTTTCTGGATTGCTTGATTGCTGGCTGTGAAGTGTATGTATGTATGTAGGTGGGGCGGAGGGGTGTGGGTGGGGTTAGTAATATTTTCGCTCCCTCGCGCTCCCCCTTCCGCTTCTATTGTAAACTGTGTCATTTGCTACGCATTGGCACGCCGCTGCATGCCAAAAGATACAAACGTATCTAATAGATACATGTGAAAATCACGCATCTAACGAGCGCTGAGCGCTTGGGAAAGTCAATGAATTGTGCTATTGACTTTGTCTGTGCATCCATGAGATACAAACGGACACACACATATACGTGTTATGACAATGAATAAGAAGCAAAGACTCCCTTCTCCCTTCCCTCTTCACCCACTACTCCCTCTCTCTCTTCCCCACGCTGTCTGTCCCTTTCTCTATCTCTAACTCGCTGTTTTGTGTTCTGGTCTATTAAGCAATGCACTGTGCCGCGTATCTTAAAGATACAAGTTAACTAATAATTAGCTTCGCTGGCAAAATTGCAGCTTCTTGTGTTTTTGTTTTTTTCTTTTTTTGGTCGTTACGAAATGCAAGTGTATGTGTGTGTGTGTGTGTAATTGTTGTTGTTTGCCTGGGAATTTAGCTATGCATTGAATTCGATTGTTCGCTTATATGGTTTTATATGTATCTATCCAAAAGTCACGAATACGCCTCTCTCTATCTCTCTCTCTCCCTTTCACGCTCGCTCACTCTGTCTATAGATATAGCTGTCTCTTTTGCTTGTCGCCAACTTTCAAACTTATTGTTTTCATTATATGTTTATAGTTGCTTTGTACCTTGAGTTTTGTTGAATTTTGTTATTTCTATTTTTATTTTTTAGGCATTTATTGCCGGCCTGTGATTTTTTCGCTGTTTTCTACTCAGTGCCAAAGGGTATACTGGGTTTGTGAAAAGTATGTAATAGGCAGACCCCATAAAGTATATACATTTTTGATCAGCACTACAAGACATGACTTTATAGCCATTTCCGCCTATTCGTACCACTGTCCGTCCGACTGGTCATGCGTCTTTCGTCTGAGTGTCCGTCTTTCCATTCATCCGTCTGTCTGTTTGTCCGTTCGGCTGTACATATATTCTTGATCAGAATTTCTAGGCGAGTCTATATAGCCATGTCCGTCTTTACATCCGAGTGTCCCTCCGTCCATGCATTCGTCCGTCTTTTCGTCTGTCTGTCTCTCGTTTGTCAGTTTCTCCGTTTGCCAGTTTGTCCGTCTGTCCGTACGGTTGTACATATATTTTTGATCAGCAAGCCTAGTCGATATATTCATGTGCGTCAGTCCGTTGGTCTGGCTATCCGTTTGCTTGTCCGTTCGTCTTTCCGCCTGTCTAAACGTCTGCCCGTCCGTCTGTCCGTATGAATGATCATTATAGACTCCATGTCTAGTCAGTTATGTCATTGGCACAGGGTATTCTACGATTGTGCGTGCTCCACGGTAGTTTACTTTCTTGTTTTGCTTGTATTTTTTGCCGTTTGCACTTATTACGAGAGTATCTCAACTTTTGGCCCCAGCTCTGGCAGCTAGCTCTATTAAATTACACGTTTGGCAATCGCTAGTCACTTGTATTTTGTTGTTGTTGTAGCTGCAATTTTCGGTAGCGTATAATGGACCACAATTTTATTGACATTATTTTAATTAGCAGTTTGTTCAGTTTGTCGTTGTGTTGAGAGACTTCGTCGCATTGTTCATACGCAAGTCACTAATTGAGGTTAATGGGGTTTCTTGAAATCGTTCAAGCCACGTTTGTTATATGGCCAAAACAGAAAAAACAAACACAACACACAAACAACCAGAAAAGACTGTCAAAACGAAGTCACACACAAGGCTCTAAATAAAATTTGTTAGTTTAGACTTTGATACGGAATCCTAAAACCAAAATACAATAATAATAATAGTAATAATTATGTTAATAATAATTACAATCACAATTACAATTGTATTGTGCTGTTTCTTGTTATATTACAACTGTTATACCCTGTAGCAAACCTCTGAAACTTTTATAAATATTTGCATATTTTTTAAAACTATGTTTTAAGCACATAGACTTAATGAAAGGTTTTGATTTTAATAGCACAACTTGCTTTAGCATTACTTAAAGTTTCTTTAAAATTTCAGCAGCATCTGTGCACAAACAGACAACTTATGCCCATTGTACATGCTGTGAATATATCATAAGCAGTCGAGGCAAGTCTATAGCTTGCTTAATAATATAGGGTTTATGCAATATACAATACTTTGATATAATTTCTCTATCTTTACAGGGTAACTGCTAGTCAGCGTCTTTTACAGTTCTCTAGTTTTTGGTTTTTTATTTGGGGATTATTTAAACAATTGAAATCTGCTGTGTGAGCTAACGAGCTAAATTGTTTGCATATTTTTTTGCGGCTCTAAGCCAAAAATTCGAATTGCAATTGCGATTTTAATGATGTTATGTAACCGAAAAAATATGTATATTTACCATAATGTGACCATGGAGGACCATATACTACTATATAGATACATACATATGCATGCGTCTGGGAACAAATTGAAAAAATTATGCATTGAATCATGTGAATACGCAGCTCTAAAGATACAATATTGTGTATCCAAAAATGGATTTGATTCAAAGCAAACCAAATGACCATGAAGATAGTTTAGGAAATTAGTTGAAAATAGGCTTAGAAATAAGTTTTTGAGTGGAAAGAGTATTGGGAATTGTGGAAAAGCAAATGACGATTTGTGAAAATTTTCATCAGAAAATAGCGATCATGGGTACTTGAAATGAGGATGAAGTTTTAGGAAACTATTGTACATAAGGGCAATGAAATATAACTGAATTGAGTTAAATATATATATATATCAAGAAATTAGACAGTAAATTTAAAGCCAAGGAGTGGGAAAGTATAAAAATATTTAGGAAAATATACATTTTAGTAGATTTATATTAAACTAGTTTCGAATTCATTTAATGAATGTTTTATACATTGATAATTGATTCTTTGTTTGTTAAACCAAACATGATGAAATTTTTCGTTTGCCTGGATAAAAGTTTTAACTTAAATAAGCAGAAATTTATATAATCTTATAAAAAAGGCAAAACTATGTAGCAAATCATTATATAAATACACAATACCGAAAAGCATAGCTCAGAAGGATATGTGAAGAAAATTAGGTTAGATATGAGAACTATGTATATGTGATATATAGAGACTAAAGCGAGGGTGTGGGCATTTTGTGGCATGCAACATTTGGGAAATGAAATGGATTATGGGCAGACATTTGATGTTGATACGCTTGACAACGAGAGACCTTTCGAATGGAAATGGAAAACCCAAAAGAAAGCATTAAAAAACTATTTGCCAGTTGGTTTTCTGTATTTTTTTCATTCGTAATTTTCTATACGTTTTTTTATACACTTTTTATTTTGTATTTATCGTGTGTGGGCAATGTGTTCTGGCTGCCTACTTCAGGCAGCAACGTTCTTGTTTGTCTGCATCATTAATTTGCATTAATTCCAAATCAAGAAATGTGCGCAACGCTTTTCATTTCAGTTTCCTTGAATCGAATTACAACAATCGAGCATATGTGTGACAGACAGCAAAAGGAACAAGAACAGGAACAGGAATAGCAGCAGCAGCAGCAGCAAGGAACAGGAACTGATATATACGTAATGCCGTCAAGGACAACAAGGAAATACAAGGAGCACGTCTTGTCAAGGCGTTTGCCTAATGACATTTTTGAGGTTGACAGCCAAGTGAAAAAAAAGGGTTTTTCTCTCTCCCTCTCTCTCTTCGTCTCTCTCTCTGCTGCTTGTGGAAAACGCATATGACATTTGTTTATTTGCATCATTTACCTTGTTTTGTTGGTCCACACCCAAAACCAAAACCAAAGCCTGTAACTGTTACTCTAACTGGAGCGAGTTGTGCCGCAAAAAAGGACGCTGCAAAGTATGCTATGGCAAAAGTAAAGGATTATTAATGATGCCGCTGACAAGTGAAGTGGCAAAGTCGCAGCCTGTCGACCAAAAAAGAGAAACAGACATTTCCCAGCCACAGACAGCATTTCTTCCCCAACTTTCCCTCTTTCCCTTCCTCCCTCTCTCCCTCTCTCTTGGTGAGTGTGTGATTTATTGGCATTTGTGGCATTTAACGTGGTGCATTCTCTTGGTCTTCAACTGTAGATTAGCATAAACCAAAGCCATTTCATTTGGCAACACAATTTGTAATATTGATTAATGCGTCGAGCGCCTATCGCTGCTGGGAAACAGTTTCCCAAGCAATTTTCACGACTTCAGTTCAACAAGTGCGTGAGGCCTTCAATGTGTAGGTGCCGTGCACTAAGAGAGAGCGAGATAGTAAGAGATAGGAGGCTACAAAACTAATGCGCAATGCAGTTGCCTCTCTCCCTCTTCCACTTTTGCGGCACATTTGCATATGTATTAGTATCGTAACAATCGTTGGTCGCGTGAGAAGTTTCGTGTCCTTGAAGAGCTCGATAATATCGCATTATGCACAGCCCCCTGCAGCACTCACCTATCATCCCTCCATCCGTCCATCCGTTCGTTTGTCCCTCTTTCGCCGCTTCCTTTTGCCTCATGTGGCAAGCCGTGTGGCAGGGGCTGCTTATGCGCAGCTACGCATCGTCATTGATAGGGGCAACAAGTGCGAAGCGCTGTAAAACGTATAACAGACACAAAATGAGACCTGACTCGACTTTAATATACCACGTACACTGACAAAAACGGCAACTAACTTGCTCTAAAATCAAGCACAAGCAAAGTTTGGTCTGTAATTACGTAAATTTCTATAGCAAAATGTTAAATTTTAATATTTGTATCATCTAAAACCCAAAAACCTATGCTCTTCATGTAAGAACTATGCTTTGGGTACTACTTCGTCACTAGCTTGAACTGTCGACCACAGTGATACTAAAGAAATATTTTTACATTTGAACACTTGAAGTATTCCTATTGTCCTTGCTTTCCATTAAGATAAATTTATTATTTTTGCTAAAATATTCTATAAATTTCATTTAAAGCTTTGCATTTTGAAATATTTCAAACTAATTGGGTTTGAAAGTGCAGTAGAATCCGGTTACTCGTGGGACCGTCGTTATATCCAGAATAGAATAGAATATCTTAATTTTCAAAAAAGTTTGTATGTTTATCGAATTTTCGTCCCAATAACCGGAAGGACGCTAAGGAAGCGATTGTAATAACAGGATTCTATTATTTTAAGATTTTGATTTCTTGAGGTGGTGCTAAAATTAAGATATGAAAATTATATATATATATATATATATATATAATTTTCATATCTTAATTTTATATATATATATATATATATATATATATATATATTCTTCTTGCCACTGAAAAAAGACAAATAGACTAGGATTGTCATTTCTATAAGGTATAGATTTTACACGAAGTGGTTCTAAAATTAAGTTCTGCAGTTCGATTTTAAAAGATTTCAGGTAAGAATCTTTATATTCATTTGTATAAGTGAAGATCCCATAACTTCTCAGTTAGTTTAAAAAATTTAGAAAATTATATCTTTTATTTTTTTTAATGAAAAAAATTTGAAACCATTGCAGAGTATTGTAGGATTAAAAAGTAAATTTCTTCATACCCATTTTTTCGCACTGAATTTTATTATTATTTTTTTTTTAAATATGTAATTTTACTCTCTATTTTGTAGATTCTAATTGAATATTAACTTGGACAGATTTCAATGTACAGTTAAAGTATCTTACAACTATCGGACAGATATTTTAACATAAAATAACTTAAAGATGTTGTAAAATTTTATGTAAACAGGAAGATCAAGTTTAAAGTAACTTGGAAAAAATGGGTTTTCGAGTTTTAAAATACAGTTTTTAATGGTAACTTAAATCATCATTCAGCTTGATGTTTTATTATAACTAAAATTATATTTAAATGATTTTTTTGAGTCTATGAATTATAAGGATAGCAGTATATTCTTTGTTTTACTGAATTTATGTACTTTATATCAAGTTTTTCATTCAAATGTTTTAGCCCATATCAGCTAGTATACATTTCAACTTGTCTAAAATAGATCAGCAGCAATGAATATGTGCTATGCAATAAATAGGAGGTTTTTATCATTTCCTTTTTCTGCTAACATTTCCAAAACAGTGTTTATAGCTAATTTTCCTAGGTAATTGAAATTTTGAAGCTACCCGCTAGAGTTGATTGGTTCCATGGGGTATATTGAAAAACAAACAGCGACAGGTTCAACATGCTCATTATTAACTACTAAATAACAGCGGCAAACAGAGTTGGACTTGCCACTAAAGAGAGACTGGGACAAAAACAAAGACAGAGAGCGCGAGAGAGAGAGAGAGAGATCGAGTGAGGGAGTGGGAGAGAGAGAGTTAGCCAAAGTTGGCAACTGTTGCAAACGGTCGGCATATGCACACGCTTCAACATTTGTATCTCATAGATACGCAGCGGCAAACACACACACACACACAGACACATACTCACGTAGGCCAGGCTAAATTGTTAGTGTTGCGGGGTGGTGGGGCATAGTTGCAACTTGCAACACTGACTAACGGTGCATTTTGCTATGCAGCGCGCAAAACTTCTGCTCCAACAGCAGTAACAACAACAACAACAACAACAATGACGGCGACCTTTTCAAGCCCGAAGCGCCTCGTTTTATCAGCGCTTGGCAAATCCTCTTCCCTTTACCGCGCACACCTCCCCCATTGCCCTTCCGCAACCTTCTTGCAACGGCTGCACTTTGCATTTTGCCATTGCACTTGCCGTTGGAAATTAATTTTCGTGCAACAGCCGGAGCTCTAGAACAATAGACAAACAACAACGACTACAACTTGTAGATAACTCCACAGTTGCCCTCAGCCCTTCTTCTTACTCTAGCTACGTATCTGCTACCAGTGTTGCCACTTTGGCCATTCAGAAGCTAATCGTAGGCATTCAGCTAGTTTAATTTCATGTAGCTTTAAAAGTGAAAAGCCTTCATGAAAAACATCCAAAATAGTTAGACAATTACATTATAATTTTTTAGATGCCACACCCCCTTCGTCCATAAGAAACAAAAATAATTGAAAATGTGCGTGCCTCTAGCTCGCGTTTTTTTTTAACGTATTGTTTTCTAACTTATATATTCGTTTAGAGACAAACGACATCAAACGATACTCTAAATCGCATTAAGATCGGATTATAAACAAGAAAGTTATCATACATCAAAAAATGAAAATTTACGGCAGAGGCGCAGTTACAGTGACTAGCACTGAGCTGGGCTGCAACGCTGCCGCCCCACAAGCAGCGTAAACGCAAGTGTGCGAGCGAGACAGACATACAAACACATGTGCATGAAATTACAGGATGGGGCGTGCTCGACTAAATTTTTTAGTGATCACCAATTAATGTTTTTCTTAAAAAATTAAAATTTTTTAAACTAAATAATTCGAGCTAAATTTTTCAATCAAATCAGCTTCAAAGCCCTTGAAAATTTGGCAGCACCGTCGAGCTCCACCACTCTATCATGCCGCTTGTTGCAAGTGCCAGTCGCCAGAGCAAACCAATGCATAGTTTTTGGGGCGTACACACACACACATAAACACACAGACACACACAAAGTAGTCAATAAAACTCGATGCGAAATTCACACACGTATTAAAGTGCGCGTGCTCGTTGCTTGTGGTTTGTCGTCTTCTTCTTGTCGATGCTGTTGTTGTTGTTGCTGTTGTTTTTTTTCTTTTTTTAGCCAAATAAAAAGCAAACTACTTACAAGAGGTCTTACCGCAGGTCTTGCCGTAATCTTACTCGATCTTGATCACATTGTAACTGTAGTTAACTCTCTGCCTCTTGCCACATTTCAGCAATCTACAATTCAGCTACTTTTTTGTGGGTGGAGTTCTATAACATAGATTGACTTTGGTTTGCCTCGTTAAAGTGTCGGAACAGCGTTTTACTCTATAAGTATTTCAAATTTTAATTAATTCATATAACTCTGATATACATATACCTTTATATTTTGAAAGTTTTGAGAAAACTCAGTTTTTTAAAAAGTATTAGTTAAAATTACTATATAAAAGGTTTTAATGCGCTATTTAATATATATTTTACAGGGAATTATTGAACTTCTTTACAACATAACAACATAGATTCAATACGAGCTAAGAGCAAACCATGTTCGTATAAAAACTTCATATATCACGCCTCTTTTGCCTATATATCGCGATAAAAACATGATAGTCTAATCGTATTTACTTCAAATTAAGCACAAGTACTAAAAATATTATTGTAAAGCGATCCAAAAAATTTAGTCAAGATCGATTCAGACACTAGGAAGTAATTTAGAAAAGAAAAAATTATATTTTCAAAAAGTATTATAAAGCAATCCCAATTTCATTAAGGTCGGTAAAAGAACACTGAAGTAATTCATATAAAAATTTAAACTCAATCAATGAGCGGTACGAAGCAGATATGTTCTTAACATCTATGTTAACTACGCTACATGTTCTATAATTCTACTGTACTACTACCTTCATTTGCTTTATATAAATTACATTGCTTTGTTCAGGTTGCTTTGATAATATTTTCACAGCTTTGGTTTAAACAGTTGTTGATAATAAATCGAACTATGGCTGAGGGACACAGTGAAAGATCAGCTGTCCTTGGTTAAGATTAACATATGAAAACGAGTTGATGAAACTGCTCTAAACAAGGTTCGCCCATTTCCGATTTAGTACTAAAATCAAAGGAAACGCATTCGGTAGCTAAAGATCAATCAATACAGTTTTTGTTTTCATTTCTTTTTTGGTATGTAAATGATGAGAGAACTATGTATGTGAGATGTGAGATCTGAAAAATTCCAACGATCACAACCTCAATCTGTGTCTGCTGTCAGTGCGTTATTGAGACTTTTTGAGTTATGAAAAGTAACTCGGCTCAGTTTTGCGTGCAGTGCCTTCCTGAATTTATAATTATGAGAAAAATGCTTGGCCAAGGCTATAAAAAGAGAGCATGGGCAAAAAATAAAATGAAATAGCTATAGACGGATGTATATTATTTGATGGCAGGGAGGGAGGGATGTTTGGGAGGGGGACAAACTATATAGCATCTGCACCCATTAGGACGAACACAGCTTTGCATGAAATTTTCGTTTCATTTGAAATGAACGAAAATAATGAAAATAAATAATATCCGTTGCATTGATATGTAAATTTATCGGTCGTTGCGAAGGTGAAGACGCACACACACACACGGAAATCTATTGAAAGCAAAAGACGAAAAAAATAGAAACCAGAAGATAAAGTAAAGGTGAAGGTAAAGGTAAAGGTAAAGGTGGAGGTAGAAAGGAAATCAACCCTCAAACAAAATTTCAGATTACGATTATGCAAATGTCAAAACTCTCGATTCACAATACTCAATGCACGATACACGATTCTTCTTCGTTACTTACTCTCTTCACTCTTCACTGCTCGTGTCTTGATATTCTCGATTCACGATTCTGCTCATCTGGCGGCTGCAAGATCGTCCAAACACACAAAGAAAAGGGTTGAATTGGGAACTTTGGAGGGGATCAACCTTTAGCACAAATTTGCCAAAAAATTGAATTAATTGTGCGTATTGTGCGAATTGCGACATTTGAAGTGGCATTTGCGGTAATTGATAGGAGTTGCCAAAAACAGAAATGAATCCCAATACAACAACATTAGGAAGCAGCAGAAATCCTAGGATCGATTTGTTCCATTGTTTTGCCGCTTCGATTTGTGCGAAAATTTGATAGCGAAAAGAATGCAAAGTTGGCTAAACAACCAGATTGTATTGCACTTTTTATATTTGTGCCTCCTTTCTCTATTTGGCTTTTGAAAAGGGTGAAAGTTGAGCGGGGGGTCAAAGGTCGCGCACGCTCTTATATTTGTATCTGTCTCTCTGTGTGTGTGTGTGTTTGTAATGGAGAAAGGATCAATGTTACAGTTTTTTTGTACAATAGTTTTGCAATTGTTTGTAATTCACAAAATCTGTCATTTAAGCTGAGTTTATTTCAGCAAAGTCAGGCATTATACCAAAGGCTAACCACAAAAGAGTTGTAATGCATTTCGGGCGAAAGACTTTTATTTAAAAATTTATTGTTAAGTTTAATCCAATTACTTGTTTAAGTGAAAGTTGAGTAATTTGCGTAGCATACACTTGATTGAGATATATTATATAAGAGATATATTATAAAAGTGTATGCATACTTTTGTAAAATAATATAATTTTAATGTATTTTGAATAGTTAATTTAATTTAATAAAAATGTTAGTTTATCTGCAGAAAGTTGTTTTATCGTATGAATTATTATGATAATATAATAAATTTTTTAGGCAAGCATTAAAACTCTAAAATTTGTTATATTTAATGAGTTTCTCGAATTTCGAATTAAAGAGATTTTACAGTATTTTACAGATATTTGATTAGAACACATGAACTGTATATCTGCTTCTATGAGTTATTTTTAGGGGTATGAAATATAAGTGATATATACCAAATACATATATACAACCAATAATGCAGTTTTACCAAAAACACTAAAATTAGAAATGTTCCATATCATATATAACAAGTTTATCAATTTAGTGACGAAAGCTGACAATTTTGTGATAAAATATCTTACCATATTTAGAAATAATAATTGGGAAATGGGAAATTCAGTAGCTGACGTACGACAAGTAAACATTTCTATTTCAATAAAAGTCTGGAACTTATCTAGCTATTTCTTGACTTTCTAGCAAATTTTCGAGCTTTAAGAGCTTGGTTTATTTACGAGTTTTGTAGTGCAAAAATGTCGAATTCATAGTCTTTTAATCATGTGTTTTCGATTTCTTAACATTTATCAAATTAAAAAGCGAAAAAAAACTAATATATTTAAAACATATTTTCAATTATTTAAACAGAAAATGCCATTATTTCTATATGCTTTATAGTTTACTTACAAAACTTTTCGAAAGTTTTCGTGTTTTCAACCGAAAATGGCCCATTAAATGAATAATTATATTTCAATGGGGGAATGCATGAAGAAATGTAATTAATTTAATCTATTTCGATAAGAAAATGCATATGAAATGTAAATTTAATGATATGTATATTAAGTTTGCGTATTAACTGTAACTGTATTAACTGCTTTCATTAGCCAATCGACTTGAATTTAGTCACCCCAAAAGGGCAAGTTGCTGGGAGAGTATTCAAAAACTAAAAACCGCCACCAAGTCATTTGTTTGCCACACTTGACCAAGCCAAGTGAATGGAAAGGAGGGCTAACACACATGAACACACACACTCTGCTATTCATACTATATATAAAATGCTAATTTATAACTAAAACCGATCTATTAACTTGAATGTCAAAATAAACGCGACCAACCCTCGAAGGAACTGAAATTCATGGCCAGTTGCCGAGTTGCCAAGTTGCCAGTTTGCCCTGTTACCGTGTTGGCCAACTCCACTGGCCATTGGCGGGGCCTATACAGTTGGTATACGTATATATATGACCACCATTGGGTGTCATTTGATTAGCATAATGCAACTATAAATGTGCCATTGCTTATTTTTACCAATAGCCAAAGCCTATATAAAACCTATGGATATATACATATAGGCAGCAGGTGGGGAAAGGTAGAGGAATATAGGGTGTAGGAGGGTGATGAGGATAGAGGGGGGCCACAGGCGACTCGCTTGAGTTGGCCCCGTGGGCAGTTGACATTGCCTGATATACACATTAAGCGTATTTTATTAGTGTAAATGTTGACGTTCGGTTATTTGTTTGAGCCATGAACTGTTGTTCTTGTTGTTGTTGTTGTTGGCCTGGCCAGGTGGAAATGCCAATAGAAATTGAAATGGGTATGGAAATGTATATGGAAATGGCACTGGATATGGATGTGTGTGTGTGAGTGTGCATGTGGCAAGTTGAGCACTGAAAATGGTCGCTAGTGTAATTTGAATATTTATTACATTATTAGCGCATGTTTTTTTTCTCAGTTTCTCTCTCTTTCTCTCTGTTTTAAACTAATAGAAAAAAGTTCAGACTATCCTACCGACTATAAAAGACTATGTAACTAATCTAGAGCAATTTTTAGTATGCAATATTGAATATTTTAAAGGAAATACATTTTTAGTATTTACCGATTTTGGCCAATTGATATATTATTAAGTGGTCCGATTTTTAGAAAATTTAGTCAGCATATAGAAAATGATATTAAACACTTCATACGTAAGTTTGGTTAAGATATCTTGGATACTTCTCAAGTTATGTTAATTCGAAAATACAAAAAATTTGTATACCAAAAAAGTGGTGCAATTCTTTCAAAACTGTATCAGATTATAGTAAATAATATTATACACACATTGTGTGAGTTTGATTGAGATATTTTATGTACTTACAAAGTTATGTGATTTCCGAAACTTAAAGTAAATTAAAAAAAATTTCAAACTTTATCTGCTTGCAGCATAGAAGGATCTACACGTCGAATATTGTTTGGCTCTAGCTCTCATAGTCTTAACGTGTCATTAAAAAGGATTCGTCTGCCGATTTTGATAAAGAATATATATACTTTATGGAATCGGAGCTACCTCCAGTAGCCTAATAGACTACTCTACTTATTTTTTACGAATTATGGTATAGAAATGTCCCTTGATATGCCATGCCCATTGGGTTTATTGAGCCAGTATTTGTTTGTCGCTCTAGACTCATTAAGGCCAAAAAGGCAAACAACTTGGCTGTTAATTGCGGCCAAAAAACAAGGCTTGGCCCAAAACAAAACATATGAAGCAGCAGCAGCAGCAGCAGCAGCTACTCATTCCCCATTTTCATTTCCAGACCCATTCCCATTCGAATGCTCATTCTCATTCCCATGCCCACTGTGCTGATTCCTTTCCTGCTCCGACTGCGCGCTTATCACTCGCTTTGCATCTTTGTCATCTTTTCAGCTGCCTTAGCCAACTTGTTGTTGTTGTTGCTGTTGTTGTTGTTGTTGGTTTCTTCATCAGATCATTTGTTGTGCGTCTCTTCTAGTGAAATTTATTGGCTGCTCGAGTCTCGACTTGTTCGCCAGCTACGTGATCACCCATAAAGGTGTAATAATTTTTATTAAGTTCACTTCTGCTGCTGATCTGTCGCTGCCTCTGCCTTTGCCTCTGCCGCTGCCGCTGTCGCTGTCGCTGCTCAAACATCGCCTTATGACTTATGCGTGCGCTGCATTTCTACAGATGACGATGTGAATCTTTACGCAGAATTTTCGACTCTCTTCAATTTCAATTTCAGTTTTACAGACTGATGCTGAAGCTGAAGCTGATACTAAAGCTTTGGCGACAAATATCAACTATAAAGATATGACTTCAAGCTACAAGGCACGTGTCGGCATTTTGTTGTCATCATCATCATCATCATCATATTCATCGATTTGAGTCCATGTGTTCGTCCAAAGTTTTTGCGATCAACGTGCGTCCGATAACATTGAAATTACTCAACTTTTGCTCCACAAAAAAGACAATAATTCTTCCGATTGTTTTGTGTTTTTCGTAGGATGGTACGTTGTTCGTAAATGAGCTACAACAGCAGCGACTTGTCACGAACTCTGCTTACATTCGTGTACCTTCTTTTAATTAAATCACAATCATTTTCAAGGTCTTTGCTTTTTTAAATAATTCTTTATCATATTTTATGTGCTGTATATGGAATAGGAAAGGAAATTTGATTACAAATTTAGAAATAGACGAAAAAAAAACTAAAAGCTTAATCGAGATCAGCTATGAAATACAAAATATAACTTTGTATTTATCATATTTTTTAATAAGTTTAGATAGTTCTCAGAGCAAACTAAAGAATATACCAGGATTACGACAGTTGATTCCAAATTTGGGGAAAATTTTCTACAGAAACTGAAAATTTCAACAAGATCTATTATAAAATACAAAATATAACTTTATATTAGTATTTATTATCTATGTTTTAAATAGTTCTCAAAGGAAGTTATGAACTATACCAGGATTACGACATTTGGTTGCGAATTTGAAAAATATCCTATTATACGAAATTTTATCAAGTAGTTTTAATAAAACAGTTCTTGGGAACATATTCTGAAAATTGCATCAAGATCGGTTAATAAATACAATATATAACTTTACATAAGTGTCTGTCTGTCCATATGAACGTCTGAATCTCAGGAACTACCATAAAAGACTTGGGTAAGCCAAATTTATTTTATCTCTAGCTAGGAAAGACTGCATAAATGTCTAAAATTAAACTCGTATTATCGCGCCAAATTCTTGACAATAACAACAACAACTAAGCCACTAACCACAGTGGTTAACATGAACAACGCAACGTCAACTTAACCCCATTTAACACTTGTGTGTCAGTGTGTGTGTGTAAGCAACACCCCCGCAATAGACACTGTTTAGAGGGATGATTAGAGTGTGTGAGGAGAGGAGTAGCTAGGTAGGTAGGTGGTAGGTGGTAGGATGGTAGGAAGGGGGTGACTTGTTATCACCTTTCAATACTTAAAATGCACATGACCAATTGGTGGTAACGGCAATTCTAGCTGTTAGCCAAGTCAAGCAGTTGACTTGACCAAAACGAGCGCTAGAAAAATGACTTCAATTAACTGCTGTTCGTTCTGTTGACCAGTGACTAACCAAAATGGTTGGACAGGACACGCACAGAGAGGGGCAGCGGGGTTAACGACGGGGTCAGGGAGGGTCATTGTGGGTAAGGAAAGGTATGGCATGGAAAGGGGGCGAACAAATGTTACCTTTTGATCGCCAGTTCGCCTAAAAGGGGTTGACAGCGAGAGAGAGAGAGAGGGCTTAAATTGCGGCAAAGGGCGCCATCTAGCGGCGACACTGAAACTATGCACTCACACTCACACATTTCTAACAGCGAAAACTTATCGATTCGCATAAATTAATTTTCATTTAAAACGAATACGAATACAAATACAAATGTGAATACAACGAATAAAGTCAACGACGGCTGTGCGGCATTTTTATACTAACAACAGCAAATACTAACGATAATGGGCAGGTACATAACTACACATACATATAGCGCCAATACTTATATGACGAAAGCGCCTCCGTTACCGCCTTTTCCCCTTGCCGCCTGCACCACCCCTCCCGCCAGCTAGCGTTCTCGCACATTGCATGTGAAAACTCATTCGTTACCTTTGTTAAAAAGGCCAAATTTTGCGGCGACGACGACAGCGACAAACGGCAACGAAGCTGCTGCCACAGTGGGGCAAAGAAGCTAAAGAAGCACGGAAGAAACTATAATTATGGTATATTCTTAGACCATTTTTGATTTCATTTGGAACTTGTATTATGTTTTCTACAAAAAATATTTGCTTTTAGCTCTTACCATGTCCGAGATATTTTAGCTTATACGCACAGACAGACGGACATAGCCATCGATGCTGATCAGGAATATAGATACTTTATGGGGTCGAAAATTATTTGTTCTGTCATTTACATATTTTTAATAACAATATTAAAACAAATAAAATTTTGATATAGGAGGAAAATCTATATCCTATTTCGGGATATAAGGATTGAAAATATTATATACTTAACCAATAAATTGCTTTGACTTATATCATAGAAAACCAAAATCTATTCGTAAAAAAAAAAAAATTTTTAATAAATTTATTGAAATTATATGATTTACTCAAAGAGACAAACAGACGGACATCTATAACGTCCTATAAAATTCTAGTATTATCGAAATCGAATTCGGTAACATAAGCTGATTGATTTTAGCCTATAAGTTTAAGCGCTAATTCGGGATGTACAATATATCATAAATTAATTTATCTGGACTAAACTAGAAATAAGAAATTAAGCGTATGAAATAACTAAAGAAATAAACACATCAATCGGGAAAAGATATATTCGATATCCCAATACGAAAATTTTAAGTGTCCTTTTAATTTCCTTTTTGTAGCAAGCAGCGTTTATATAATACACAGTCCATTAATCAAATACAAGACAGTACAAAAGTCTTTATTATTTTCTTGTCTGTGAAACAGAGAAAGTGAGCGTGCAATTGACAATTTGGCCCACTGTGCGGCGTTGGGCAACGGCATGTGAAACGCATACAATTCATATGCAAAGCTATACAGACACTCATGGGACATACACATATGCATATGTATGTATATACATATATATTTATATATACACATATATATAACTTTTGTATATGGTTATAAACTTGACTAAAAGGACTCGAGGGAGATATTAATCTAGTTTTTTTTTTCACTCGCTTTCTCCTCCCTTTCGCCCTTTCTTTCGCTTAGTCAATGCTGAATTCGAAGTCGAAGCCAAAAACGTTCATTATTATTACCAACTATTCGCGGTTGTTGTTGCTGTTGTTGTTGCATTAACCTGATACCGAAACCCAAAGCCAGGAGTCCGAAAGAGGGGGGAAACTAAAAAGCAATCCACGAGTTTTTAGCTGCTTTTAATTTTCATGCCAAAAGGCTTTTCTCACTTTTTGTTGCCTTTTGTTTTCCGTGCTCCGTTTTGTGGCACAGAGAACGCGCTCTTAACTTTTATTGTTAACATGCAATTCATTTATTAATAATATTCAAATGTCAGTGTTGTGTAATTGTAATGTGTGTATGTGTGTGTGTGTGTGTTTGTGCATGTGTAACCGCCTAACAACCAATCGCATACACCTCCATTGCCATTTCCACCTTCACATTTTCCTCCATCCACCGCATTGGACTGTATTTATAGAGGGCTGTCCAGTTTTTGAAGTTTTATATAAGTAAATGCCATGGGTTAATACTAAGTATATACTATGTTGTGGCAGGAATAGTTTAAGATATTTCCAGTTCCGTATGTATGTTGTGTACTTTCCTTGCAGACGTATTAAGCCGCAAGAATTTCAAAGGAATTCGGTTTTATTCTTTAAGGAATTTGTATAGAATTCGAAATCAGTTTCCAATGAATTAGATTTGAATTGTACTAAATTTTAAGACCCTGTACTTCCTAAAAGCCACGAGCATCTAATGAGTTCTTCAGCGCCTATTGTTTGACCTTTTCTATGAACATCCAGAAGAGCTAGAGCATTTACTTTAGGTTTGAAGGTTCGCCTTTGCTGCATGCAGATCAAGTTTACTTTCGCCACTAAAATTTTCAGATATTTTAAGCTTATGTGTATAAAATCAAATTATATATACAAAATTAATTTAGTTAAAATCAGCTATACTCTAAGCATCATAAGCCAAGTCGTTAAACCTATGTCCGTCTGTCTGTCCGTATGAACAAAGAGAACTCAGAAACGACAAAAGCTAGAAACTTCATTTTAGTTAGTATATCATACATATTTAGACTATCAAGAATCTTTTTATTTTCGATATTACGCCCCATTTGCCCACAATAAGCGAAGAATCAGACATACCCCGGAACAAATACATTGTTTTAGCCGAATGGCTCAGTGATTTTAACACCTAGTTACCCTATCACGTATTTCTTAATGTATAGTTCTGTAACTTCACAAGCGATTAGAGGCAAATAATATCTAACTATCCCAAAAATCGCATTAAGATTGAATTATAATCAAAAAAGTTACCATGCATAGAAAATCGTAAATTTATGTTGATCTTTCTACCGATTTGATTATTAAAGAAGTACTTTAAAAATCATTAAGTATGGCATTTTTGATATAAAGTATTGTAATAAAACAAACTCTTGACTTCAGTATGCTTAATTTTACTATGAAAGTAAAAACTAATCTGGGTTCAACGTATTATCCAATCAACTGCTAAGCACAACTCATAAAATCTGTAGAAATTTTCAAGTGAAATCAACAATAGATTAAACATAATTGCTTTTGATTCGTTGAAATTGTATTTGTCTGCAACTAAATATGAGCTGTATTATGTGTCATATGGTATGAGGGTTTCTTTTGGTTATAGTTTTTATGCTCTTGTTGGGGGTATTATATATTTGTTAGGTCGTTTGTAACGCGCTACACTTTAAACTTGGCATGCTCGGATCTTTGAGACACTCAACTTGGGCTAAGAATAATTGCATAAAAAAATACTTTTAAGTTGAAGGTTTATATTAATTAAAATCAATTAAAATTTAAAAAACTGTTTATAGAACTCTGCAAGTGTATCAAAGCATTGATATGCCTAAGATACCCTTTCTTTTGTGTCATTTGTTTTAAGTATCATATAGAGAGTCCACCTCAAACAGTGTGTGAACAAATCTAATATTTTGTAATAAAGTTGTACACAGGTTTAATTAACTTCACACGTTATATATGTAAGTATATATATAGTACTTACATATCTGTCTGCAATGGCCCCAAAAAACTAGCGCAGACCCTATGCAAAGGGAGGCGGGCAAGAAATGGTATGATGGTTGTTTGTAACGGGGGAAAGAGGAAAGGAGAAAAGGGGTTTTGGTCCGATCTGGCCATAGCTGTGAACGGTTAACTTTGGCTATTGCCGTCCTGCTTCAACACACAACATTAATAATTTAACGAGTTTAATTTGAAAAACCTTTAAAGGTAATTAACGTATATTTTTGGCAGTTTTATTGCATGTTTTTTGTTTCTCATATTTTGTTAGGCACTGTTGCTACTGTTGCTGTTATTGTTGTTGTTGTTCGTTTTTAATTTTTGTTTTCTCGCCTTGCATTGGTTGAGTAACAAGACAGCTATATAGTATGTACTATATATATGGTATATAAAGGTTTAAGTATATACTATAAGTTAGTATATAAAACGCGCACATAAGATTCATATTTAGCCGCTGTATTTGTTTTATTTAATGTCGATGTTGTTGTTGTTGTTGGATGTTGTGGATGTTGCCAAGTGTTAGTCAGTCAGCCAACTCGGAGAGTATTTAAAAAATTACTTAATTGTTGTCATAAACTGTCCGTCGCGACAGCCAAGTTGAAGTTTAAGTGGCTTAAACGTATTTACCAAGTCACGGCTATAAGTTAGCAAACACCTTTTGTGCAATAGACATTCGGAAGTGAATGAAATTGAATAAACTTTATATGAATATTATTATATAAAATTTGGTGTAAAATGTATATGCAAGTTATCTAGTTAAAAAATATAAATAAAATACTTTTTAAAATCCTTTTTTATTCATACATTATATTATTAGATTTTAAAACATATTGATCAAAAATAAAACCATTCAAGTCATATTTGACTTAAATTCAAAAGTTTATAATATTTTATTACATTTTTATAAACATTTAATTTTTAATACATTTTTATAAGCATTTAATTTTGAATACATTTTTAAATAAATTAAATTTTTAATAAAAAAAAAACAAAACTTGCTTTGAGAATATTTTAGTTTTACTTTTTTTTAAGTTGTAGCTTATTTTTTTTTAATTATTTGACTAAAATATTTATTTAGAAATTAACTCAAATTAAGTTTTACATTGAAAAATATTTCGATTTTATCTAAAATTTTTAATTATTTTGTAATATATTTATTTTATTTTATTATTTATTTACATATTTTTATTTTTTTATTTTTATTTAACATTCTAAATTATTTTATTACATTATTTATTTGGATTTTATAACAATAAGCTTAATGTATTTTTTTTAATTTTATTTTATTTCACTTTTATTTATTTTTTTGCTTATTAAAAGAGCAAGCGTTTGTTTTTAAGGAACACAGAAACTCAATAGAAACTGAAACTTTATAATATAATATACAAACAATTTGTTAATCATTTAATTTAAAATTTATTTTACTAAAAGTTTCCATTCAGTACATAGTAAATTGCCAAAAACTTTTTGGCACTCACTGTACTTTTTAAAACACACACGCTGATGTTCAAGTCTCAGGCACATGGTGAAAGAAAAACCAAAAAAGCAGCGAGAAGAAGCAGCAACAACAACAACAATAATTACAATACTAAAGTTGACAGCTAACAAAACAGTAATCATAATAATAACTGAAAACTGGTTGTTAATAATAATATTTTATTATTATTGCATTACTTGGTAATGATTAATCTGGTAGCTCGCTGGCTTCAGTTTCACAAACACTTCACAAATGACACTTAAGCGACAAAATGAGAGAGAGAGAATGAGAGAAAGAGAGAGTTTTAAAGAGAGGTACAGTGAGAAAAGAAAAACAATAATATATTAGTATATATGCTATTTAAGAAACTCATGAAAGTTTAGATACTGCAATTTTGTAAATGTAACACAAATATCATATGTTGGTGATTTTCATGATGATTTTTATAAATTTGATATAGGAAATGTATAGTATAAGATAGAAAATATAGAACAAAACTTATAAAATGGTTACGGGTTATTGGATTGCCCGATAAAATTGTGTGTAACAGAATAAACGAATCATCTTCAACTCCACGACATAAAACAAAAATTATTTACCCCTTTTTACGTTCCTTTTTGAAACTTTCCTTAGCAATTAAAGAAACATGAATTTACTCATAGAAACTAATATTGAACGTAAGCATCCCTTGAAATAGTATAGTAATAAATCAATCCTGCAGTTAGTTAAATATTTTTTAAACATTATTTTTGAAGTTTTAATTCGATAAATTAAAGATCTCTCAAGAGTTTTAGCGACGCTTCGTTGAACGACGAACAACTTAATTCAAGGGTTTGATTTGTTCAATGGATCAGCTCAGATAATAACATTAATATTGTATGTTTCATGTTCATTAGATTACAAATTTCCCTGTAATTTCAATTAGTTGTTTTCGCTGCAAGGAATGCGGGATTCAAACTGCATTTGCTCGTCTTAATTCTGAATTCAATGTCTTTGTATTTATTGCTTTATTTCGGTTTTTTTCAGAGGGGGGGTAGATGGTAGGTACGTGTGTGTTTTTTGAATTGCATCATAAATTCAATTCAAATAACGTTGAATACACATTCACTTACTCATCATCTACAAGCACGGACTGATCTTAATTGAAATTTTGTGATCTTGCCTTTCAAAAAATCATCGTTTATCGTTGTACATATGTACATGTACATAAGTATATTCGACACAATTCAGCATCGTTCTGTTTGTTTTGCGTTTTAATCAGGAAGTTTTTAATTGCGTCGTATGTTTCAACTGCCAGCTAACCATATCATCAAGAATATTATCTCCCCCTATTATTCCCCCCCCACCCTGTCCCCTCTCCATCCTCTGGGTAAAAACCCATTGAGCTACTGCTAACATTTAGCCGAAACCCGCCCGAAACTCAACCCATTCCACATCCACTTCCACGAACCCCCTCGCTCCTCCCCCTAACCCCCTCTGCTCTCTCCGTGTGGCGTCATTTAATTGAATTATTTCGAACGACTATAATAATAACAACAACAACACTAACAACAATAGCAGTAACAAAAGCAATGCCAAAAAAAACACAAAACGTCGTCAAGAAATCAAAAGATTTTTTGCTCAGTGTTTGTTTTTTTTCGTATATTTTTTTTTTCCTGTCGTGTATATAATTAATTTTTAATTTGACTCGCAGAAATTGGGTAATAAAAATTGTAAATTGTAGCAACAGCAGCAACAGTAGCCCACGCCCCCTTTCGCCCCTTTCCAATAGCCACAGTCTGTGCTAGTCAATACCCTGGTCAGCCACAATTCAAAGAAAGCATTTGGAAAACCACACAGACAGTGTGGCTAAAAGATACCCTGCTAAAAGTTTAAATTACCATAACGGAATCTTGTGAGATCTTAAGAACTGCTTTGTGTACATCTCCTATAACTAACATTTAAGTTTTTATTTAAAAGTTACTAAAATATTGAAGCAAAGGTGAATTGTTTTATAGTTATAGAATACATAAGGGAAAATTTAAAAGACCATGTACTTATTTTGCTCTAACCATCATATTTTATTGCATATATAGTAAATGATCGATATTTTCAGCTAAATGATATAATTATTTAAATCTACCTCAATAAATATATATAGTGCATCTAATGTTTGAATTTGGTTCAGATATCTAAAATATTTTTGGAGTTATGCGATTTATTTAAGGTTTTTTCATGATCTTCAAATACTTAAACTGACCACAGCATAGACGAACGTACACTGAAAATTTTATGGCTCTAGCTCTTACAGTCTCTGAGATTCAGGTGCTCGGATTGACGTCGCGTCGCTTTATCGAACTGTGCACTTATTTTACAGAAATATAAGATATGTAACATATGATATTTAATAAAAACTTAAGTAACGATTCGGACCACCTATCAGGCATGTGGTACATTTTAGTTCCAATTAAATCTGGTCTGATCTGGATATAGAAAAAACTACCATGCATAAAGTATGTGAGTTACGTAAAGTTATTCCGCATTGTTCATAAGTTATGCGATTTCAAAAGCGATATTTTGTAAGATTTTAACAAAAAACTTGTCCTAAAAGTAGCCTAAACGGACTATCAAGCCAAATTTAGTGGCTCTAGCTCTTAAAGTTTCTAAGAAAACTACCTTTACTTTGTTTTGTTGTTGCAATAATATCTGTACATTATATTTCGGCCGGTTATACCCAATGCTTTTGCTAAGCTCTTCTTGTCAAGCATCGCAGATACCCTGTGGCACTTGTCGCTTTGATTGCGGGGTATGCATAAAGTAAAGCGTAAAGAAAACAGTTGCCATCTTTTGTTTGATTTGCTCTGCTTTTTGCACCCTTTTTTTATCGCTTCCGTTGCCTTTGACTTTGGCTTTGGCATTGCCTTTGGTGTCCTGCATTGTTGCCAACTCTTTCACAGACTGTTCAATGTTTAATTTTAATTTGAATATCGCTGTTGTTGTTGTCAATTTTGTTGCTGTTTTTTGGTTCATTTTTGTTGTTTCTTTGCATTATTCACAATAAAAAAGTAAACAGCGACGGTTTTTGTTTTTTTCTCTTTCTTTGGAAATTTTAAACAAGGCTAAGGTAGCCAAGCTCCCCGTTCCCGTCCTACTTAACAGCTGCTGTTGTCCAGAACGCAAAAATTATAATAATATCCTACTGGCTTCTGTTACGCCCCGTATATTACCCCGGTTTACCCCCCCCCACAACCCATTGGATCGGGCAGTTGGCTTACGCCTTTGACTTTACCCAGTAATCGCCTTCGATATGCCTCGACTTCGACTTCAACTTCGACGGAAACGGAAACGTAGCCAAAATGCGACGCCCTCCAACCGTCTCTTCCCCTCCCCATACCCATCCACTATGCCTCCGATTTCCGTGTCCTCAATGAGCTGTTGTTATTTTTCTGGTGTAACAATCAAATTTTTGTATCCTTTTTTTTCCGCTTTTTTTTTCGGTATTGTTGCTGTCCCAAGACATAGGAAAATCAATGGCTGCAACGTCGCAACGTCCTCTTCCCTGTTTCCCCTTCACTCCCCACAACTCCACCCCTCACCAATGGTTTTCAGCTACTGCCAAACACCGGCAACAATTTACTCTCTTTGTTATTGTTGTTGCCGCCTCGTCTCATTTCTTTTTTTTTTTTTGTTAAATAAGGGGTAATTTTTTTTTGGATATTCATAAACTTTCAATATTTTTCACTTTTGCCCATTGGCTGAGAATCTACATGACAAAATGTAGGGCATTTTAATTTCAAAATACCACTTCAGTATTTATTATAGTTTATTTTTTAAAAGTCAATTATTAACATTTAAGTTTTGGTAGGATTTTATATAATATATGAGACCAAGCGAGAAAAATGCAGTCGTGCATGTCGATCGTGCTAGGCAAGTGGATCCGCCCCTGCGGTGCAAATTCGTTTTTCGAAATATTACTTTCTTGATTATAATCCGATCTTGATGCGATTTTCAGTATCGTTGAATATGGTTTGTTTTTAAACGAATGTGAAGTTACAAAACTAAAAGTTTAAAAATACTTGAGTTAAAGACCTGCAAATTTTCTATTTGTTTTGTTTCATATGTGCGAAGGGGGCTTGGCATTGAAAAAAATAATGATTTCATTCTCTTTATATTTTAACTAGGAGCTTGCATGCGAAAATTGGTGACCCTATGTTTTATAGGTTCTGAGATATTCGCCAAAAAACATGATTTTCGAGGTATGTCTAGTCATAAAATTTTTATTTCTATATAATATAGTATGCCAATTTAGACAAAAGTCGATCAGGATATGAATAATAAAGCCTTAAACCAAAGTTGTAAGTTTTCTTAAAATATATCCATCGAATCAAAAGTGTTTCGTATCAAGTGTTGACTTTCATTCAATCGTTTTGCCTTTAGCGCTCTTAACAGTCGCCTATGCCTTGACGATTTTGGTTTGTTGTGAACTTTGTCTAAGATTTTGTTACTCACGTCTCGCAATTTTTTCCTTATTAATTTTGGTGCAATATTTCGCCCCTTTGGCTGCCTCCACCCCTTTTAGTCCCCGCACCAACCAAGTGACGCCATTGTGGTGCCCGTTGTTGTTGTAACTGTAATTGTTGCTATTGCTCTTGTTGTTGTTGTTGTGGTTGTTGTTGCTGATGTTGTTTATAGCTATAGCTATAGCTGCCTGCAGCTTATCGTAATTCATTTGCCGTTGTGTTTTCTTTGCATTTTCTTAAACATTTTTTTGTTGTTTCCATTTTTCTTATGGTTTGTATTTTTTTTGCGACTTGCTCTCTCTTTCTGTCTCAGGCGGTAGAGCATTAATTTCTATATTGAATCCTTTTATAGACTGTTTTGGAGCTGAGTATTGCTTGGGTTTCCATTGCTTTTCCTTTCAACTGTCTGCCACACTGGCGACTATCAGCGGGAAACCTTTAACAGCAACGGGGTAGAGTGCGAGGGGAGGGAAGTTTGGAAGGGGGTTGAGGATGGGTTGCGTGTTGTATATTTTCTTGGTCTTCTACTTGAATTGTCGGTTAAGCGTTGATACGAAATACAATATGAACTGAATTTCTAGTTCCCATCAGCTGCAACTGAGAAAATTTTCAAAACTAATTACATGATGCAATACTGCTACTACTACTACTCGAGAGTCTTAAATAAGTAGCTGGTCATATTGAATACCCTCGCTCCCCTTTTCCTCTTCCTATCTCTCATGCCCTTCTATCTACAACAAATGCTGCGGAAGTTGACATTAAACAAAAGTCCAAAAGCGAACAACAAGAGAAAACAAAACCAAAAAACAAACGGACTCCAAAATATACAACAAATACATGAAACACACAAAAAATACAACAAAATCCAGAAAAAAATAAATAAAATTAAATAAAGTGAGAAAGACAACAGCAACAACAACAACAAAAATAAAGTAAAAGATAGAAAAGACATTCACCGCACAATCTCAAAAGAGCCGAGCCATGATATTACTCTCCATTGCATACGATATCATTTCAGATCGAGTTTACGTTTTATTTGGATACCCTATAGGGCAAAGGGGAGGTCTAACTCAGGCAGGTAATTTAAAAAAACTATAGATTCATTGTCCTTAATAACTGATCAACATAGCACACAAATAGAGAGAGAATAAATTTAGATTCCATCGTTTTAATACTTAGTAGTGCGTTTCCTAAAGCGAATATAGTTTGGTTTCAGATTTTACCGATTTTCAAAAAATTTTATGGATACAGTGCATGTTTTGTATGGAAACAGGATCTTAAGCATTATAATTCTATATACTACCGTTATATACATTAATAAATTGTATTTTCAATATATTAGGGTTTATAGGAATTATAACTTTTAAAACAAATGTGAACTTACTTGCTTCTTTATATCCTTAAATTATTGTTGTACTTCACTTTTGTAATACTTTTCGATAGGGTATTCCAAGTTTCATCATATCATAAGTTAAGAATTCATTCGTGTCTTTAATTGTCGTAATGATGAGCAACATTGGAGGCCAACTTCGACTTCGACTCCATCTTCGTCTTCGTCTTCGCTTACAGCTTCGGCTCCACCACGTCGCTTCGTTGTCTTTCGGATGTTGGCATTTTTATATAGTATTATGCACTATTATTATTGTTATTATTATTTTAGTTGCTGTCGCAGTCGCCGCTTTAAGCAAACAGAAAGTTGCACGCTTGGACTGTAATGTGGCAAGTTAAGGTTTGCTATGAAACGGGTGGGGGGGCAGAGTGGAAAGCTGCCACCTTTCTACGCAACCACATCCGGCATTTGTGTGAGTGTTACGCTCCCACACGTGAAAACTACACTCAACTTCAAACTCGAAACTCCCAGCTTCAAACTCAAACTCCCAACTCCCTACTCCAAACTCCATTTCTAATTCTAACTCTGACCGAGAAGAGAGCGCGAGAAAGTTCAGTGGGTCAACTGACAAGTAACACTGTACTGTATCTTAACATTTGGTTTTTTTTTTTTTTGTTTAGCTATCCTGTGATTGCGTTGATGTTCAACTGTCAACAAATTCGGATACCTTCCAAGTCAAGTGGCTTTAAAGTATAACAAAATAACAAAATAAAACTCCAAACTCCATTCACCTGGCATTTACACCAACGCGCACTTGAAAGATTCCAAAATTTGACATGGGAATACTTAAAACAGAAAAAAAAACTTTGCTTATCGCTAGTCAAGGTAGTCGAGGGCCCTAGCATATAGTGCTCGTTTAACTAATATTAACTATTGCTTTATATACTAGATTTAACGTGGTTTGCAAATAAACAGCTATTAAAGATATTAAATTACTCTGTTTTTAATTTTGTATATCCAAAAAGATATGTGGATTTCTTTTCATAGGCCTTAATCTATTTTTGATGATAAGACTAGATTGGTGATCAATTGTGACTTCCTTGCGCAGTTTTTGCCATTCGATTTATTGAATTAAAGTTTCCTAATTTGACTTTTAAATTTTTCCCTTTATAAATGAAAGTTTATTTTATGTCTTAATGTAAGCTTTTACTAACCTTTTATGAAAATAAGCAGCCGCTGCAGCATCCTTCATGGTCACTTCTATTATTTTATAAAAACTTACCAGATCTTTCTTGTTTTAAAGTTTCCTTTTTATATGAAAATTGAAGCCAGATTTTGCTTTTAGTTTTTATCCGCAAAGTGAAAACATTTCCTTAACTTGATGGTTAAATTTGGCAACGATTTAGCGCTTTTCCTATGAAAATGTTCATTATTAAAAATTTACTTAATTATTGCTGAATAGAACTTTAACATATGCAGTCTAAATAGTTAAACGTGTATAGCTGTGGTTACCTGACTTTTATTTTAATTTTAGGTTTTTGACTAATTTTTGAATGTTTCCTGCCCAATATTGTTTAGTGTTTCTCCTCTTTGTTATGTATTAAATTGACTGGTTTATTGAAGAGCTTTCTTCTCTTTCCTCACATTTCACTGCGTGCTTGTCCTCCATATTAACTTTAAATTGCTAAAATTAAATGCAGTTTTTTTAGTTTAGCTTCCTGATATTCAATTGCCTTTTGAATAGTGATTTACTGCCAGTCAATTATTATTCACTGTCCTCCAGGTTCCCATTAATACTACTTCACAGCCCCATTGTCTTCCTATCCATGATTCTATTGCATGGCTTTCTAATGTGAAGGGGACTGTAGGGGCGGGGTCGACGGTTGTTTATTAAAATTCGCATGTCGTCGAATTTGACATACGCCTGTCAGACTCTGTAAATTACTTTGTTGTTTTTTTTTTTTTTTTTTTTTGGTTTCTCTCCTCGTACTTAATATAATAATATGGCATATTTTTTATATTCGTGTTGCTTGCATAACATTTTCAGTTTCAGTTTCAGTTTTAGTTGCAGTTTCAGAGCATGCTTTTTTTTGGTGTTACAAATTAACTTTTATTTGGGTGTTTTGTGGAGTTTTTATGCCCTGTACATGAAATAAAACAAACGGTTTATTAAGTTTATTGAAAAAAACATAATATTTGTGGACAAAGTTGAAAGATATTTTATTTTAAGTGTGTTTTACAAATTTAAGTACGATCGTTTACTTAGTTCTATAGTTATGTAAATAGTGAATTAAGTATAAAAAGATATTGAGGTTGTATTTGAGAGTTCTATATATAGCATGATAAACTTTTAATTCATTTTTTATATGGCAGCTACATATGTATATGACATCATGTTCCGAGACGTAGAACATGTGACTATCTAAATGAGATGTAAATTTGATAAAGATTGCTCTACAAACCAATAAGGGAATATTATAATCAGATTTGGCGGATTTTAGACATAAGTCGGATAAGTACCCCGTTTCATCATATGGATATCTAAGACAGTAGACTTAAAAGATAAAATATATTCGTTTTAAAATATATGCAGGATCTCCAAAAGTTGAGTTTACTCTACTATTGCACACTCGTATATTTTTGTGTTTTTTTTTTTTTTTTTTGTCAGAGAGTTTGAGGGTCGCGATGGCTGCCCACCGGAACAGGAGGGTGGCGGACACAAGGTAGTGAGGGCGTAGAGGAGCAGCGGAGAGGGAAGAGACTTGGTCTTAAGTCCATCAATCATCAGTCACATTTGTAGCAGCGCTGCCAGCGTCGCGCACTCAACGTAACATTCAAATCAATCAAAATACAAAAACGACAACGTCGACGACTTCTAACTGTTAAAACGAATTGGCAGCCCAGCCGAGCCGAGCCCGAGCTCTGGAACTGCCCACTCCATTTATGCAAAACAAAAGCAACCAAACCAGAAAAAATATCGAGAGTGGGAAACAAAAAGAAAAAAAAAACAAAACAAAACAAAATAAAAATAATATTTCATCGAATATGTGAAAAAATAGCGCAAATATTGTGCTGCATGCTGATGAAGTTGTACAGGCTCAATCTTCCCCCCTCGCACTACCCCTACCCCACCCACCCTCACAGTACAGTTCAGCTGATGTATGATGAATAATGTGCAGGGTCGCTGGTGCCAAGAGGGGTTGAGTATCGTGTTCTGTGGGGGGGTAATGTTCATATGGCGTGCTTGAGCAATTTCTTGCTGCCTTTCCATATGGCAGAAACTTCAGTTAATGATCAATAATATATTATATCAAGCAAGAAACATCCTAGTATGCCAAGCACTACCTCAATTCTTATGCTTTCCAATCCCAGCAGGTCTTGACATCTCAGAGAGCTATCGTTACAGATTTTCATTCATATTTTCTCAGTTTACAGCCTGTACTCGGCAAAAACACACAACACATACACATTTTTTTTTAAGTTTTATATATATTTTTCTATTTTTTTACTTCTTAATAGTACCATTTTCACTTTTATACCTTAAAAATTTTCAAGTATTTTCATAGTTTTTTTTGTGCTTAAAATAAGTTGGATCGTTTTTGTCTAAATTTACTGAGGATGATGTTATTGAATAAGTTTGCGCTGAAGGCTTTTGGCCTACGCCACGCCTACATTGACGCCTCTCGCGTTACCTGGCGCAACTTTCATGACGGCGAGGAGGGAATCTTGAGTCCCAACAAGCAATCTGCATCGGCTCAACTGGCGCAAAACGTGGACTGTGACACGATATTGGAATCGCCGCAACCCAAACAACGTATGGTCGAATTGGAAAACGTACGTTCGCGTATCAATGAACTGGATCAGCGTGAACTACGGCACAAGGAATACGCCGAAATGTTAAAGCAATTAATCATAAAACCCAACCACTCTATGTTGGAGCGTTTGCCCTTTCAACAGCCAAATGTGGGCACTATCAATATGCGTCAGTCCATACGCAATTGTTCCAGTGTTGAGGAGGTGCTACAACTGACCGATAATCCGGAACAATTGGCGAATGAGCTGGTCAAACTGTCCTGGGAGCTAAATACCGAAAAGCGTAAAAACGATATGGTATTGGGAAGCTATTTGCAGCTCGAACAGGAGAATCAAAATTAAACCTAATGGTATAAACGATAGTACGACAAATCCAAATTATAGCTAAATAAAAAAAATAAAGAAATCATAGTTGATATCTTAGTTTATTCAAGTACATATAAATACAACATTTCTTCACATAAATCTTTCGAAGTTGCTCTTAATTAATAACTTTTTTAAAGAATAGGTCATTTGTAATGATATTTTTATTTTACTATCATTACAAAAATTAATTCTACTGAATTATGGAGTTAAACAGCATTGATAAATCAAGTGCGAATGAACAGTTTTAACTGGCACAGATCTCAGTGCATTGCACGTGACTGCGCCTCTGCTGTAAATTTACGTTTTTCAATGTACGATAACTTTCTTGATTATAATCCGATTTAGTTACGATTACCAGGATCGTTTAAGATTTTTTGGCTCTAAACGTACACAAAGTTACAAAACTATACGTTTAGAAATGCATGAGTTTGGGACATGCACACTTTCAATTTGTTTTGTTCCTTATGGGCGAAGTGGGCGTAGCTAGACTAAATATCGTGTCCATATTGATTTTAGCGTTTGTAGCTCTTAGTTTTTTTGCTCCTTTCGTTCATACGGACAGAGGGACAGACAGACGGAAAGGCTATAAAAAAGTACTTACAAATCAAATAAAAATTAGTTTAATTGACATTGATTAATTTTAACTGTTAATTAAATGTTCATTACTTTTTTTTTCACTCACATTCAGTAACGGTTCTTCGCTAACAATCTGGCAACGCTGTTTGCCTGACCGTCTGCTCCGCTTGGCTCTGAAGATGAAGATAGCTAACGAAACTGATTTCATTTTGTCTAAAAATACGAATATGATCGCATATAAATTATAATTGAAAAATATCCATATAACTTGTTGTCAACTTGTGCAACAGCAGCAGCAGCAGCAACAACAACAATAACAACAACTGATAAAAAGTGTGGCTAGTGTTGCTGTTATTGTTGTTGTTGTTGTTGTTGCTGTTGTCGGTCTCTATCCATTCGAGTTGTTGCCTCGTCTCTGGTGTCTTTGGCTGGATCTGCTGCTGCTGTTGCTTGCCTGATGATGACTTGATTTGAAATTTGAAATGATATTTTAAGAAACTAATGCCGCCATAGCTCGACGACAGTCTAGTTGCCATAACCCAACCAGCCCCCCTCTGTCACGCCTTAATCATTCCCCACTTTGCCACACGCTTTAGCAGATCCCTCTCGCAGGCATGTTAAATGTCATTTAATAGTTGACAGTTGCACTTGCTGTTGTTGCTGCTGCTGTTGCTGCTGCTGCTGCTGCTGCTGTTGCACTCGTTGTTGCTGTTGTAATTATTGCAGTTTATTATATTCATTCCTTTTCATTTTCTCTGTTTTTTTTCTTTTTATTTTCGTTTTGTGCTAGCAAAAAAATTTATGTGTAGGTGGTTTTAAATTTATGTCGTCGTTGTCGCCGACATCGAAACAACTCGCGAAAAATTCTTTTGAATTTGTTTCGTTTTTCTTTAATAAAACTAAATTTTATTGCTTACACTAAAAGTGCGCTGCACACACACGTATGTACGTATGTCTATCTCTTCTGATCATGATAATATATGTACATACGTTTGATCATCATCATCATTATCATCATCGTCATGATCATGGAAACGATGATGCAGTTGCTCACTTTAACTACTGATCACAATGCTTATTGATGGCATCCTGTTAAATGTCACAGAGACCCATTTCCATCATAGATCTTAAACTAGTTGCAACTGATTTTCTGTTTTTCTTATATGCCATGGCATTTATTGACATCATCAATTATACTTGCAGCTTCCGCCCGTGGAGTGTTGAATTTTCACAACTTGTCATACACATTTAATCATAAATGTTGCATGTTGAACTCGCTAGATTGAACTTTGGCATTAACAATGATAAATCATTAAGCTGTCACATAACTCGGTTTTTGGGGGAGACTTTTCGAAAGCATTTTAAAATTATTAATTAAATTTTTGCATAGATTTTCATTGTTTTTTTTTTGTTTGTTAACCTTTAAAAAACACTTAAATTGCTGCTGAAATTTATTTAAAATTGTACTTCTATTCAACTGTTAGAACATATATGTATAGACCAGCCTTTTTCGAACAGATGAGAAATATTTTTAGTCCCATCTCTTAAACATCCCCTGTTCGGAAATCTGGCTTTTTTTTATAACGACTGTTTGGGAACGTTTTAATGGCAAAAAGTAATCTATATAGTAATTTAAGATATGTTAAAAACATATATGGATAATATATGTTTAGATAGTATATAGTGTTATTACAAAAAAATATAAGTTGAATAAGTCGGTATGAACAGCACTACTTACTTCTGGTCGAGAGATACAGAAATCCAGCCGGAAAAAAACCGTAGATAGATGATAGTAATCAATATGCATATAACAATTATTATTTTTATGTGCACATTTTATGAAACTTAAAACATTCCGGATATTACGTCGGTACCTTGAGGGTCGTTGTAACCGGATTATACTGTATGTGATTTTTGAAATTTTTCCATAATTTTTATAATTGAACCCTAATATATTTATATTCACCTAGTATATGGACTAAATTGACAACAATCATCAATTAATAAAATATATGTAGTTATAATTTTAAGTACATTATTATCCATACTTTCTACTCAGCATTTAAATAGCAGATGATCGTTTTAAGTATACTGCTTAAAGAATTCAATTTTGACTTAATTAATTATATATTTCCTGAATTAAACAGTTTTCTAACTGTCTAGTCTCATCCGTTTTTGGTCACACTATTTTGACGATCTGGCAATGCAAATGACTTTGCAAATTTTTGTAGTTTATATTTATAATTTGTTGGTCTTTCTTTTTTGAACGAACTCTTGAACCTGATCTTTGACTTTCCGCCTCTGTATAAGTGTGTATATGTGTATGTGTGTGTGTCGGCCTTTAGAAAGTTTGTCTTGTTTATTTTTTCTAGTGTTTTATTTTTTAATTTTCTGTTGTTTTTGGCAAATCATAAACACGACTATCAAAAATGGCGCCACCAACGCCACCAAAGACGGCGTCATCTTCTGGTCATGGATCACAGCACAAAGCACAGAGAGTTCGGCTCAGCTGAATCTGACTTTGAGCCAGAGTTTAAGCCAACTTGAGTTGCGTTTTGCTTAGTATTTAAATATGCCAAAAAAAAAAAGAAAAACTATACGATGTCGAAGTCAAAGTCGTTTGTACAGTTGCCTCGCTGTCGGATAAGCTGAGTCAGTCAGTCAAATAGTCAGCGAAGCGCGTAGGGCGAACGCACCGTCCTCCCACTACACACACTCCGCCCCTCCCCCGCATCTGGGTTCCTCCCTCCACCCTTCAACAACCAACTCCCTTCTTACGCACAAGTCTTGAGTTTTTTGGGTCTTATCTTTTGCTACATAGAGTGCTGCTAGTGCGGTGGTGCGTCTCAGTCTCTCTCTCTCTCTCTCTCACACACTCCCAATTCCACCTGCTTTTTGGGCACACACTCTCACACACACACACATGCAACGCCATTTTGGAATTTCGTTTTCTGGACGAATGCCTCTAATATGAATTAACAAAAATAAATATATACAAAACTAGTCGGAAATTCTATAATCGAGCACGCCGACTCTAAAAGACCATGTATATGTATTACCCCAATATCTATATTGCACATCGACGGAACGTATTTTAAAGCTATATATTACATATATTTATAGGTATTACATACATATAATGTTTGAGTTCGATTCCCAAATTATTCGATTTTGAAAACCGAACCTACACTGCAAATTTGATAGCTCTAGCTCTTGCAAACTCTAAAGTCCAGTTGTTTGGATGAACCGACATAGCTGTATTGAATATATATAGTTTACAGAATTGCTGGTGATTTCCACTGAGTAACACAGATAAAACTTCACTCACCAACCTAATAGACCACTCACTATACATTTGTTTGCAGTACATGGTCTAAAAACACATTTTTCAGAAATTTCCAAATGAAAGAAAGAAATATGTAGAATTTGAAATGTTATGCTCATTGTTAGATTTTACGAATAGTAGTAATAGTATTTTTGGGGGCAGTTTATTTTTTTTATACTTTTTTGTTTTTATCTAGTTTTTGTTTTTGTTGTATTTGGCTAATTAGCGTGGCCCATGGGAAACACATGGGGAAATGCTCTTGGAAGCCACTTCCACCCGCAGTTCCATAATCTGAATTTCTTTTCAAGCATTTATAATGCGACGCTGCTTATTCATATTATTATTATTTTTATGGTTTTTTCATTTTTGCATAAATTAAATATCTTCATTTTTATGAAGAACAGAAATGCGTTTAGAGTTGGTTAAGTAGCACAAGTTATGGCAGAGTATTTGGGCAGTTTGAGATAGTTTGAGATTTTTTACTTTAAATGGGATATGAGCGTTGCAGAATAAAAGCGGAAAAGTACATACATAAAGTATATACAGATTTAGAAAGATTTCTTTATTATATTATGATCGTAATTTAGATATAGAATATCAGCACTTTGGTACATTTTCTCTTTATTTTGGTAAGACAATTTAACATGAAAAGAAATCAAACTTATCGATATTAAGTATTGCTACAAATTCAAAATTTTCAGTACAATTTTTCTTTGATAGTACTTTAAGGGATTTGTATTGTAATGTTTGGTTAACGTTTATTTTTCTAAAAATTAAATAAATTGTCACTATATGTATATTATTAAATTAATATAATATATTTTTTTGTAGGAATAATTAGGAAAATATAGAAACTAACAACATGTATTTAAGGAGCAAAAAAAGCACAAAGAAAATAATATTTAGCATTTAAGGATTTGTTTACAGAAATGAAATATTGATTTTTATGGAATCTTAACATAACATATATATAACATTTAAAAAATGTAATACAAAATGGATTTTTTTTTGTATATAATAAGAAAACAATTTTTAAATGTAGTTTTCTTAAAGATACTTCTACTTCAATAAATAAATTATTATTTTATTATTTTTATTAATAAATATACAAAATTTATATAAAATTTCGATTGCTATCAAGTGACTTGATCACATAAATACGATATTTCTAGTTTAGGTATCAGTTTACAAAGCCAACTGGAGAGTATTTCCCTAAAAATCTGTAGCTTTTTGGCTGCATCGATATACCCCACTGGCGCAAGAGCAGCGCATGTCCAAAGTTATTAAAGCGTAAATTCGAGACTATTATGATTATGCAGATAGACCCGATAGCTATGCGTATATTGTTTTAAGCTTTAGCGCTTGGTTCACACTATAAAAAAAAATTAGTAATGTCTGTCTATTGTTGTTGTTGTACTTGTTGTTGGTGTTAGCATTGTAGTTGCTGTTTGTTGTTGTTGTTGTTGTTGTTGTTATGCTCGCATTTAGCCATTATTGTTGCCATTTGACTAGGCTGGCTGGGTTCAATGACTAATTTATGAAAGTTAGCCTGACTTGGCTTTTATTGGACCTCGGCCGGAAATTCACGTATACTAAAGTGAGAAGCCCGTCCAGCCGCCACCGCTTCCCCCTTGCCACCGCCACGCTTCAGCTACTCGGAGGCAAATATCAGACTTCAATCGAAAAGATATCAAAGTAAAAGTGAACTCTGCAAAATTTTCTGGAAATGCTCTTGAAAATCTAAGGCAGCCGACAAGGATGTTTTTTTTTTTTTAAATTTTGGTTCTATTTTTCCGGGAAACACCAAGGCGATTTGCTTATCTCTTATCGCTGCGGTCGGTTTGCTCAAATAGCAAAGAGAAACAATGATTTTCCTTGTTGTTGACATGTGAAATTTCGCGCCAACCTGTTGTTTGTTACCTGTTCTCTTGCGGCTAACCAGGACGCTAATCAGTCGAGAGGATATCCTGTAGACTGTGTATGCTTAGCAGCCTAACTGCACTGCACCGACCATGCCCCTGGCCCAGAATAACGCCCCTAAATTGAGGCATAGAATTGTACAATGCAAGCAAGGATGGAATTTAGGTTGTAGTAGTATAGTCGGTTGCATGCGACACTAATATACCCAGTGCCTTGAAAGCGACTCAAACACATTTCATATGGTGTTCAACTATCTGGCGAATTAAGTAAGTAGTTGTATTATTTTTAACAAATTAAAATAAAAATCTGTAAACTTACCAAACTACACTTGATTATCGTTGCATGTACATGTATACAGATGAAGTGTATCAATAGTACCAATAACTTAAAAAAATTTTACCAATGAGGAATTAACCATTAGGTACTTGTTCGATATAAACTAGATATGTACGATGACTGTTGTAACTGTGCAATTGTAAATTATTGACTAAATCAAATAGTTGATATTTAAACAAATTTAATTATAGCTCAGTTCACTATCGAAAACTATCGATCGTTGTTTTGTTAAAATACTATACTCCACTATCGATTGTGGCGACTATAGATAGTTCTCTACCTCTTTTGACCAGGACTGTACATACAGCAGATCTTCATATGTGTGCCAGCGTGATAGAGTGAGCGAATGAAAGCTCTATATAATATATTTTAAAGAGTATTTGTTTGATTTCTTTATTGCTTTTTTATGAAAAAGTCTATCTTGATGAAACTATCAGGAATGTTAGATTTTAGTGTGCTTTATACTTATTTTGAGTTTAGAAAGAATCCGATCATAAGCAATTGTTATAATTGAGATTTGTAAGGTTAAGAGACGTGTTATCGAAAATTCTATACATTTTTATTACGTGTATATGCATATGTAAGGTATCTACATACCAAATTTGGTGTATCTAGCTCTTAACAACTCTGAGATCCCTCTGTTTTAAAGGAGTTACAAAGCTATTCAGGCTGATCTACAAAATAGTATGTGTTCGGAGTTACCACCAATTGCTTCTAACACACTTAAGACAAACGTTATACACCCATGACACAAGGTATAATATGAAAAGATGAGAAAAGAAGAAAGAGAGAGGGAGAAAAACTGACAACATTTGCCGCATTACTTTGGCATTTGCCGACCCAAAAGTGAAGCGACTAAATCAATTTTTATGTCGCACTTTGCAGTTAATGTGGAGCGCCAAGGGGTTGGGGAATGGGGAATGAGGAATTGGGGGGTGCGGGGGAAACTGTGTCCAGTGCGATGCGCCACTTACATTAAATATGCATCAAAAATTGATGATGATGCATTTTTAACGATTCGAGAAGAATTTTTATGTCATGCATTTGACAAGATTCGACAGGGCAACCAAAAACTGACAGATTGACGGACTAACGAACCGACTGATGACTGACTGACTGACTAACTGACTGGCTGACTGACTGATATATTGCCTGATGATCCGAACATGTCTTGTTTGTTGCCTTGTTGTGTTGACTCAATTTGATTTTGATGGCCTTTTGATAAATTCCCTTTATTCCGACTTTTGCTTTAATTTTCTTTAACCGATATGATAGTGTTATTTCTTGGGTTCTTTTAATGCGAGTTTGTCAATCACATACAAACGCCCACAACAAAATATATGTGCGTGTGTTTGTGTTGTTTTTAGTACATGTCAGCGCCGCTGGATGGCGCTGTATACATATGTGCTGTTCAAGTTGCTCACACGCTGCGCGTCAGCATGGACAGGTCGTAATTATTTTTGTGGCCAAATTGAATTGAATTAAATTGTGGATGTTAAGTAGAAGTAGTAGTAGTAGAAGTACTACAAGCTGAAAGAAAAGAAGCATAGAGGAAGCTAGCAAATTGTAGCAGTGAGTGTAAGAAAAAGAGAAGCACACAAAAAAGAAGAAGACGAAGACGAAGAAGCAGAAGTAGCTGAAGCCAAAGCAGCGCACAAAATGAACAACGAACTTATTTTGGCCACAGTTGAGCGATTCTTGGGTGTCGTTGTCGTTGTTGTCGCGCCAATGTCTTCTAGCCAACGTTATTGTTGTTGTTGTTGCTGTTGCTGTTGCTGTAAGTGTTGCTCCCATTGTTGTTGTTGGTAGTGTTTTGTGCTCATCGTCACTAGCCAGTGACGCCGCGACTCACTTGCACCTGCACAATGATGACTTCGTCTCGTCATCGTCATCGTCGCCATCGCCATCGCCATCGCCTAAGTATCTTTCCCAAGTTGTTGCCGCTGCTGCTGCTGCCATGCCCAACTTCACTTCCATCCACTTGCAACAACCAACAGCCAACAGCCAAAGAGCCATCAGCATTCGTGGCCACTGTCACTGTCAAGCGTAATCATAATTTATTGTAATTATTTTGTATTATTTTTTAAAATTGTTTTAATGAGTCGTCGTCGTCTTTAAACACGTTGTTGTTGCTGTTATTGTTGTTACTGCTGCTGCTTCGACTGGCGCTGCGATCGTTTTGGATTTTTACCTGATTTTTCCAGCAATAACAACTGACTGACTGTCTATGAAGACGACGATGTTCAGTTAATTTTACCGCAGTCACCTCGATCTGCCCGTAATTACATTATAGATATGAATACGTATTTCCATGTTATGATTACCGTTGTTTACCACCAACAACACAACGTACACTAACGACACTTTTCTGGCATTTTGTCAAACGAAATTTCATAATCGGAAGTGTTACTTGGTGGCTTTTCTTCACCCAAAACTTCATGTGTATGTCTGTCTTCATATTCATCCGCTATTACCGAGTATTTTTAATGAGTCGCAATTATTGAAATTTCTCAAATGCAGCGATGCCGCACAAGATTAACTTCCTTACAAGCTGTATTAACTTGGGGATCGTGTGTGAAGTTATATTTTTGGTTGAAAATTTTCACTGTGAAACAAATGTGAAGTTTTTACTTAATGAAAATGCAGAGTTTATAGGTTTTGTCGCATGCGGATCCTATGTGGAACCTAACATAGCTCATCAGAAAGTCTAGCATGAAAAGCAGCAAAAGAAAACAGTGATTTTGTTTACATTTAACAAGTGGAAGCTATGTGGAATATATGTGGAACATATATGGGAACTAATTATACATGCCCGATAAAATGCGCTATTTAAATTATTGTGAATATATTGAATACCACGAAATAGTTTCTAGATAATAGGCAAAGTGGAACTCGAGTGATATGCACATAGTTAAAACTTATTATGCAAATTGCTCAAGATAAATATATATGTACGTATGTGACATGTGTTTTTGATTATGAGTAACAGTTTCTATGTACATAAATGTACAATACAATATAATAAATTCCATAGCACTTGTATTTGTAAGTAGCTCAAGTCCAAATTCGGCAGTGGATTGCATGTGGTTAACAACAAGCACAATGGGTAATATTTATATAGTTAGATAAAGTATAATAAAAACAAGTAGATAAAGGCAACAATTGAAAGTAGTTGAATTTTGGAGACCCTGTTGCATTAGCTGGGGGTATTTTTTATAAATTTATTTAAGAAAATGGGTTTTTTTTTTCTATAAGATTTGATGGATTATATTGAAGGTTTTTTAAAAAAATTATGTGTAATAAAACTGAAGAGATTATTATTTTAGTTTCTTAATAAATTACTATTTAATACAATCTATCGCTGTTGCATTATTTCTGGAAACGACTAGAAACAATGTGAAATATTTTAAAAAGTAATACCAATATTTCTGGTATGTAAAGTTATGCGTTATTGGAAAAGGTGAAGTTTAAGATAAGATATGATTTATAGCTTTTGATAAATCGACTTGCAATTTTAAGAATATATTCTAAAAGATATATAGTATGAAGCAAAAAATCAGTTTAAAGTTTGAGTGGCCTTTTGAATTTACTTGAATTTATTGAAAGGTCTGTTTTTGATACATAGTTTGCCAATTTTTTCTGACTGTTTGAAACACCTAATGCAACCTTGTTGCTTTTAGAGTACAGGGTCTAATACAAAAATGAGGTACTTAACTTAAATATGCATTCCAAGCAGCATTGCGCAATTGCTGACACTTTTAGATGCTGATGTGGATGCTGATGTTGTTGCTGATGTGGATGTTAATGTTGATGCTGTCAGATAACTCAAATCACTGGGCTCTGCTGCATGATGCTTTGGGGGCACCTGTGGATCTTGTGCAAATAACAAATAGTTCAACAATAAGATCCCTTAAAAATATTCAGACATATAGAGAACTCTAAGATAGACATTTGACTAAGCAAGTACACATGCTCTGTTGTGATAAGAGCTTCGTTTCTTTTTTTTTTTTTATTCTTTTCTTCTTTTTGTTGCTCTAATCATTTGTTTGAACATTATCAGGCAGCGTGGGCGTGTGAGTGTGTGTGTGTATGTTGGCTTTGATGTGGGCTCTGATGTGTCTATATATATGTATATCTGTGTGTCATGATAAGATAGTATTGTGCATAAAACAGAAACACACAACTCGTGCATCTTATAGGCTCAACCTCAGTCGCAGTCAACGTCGCTGTCGCTGTCGCTGTCTCTGTCGCTGTCGCTGCCACAGTTTTCCGAGTTGGGAGTCAGTGTCAGTGTCAGAGCTGGTGGCAAGTGCATGCCAAAGTAATGAGGATGATTTCCAAGAATAAATTGTGATTTCGTTCAAATAACATAGTTGGTTAGTGGCTCGACCAAATAACAAATAACAAATAACTCAAAGCAATCCACAGCGACTGCAACAACAATGGCAACTCTAATCACAGTCAAATAATAATATCCAAGAAACAAAAAAACCCTCTGTTTACACGCTGATAATACTGTGGCACACGGGCCGTCAAATGTTTCCGAAAGCCTCACGTTGTGGCATGTGGCACCGACGCACAGTGTCAATAAGATTGCAACAGAGCGACAGCATCAGCTACAGATACAATGCAATGTATCTTTAAGTTTTATTTGTAACTACATTGTATACTTTATATATAGTAATTGGTCCGAAGTATCTTTAATTGTATACCTTAGAGTACAGCTAAATCGTATGCAGATCAATACATAGCACAAGTCTTGCAAACATTATGGCTGAACGGTCCTGAAAATTTCATCAAGACGAAGAAGAAGAGATCTCAATTGTATAAGTTCAAATTAGAGTAAGCACTGCCATAACTTAACATACACACGTGTTTCTGTCTTGCTCACAAAAAGTTTTTCGCTTACGCTGCTAGTAAGCGCTGTACCAGAGCTCAGTGCTGTGAACTGTGAAGGCACCTCAGTCAAAAAATTTATGTTTTTCGTATGTGATAACTTGGTTAATTATAATTCGATCTTAATGCGATTTTCAGAACCGTTAGATATTGTTTGGCTCTAAACGAATATGAAGTAATAACAAAGTAAGTTTAGAAATACGTGAGTTAGAAAGCATAAATATTTTCAATTTATTTTGTTTATTATGACCGCATGGGGCATAGCATCCAGAAAATTATGATGTCATTATCTTTTTATAGCATCTTGCCATCTGCATGTCAAATTTTTGTCCCTAGATGTTAAAGTTACTGAGATATTAGGCATAACTTTAATTTTTTCGAAGGTATATCTGGCTTTTCCCTTCCTTGGGCCTCTTACCTCAATTACTCAATTGGTTTCTAAGCTATACGGAGCATAGAATACTCTCTCGCTCACTCATTTATGTAAAACATGATTTCAAAATGTATATATGTAAATAAAGCAAAATAATTGAATAGTTTTGTTTATCTTAAGAGTATCCATAGCTACTTTTCTGTCTATGTTTTCAGACGTATAAAATATCTTCCTTGAGATATTCAGTAGTAACAAAGACTATATCAGTACAGCCATTTATAACTATATCTATAGGTTCCACATTATTCTTTGTTTAAGTCTTTGATTACACATGTATGTATCTGTATCTTCAACTGCCGTCACATTGGTAGTTGGCTTGACATTCCACTAAGGTATTACTTTACCACTGCCTGAATAGAACTCTGTCTTTATTTATCTAGTTATTTGCTACTTACTTATAGCCATCTCTTGGTATCTTTTGCCATGTGTTTTTCTTGTCTTACCTTTTGCCTTTGCGGTATTCACTCATGATTGTCGCCATCGTCGTGCTTGGCTCATTATTTTTATGGCTCTTTGTGCCCAGAGCGCTTCTAGCCAAAAGTGATCTAAATCTATTGACTGAACTCCCAGAGAATACCCATATTTTTTTTTCTCTCTTTCCTTTTGATACTTCCTCCCTATAAGCCCTTCAGTGAAGAGACGACTTCAAATCGGAGTTGAAGCCGGTGTTGGACGCCACCTGAGAACCTGGCAACAAGCGAATGGCTTGTTATAATTTTTATGACGCTTTTTGCTGCCGCATTTCTGGCTAACTATTTATGCCAGAAACAACAACAACAACCACAGCAACAACAATAGCATTCACTTATATTTTTATTGTTATTCATGCATAATGCCAAAAAGATAAATAACAAATAAATTTCTTACTACGAGTAGTATAGCATATATACTCAGAGAGCCCAGTTGTAGACCCAGTACTTCCCCGAACCCCTTAGTTAAGTTCTCTGTGGTAATTATTAATAAATGCTGCTGCTTTTGGCTCCTCATCGCTTATTCTCTCTCTCTCTCTCTTTTCCTTCGTCTCTCTTTCTAATAATAATATTCACGCTTCGCTTAACATTGAAGAAAACTTAAAGACTCTTGCAACTGCGACTCGAACTGGAACTAGAACTAAGACTAACACTAACACTAACACTGAGACTTTAACTGAAACTCAGACTGTAAATAGGCCTGGGTTTCAGTTTTGGTCTGGCTCTGGCTCGGGCTCTGGGTCTGGGCCTCGGTTTGGGCTTGGGCCATGCCCTTAACGTGGCGACCGACAACCAATTGTCTTTTGGCATATTTTCAAGTTGAACGCTCGGCAATTTTTTCTTCCGGACCCTGTTCTATAACAATTTAAACAGAGTGCATTAAGTTTGTCAATGAAAAGGTTGTAGATTAAAATTTGGTTTAAATATACTCTTAACTACTGCTGATATGATTCCATTAGAAAGAGGTAGAGCTATGAATTCCAGCACATGTAACCGTAACTACATATAGAATATATCTTACGAATTTCAACACAATCTGTTAATAAACTCTAAAGCAAGTGACATAATATCTCAAAGTCGAAAGTTCTCTATACTATCTGACTCTGAGAACTAAAGCTACCAAATTTAGCATCTAGGTTCGTTTATGCGGCAAGCAAATCGGTCGTAAATTTGTTTAGATTGGAGCAACTTTGTTTATGGACAATCGGTTCTAGTACAGGGTCTATTTTAGTCGACTAGCTAAACTAAGTTTTTGCTACTAATAGTCTTCTGCTGCTTCCTTCTACCATTTCTAGAGATTTTCTAGTGCGATTAAGCGAAAAACGAAACAGTCTCATAAAAAATATCGCTGTGGCTCAGCGCCTGCCTCTAGCTCTCTGCTTCTGTCTATATACTAAACACATAAATACTTGCATATATACATACATTTGTATCTGTATCTGAATCTGTATTTGTATCTGTAGCTGTATCTGTATTTGTATCTGTATTTGTTTGTGGATAAGAATCAAAGCTCAGCACATCGTACATAGAAATGAAAAAATGGTGGCTGTTATTGCGTTGTCGTTAGTCTTGGGCCCAGATCTCGAAAGCAAATTGGAGTTACCTGATGTTATGTTATGTGGTATGATATCTATATATATATATACATAGTATATATAAGTTTATTGTATATTGTATGCCATTGCAAAGTTCAATGGCAAATTGCCATTGTGGATTGCATGTGGATGGCATTGCGTGATTAGCCGCATGTCTGATCTTGCAAGAGTCTCATCATCTTCATCTTCTGGATCTTATTTGTATTATGTTGCATGATGTGATTCAGTTACTTCGATTGGTTTCAGTTGATATGTCGTTGAAAATACATATGTGGACTTGTGGATAGCATGCGGCTTCCGAAGGGGGTGTAGATATAGGAAGCAATTCTGCAGAAGTCAATTTATATATATGTAGTTATAGTAGCTGGCAGTATGCAAAATTAATGTGGATGACAAGTGGAAGCTATGTGGAAAATAAGCTGTCAATAAACAAGCAAATGTTGATGTTGACAAGTTTATTTTGAGATGCAAAATAAATTTTTGGTAATTTTTTATGTGGAAGCTAAGTAAAATCCATTTGGAACTTATGAATGTGGAAAACTTACTGATTAACCTACTGGCTATGTTACACAAAATTAACTTTTATTGATGACAGTCAAGTAAAACTTGAGTGGAACCTATGTGGATGCTAAACTTTAAAGTGTTTAGTAATACAATTTAATGCGAACAAAATTGAACCTCTTGATGGGTAACTATTTGTGCAACTATTCGACAATTAATTCTCACTACTACTTATGCCTCTTTAGTTTTGTGGATTGCAAGTGGATGCCGTGTCTATTTCCGGTTAAATGCATTGACACATATCGAAAAATGTTGCCTGTCAACTGTCAGCAATGAGCAACTCTTCAATAACTCATCTCAAAACAAGAAGAAAAAAAAAATATATATATATATGAGAGGTGTTCACCCCATTTCAATACCAAAGGCAAATTCAGATAGCCACGCTTTTCTGGGTTCCCCAGTTATAGTACTAAATATAACACCGACTCCGATTCTGACTTTGACTGCTTTGCATATTGACATCATCATTTTGCCGAGACGACAAACTGTCAAACAAAACAATTGCTGTCAAATTTAGTACAATGCGAGAGGGCGGACGGAATGGAAGTTAACCCGACCGAATGTGAAGTAAGATGAACAATACGAGTATAATATAAACTTACTCGATGGCAAAAAGAAAAATACAAAAAATTGAGCTGTCAGTGTATGTTTTTTTTCTTCCTTCTTTTTTTTTGCCTTCTCTTTTTATGAGTCAAAGCAATTTCAACATATCAATAAATTTTTGACAATTTCTGTAAGGATAAGAAAGGAAGGAGGAAGCAACAAAAGAGCCGAAGTGAACCGAAAATGTAGGAACACCTTTTCAATAAATTTGCTACAACTGTCAGGCGAAACAATGTCATTGTCACGGCGCTGACTGTCTTTCTGACTGTCTCTCTGTCTGTCTGACTCTGTTTTTGGAGTGAGCGACCTATAAACCTGTCACAGGGCCGCCTGGCTTCGACCTCAATGGTTCCCAGGGACTCCATGGGTATAGTGTAGAAGAACGGGGAGTTCAGCGATGACAACGACAACGACGACATTATTGTCGCTAAACAAACGATCAAATGGCAATTTAAAAGTTTTTATTTAACACTAAATCACCCACACCCCAAATGCAAGGCTCACCGCCCCACCCCCCGCCTCACCGCTCCACCAACACACTCTGGCAACCCCTTCCCAAAGTTATCGTATAGTACCCACTTCACCCTTTGGCGGCCACCTGACGCGCTCGCTTTCTTTTTCAATTTCAAACCCTTTCGACGGGCGACTCGGCAACCCTTTCGCGATTTTCAATAACTTGTAGTGAAAGCAACCGAACAAAAGGCGCAAAAGTTTACCGAGTTAAATTATGAGGTTGTTTCTGCTACTGCTTCTGTTACTGTTTTCCTTTTCTTTCTTTCTATATACGTATTTTTTTTCACTTTTTTTTTTTTTGCTTGACTTTTTGACTCCCCACGGAGTTTAACGCTGTTGTTTTGTTGCATGCATGAAAAATTTCGCTTAAATTGAGTCAAGGATGAGAACCACGATGACGACAACAAGTGTAAGCAAGCAAGGAATTCTTCCAGCTCTCTCCTTCCATGTATTTTGTATTTTTCTGGAATATTGGTATTGATAACTTAACAGTGCTTTAAGTTAAGCACACGCCACATTTGGGATTTAAGTTTATGTGGCAGCAAGTTAAGCAACTTGATGCAGTATCTTTCAAAAGGGGATGAAATTTGATCACTAAATGTCAATAATGTATATAAAATTGTAGCAGCAAGATTTTTTTTTAAATACGCTTTAAATATATTTCTGCTAAAATGTTTTGTATTTGTACTTAAATTAAATTTTAGTAAGACTGTATTTTCAGTTGCTTTAAGAAGTAAATTTAATAAATTAGTTTTTGGACTTTAATATTAAAGAATTTATTTTATTAATTTCATTTTTTAAGATTTTTAAATTAGTTATTTTAGCATGTATAATTTAAAATAAAGTTTCTTTTATCCGTTAAAGCAAAATTCAGTCGAGTATCCCGACAGTTTAATATCCTCTCTTTTCATTTTCAATTTCATATAATTTCAAATCGTAGTAAATGCGACATTAACATTTTTCGTTTATGCTGCTCGCGTTTGAAGTAAGCGCTGCAGCAGAGCGCAGTTTATGAACTGTGGCTACGCATCTGATTTAAATTTACGTCTTTTGATGTATGATAACTTTCTTGATTATAATTCGATCTTTATTCTATTTTCAGGATTGTGTGGTATTGTTTGTCTCAAAACGAATGTGAAGTTACAAAATAATATGTTAAGAAATACTTGAGTTAGAGGTATGCAAATTTTAAATTTTGTTTGCTTCTTATGCACGAATTGGGCATGGAAGCAAAAAAAAGGAAATTAATTTGTATTGACTGACTTAATATGTGATTGATACTGACTTATTAGGAGATAGCAGTTTTTACCACGTCGGAGATTAGTTTAGTCATACGGACAGACAGACAAACAGGCAGACAGACGGACATGCTGATCAAATATATGCGCTTTATGTGGTCTGCCACGTTTCCTTCTGCCTGTTACATATGTACGTATAACAAATCTTATATACCTCTTAGAGGGTATAATATGTTAAGACACTTTAGTAAAAAATAAATTTTACTGTATAAAACTCAACAAAAATTTAAAAATTAAGAACATAAGTTTAGAAAAATTTCAAGCAGCTAAAATACATAATCTAAATATTCGAAACTTTGCAGAAAATCGTATAGAGCGATAAAAAAAATATGTCGCAAAGAGCACAAATTGCAGTTAAATAGCTGTGTGGCTTGATTAATCAACTGACAGGCTCATTAAAGTGGAAACTTGGCTCCCTTAAAGATCTTGAGCTGCCCCCGCTGCCACATCAAGTGGCCTCAGCTGCCGCAGCTGCGCAGTTGCCACGTGCGGTGCAATGAGCAGCGGTATCCTTATCAATGAGTGCAGGCAGTGAAACGCTCGCAGGTTGATCAATGTGAAACGTCCTAAAGAACTAAGCTAGAGACAGGGATAAAGATAGATATAGAAAGGGACACGATCGACTGAGCAAAGAAAACTACAAGACCGCAGGAGGAAAGAAACAACAACACAAAAAAAAAAGGAAGAAAAGTTATAAATGATTTCATTATACAGAAGGCAATGCATGTGAGGGTCATCAGCAGGTCAGGTGAGGGGACACTCGCTTGGAGTGTCTCTATGCACCTGCGCAACCTGCACAACCTGTGGCACCTACAGGCAGGTGTATATAGGAGAAGTTCTTATACTTATATTATTTTAGGGGTGGGAAAAATGATTTACGCAATGCGCTCAAAACTCGATATTGTGACTATGAATGTGGCACCCTTTGGCCAAATTCAATGCTATACTTTTTCTATATGAATAACTTTGAGTACTCATTCGCATTCGTAGTCGTATTCGTATTCGAATTCATAGTAGTCTGTCTCGTTTGGGCCACTTAACCGTAATTAGGGCTTTTCAATATTATTAATGATGATGGTCGCCTCTGACCGTTGAAAATGTGGGAAATGCATTGCGAATTGATGACGACCCCAAAGGCGCTGCAGACAACCGACAACGGACAAACAGACAATAGACAACAGGCAACCGACAACCGACAAACAACAACAACAGCAACAACAACAACGACAACGAACAACGCAATGAATATAAAATGTTAAATGTTGAATGTAAAATGCAAAATGCAAAATGCAAACACGCAAACCGAAAGCGCAACAATTTTCGAACTGCAATTTTTGTGCAGCGCCGCGTTGCTTCGCTCTATTTGACTTTTGTTGTTCTTGTTGGTTTTGATGGTGGTGGTGGTAGTGGTGTTGGTGGTGCTGCTGGTGGTAGTTTGTGGTCAACCATCCAACCATACATTTTTAGCGTTATCAGTGCAAAATAATCTTTCAATCAGCCCTATACAACAACTTCGTCGTCATCGTCATCGTCATCATCATCATCATCATCATCATCATCATCCTCGAAGTTGTTGCTGTTGTCATTCAACGAAGCGTGACGCCAATTGTTGCAGCCATAGCAACAACAACAACAACAAGAACAACAACGAGAGTAGCAACAACTACTGTTGGCAGGATGAATAGCAAATACCACCTACATACTTATATATGTATGTATATAGCGCATATAACATCAACATGATATAAGTATAACAATAGAACCTTTGACTGGTCAATTGGCTTCTGTTTGTTAATTTCATAGCTGCCAACGATCAGTCAGACTGTCTGTCTGTCTGTCCATCCGTCTGTCTGTCTTGTCATCCGTTAACTAAGCACAATTTTCAGTTCTTACATTCAAATTTTTAAACACTTCAAGTTAAGTGTTTTATGAGACTGTCTAATAAATATTAATAGCAATTTAGTATACTTCTTAGAAATAATACAGAAAAGTGGAAAATATATTTTAATCCTACGAAAGTATATATATTAACTTACTTGAAAAAGGCAAACCAACTCTAAGAGAACATGTGCTTATTCTGTCGCAATCACGTAATATAATATCGTGCACTTAATATGAGCGTTCATAATTTGCTGAAGCAGGATATGAAAATAGTTCCATAAAATATTGAATTGATTATAATAGTTTAGCTATATGATTTATTTTTCCAACTGCAATTATACCATTCTTATAATGTGTTTTGATATCTCAAAGAACATAGCACATCAGGAATTTCAAACTATTCTCTTCAACGGCAGCTATATGCTATAGTTATCCGATGTAAACCAAAGTTGGGCGGAACATTGAAATTGAAAACGTTCCTAGAATGTGTTAGTTTTGTTCAGATATCTTAAATACATACATAATATAAGTTAAGTTTTCCCGTTTCCAATAATAATCTAAAGCAATTTGATCTGCATGAAGCATGAACGAACTTATTGGCATATTTGGTAGCTCTAGCTCTCACAGGCTCTGAGATGGGCAGACGGACATTGCTGCTTCGAGTCGTAATGTAAGCAAAACTTATAAAGCATTACTATAATGTTTTATTTAAAGTACTTAATACATAGATATTTATGTCTTGTAGTTGAATTTAAATAGAGTACAAAGATTTAAGTTGTCCTCAACCTAGAAATAAATTTATTCCTTATGATCGAATAATTAAAATCATAGTCTAAATAGAGAGCTTAAGTAGTAGTAGGCACTGCATTTATTAATACTCCATAATGCGTTTGACGAGTTATATTAGTTTTTATGGAATGAATCGAAACACATTTATATATCAATTTTTTTTATGTCACACCCAAAAAACAGATAAAAAAATTATTTGCAATTAATATATTTTGGATTAGTAAGAAAATTCATATATAGTTTTTGGCTCCATTAGAACGTATCGCGCAGATTAAATGACAAAATTCGCAATCGACAAAACGATGGATACTGAAATATGGAGCTCCTCGCAAATGGGCGGTACGGGAGGGGCTTTGAAGGCATTGGCCAAGAATTTGGCGAATCAATTGAAACTGAATCGAACAGAAATGAAACGTGTGGTGGCCCGTGTGATATCGGAGAGACACGGTCAGGGCGATGTTGGGGACTATAATGGTCATATGTTCTATGTGAAGCCGGAACGAATTGATTTGACCGAACAGATAACGCAGTCCAAAGAGGCATTTGATGAGATGATCTGTCACAATCGCCCCAAGGCGACTGCCAACAAAACTCCAATGCCAAAGTCTCGTTCGGGCACACTCTCTCGTGCCCTCACATCCAACAATATGGCGATGCGTCTTAACAAACCCATTAGAAGTCTCTCTGGCGTCATCATTGGCCAGCACCGTCAAAGTAATGCCATGCCAGGGTCTAAGCCAAGAATAAAGCCAATCAAAAGCAAACAACAAATCAAAAGCAAACCGCAAACATCACTGCAACAATCCCCTAGTCAGTCCAAGCCAGCTAAGTCACAATCGGTTAGCACGAAACCCATTTGTAAACTCACTATTCAAAATAAGAGCAAGTTGAACAACAGGAAAGTACTACTAAAGTCGAATTGCAGGATTCTGAAGCGTTCGAAACCGTTGCCAAAGGGATCCAATGCTGCTAAACCCACACCCAAACCGAAACCAACAGCCGAAGCTGAACCGCAAACACAGACGCCGCCTGAAGTCGAACCAACGACGCTCAAGCCAAGCAGCAGTAAGAAGAGAATCGTTCTGAAGAAAAAGAAGAGTCTGAAACAGCTGCCAAGCGCCAAAAGTAAGATCCTTATGGGAAATTCCTTAGAACAGTCCTGGCAGGAGTCCAAAAAGCGTCTTAGAGCCGGCGCCAATAAAAACCGAACCTACTTGCATCAGTTGTCTGGTGTTCGTTCAAATGCCAATCAATGCAAGACAATGATCAAGCCAAAGATTAAGAATAATCGAAGACATTTGAAACGCATCAGACAACAGCAATGTAAAGCACGCTTGACCAAAGAATTGGAACGCGAGGAGGCTATCGATGATCCGGAACGTTTGGAGGCGGGCAGCATCTTGAGCTACAGGGTTAAGCGATCTCGTAGCACCCACTCAAGTAGGGCTAAACGGCCCTACAAACTGAGTGCCCGCATGGAGGAGTTGGCCAAGCCCGTGTTCCATGGCAAGCTCAGTCCCCAAAAATCATCGAGTCATTTTCCTACCTCATCCCCATCGCATACTTGTTCTCGTTCCTGCTCTCGATCCCGGTCTTATTCCCCCATACATAAGCCAAAGCAAAAGTTGAAATTGCGTCGTCGCCGACGACGCGTTGTGGTTGACAGCAGTTTGGGCAGCATTGCAGGACTCGAGGTGCCCCCATTATCGGGTCTAACGCCAGCGAAACGGCATCTGACTTTGGCTTTCATGAACAAGGATTCGTCACGCACTCCACGACGATCCCGCAGCGTCATGTGGCGATAAGCGAGAGAGGAGGTGTAGGACTGACCACGACAACCTCTATATAAATATAGCCAGCTCTGTTTTACGTTTAGTCTAGCGATACGTCTGCAGCCGATCATCTGTATAAGCCATATATTTCGTCGATATTACAATAAATTATATAGTTATAACTTATTTGACTAACATAAACAATTCAAAGCTTTAAAATTAATGACAAATATATGAAGAAATAACCAATTAATTACAATTTCTTTCAATCTCTAACAGAAGCGCGCTTACCAAGATCACAATGAATTTTATAGGATTTTTGCTTATGTTAAAAGTCATTATAGTGGAAATTTTACAATCTTTAGGTGGTTTGAAATGAATACCCTTGAAATTAAGGTATTTCTTTCTTATACCATCTGCATTAAATATAGTTTATGTCCTTGGTGTCTTAAAGACTTTACTTACCATATAGAGTTTGGGAACATTATGAGAGGGTAGTTTTTTTTTTTAACTATCCAAGAAGTTTCTTTGGTTCTAATACATTTACTATTACTTCTAGCCAAGTGAAACTATAAATTCCTAAAAACTTTTCTTCGTTAAAGCATTAAGGTAATCCTACAGTGTGTTTGCAATCTATAGTCACTTGGTTTTTTAAGATTTGATTGACTTTCGACTAAGTTTTGTAGTGTAGGTAACTCGTCTGAGTAGAATAATGCCGTTGGTATTTCTTAGAAAGAATTTCTGAGCTGATGATGTGAGCTACTAAAACATATATATAGTATAAGTATTATATAATAAGCCAAAGACTGTTCCTTAGACCAGGTTTATCTTAGGACTTCCTCAGTTATGATATTTGGGAGAAGCTTTAAGCTCTTAGCGTTTTATTGTCATTCAAGATTGGCTTTCAGTAGCTTAAGTTAACTTTATAGGGTCTATATTATATGGTCTATGCTTTCCCTTGCACCTCAGTTGCAGTTGCTCGCTTCAAACGCGAGCCAAACAAAAAGTGAAAAAAAAAACTGAACTTAATGAAAAAGGAGGAATAAAATTGACTTTTTGAAGGGAGGCCGAAATCATTTAAGCATTGCGGTGTGAAATTTCACACCGATTGCAATAAAAATTCAAAGCGGCCAACAATAAAACGAGTTGCGTCAAGAGAAAGGCGCTACATTGAAACAGAATCAATCAAACTGAGGCAAAGTCCGCTCTCCCTCTCATCTGCTGCGCCCTCGCAGGGACCACAGCGCTGTCTGTCTGTCCGTCCGTCCGTCTGTTCGTCTGTCCGCCTGTCGACATCTGCGCATGCGCGCACGCCGGATGTGAATTGGTGTTTGCAGTGCTGTTGTTGAGAGAAACAGTGAGTGATAGAGAGAGAGAGAGAGAGAGAGAGAGAGATAGTTAATGGTGTCACTAAGTACGCCGCAAAACAGACAGCAATGAGACAAGACAAAACCGATCCAAACCTAACCGGAGCGGAGCAGAGTGTACCGGACGCACCAATGGGTGCGGGGTGGGCAGTGTGTGGTGGAGGCAGGGTAGGGGGTATATACCACACTCTGTTGTATTGTATGTGTAGCCCTCAGCGGCTGATCATCGAATGGAACCAATAAAAGTTGCCTTCATTGTCTTTATTTGCGCGGGTCGCGCGTCTGTGCGCAGCCTGCACTCAATGTACTCATACACATACTCACACTCACACTCGCACTCATTTCCATTAGCATTTCATTCAATTTGCATTTTGTTGGCCGCACTAACCGAAAGCACCGGACTACCGGACAGTGTATGCTTGAATGGTCTTGCGGGTGCTAAAGGCTGGTACGGGTATTGGGGTACTAGGTACTGGGTACTGGGTACTGGATACTGTATGTTGGGTAGTGGGTACTGGTACTGGGTACTGGAAATGGAAATGGAGGTGGGTTATCCGAGTACTTGTGTATGGCCAAAAACAATTCAATTGTTCGGCTGGTTGACTATTTGGTGTTGAATTTCGTGTTATTGTTTTTGTTTTTCTCATTCAGTTGTCCGTTGCGCTACATTGCATCTCACACATTAGCGATGTGACGAATTCGATGACGATGACGATGTCATTGCCGAAGCTAGTGACAATGACGATAACAATAGCGATGACAGTGGAGTAGCGGAGATAAAAGAGGGAAAGAGTGGTTAACGACATATATAATACTGCATAATCCGGCTATAAGGACTCCGCTTATAACGTTCGTCCGATAATTGCAACGAAAACAACTGAAACTTTTTAAAAACTATAATAGTCTTCCGGTTATGACGTAGTTATGATCAGATTCTACTGTACCAAAAAGTTTTTTTTGTATAATTAGAATTAAAATTTGACATAATTAGAAATATGTATATTATTATAAACATATTTTCAAAAACCTAGTATATATATTCTATATAATTTGTAATTATTTTTTACATTTTTAAATTCTCAGCATTTTACGAGTTTTAATTTGTAATAATTAGAAAACTTCCTATGTTTCAAACTTTATTAATTTATAAAGATAAATTGATTGATTAATAAAAAACCTAGACTACGTTTGCATGTAACTTATATAGTTATTAAAATATATAACCTATTGTACTAATGGCAATGTTTAAAATATTTTATAAAATTTGTCAGTATTTCCCAATACAATAATGCACGAGTTTTTATGCACTCTTAAGCTAAAAAGTCTAAATTTAAAAAGTTTTTATCAGTTACTGTTTTGTTTGCAGTGCTCAGAACAGTGACGTCAGACGGAGTCAAATAAAGTTTAGAAAGGAAATCTTACTTATCATTTTTGTTGATTATTGCAAATTTATTAAGTGCGGTCTTAGGTATAATTCGTATGTGATTCCGCTGCAGTTTTCCGCTTATTTTCAGCCACTGTTCCCAACTCTCTTCAGTGCTCTCTCTCTCATCTCTCTGTCTCTCTGTCTCTCTCTCTCTCTCTCTCTCTCTCTGTAGCTGTAGCTTTCGGTGCCCGCATATTGAAACTGGCAACCGCACTCTATAATGTAAATGTTAATTGTGTCTGCAATATTTTTTCCAATGAAACATTTTTATGTTAATTCGAAAAATTGTTTTACAACCAATTAACTTAGCCAATGCACCAAAAAGATCAACGGACAAGATCGCTTTGCCATCCATACTACTAAAAGAGCAACAGGGAACTGAGAACTGAAACTATAGACTCGGCAAGGGTGGGGGTGAGGGTGAGGACGAGAGGTTGAGGGTCAGTGTTTGGGCTTGTTGCTGGTGTTGGGGTTAGAAGGAAGGTTGAGGGTAAAACTGATCGCATTGCCATTGCATGCCGCACGCCGCTTGGAATTTCATTACGCGACTTGTCAGTTACAGTTGCAAGGAGTCAGATCTAAAGTCGAAGTGGAAGTCGAAGTCGAAGTGAGCCGGCGGGCAGGCAGGTGTACCGCAACTAGCACCACGATGTGGTGGTAATGGTGTTGGCGGTGGTTGTTTTTCTTTATGGGGTCGCATTTAGTGCGGGTTCCTCAACGGTTCCTCATCGGCTACTCATCGTTTCTTTGCTCTAAATCAATCAAGCGCAGCAAATGCCAAAGCGAAATACACATACAATTTCAATTAAAATGCCAATGAAGCACCGCTGACTCGCAACCGTTGAGCCACTGTTGAGTCACTGTGCTCTCCCTTCCCCCTCCTCCCTACTCCCTCCTCCCCCATCACTAACAACACCAAATTTCAGTTGTTGTAAGTGGCGCGCGCGCGATAGTCCAGCTACAGGTGCGATTCGATTCCCGACCTGCCGCAGTGAACTGTGTGTGTGTGAACCCCTGTCCCTGTCCCTGTCCCTTTCCCTGTTCCTGTCTCTACCCCCACCACCTATTGCTACTACCTGCCCCTTGCCACTGCGGTCGTGTCATGTAATTAGGAAGTTATGTGGAGGGTCAATCGATCGATCGTTTCAAATTTAAATGATGGTCTAGCGAATAAAGTCATACAAGCAGCTGCTTCATCAGCGAGACATCAACAAAGACATCGGCAGGGAGACACATTTCCCAAGTGGCCATTCGTGATGTGCATCTTTTCTTATAATATTTTCCTTTCGTGTCTATGCACTATACAAAAATATGTAAGTATTAATAGAAAAGGCTTCTTAAAAACTGTACTTAATTATTTTTATTTAGCGTCTGCATATATGTTGAATTGAATACATGAGATGTGTATTAACTTAAAGGTTTTGCAACTTGCAAGTCCAAATATTGGGTGAAAGAACACTCGATAGTCACCGTTCTTGGTACAATTAACTTAAATTACAACGCTCATATCTTCTATTTGCTAATTTATCTAAAAGATATTACATGATCGTTGTATGCAATTTTATGGCAAAGCTATTTTTAAAAGGAGTCAATTATGTAATTTAGTTAGAAAATCAAAGTAAAAATCGGTCGGAGGCTGTTCAGGTAACAGTTAATTTCGGTTATGAACAGAAATCTGGCATGTATCTAAATATTTCTTTTAATTTTAGATATTTAGTGCTAACTATAATAAAATAATGAAGACATACAATCTGTATAAGGACTTCAATAAGTAATATATATGTCTTGATAAAATGTTCTTAGATTAGTTACTGACGGAACTTAAATCAGAATGCGTCCGTAACATAATGTTTCTAATATAAATATCAATTTAATATGTTAAGATCACTTCAAGTAACATGAACTAATGTTACATCATAAAATTTGTTACATTTTAAATCTAATCTGATTAATATTTGCTTACTTTTAATCCGAAACTTTTTTTTAAATTTTAAGAACAGCGAAAATTTCAACGAGTTAAACCATCAGAACTTTTCGAGTATTATGACTAATTATAACTATTTGTCCATAATTTTTACATTTGGAGCAAAAGTTCTAACAGTTAGAACTTCAGATCATCAAGATTTAATTTTAAAAATTTATCATTTTAGTGGTAAAAAGGGCATAAATTCATGATCTGCATTTTTAAGACACATGTTACTTGATTGTAAAAATTGTCAAATATTGTTTAACACAATGAATTACGCTTTTTATATACAAAATACAAATAAAAACTAAAATTTATATTGCATATTACAGAATTTGTCTATCTGTAAATAAACCAAATTTTAACTTAATATGTTCAAGATTAAAACACATTCATATGCTAATTAGGGGCATGCAAATTTTCGTAATAAGTAATATTCAGAGTTTCATGGCCTTCAATTAAGATGTGTTCAATATTTGTTAGCGTTTTAGTCATATAATTCTGTTAGTTTTGGAGTCAAAGCTAGATGCTAGAACTAACTTTTTTTATGAGTGCACTTTTTTTTTTTTTATTAGTTTTGTGGGCTGTTCTAAACTTTCCCAGGCCGAAAAGATCTTCATTAGTGCATTTCGCCAGGCAGTTTTATCAGCAGTTTGATCTGAACTTAAGTCGAGTCAGAAGTCTGAAGACTGAAGACTGAAGACTGCTCGACATCCTTAGAGAATTATGATTTGTGAAACAGATGCGAACATCGCCATCTTTTGGAGTCATCCTGCTCCAACAGATGATATATGATTTGCTCTCTCTATCTTAGATGCTCACTCGCTCACTCGCTCTTTCTCTCTGTTTGTCTCTCTGTCTCTGTCTCCCTCTCTCGAACTCTCTGGCTATATGGTAGTAGGCTAATCTTGAGCAAAACATCACAGTCACGTTGTGTTATCGTTGTTGTTCTGCCTTTTTGAGTGGTTGTCTGTTTTCGGATTGTCTTTTTTCTCTTTATACATATTTTTTGGTGTGCGATTTTGTTAAGTTTTCAGTTGCTGTTGCTGTTCACAAACTGCGACCACGCACTGTAGTTGACTTTGGTCGCTTCTATGAATCTATCTGGCAACTAGGCAGGCTAATTGCTTTGCGTCAACGTATAGGTGAATTATTATATAGAAGCCATAAAAAAACTATAGCCAACTGACGGCTCTGCCCCACTCGTTGATCTGGCGCTGGCGATAAACGTGCCAGCAACAATAATAATAACAACAACAACAAGACAAAATCAGAGCTCGTTAAAAAAGAGTCTCAAGTTGAACCAATCAAAAGACGCGCCGTTGACTTTGTTGTTTGCTGTTGTTGTTGTTGTCATAAAAGCAGCACCAACAACATGAAAATATTATTAAACAATATACAAAAATATATATACATTCATACATATGTATATATGTATATAATGTGTAGATACATTTGGGAATTTGACGCAAAATGGAAATGTGTATATCAAAAATTGACTAACGCTTTAAGAAAGAATGAAATAACTACTACAACAACAGAACAAACTACATAAAAAATTGTTAACAAAAATTGTGAAAATGTGTTGTCTGCTCAGTGTTGCTGTTGTTGTTGTTAGTGCTGGGAGCGGTTTAGGAACTTGTATTGAAAGTTCATTGTACGGTACAACGTTGTTGGAGTCGTCATTAAAACTTGATCTATGACCCATTGTTCTGGCCGCGTTTCGGAAGTTGCTTTCCATTGGCTGTCTCTTCTTTTGGACGAGTTTCTTTTGGTCGTTTTGGGTCTGGAAGAAGGGACAGCCCGAGAGAGACAGAGATAGAGAGGGAGAACGCGCAATATTTGCAGGCAGTGTGAAATGGAGTAGCAACTGAGAAATTTGTAAGTTTATTATAATTCAACTTATAGCATAGATCTAAAGCAGTAGATATGAATGTATGTTTTTAACCATAAAAAAATATTTTAAAAATTTCTTTGCATCTATAATTTGACCCCTTTTTGTAGCTATATTTATTTCTTTATATAGTTTTAGCTATAACTTTATTTTGTGCTGCTAAAATATTCATAGTCCATTGATGGCGCCTTAATTGTCCATTATAGCAAACCACTGAGGCAAATCAAGTGCTAGCCATACCACTTATATACTGCTAAATCATAATATAATCTATAGCAGTAGTATTACCGGCAGTTCTTATGTGTATTAATTTGGAGAAAGGGTTGCATGGCAAAGCGGAATGTATGTAAGTAATTCATTGGGTCGATGTTGGCTCACTTCGCTTTATCAATTATTTTTTTTACACTGTCAGGCATTGCCATAGATTTGGCCACGCCCATCCTACCGCCCATGCATATTTATGGGAGGAGATGATGAAGAAAACTTTTGCCCATATTTTACACGTTCATAATTTTTACATTGTTCTATCACGCGAATCGCCGTTTGCCGTTTGCCGTTCGCGTTCACGTTCACGGTTTCCCTGATGTACTTATGTATGTATGTACATGTGATGGGGGGCCAATGTCTCAGTATAGCCAATTCTCTATTCTCTATTTTGTATTTAGTATTTCTCTGTAGTTTTGCAGTTCCTCAATCCCCATTGCCGTGGACTTGTAGTATGTAATGCATACTCCATTGCTTCCAGTCATTATGCCTTTGGGCATAAATCAGTAGCAAAAAATGATGACGGCCGCTTGTTGAGGTCTAAGAAGTGCTCTCAAACCACCACCTCGATCCTCTGCTCTAAGCAACCTTAGTCTGAACCTAAGCCATTCTCTACACTGAAGAAAACAACGTTGTAAGTTTATGAGGTTGGTAGAAATTGTATGCTGTTAAGGACTGCTAAGAAAAGGGACTATAATGCATTAAAATTTATCAAAATAAATCTTGTATTCAAGTAGGATTGACAAATAAAAAGAACTTTTATATTTTTATGTCTCGTTTTCTTTATTTAAACACTTAATTTTTGGTTTTTATCAGTGTACATCTTGTGCACTTATTTCCCTTTCCCGCTATCTCTTTCATTCTTATGGAGCTTAGGTGTTGCATGTGCTACAATTTGAATTATTAGTTGTTGGCTCTCTCCCTGATAGCTGTTGCTGCTGCCACACTTGCCACCTCTTGTGGCAAGCGCCATATATCGTCCACAATGTCGCCGTCGTCGTCGTCGTCTTTGGGGTTTATAGATTGGCGTTGTTTGGTTAGCTCACATCGTGTAATGTGTGTGGTAAATAGCGGCAATTGGCACAGCTCTCTTTCCCCACAACTTTTCATCTCTCTCTCTCTCTCTCTCTCTATATATCTCTCTGTCTGTGCAGGTCTACCTGTCATAGCTCTTCAATTGGGGCATTGACTGATTGTTCAGATTACATATGAATTCCCGTTGCTTTCAGAAAACCTCAACTGGGAGTTTGCTTGGGTTAATTTACATTTTTCTTTACCCTAAAGTAGCAGCGTATACTTTTTAATAATGTAGTATTGCAGATATGCGTACACTATGAAAAGGTGTTTGCTATAATACACTTTTAGTTTTACTTCAAAAACCACTAATAAATATTGTCGTTAATGTTATTTTAATAAAGTTAGTAGACACAAACTATAAAGATAGTTTTCTTTGGCATATATAAACAAAGTATTGGTAATTTTTTACGTTTTTCCAGTTCGGGAAATGCATCGTGTTCATGTAACATACATATCTCACCAAAACAGTATATGGAATAGAATCTTTCAAAAATATATTCTGCTTTGTGATCTAAGGAGTTGTAATATTTTTGAAAAAAAAAAAATGAATTACAAATTTTTAGTCAGATTAGTCATACAGTTTTAATCACAATTAGTATAAATTTTCTTTATTTTCTCGCCAATCCTTTAACCATATATTCCTGACTCTAACTTTGATAGCCGTATTTCTTACATTTAAATATCTTAGATTTTATTTATAACAACTTGTGTGGTAATTTTAAATAAAAACCTAACTCCTACCAATTTATTGATAATAAAGTAAGAATTACAAAGAATTCATATACTTAAGTTTTGCAATATTTTTAAAAAGGTCCTTAACAAACTTAATTCCATGGAATTATGGTATGTTAAAATCAACATAAATTGCCAACACTTTTGGATCCCAAAAACTTTTCTAAAATTTCTCAGCTAGTTGAAAACTGTTAATTATCTAAAATGCTTTGGAAAAACTTGTGATTTGTGTTAATAAAATTAAAAAAAAATATGTTAAATTAATTCCTCGTATGTTTTTGGAATTGACATATAGTTTTTATTGTTTAACGACAATATTGGTTTGCTTAAAGTTAATGAGTATTTAGGCTTGATAATCTTATTGTGATAAATACGAACTTAAAACTCTTTTAATGCTCTTAACTTCTTAACGCTAACTCTTTTTGTATCGACTGTCCAATCTTGATGCTCCTCGCAAATTGCTTCTTCTTCTTTTGTGTGACGTTGCCACCTAGGCCAAATCTCTCGCACTACTGCAAATGGGCAGACCCAGATTGCTACATCCTACACTTATACATATTACTTATTTCCCTATTATGAATACATCGGTTTTTGCATACGTAAACTACTGCCTTGATTGATCAAATAAATACTCACTCTGAAGCACATTTCTTTTGGATATTTATACAATTCCAAATTGGTGCGCTGTACTATGGTGAAAGTAAGATTAGGCAAAATTAAAAATTAAACCAAAAAAAAAAACGAAGTTCTCAGCAATTGGCAAAGGGCGCTTTGTTTCAATTCGTTTATTTTCTCATGGCTCAGTTGGAAGTTAACTGAATGCAAATCAGTTTATTGCTCAACACACAGACAGACACATACATACACACAGCATACAGTTACAAGACAGACAAGTGGACCATTAATTAAAGCTACTAATATTAGCAACTAGCTAGCTAACTAACTAACTAACTAACTGAAGCAAACCGCCAAATGGAATTCAAAGCGCAGCAAAGTTCAAACAAAAGCCAAGAGAGAGGGGATCGTGGATAGGGGTGCAGACTATTGCACAGGAAGGTTACAGCAATGGTCAGGCAGTGAGTCAGGTGTGTGAGGGAGGAAAGTACATACATACATATATACATAGCTGAACAGGTGGAAGCATCAGTTACGCTTAGGTCTCAAAGCGCAATCAGCGCATTGGCCATACTATTTATTTTGTTGTATTTGTTTTAGTTTTTCTTTTTTTTTTTTTGGGTTTTTTGTATTTTTTTGTGTTGCCAACGGAATGATTTTTGCATAATAAAACACTTAATTTTCATGCGCATTTCCAAAACTCCTAAAATTCAACTGAACTGAAGCCGGCAAGTTTGCGCAGTTTGCTCAGTTTCGTCGTATCGTCTCGCATGTAGGTAATTTTCAAATGGAAAATTTATACAGCAAAGTTGTAGAAAATCATTAAACAAATCGCACTTTAATAGGCAACACACCAACAACAATAAGAAAAGCGGAGGCCTAAAGAAATTTACGACCCAATCTCCCCTACAGAAAACAAAAAAAAAAACTAAATAAATAAATAAACCCAAAGCAAACCAACTTGAACTGAGTCTAAGTCTGCTGAGTTTGAGCTGAGCTCTGACTCTGACTCTGACTCTGAGCGTGGTGAAGAAGCATCCATGCGATGCAAAATTTCAAGTGAAGTGAAGTGCAAAAGACAACAAACAACAACAATAACAACACTAACAATGACTTGACTTTGAGTTCAAAAACGAGGCGAGCTCCCAAAACACCTGCCCAACTGGAAGTTGGAGCATCTAGCTTGGAACTTGGCTTGAGGTTAGGCCCACTAAAGCGCAAGCGCAGCCAAAAAACTGTGTAGAAAAGGCTACAGTTGAACAGACCGACAATAGAAGACCCTGTACTTATGCAAATAAGAATAAAATACATGAGTTCGGTTGCAAAAACTCATTAAACAAATACAGTAGAATCCGGCTATGACGATACTTAAAGGATCGACGTTATATCCGGAGGATCATTAGAGTGATCATACACAAGTTATAAGTTAAAAGTCATATAAGTTTGTATGGTCACCAGATTCTACTGTAGTTTGTTTTTCAACAGACCGATTTTTGACAGATTGCCCCTATGGCAGCTATATGATATAGTAGTTCGATTCCAAATTTAATTTTATTTTATATACGAAGTATGAGTTTGGTTAAGATATGAGAAATACTTCCAGCTTAGGATTTGAGTGTGTGCTTAGGTGTAAAAAAAACAAGCATTTCTTTTGAAAATAACAATATTTCTGCCTCACAAACATGATAGACCACTGTAAGTTATTGAAAGTACATGGTCTTAAAGTAAATAAACAGAAGCATTCACGCATGTGTGTATATATGCATGTGTCGTGGGCGTTGAAAAGAGATGGCACTACTTAAGATTGTTGTACGCAACGAAAAATTCAGCGACTTGATCGTATTTACAGCCAGGTTAGACTCGCAGCTAGAAGCGTCGTCCATTACGTTTGAGCGCGTCAACCAACCAAGCAGCAAACCCCAAGATATCCCCCTCTTCCTCAACACTATTTCGCCCTCTTTCTCTCTATCTCTCTCTCGCTCTTGCTTATTATGTACCTGTTGTTGCTACCGATATGTATGCGATTTTTATGTGTGAACGCAGACAAGTTTTGGGTAGTTAAATAGATGCACACTCACACGTTGAAAACTGCACAGCTATAGGACAGACAGACAGGCGGATAGACAGACGGACAGGCAGACAGACAGACAATAAAAACAAGCCAAAGAAAAACCCCAAAGTTAACCAACATTAACATTTAATCGAACCTCATGTTCAGTAGAGCATGTCTCCTGTTACATACAAGCTATCAACAACGCATTGTCTATACGCCAAAAAGAGATAGCAACATGTGTGTATATATATATATATATATATGAAGGGAAGAGAGGTGTATAGGGGCAGGTCCCAGATCCCACACAATAGACAACATCAAATGAGGGAACTACTGAAGCTCTGCAAAAAGACCTTAACACACTTGAATCCACACACCAAAAAAAAAACTCTTCAGAGACCTTTAGATATATACATAACATATGTACATATAGTATACATATGTATGTATATATAGCTGATGCCTAAAATTTCCTGCTGATGATCGCGACAATGTCTTTTGTTTTCGCATGCGACTCTGTTTCCTTCTTAGCTGCCACCTTCCTCGACATCATCGTCATCGTTATTTTGATCGTCATCGTTGTCAGCGTTACCTGTCTGTCTGCTAACATTTTCCATTTTCCATTTGTAGCATTTCAAAAGCATTTTGATTTAATTTTCATTCATTGTTGTTGCTGCTTTTGGGGTGGTGCCCAACGAACGATCAACCAACCAACCGATCCGATCAGATCCGATCAGATCGCCAGCAAAATTCGCGTAAAAAATCACATAAAACTTGCCCTCAATGGCGCCTTTTGCGCCAGAGACAGCAGTGCTGCCAGATCGTTGATATCATTTGACTTGATATATGTATGTTTGCTATACATGTAGTACTAGTTTTAGCTTAAGGGTTCAGTTCACTTTGGTGGAGCATAACAGGTTACATTTTAGTTGGCAGATTTAGATCGATCAGAACATTAAAGATGCGGAGGGAATAGCTTTGGATGATTCTGAAATAGTTGAACTTAATTGAATACTATATATTCCTACTGAAATATAAAATTTTTAAAGTTTTTTGATTTTTGGAGTACTACAATTCTCAACTGGTTTCATAGGGGTGTATATTAATCATTATATTATTATATTATCACTTATTTTTTATCCTGTGTTTATAGAGATCTTAGTAAATTGTACAGATGTGTTTAACGATATTGAAGATATTGAAGTCAGTGAAATGAATATCCAATTTTATAAAGAAATTATAAGCACATTATTAAAGGATAATTGTATTTAATGAATATCCTAGCAAAGGAAAATGTATTAAAATTATATAAATTAATTTAATTTTATTTACAAGCTCATTTCTTTGATTAAGAAAACAAGAACAAATTTGAAATTTTCTGATTATCAGTTTTTTGGCATTTAAAAATAGTTTTCTTATACATAATACTATAAATATTAACAGAAGCTAAGCTTGAAAAATAAATAGTTTGCATTTTTGAAGTTATTAAAAAATAACTTTACAATTCTGTAAGAAAAATTTTACTTCTGTATAATTTTTAAATGTATTCTTTACACATGTAAAAATTAAATATGATTTGAAATCGGCAACAATTCGTGATTTCGCTTAAATCTTTTATTTAATTTATATTTATATCATTCATTATATTAAAAATGCTATTAAATAAAATTTAAGAAATTATTTAGTGTGGTTTCTGCTCAAATTTAAAACATTTCATGTTAAATGCAAATTTTGTTTTAAATTTAATTACATATATTGTATATTTATTTAAAAGTAGCATCAATAGAAATGCTTAAATTTTTATTAAAAATACTTGAAAATAAAAAACGTTTAAAATAATTTCCAACTTGTATTTCACATAAAATTTACAAAAGACTTTTATCAACAATGTTCTTAATACCAATACCGGAGCTGCGTGTAGTTCAAAAGTTGAAAGCATTAGATTTCAGCTTTCGCTAAACAATTAATATGGCCAAAAACATTTCACCTTTGCGCCATTAAAGAAGAGAGAGAGAAAAAAAATGAAAAAAGTGAAGCGAAAAATTCTGGCGAATTTGCAAAAGTTTTCTAATAAAGGCTGCTGGACAGATAATTTAATGAGAGAGCAGCAAAAGTGTAGCGATCTTTGAACTAAACACTTGGCTAACACCAAAAAGACCAGTAGCAATGATTATAAGGTCTAAGGCAGGGGCAGCAGAAGATGGTTGTAGAAAGTGTACAACAAAAAAGAGGTGAAGTAAATCATAAAGAAAATTGCTGAATAGCTAAAGCAGAAGACATAAGTAAATATAATAATAATATAAACACGATGTTCTGCGGTTGTTTTTGCAAAGCAGCTACCGAAATGAGAGTGATCGGAAGAGAGTGAAGGAGAGCGGGGTAGAGTGGAGAGGACTGACGGTAAGCCCCACCTTAGATGGAACATTAAATGCGAACGTGCCACAATTATGCGTCTTCGCTCACAAATTGCTCAATTGTCCAGCGGATTCCTTCTCGACTCAAAACTGAAACTGGAACTTGGTCTTGGTCTTGGACTTGGACTTGGACCACCATCAGCAAATACAAAGAGTATTTGCATTTCCAAGTTAAGAGAGACAGATGACGTTTATACAATTTATTTGCAATTTTCAATCAAAAAACGCGAGCAAAGTGCCGCAAAATGATGCAAAATGCTGCAAAATGTTGCAAAAGTCGTGGCCATAACAAAAAATTGATTAGCTCTGTTTGCATTGTGGCATTGTTGCATTGCGGAATTATATACATTTTGCGGTTTAAGGTAACCTGCAATCCACCAAGCTTATGTTTGCTCTGAGGTGGCCCAAGAAATCAAGTAACCACAACACAGCAATTCGAACACGTTTCAATATTTTGAGGCTTTTCGCATTTTACATTTTGTCTGGCCATAATTTATAGCGAAATTATTTGGTCAATTTGCATTGAATTTCTGATCATGGGTGGCCTGCAAAAGCTTCAATTCAATTCAATTCAATTACAATTACAATTACAATTACAATTTCCAGTATTTTCATTACAATTCTTCCAATCAGCCCTCACTTCACTCTTTCGCCCATTATTCAGTATTGTGTCGTTACATTTTCACGCATCTACAAAATTAGTCCATGGCCGCAGGAAGCGTAGCGCATTTCAAAGATCGTTGCGCCGGCTTTTAACAAATCTTTACGATATGTCATTAAAAAAACTAAAAAAAAAAAAAAAAAAAAAAAATAAAATAGAAAAGAAACTCCAGAACACACACACAACAACAATACTACAAATAAGAACAAAAACAGTTTGAAGACGACGCCGTCGGGCATCGTTTATCGCTGTCGGCAAATCGGAAGTTTAATGGGTTAATGATGGCCCTCTCTTTTTCTCTTGCTTTAACTATTTGCTGTTGCTGTCCCCTTCACACTTGCCTAGTGATTTTGACAGAGCGAAGCAACAAATAAACATACATATAAAAATGAACAAAAATCATAAAAATTGCAGCCAACACGACCACAATGCACCCGGTACCAGCTTGGACCACCTTGACAGCAGCCCGTTCCCAAATTCGATACCATTCCGATCCCCCGAATACCCTCTTGTCGTACTATTTTTGTTTTTAGGCTAACGCCGACAATGAACTCTCAATGCAATTACTGGTTACAGTATTTTTAGAGCAATTGCCTAATACTGGGAGAAATATTGAAGAGAGTTTCATAATTGAAACGTATACGGTAACAAAGTTACATTTTTATTGGAGTTTCACAAATTTCTGGTAAATTTAGCTCATTGAATTTTGGCAAAAAACTTCTTTGGACTGAATGGTTTGAAATAGTTCAACATAAGTTATACATAACTACTTATTTATACAGCACTTCTAAATTACATAGAAATTCGCATGCATTGCTTTTTTACGTGGATCCTGTTCCTGTATCTTCATTGTATGCAAAAATTTTTAATATTTTTCGGATAACCAATAGGTGCTAAGCATTTGACATTTGGTTCATTATTTTAAAGTTTTTTTTTTAGTTTAATTATTTTACTTCTATCATTATAAATTTACATAGCAAATTCCCATATACTGTATTTAGACATTTTTCCAATTACTATTAGTGTGATTTATTTCCGTTGACTTTCCCATCACACATTTTGTAATAAATTTTCTATCTCATATCATGTTAATTATTAGTGCCCTAAACAATGTCAAACTATTTTTCCTATTTTCTTGCGGAAACCCCGAATATCAAAAAATGTATACTTTTTTCCTTGACTGTATGTTAATCATACAACACCAATATTTGTTTTAATATATGATATTTCCTTAAAATGATTCAAATTGTCAACTTATCTGGCAAATATAATTTTATAAGAATTTCTAGCTTTTAATTAGTCGAAATATCGACACATACTTTTACACAAATATAATCCCAGTTTTGTAGTCTAAAAGATGATTATAAACAATCAATATGTCGTCTTAAATTTCATATTATACTTTAATTAAAATTAAAATTAAATGAACTTTCCGCGAAACAAGCTGTGAGATCTGTGTTAGCTTCGGTTCACTTTATGCACAAGTGATCATCGAGTGATGATCATTGGAAATATTTAACATGTATCCACTTGACTTGTAACGGAAATTAAAATGATGGCAAAAAAAAAAAAATGGAAAAACAAAAGAAAGAAAAAATGCCAGCACTTTCAATTAAGTTAAATGCTGTTGGTCTCTCTGCAATTGAGACACTCACGCATTTACACACACTCACACGAGTATTCATAAACGCATTCATATTCATATTCACACGCTCTTTTGCCATGCGATCAGCGATGATCAGCGCCATTCATTGACAACGACAAATACATAAAAAAAAAATGCAATTTCTGCCATGCCGAACATTTGATACTCTTGCAAAATATTATAAAGACTATTCGATCGTAACTATAGTATACAGAAGTTGATATAGTAATTTGAATGTTAAGGAATTTGTTTTGAAAATGTTATTATACTTAAGTAAGTATATGTTGTTCGATTTCGATTATACATAGATGAGTTTATTTTGCCGAATAATCAAAAAATTTATGCAAAATATATTTTAAAAGGATTGTATCTTTTCGATCAATATGATATAATGACTCGATCTTGCTATTTTATTTGTTAGAATAGCTTTTAAACTGATAGATTGACTTGCATGGAAACTGACGCACAGACATTAATACAGACAGGCGAACATTGCTATAACGACTCAACTGTGATTGCTGCTCAGGAACATATAAAACATACTTTACACACATCGTCACAAATGCAATATACCTTTTGCAAAGAGTATAGAAACAAAAGCGAATCGATGCTGAACAGAGAAGTGGAGAGAAGAGAAGAGAAGAGAAAAACAAAAACGATAATTGAAAACGAAGCGAAGCAAAGTTGAGATGCTGATGAGCAGCCGTTGATCATATTAACACCCAAAGCGGATGCCAAAGAGATGGAAATGGATGGAAGTTGAGCGGAGTACGGCACGAGATACCATAACACGCTAATGAGCAAAGAGATGAGACGAAGAGAAAAGGCAAAAAAATAAAACAAGATACAGAAAGTAAGAGGGAAAGAGAGATAGATCAGACAGTCGGCGGGGCTTATCAATTTATTGAAATGTCACATTCAATTAAAACCAACTGCTGAGCAAATACAACACACACACACTCACACACACTCGTCGTAATTCATGCGTCGATCAGTCGATGTCCCTCCGCCGCCTCCAATTGCCCCCCTCACCCCCTATTACCCTCACAATGTTCTGCATTAATTGATGATATCAAAATGAAGTGTCTGCATTGGCACATTATCATTGTTCTGCAGCTGCTTTCGAACCGATCGCGTTGACCCCTTTGGAGAGAGTGCAACTTGCAACATGTAACTTACCACTTACCACTCCACTCATTAAGCAAGTGTCGCGCGCCAGAATTGCCAACTGTTGACTATGGGGAAAGAACAGAAATTTCTGGGCATAAAATGTATATTGAAATCGAATAATTAAAAGAATCGAATAGAAGTTGATGAGTAAACAAAAATAGTTTTGCAAAATTTTACAGGAAAAGTATATACAAACCAAAAACTTATATTCTTGATAAACATTTACATCTCAGAGACTACTATAAGAGCTAGAGCTGCCAAATTTGAACTCAATCAACTTTAAATATAAAGTTTTGTCACTCTCTGAAATTAAATATCTTCAAATATCTTAAGAAAACATTATTTTAATGGTATTATTAACTTCTACTATACCAAACTTTTTTAAAAATCAAATAACCATTCAGATATTTTTTTAATAAATTTATTTCTTCAAAATTGTGTTCTTAAAATCAAGCATAAAATTAAACATTTTTCCCATAATGAACTGCAAAAAATTAAGAGAACGAGAGTCGAGGCAATATTCCTGATATTGACTTATGGCATTTTTATTATGCGACAAACACAGACACAGCAGAGGCAAAAGGCAAGTGTCAGGCTGCATGTGGCATGTGGCAAGTGACAAGTGGGAAGTGGCACGAAGCTTTGTGGCCCGCGTTGCATTCCGAGAATTTTTCATGCTTACACGCGAAGCCGAAGCCGAAGCCTGGCCACAAGGACATCATTATCATCATCAATAAAGCATAATTCTTCGCAAACAATTCTATTGAACAACAACAACGACAAAAGAGGAAAACAATTTTAACCAAAAATAAGAAAAAAAAAAAGAGTTAACAAAGTCGCCGTCGTGGCCCTGAGAGAAGCCCACCAGAAGTGCCCATTATATGTATGAAAGCTGCGCCTCTTGTTGGCTCGTGTTACACAACTTGGTCCCCAGTCTCTAGTCTTCAGTCCTCAGTCTTCAGTGTTTAGTCTTTAGTGTTTTCAGTGTTCAGTCTCCATTCCCAATCCCAGTCTCAGTCTTAGTCTCACTCTGGCTGCTCTATGATCACTGATCAGCGACAGTGGCTGCCACATGGCACACAATAGGGGTCACAATGAATCGCAATTTTTTCAAACTGTCAAAAATTTATAGTGAGAGCGCGATGCCTGGTGAACAGCAGTCAGGAGCGGTTTAGTGTTAGTTGGGGCGCCCAAACTACTTATATGGAAATGGAAAGCACTTAATTACCATCTTATATGGAAAAAGGAATGCAAATCATAAGAACTCTTAAATCTAGTTTCGAGAAACAAAAATTGATTAATCTAATAGACTGTTTTTGGTTCTACAAATATACGAAAATTTGTTAATAAATAATTTTGTATGGTACTGTCAAACTTAAATGTAAAATAATTAGCTTTGTATAGTTTATTATTTATTAAACTGTAATTACAAAAAGTTCCTGAGATACTAATGTATGCTAAAAATAGGAGTTATGTCTATATTTCACTATTAAAATTAGTAATGCTCATCTCAAAAACGTCTACATTTTATGAAATTGTTTATTAAAGCTTGCTTATATTAGCACGATTCCTAAAACGAATTCAAATTAGTTTTAAATATTCGGGCAAAATATGTTAAAGTTTTATTGGCACACTAAATATGATATAGAACAAAAAGAAATCTAAAACTTATTTGTATTCATTTCAGAAATCGAGCTATTAGTGTTTGTAACAGAAATTTTGCTTCAAAAGCTAAAAAAAATATTCTTAAAAATTTTCTAATATTCAATTATTTAGCTAAGTAAGTAGAAATTTTTGAAACAGATATTTTATATTTGTTATTCATTGATTGCTATAAGTACCTGTAGTTTTGCTACAACGATTATTGGCCCCACTTTGGGCGCCTTTTGATGCCCTCAACTCCGTTCCGTTGTCCATCATGTCTCGCAGCACTCGATCGGAGTGTGGCCATCGGTAGTCGACTGCTGCTGTGGTTGCTGCTGCTGTTGCCATCGCCCACCTACTGAGGGCGTTTCTCGCATTGCAGACAAACGAATAATTTACCGCACTCCCCCAAACCATGCCCGTGGACCCCGCTTTGCACCGCATACCGCTTCATAGCGCCCTGCAGGCCGCCCGCGAGGTTTGCAATAGACAAATAGTCGCATATATATGGCGTAAAAAGAGCCATTGGATCATAGTAGTAGTTGTTGTTGTTGTTATTGTGGTCATTCTCTGGTCGATTTATAAAGGTGGCTTATTATTGCAATTTAGCCACTGGTTTTGATTTTGCGAGGCATAAAAACACAGCAAGTGGTCGTCGAGCGATCGTGTGTGCGTGTCTGTGTGTGTGTCTGTGTGTGCGTGAGGAGACAAATGTCATTGGGCAGCAGTTCGAGCGACTATATAGACTGTCATGATCATTATCACAAGCCACTCTATATGGTTATATCGTTTCGCTTTTCTATGTAGCTGGTAATCCCAGTGATCTTGCCACCGCTGTGGTTGGTCTCTCAGCCCTTTATCGGTATAAGAGAGAAAGCTACGGCGAGAGAGCGAAAGAGAGAGGGATATCGAGAGAGTCAGGCCAATGTCCTGTGGTGTTAGTGTCGAACGCAGCTCTTTGACCATATCTCACTCACCGGCACGATCGTTTGCGATCGTTGCGATCGTCGTCATTCGTATTCGTAATTTATACTTTCAAGCAATGCAGTCAATAAATGTCATGTTTGGTTGTTGATTGTCCACACCACTTCAGGCACAAACAAACGATCTACAGTCTCCGATGTGGTCCGATCTGGTCTGGTCTGGCCTGGCCTGGCCTGGTCTGGTCTCCTTTTTGTGCTCCAGTATTCAAAATCGCAGGCATTCCTCTTAAAGCGCATTATGCACAAAAGTCTTCTCACTTCGCTGCTCCTCTCCACTCCTCTCCACTCATCTCTTCTCTCTTCTACTCTTCTACTGATCCTCAGTCCTGTTACCCCGTTGCGATTTGCGTACATAAGATCAATTGCAGGTGATTTGTTTAGCTGTCGAAATCGTCGTCTTATCGTAACTCATTACGAGATTTATTTTGTTCAACAAATGCAGAAGGTGTGATTTGTCTTTGTACCGATCGCATCGCTCTCTCTCTCTCTCTCTCTTTCTCTCTCGCTTGTGCTCTTGCTCGTATGCATTTGCTATCTCTTTCAGCATATACTTTTTATTGAGTGAATCAGCTTGTGGCCTGCTGCCCGGACTTTTAGGCAATGGTTCAATAAATTCTACCCAAGCTACCCAACATAGCATCATTAACTGTGCAACAGACACCACAACAGTCCACAGACAGACAGAGAGAGAGAGAAAGAGAGAGCGGCCGCCCACAAAGGCCGCCTCATCCTTTAGCATACAGTGACTGCCAACAGTCTGTCCCTGTGTGTTTTGGGGCCACAAGTCGAAGCGATAATGTGATTTATGCTGTCCATTAATCTGGTAATTCATTTAAGCGCACGAAACTGAGCCAAGCTCTACGCTCTCAACCTGTCTCACTCTATCTCTCTCTCTCTCTTTCTCTCTGTTGGTCACATATTTTATGGGCTTTGTCCATATGCATCTTTGTGGTTGCTGTTTGCTGCCGTTGCCGCTGCATCGATTGCAATTCGACTGCTGTTCATCTTCACTATGCGAATGTCGTTACTTGAGCTTCAACTTCCCGCTGGGGGCACCTCCCCCCCCATTCCTCACCGATGCCCTTCCCCGCTCATCTGGTTACTGGCAGCGATCGCTTGTCGCTTGTATTAATAAAACATTAATTACACACTTGATACCTGGACCGCAGCCTTGCAACAACTTGCTGCCACAACTGCCCTCTTGTACCCTTACCCGTTTGCTCCTCCAGTGATTCCTGTTGCCTAGTCCTACACCACTGGGTCGTGTCTATGAGGTGTCGTTGTAGGTGTTGTTGCCTCAACTCTTGGATGGTGGTCCACACGTTAGATGACGATGCGCTAAATTGATGTGCGACCTGCCCGCCACTGAATGTTGCAGCTCCAAGCAGCATGCAGCATGCAGTATGCAGCAGACGATGTGCAGGAAATTTGAGGCATTGAATGGATGACGAGACGGCATGAAACTGACAGCAGATGGAAGTGTGATATAAGTTGGTTCTATGTATTCTACAGACACTTGCTTCAATATACTCAATACATTATCCTCTGAATGGTTTTCAAACGAGTTGAATACTTTCGGGAAGTCAACGTGAAAGATAGACACACTTACTGCTAAATAAATGCTTACAATTCCATCATTAATACAAATATAACCTAACTAAGGTAACGAATTTTCTTCATTTTATTTCAATAATTTTAATAAATTAAGAGCTAGAGCTACGGCATTTTGTAAATATCTATTTCCGTAAATCGTATAATTTGCTCAGTATTTGAGGTATCTTAACTAAACTCACACCTAAGCCCGAAATCTGAAACGATTACAGATTAATTGTAGATTTTCCCCATAGAAAACCTCTGTCCAAAATATTTGCACGAAATTTTGAAAATATTATATTCATCAAAAATATATGTTAAAATTTTGTAAAAAAAATTTGTAAAATAAAATAAATTAGAAAAAACAATTTTGAAAAACTAATAGCTATAAAATAATATACCAACCAATAAGAATGCTTCTCAAACTATTTAATTTGCAGATAAAACAAAATAGATAGTAAATATATTTGTAAATTTTAAGTCTGCAAATACAATAATATTTGTACATTTTAAACTTTTTAAAGTTTGTCAAAAGTCTTCTTTCAGCTCTTTTAGTTTTTCAGGGACAAGGATTAAGGAATATCTTAGAAATTCGCTTCATTATGTGTATAAAAACATTATCTTAGAACTGAACAAATTTGACTAGCGTCAGACATCTTTTTCCTATAGGATCAATTGCTAAATAATCAAGTTTTTATTAAAAAGTATATATATTTATTAATAAATATGTACTTATATATCAAAACCTCCCATAGTGCTAATTACCTATACATAGTAGTAATCAGTTTAAAATTAAAATTTATTAATAATAATTTTCTTTGGTATTTTCACACCCAAATAAACATACAAATTAGAATGCTAATTATGGTCAGTGTTGCTACTAATTGTTCTATTATTAAGTAATAGCCAAGTTTTCATTGGAAAACATTTCTCAAATTCCATAGAAAACTTGTTGCTTTTTTTTTTGAATTTTTGTAAATGCTGCAAGAGTAAGAGTGGGTGGAGGGGGGAATTGTGTCTCCCTTCAGATAAGTTTCCAAACAAATTGATGAGCTTGTCGTCATGCTAATTGTACGTGTGATTGTTTTGACAGCAACAGCAACAGCAGCAGCAGCAGCAGAGGTTGGAACACAGAAGACGGAAGTGTCTATAGCTATGGCCAACACGGCAGGAGGTAATCGAAGACGAAAGAGACGGAAAGAGAGAGAGAGGGAGATGCGTGTAGCTGTGTAGTTGTCAAATTGAAAATGCAATCATGCGTTCAAACGTCAAATTAAACAGCTCGGAACTGATTTTACATAAGTAGCAAATGCCGAGGATGCAGAGAAGAGAAAGAAACCAAAAAATACCAGAGGAGTAAGTGAAAGGCAGAGAGAGAGAGAGAGAGGGAAAAGCGAACACCCACTTAACTAATCGCATGATTAATGATGTCAAACTGACACTTGAGGCAACGAGCAGCGAGCTACTATACAAACTCCAATGTGGCAGACGCCTGGTTGGCTGCCCCGTCCGGTTGCACAGAGTCACAGTGTGGCAATGTACCAGCAGCTCACACTCACTGTGTGTGCCAGTTGCATGTTTGCTCGTTGGGCTGCCAATCGCAACTGCGACGCTTGAATGACAGGTGCTGACAGGTGATAGATTATTGCTGCCCTGCCTCAGTTTCTCCAAGTCTCAAACTCTGCGTGATTTATCCGGAGAAGCAAAGAGAAAAAAAAAACAAACACACACACATACGTACACAGAAATTATACAGCTGCCTCACTGATTATGCGCCCCAATGGCAACAGCATCCACATGGGGCATGCCTCCATGCCTCATACCTCAGCATCGCATCGCATCGCATCGCACAGACCATAATTGATCTGTTCAATGCGATTTCGATGTCGATGCCAATGCCGATGCCGATCGCCACGGCAGACTGAGACTCCCCCATGTTGCATGCGGCAAAGTTGCCACCGCTATTTTTGGGGTGGCAAAAAACATGAAAATAAAAACATGAAGCAATGTGGAATGAAAATCGCTTTTGAGCATTATTAATGATGGCAACGCGTCTTTTGGGCCCAATGGCTTATTAGCCGATAACTCAATTAATTTCAACAAATTGTGCGTTGAGACCACCAAAATATGTCTATTATGAATACCCCCCATACACACCAGAGACATGTGTGTGCATGTGTGACAGCTCAACTCGATCAGTTTGAAATTTCGTGTCAGTTTCAGTTTCAATTTAAGGTATTTTTTTTTCCTTTTTAATTCAATTTTCGATCTTAACGCTTTTAACATAAACAGTTTGTTGACCTTGGCCAAAAAAAATGTATAAAAAACCGGAACTTCAATCGGAGTACTTAATTTTATAAGCGGTGCTTTGTGATCTCGCAAAATCGATTTAAAGACATGAAAAAGAGAGAGAGAGAGAGAGAGAGAGAAAGAGAGAGAGAGAGACAGAGAGAGAGAAAAACAAACAGAGAGGAAGGATCGGTAGCTGATTATAGAAAACAATAGATATACAGATGAACTCTGTTATATATATGAGTGAGATTTTGGGCTGATAGCATAAATGTTTTAGGAAAAAAAATTGGAAAGTATAATGTGTTGAAATAGTCTAATCTATTAATTTAATAATTTTTTGGAACTATATTGTATAAGAAAATATATAATTTGGTTTATATTGTACCATGTATGCATTCAAGTTGTATTTGAAAAAAGAGTTTGACAATATCTAAATAAAGTTATGGGAGTTTTGGGATTTAGGAAAAATAATTGAATAACGATAGATACATAGAAAGAAAGATAGTTAAGTTAAGTTAAGTTTAAGTACTTTAATATATTAGCAAAAAGATTTTTCCATATGTATTATATCTCTAGCTCTATTTCAACAAAAATGTCAACAATTTAATTTAATTAATTAAAACTAAAATTAAAATTGGGATACTTTAGGGAGAAGAATTGCAAAGCGTTAGATAGAAAATACAGAACTCGATAAAGATTTGTAAATAGGGGTAACAGATGAGGGAAAACAGTTAATTTGCATAGTTGCTTTTTTAATGCATTGATCATTTCATTAGCATAGAAATAGTATTTCTATTGAAATTTGGATTTCACTAGCATTGAAAAATCTAGTGAGAATGCAAATGGCTTTTCACTTTCATTGACAAGTCTTAACAACCATTGATGAGCATTTTTTCCGGTGGCAAGTGAAATTGAGTTCTATTATCATTATAACTATTTTTTCATTTCTTCTTAATTTAATTTCCTAGCTACATCTTAAATGTTAAAAATGTTTAAAATATTAATTAATGAAAAAAATATTTTAAGAAACTAAATAAATGTATCAATAATAATTAATTATTATTTTAGTATGAAATTAAATTTAATCACGGTGTTTATACGAATATTGCAATTTTTATAATAAAAATTAAATTTATGATTTTTATTTTACCTATGATCATAATAACAGGAATTTACATAACTTTCATTTCTATACAATGATACTTTTTATATAAAAATTTTGAATTAATTTGTTAGTCGAAGTCTTCTAAGTTTTGTTAAACAAATAAATCTTAGTATTGTAATTTCTCAAACGATTAGTTTTGGAGTTGAAACTGAAGCTGAGAATGTCGAACGAAGCGTGTAACTGTAAACTGCACATCGAATTTGGACTGGACAAATACGAGTTGTGTCACTGTGTCTCAGTCACGTGATTGAATGTTCCCCAAAAGCAGCTAAAAACTTGAGGACTGACCACAACAAATTTTATTTGGAAATGAGTCGTCGCTTAGTTTGCTGTTGTTGTTGTTGTTGTTGTCGGCGGAGTCTAAGGGAATTACTTGTGCACATATTTTTTTGGGGCCATGGGGCCTACAATAAACAATTTGTAGCGCCTGAATGCACAAATTTTGCGTCGTTAAAAATTAAGTTTAACTTTAACTGCAGCCACAGAGAGCAGTCCGCAATGGGCCAGAGACAAACAGAGACACAGTGCCAGACAAAAGACAACGGACACAGAGCCACAGAACAAGACCGAATCGGAATCGGCATCGGCATCGACGTCGGCATCTCTCTCTCTTTGCATCCCTGGCTATATCCCTGGAAGACTACAACAACAGAACTTTGCGGCGTTGCATAATTTGCATTTCGATTCGATTGGAACGTTCGTTGGCTTTTTAGAGGCGCGTGTCCGCCGACACTTTTTCGTGACTTACCTGGTCGCTGTGTGTTGCAACACATACATATTGTTGCAAGTTGTTGCCAGTTGTTGTTGTTGTTGCTGTTCATTTGGTTCTAGGAAATCACAATAAAAATTAACTAAATTCGTTCTAGTAAACGTTCGCCGATGTCGAGCTGACGAAATGTCGATGCCGATGCCAATGTCGATGTCGATGACTCGATGACTTGATGTCTCGATGACGGACATCTTCACTGTGAAACACGTTGAGCCTCTGCCTCTGCCTCTGTCGCTGCCTCTGTCAAAGCCAATGTTAAAAAGTTAAAGTTAAAGCCAACCCAATTCCACGTACGTGACACGATCGCAGTTCTGTTTGCTTTTTGTGGCAAAGTATCTTTTTGTATACCCGTTACGCATAGTAGAGCAAAGGTATATTCAAATTGTTGCAATGTGTGAGGGAAAATAAATATTTATCAAATTTATATATAGGGTAAG